>CM076607.1:97609080-98230200 GCA_038502775.1 Hippodamia convergens
GGAAAAGAAAATATTCTCGTCAGTTAATAACAGTGTGACTGAATATGTACTATACTGGAGACGATATGTAGATGACGTGTTTTGTATTTGGACTGGCTCAGATTTCGAGCTTGAATTGTTTTTCCAACTGATTAACTCTTTGTATGTGTCGGTTCAGTTCACATTGGAAATGGAAAATGAAAATAGGTCGTTAAACTTTTTGGATATACAGATAAAAATAGTAGAAGATCATTTGGAATTTGATGTGTATAGAAAACCTACTTTTTCAGACATCCTCATCCATAATATTAGTTCACATCCATATAAAATAAAAATGTCAGCTTTTCATTCCCTGGTACACCGTCTAATATCAATACCACTTTCAACAGCTAATTTCGAAAAAGAAGTGGAAGTGTTAAGGACATTGGCATTAAACAATGGTTTCTCTCCCAATATAATAGATAAATTAATTGGCAAAAAACAATATAAAAAACTATTATCAAGTATATACCCCACCGAAATTAATAACTGTATTGATAAATTTGCTTATATAAACTATATCCCACAAATAAGCGACAATATTTGTAGTAGATTAAGACGGAATAAAATTGACATTGTATGTACCAACAAGAAAAACTTAAAATCAATGTTTTATAATGGAAAGGATAGTTTTAACAACTTTTGAAAAAAGTGGTGTCTATAAAATTTTTTGTGACGAATGCCCAGCTTTTTACATAGGTCAGACTGGTCGTTCTCTTAAGATAAGGGTTGATGAACATAGAAAGTCAATTCTTCAAAACAAATTGACAACTGGTTTTTCTGATCATTGTATCACTTGTAACCATTTCATAGATTTTAATAAAACAAGATTATTGCATGAAGGGGAAAAAAGCAGACGCCTAGATCTTTTAGAAATTTTGGAAATATCTTCTGCTTCAAAATATAAACAACCAATTGTGAACGATCAATTAGATTTCCGCTTATCTCCGGTTTTAACATCTGTTGTTTGATGTTTATTTCTTTGACTTGTGCGTTTACTTTTCAGTCTTGAGAATGGGATAAAACACGAAACATGTCGACTTGTTAGATGTTTAATTTATTAAATATTGTGAACGTAGTCTTGTGTTCTTTTATTTTTCAACAGTCTACATTTGGTTGTTTCGACAGTTTGTTTCATTATGTACCTTGCGTAGAGTCTTGTTATGTTCCACTCCCTGATCAGTCGAGATCGGTAAATCCCAGTACACTTTGATGTCTTCGTTTTCTAGCAGTGCTTGTGGGTTATAGACATGGTGCGGCGTGAAGTGCTGGATAATTCTCTCCCTCAGGCAAAGCAACTGGTGCACAACCTTACCCATATGGTCGTGTCGGATGAGGTATTTTGTTCCGGCTATAGCTGAACAACCCGATGAAAGGTGTTGCACGGATTCGTCTTCTTGATTGCAGAGTCTACATTTGGTTGTTTCGACAGTCTGTTTCATTATGTACCTTGCGTAGATTCTTGTTGGTACCACCTGGTCTGAGGAAACATATATCCCTGTTTGAGGTAAGTTGTCGAGTTAGGTACGTCAACCTCTGATTGGTGTAGGCTCGCATAAAATCGTCCATGAAGTGGTTTCGATTGCCAGCTTTGCATCCATAGCTCATATGGGCTTTCAGGTTGTAAAGTCCGACTTTCTGAGGTCGTTCGAGCAAAATGGAGAGCAGACTCCAGCCGCTGCAAAGGTGAGGTCCCATTCGAGAAGTAGTTTCTCAATTTTGGTTCTTCTTTCTGGTAGCAGTTCTCCAAGTTTCCCAGTCCCCGTCCTCCCTCATTACGAGGTAAGTACAGGGTGATTCATTTATCTTGGTAACCCCAATTTTCTCGAAAACGTCCGAATATTTTTTGATTCTGTGAATGGCGTTTTGAACAAGTCAATGTCGACTCGAGATGGAATAAATAAAGGACGCCAGGCGTCGCGGCGATATCAAAAATTTTTTCTCCAGGGACATACCATTTTTATCATGTCATTCGAAAGATAATGTCATTCTGAACTTTTTTTCGAATACAATTTTTGTCTATTTCTAACCGTCAGCGATCTGCAGCGTGTTTTATGTTGATTCTATTCAATTTATTTTTTTCTGTATTGTGGTAGTATGCCTTGATTTGGAGACATAGATATGATTTTGTGCCTTGAATTCGTAAGATGGCGGGAGACGAAAATGATACCGAAGATCGTCTGCCAAGTTTTACTAAAACGAGTGAACAAAAAGCGTCTGTTTGCAATTATTGCAACAGAAAAGTGGTAGATTCGATAGTCTGTGCAAAGTGCGGTGTACATCTACACCCATCGTGCCTCATTACTGCAAACTCCAAGAAGAATCCCAGCTGTGTCCATGCGACATCGCAAGACCGAGAATCGGGATCGAATGAACTAGTCCCAACTGAGATAAATGAAGTAGCATACCTCAAGATGCAATTGAAATGGATGAATAAACTACTGCAAGAAATGGAAGGAAAAAATAAAATTCTTATGGAAAATAACGAACTGCTTTCAGAAAAGGTTAAAATATTGGAACAAAAAAACATAAACATCCCAGGACATGTTTACAAAAGTAGTGACATTCCAACAGCTGATAAAGGAAATTCTAGCAGTGTGGCCAACACAAAAATAAGTACAGGAAACTCTAACACTAATACCTTGGTTTCTGCGAATAAAATCAAAACACAGAAAGTACAGAAAAGTCAGACGTTCAAGTCAACTTCAAACACTGAAGTTGACAAATGGAGTGATTCTGTCAGAGATAACAGAATTATTAATGAAAGTGGAAATCAAAACAATGCTGATCAGGACGGAAGAGACGTACAGACTGGGCAATGGGAAATTGTTACGAACAGAAAAACACGTCGTAGCGTGAAGAAAATTGTTTGTACTGGTGAAAATAAAACATGCGGAAATATAACAGGTGCTCCCAGAAAAAAATGAATTTACGTAGGTAAAATTGCCGGAAAAGATGTTTCCGTGGAGGATATTAGAGACTATTTACAAATGAACGGAATTAAAAATTCTGAGTTAGTTGATGTAAAAAAACTAGCATCGCTTGGAAGAAACTCTTCCTTTTCATTGGGAATTGCAGATGATGATATTTTTAAAACTATATTTAGTAAAACATTTTGGGCGGATGGAATTGTGATCAGAGAATTTAACTTTCGAAATTTTTTTCGGACGAAACCTCAAACGAATCCCCCATAGTAACTAATGTTTTTGAGAATTCCAACAGTTGCTTATCACTTATGCATCAAAATATACAGAGCATTTCAACTTCCTTCCTGAGACTTACTTTCTGTTTACAGGACTATAAGCCAGATATTTTAGCGCTTACTGAGCACTGGCAAGATAGTGATCAGTTGAGTTCCTATCATTTCCCAGAATAAAACCTCATATCTAGTTTTTGTCGTGGCCCTGGCCAACATGGAGGCTCAGCAATTTTTTGCAGGGGTTGTCTTAAGTGGTCAAGGCGTACTGATCTAGAGTCTCTTTCAGTTCCATCTGTCTTTGAGTGTTCAGCTGCTCAAGTTTATATCGATTGTGTGAGAATTGTTGTAGCGTGTATTTATGGACCTCCTACTCCACTGCTGGAAAATTTCGATCTTTTCTTGGAGAATATATGTAAGATTTGTGAAAACTGTCTGAATGAAAATGTAAAATGTATTTTAACTGGAGACTTCAATGTTGATATAGGCGTGGATTCTAGAGAGTCTCGTGCATTTTTGGCGCTGTTAGCTCAGTTTGATATGGTTCCGACTATAAAGGAACCAACACGAATAACTGCCACCTCCAAATCATATATTGATAATATTGTCACAAACATCAAAGATTATAGTGATGCCTATGCTTTGCAGGCACATTTATCTGATCATCTCGCCCAGTTCATTAGGTTCAACTTCAATACAATGAGTTCTGATAAAGTTAAGTTTAAGACTAGACGTTTTACTGAAGACGCGATAATTAATTTCATTTCTGAAATCACAAATGTTGTTTGGGATGCTGTGTAAGCAGTTCCCATTGATGCTGTCAACGGAGCATGGGATTGTTTCATGGCTATTTTTTATGAGGTTTTCAATGCTCATTTTCCTGAAGTCTCAGTTACTCGTTCAAATAGGACAAAAACTAAATTTGTACCTACGCCTGATCTGTTAGCAATAAAAAACCAGCTTGACATAGTATATATTGTGACTATGAGCAGACCGTCTTTTAATATTTTTTATAAAAAACTAAAGCTTAAGTATGATATTGAACTTCGGCGTGCCAAACAAAAATATTTTGCTGATATGATAGAAAATTCGAACAATAAATCAAGAATGTGTTGGCAAGTTGTTAATCAGCTAACCAACAAATCACGTAAAGTTGTGTGCCCAACCATAAATGGTGACCCGTCAAACACTGTTGAAGCATGTAATAGATATTTTATTGACATAGTACCCAATCAGGGTTCACCTTCTGATAATCATCCCCTTAAGAATCGTGGCGCTTGTAACAAGTCCTTTTTCATGTTTGAGATCACGGAATTAGAGATTTTGAAAGCTGTCAAAAAAATGGAAAACAAATCATCTAGTGGTTATGATGGTATTCCCATCACAATTATCAAGAGATGCATTAACCATATTGTAAAACCTATATGTAAAATTATGAATAATGCTTTTGTAACAGGTATCTTTCCTGAGTCATTGAAGATCTCTATTGTCAAACCATTACATAAAAAGGGCGATCCTAACGATTTGAATAATTATAGGCCTATTAGCTTGATAACAACTTTTGCTAAGATTTTTGAGAAAGTTCTTGCGGAGAGATTTATGAAGTTTTTTCTCAAGTTTGAAATCCTGAGTGGTGGTCAGCATGGTTTCCTGAAATCAAGAAATACTGAAACAGCCCTTTACTGCTTCACTACGGCGGTCATGGAGGCTTTGGAGTGTGGTGATATTCCGACTGGATTATTCGTTGACTTCTCCAAAGCGTTTGACTCAGTGTACCATTCAATCCTATTGAGGAAGTTGGAGAACTGCGGGATTCGTAACGAGCAACTCAGAGTTATTAAATCATATTTGGAGAACAGGCAACAGATAGTTTCAATGACGGTTCAGGGTGTGACTTATCTATCGTCACCAGCACTGACTAATAGGGGAGTTCCCCAGGGAAGCATCCTGGGACCGCTACTGTTTTTGGTTTATATTAATGACCTACCTGAGTTGTTGTTAGCAAACGGTGTGTCTCCTTTCATCTATGCTGATGACACGAATATGCTCCTGATCTCTGACAGCGTAATGTCGCTGCCAGATGATATTAATAGGGCAATGACTTTCGTAGAGGCTTGGTGTCGTGATAATCGACTCTCAGTTAATGTGTCGAAAACAGAGTGTGTTGTCTATTCAACAACCAGATCTAAGATGACACTTCCCGTCAATTTAAATGTATCGAGACATCCAATAGATATTGCTTTCCAATCCAGAACTCTTGGCATTTATATCGATAGACATCTTAAGTGGTGTCCCCAAGTCGATTTTATCAACAAAAAATTAAATTCGGTCATCTATATGCTAGGAGTGCTGAGAAAGCAGTTAAATTTCACTGCTCTCAAGACAGTGTACTTTTCTAGCGTGCAGTCTCTGTTGAGCTACTGTATTGTTTTGTGGGGGGGTACTACCGCTGCGGAGTCCTTATTCAAAACACAAAAAAGAGCAATCCGTGTCATGTGTGGCATGGGTTTTAGGGAGTCATGTCGTGGAATGTTCAAGAGTAAGGGTATTCTTACACTCCCAGCATTGTTTGTTTTTAGGTGTTTATTGTTTGTACATAAAAATGGTATATTTTTTGACAAGTATCGGAACCACAATGATACGAGGCAGATGTTTCCTTTGTTTTATCCAGTGCATCACCTCGCCATGAGTGAGAGTGCCACCACATACTGGTGCATTAGACTATTTAATTGTTTACCGCAAGAGATCCGAATGTTAGAGTTCAAAGGTTACAGGAACGAAATCTTGAAGTTTTTAATTAATGCTGAACCTTACACAGTCGACAATTTCATGGCGGCTTGTAAAACTTGGCGTCCTCGTAAACTTTAGAATAGTTTTTTTTTTGTGCTCTTCTTTTTACTGGAATATTTTTTTTTGACCTGTTTTCTTTTTCGTTGTAACTTTTTTACAATTAATTATGAAAATAAATTTCATTATTATTATTATTATTATTATTATTATTCAAGAAGGCTAGTTTTCTAAACAAACTGCCTCTTTGAATAAGATTAAATATGTGGATACAGCAAGATGGGGCTCCATGTCACAACGCTGCTAGTGCGAAGATATATTGAGATTAAGAATTCGAAAATGAATGGACCCTTATATTTTGAGCAAAGTGACTTATAATGAAATAGGGATGTATGGATCATAATGGCTAGATGACCTAGATTTGATTTTGTTTCGTAAAATGACGGAGGCTCTGTAACAAACTATTTTTCTATTATTTTATTCATTAAATATTATATCTTATATCAATAAACATTTTATTTAATAACATACGAAACATTTCGAATCATATGTTCTATATACCGGCCATTATGATCCATACATAAGATATATCATTCTCCTATTTCATTATGAGTTACTTTCGTCAAAATATAAGGGTATACTTGGGCACATGCGTTTCTTATCTTCATTTTCAAATAGTCCAAGTTATTAGAATCAGTTTGGTATACCATATATTTAAGGGGACCCCTCAGAAAGTAATGCATGAGCGTTAGGTCTGGCGATATCTGATGGGTCCATTGGTTTCAATCCATTTATTTTCGAATTCTTTACCTTAATATATCTTGACAATGACAGCGTTGTGGCATGAAACCCCATCTTGCTGTAGCCACATATTTCATCTTATTGGAAGGGGCACATTGACTAGAAAACTAGCCTTCTTGAATTCAAATCCCAAAATCATATCTATGTCTCCAAATAAAGGCATTCTACCACAATACAGAAAAAATAAATGGAATAGAATCAACATAAAACACGCTGCAGATCGCTAACGGTAAGAAATGGATAAAAATTGTATTCGAAAAAAACATTCAGAATAAAATTATCTTTCGAATGACATGATAAAAAAGGTATGTCCCTGGAGAAAAAATTTTTGATAGCGCCGCGACGCCTGGCGTCTTCATTTATTCCGCAGATTTTTATGCGCATCTCAAGTCGACATTGACTTGTTCAAAACGCCATTCACAGAATCAAAAAATATTCGGACGTTTTCGAGAAAATTGGGGTTAGCAAGATAAATGAATCACCCTGTACAGGGTGGGCATATTTCGATGTTTTAGCACTACAACTTTTGAACCAGAGGAGATAGACAAAATCTGATACCCCATTCTCGATCTCTTTTCCGGAGAAACTAACGAGAGTTTTATTCATTTTTGGCTACCTTCTTTTGTTTTCGAGTTATAAGCGAAAATTGGAAAAATGGCGATATCGAAAAAAATCTATATCTCCGCTAATACTGATGATAGAGCTCTGAAATTAAAACATTCTACAGGCACTTTTTTACGTAGAATCCAGGGGCATGCTGGTCTTTTCTGCGCCATTTTTAATTACGAAGCTATGATCCGAAGTTATGTTTTTTTAAATGGAAACACTCTATTTATGTGACATTTTCTGAAAGCTTGATTTTTTCTGATTTCAAAAATATATAACATCGTAAAGTTTGTATCAGTATGAGTTTAGAAATTAGTCAAAAACCTATTTTCATGTGAGTCTCAATACTTTCTATGGTTTCAACTGTTGATGAGCAGAGAAAAATGTAGCTTCCTATAACAAGAGCATAGAAATGAAAAGACTACTAGAAGGAAATTGTGATAATTATACGATACTAAATTGTTCGTGCTTATCGACAATTGAAACCATAGAAAGTATTGCGACTCAGATGAATATAGGTTCTTGACCAGTTTCTATACTCATATTAATTTATTGATACGAACCATACGATGTTATATATTTTTGAAATCAGAAAAAATTAAGCTTTCAGAAAATGGCAAAAAAATCTAGTGTTTCTCTTCAAAAAAACATAACTTTGTGTCATAGCTTCGTAATTAAAAATGCTGCAAAAAAGGCGAGCATGCCACTGGATTCTACGTAGAAAAGTGCCTGTATAATGTTTTAATTTCAGAGCTGTATCATCAATATTGGCGGAGATATTAACTTTTTCCGATATCACCATTTTTCCAATTTTCGCTTATAACTCGAAAACAAAAGAAGGCAGCCAAAAATGAATACTACTCTTGTTAGTTTCTGGGAAAAAGAGATCGAGAATGGGGTATCAGATTTTGTCTATCTCCTCTGGTTCAAAAGTTGTAGTGCTAAAACATCGAAATATGCCCACCCTGTACAGTCTCTCGATTGCAGATTTTGGATGCAACATACCACTCTGTGTGAGAGAAGTTCTTATGCGTCTATCTAACCTTTGCAGGTCAGTTTTGGACCAGGAAAGAACCCCAGAAGTATATATGAATGCAGGTTGGGCCCAGATATTTCTGGCCATTATTTTATTTTTGGCTGATAGTTGAGTGCTCAGGACCTTCCGCACCCTCATCATCATCTCTTCTCCACATCAGCTTTGTTTTCTTGCTGTTTAATTTTGTAGGTTTTTTGAATACCTAATTACTTATACCTTTCCTCTTTTCCTAACTTACTTATTATTTGACCATCCGACAAAACAACATCCCTACCACGGTCCAGTTTACCCCTTGTCACATCCAACATCGCACATTTTTCCAGACCAAGCCTCATGCCAATATCCTTGCTGAATTTTCTCACTAAGTCCAGTTCCCCTTCCAGATGTTTTCGACCCCTAGCAAAAAGTTTTAGATCGTCCATAACAAATTAGTGAGTGAGCTTATTTATTCGATCTATGGAGTAGCCATATGCGGATCTATTCAGCATAGTGCTTAGCAGGTTAAGAGCGAGGCAAAACCACATTGGGCTCAGACTATCTCCCTGGAATATTACTCTTTTTATCTTTATTGTTGTTGTATTATGCAAGGTTGATGTTGATGTGTTGCCGATTCTGAGTGAGGTCCGCCATGTGGACATCAGGTTTTCGAGTAGCCTTATCACTTTGGGGTGTATTTTGTAAATTTTCAGTACTTCCATGAGCCATGAGTGAGGTACTCTGTCAAATGCTTTTTGGTAATCAATCCAAGCTATAGAGATATTCTTTTGTTTTTTCTTCGCTTCCTTGGTGATGGCATTGTCTAAAAACAGCAATTCTTTACTTCCCCGTCCTTTCTTCCTGCTTCCGTTTTGTTCCCAGGCCATTACGTTGTTGGTTTTCAAAAGATCATTGATTTTATGGGCTACTAGCTGGCCTGGCGAACTTTGTTCCGCCTCAGAGATTCATAAAATTGTATCAACAAAACTGGTACTTTTTCAAGTAGGAGGTGAATAAGACAAAATTAAAGTACAAAATATACAAAAAATTTAATTACATTGAAATGGGTAGGTATGATAAAAGATCTCTGAGCCTGGGAATTGAAAATGGTATTCATATCGATGATTACTATTTTGAATTCATCTATGTTTCAAAAATAGGTATGTACATTGTTATTTACATGAATAGACTTCACTTTATTTAAGCGGTACCTTATTATCATTTAAAAATTGTCTCATTTTTGTACCTTATGATGGACCACATTTCTAGTTTTTTCGTCATAAATTTTTGCGTAGAGTTCGGAAGAAAGAAAGGTGTGATAACACATGGACACAGATGCGTTAATATTATTATTAAATGTAGTTCACCGAATTTATATCAAATATAGCGACATCTACTGGAGTTATTCGCAAGAAGGAAAATAATTTCCTACTTTTTTTCCATTTCATCAAATTTTTCATTGTTTTAATGTATTTTATGTTAACCCCACCGTAGAAGAATCCAACAAAAAAACTTTCATAACAAATAGTTCATCCAATCTTGAGTTATAAATGGTGTAACCAACAATATGGCCGACTGAGTTTTATATATTAAGATTATCGAGCTGAGGATTTTATACGCCGAGGATAGACAGGTGATCGGTCTGTAATTTTCAGGCAGGGCTAGGTCGCCTTTTTTTGGTAACATGAGTGTCAAGCCTTTTGTGAGATATTCAGGTATATCTGAAGGTGTTTCCATGACGTTCTGGATGAACAGAGCAAGCATTTTATGAGTGGCTGTTAATTTCTTCCACCAATAATTATGGATCCCATCTACTCCAGGGGTTGTCCAATTTTTGAGTTTGAGTCTTCTTCTGTTAATTTTATTTCAGGCATCTCTCCATTATCATTTGATCCCTCTTTTCAAGTTCGATCCAAGTAGCCATCCGGTCATGGCTTTCGTTGTGTGACCAAATGCTGGACCAATACTCATTCATTTTGTTTAAACCAGGCACAGCTGTTTGCTGATTGTGCTGCTTTGATTCTGAGAGTTGTCTAAAGAAATTTTTTTGGTTGTTATTGAACGAGTTGTTATCTTTGTATCTTTTTGTCCTTTTATGGTACCTCCTCAACCTGTTTCCTAGCGCTGCTATCTTCTGCTTTAGTGACTACATGTATTTTCAGGCGATGTCGGTATTCTGCGTCACTTGGTTTTAGTTTCTTTTCCGAACATCAACAAATTGACATCAAAATTAAAAACTATCTTCAAGAATGAAAACGTAATAATAACAACTTTTAATCAGAAAACAGTTAAATCACTGTACAGTAGACTTAAAGACCCAATACCGAAAACATTGAGAAGTAATGTGGTGTATCAATTAAACTGTCAGGATTGTGATGATGTTTATATTGGCCAAACATCCCAGTGGATGAAAAGTGGAATAAGTCTTCACAAATCAGATATAAACCGATATAAAGATCGATGTGCACTAGCGACGCATTCCCACGACTTAGACCATCGTATTGACTTTCAAAATGTAGAAATACTAAAAACTGAGAATAACTATCACAAGAGACTCATCCATGAAATGATACAAATAAATAAGCATGATAATACGATCAACAAGAAATCAGACACACACAAGTTGAGTAATATTTACAGCTACCTACTAGAAAAGTCTAAAGAAAATGAATATTATGAAGGTCCATTAGATGAATAAATATAAAGAAAAAGAAAAACGACGTATAACATCAATCTGTCTTGACAACACCACACATTGGTACTTGACAACATATTATATATGTAAACAAGCGAAATATTGAATGAAAAATTTTAAATGTTCAAGTTGTACCTATTTGTTTATCGTTCATTAGTATGTTCAGATCTGTGAGTTTGTGAATGTACGGAAATATGTTTCGCGGAAGAGTCAGTTTTGTAAATCCTCACTTTCAGTAAAAACAAAAAAAATTTATTTGTATTGTGTAATGTTTTTAACTATATCTGTAATTTTAGAAACCCTGATGAAGCAATAAATTGATCGCGAAAGCTTGGTGAAGAAAAAAGAGTTCACTTTTTACTCCAGCGATACGTGAGTCTCTATACCCTTAAACCGTATTTATATATATATATATATATATATATATATGTTTCAAAAAAATCGACATTTTTTGTTTTCAGAAACCCCCCCCCTAATTATCTTCAGGGTATCGAAAAGAGACGTCTATGAAAATATCAGCTTCAAATAAAAATATTTAGAGGTCGCTCATTAATTATTTCTATTTTCCCTACTAATAGCAGGGAAAAAATTTCTTTTTTCAATAAAAAATTCCTAGAGCAGAAACCAATAGACGGATTGCATTGTGTAATACATTTTCGTATAGACAATCAGATACTCTACAAAAATGACCTCTACGATATTTCGGTAAAACGGCCCCTTCAAAAGTTATTCGATTCGATGCTAATATTGAGGTATTTTTGAAGAAAAAAATTATTCAAAAAAATCGATTCTGTTTGTTTTCACCAAACTCTATTTCTAATTATCTTCAGGGTGTCGTAAAAAGGCGTCTGTGAAGATATTAGCTTTGAATATTAATATTTAGAGGTCGCTCAGCGATGACTTCTATTTCCGCTGTTGATAGCAGGAAAAAATTTTCTTTTTTCTATAAAAAATTTTTTCTTCACGAACCAATTAACGGATTTCATTGTGTGATACATTTTCGTGTAGGGAACTAGATGCTCTACGAAAATGTCTCATACGATATTTCGATAAAACGGCTCGTTAAAAAGTTATTCGAACTTTTTCTTCAAAAATACCTCTGTATTAATACCTTATATTGAGGTATTTTGGAAAGAAAAATTCAAATAAGTGGTTTTATCGAGATATCGTATTGAACATTTTCGTAGAGTATCTAGTTCCCTACACTAAAATGTATCATACAGTGGAATCCGTCCATTGGTCCGTGAACAAAAATTTTTTTATTGAAAAAAGAATTTTTTTCCTGCCATCAGCAGCGAAAATAGAAACTATCGATGAGCGACCTCTAAATATTAATATTCAAAGCTAATATTTTCACAGACGGCTTTTGTCTATGCCCTGAAGATGATTAGAAGGTGATTGCGTGAAAACAAGTAAAATCGATTTTTTTGAATAATTTTTTTCTTCAAAAATACCTCAATATTAGCATCGAATCGAATAACTTTTGAAGCGGCCGTTTTATCGAAATATCGTAAGGGACATATTTGTAGAGTATCTGATTGCCTATACGAAAATGTATCACACAAAGAAATCCGCCTATTGGTTTGTGTTCTAGGAATTTTCTATTGAAAAAAGAAATTTTTCCCCTGCTATTAGTAGGCAAAATAGAAATAATTGATGAGCGACCTCTAAATGTTATTATTTGGAGCTGATATTTTCACAAAGGTCTTTTTTCGATACCCTGTAGATAATTAGGAGGGGGTTTCGTGAAAACAAAAAAAGTCGATTTTTTTTAATCAGTCTAATATATATATATATATATATATATATATATATATATATACAGGGTGTACCAAGTTCGACGGCCTATTAGGCGTTTCTGGAGAACTAGACTTATTTGAAATCTGAAAATTGGGATTATGATATTGTTTGACATTATCTACAGAGCTAAAATATTCTTGGAGCCTGACCACTTTTAGTTATACAGGGAGAGAAAAAAAAATTTTCAAAATTTTATTTTTTTGTTTTTTTCTTTTTGAATTTGATAGAGTATGCAATTCTGAATACATTCGTACTCAAATCGTTGCATTCGTCGAAATACTATCAAAAATATCGAAAAAAACCTGAAGAAAAAGAGAGAAAAGAGTATTCGGTATTATGTTTGTTATTCCTAATCTAGATATCTTAAGCATAAACCGTTTTCACATTTTTGAAGTCTAAGAATGTGGAAATATTGTACATTTCTAGAATTTTGAAAAACTCATCACAGGGTGTTCCAAATATTGGGTCAAAAATTGGGATCAAGATTGGCCCATTACTTTCGTTTTTCAAATCAGAACCCTATTTTTTTATGATTGCGTTGGATTGTACAAAGAAAAATGATGATAATGTTTTAACATGTTCATGCTCCTAAAATTGATAATTCTTAAGTTATTTAGGATTTTCTGATTTTATGTCGTATGTATCGTCAAATTCATTAAATCTGTTTCATATCAACTATGACCTTGGTCATAGAAGATAAATTATTTCAATAACTCACTAGTGACACACATTTTTGTTCAATTCATTCATCATTGTTGTTATGGAACAGGTTTTATGAATTTGACGCAATGTACGACATGGAATCAGAAAATACTAAATAACTCAAGAAATATTAATTTTAGAAGTATCAACATGATAAAACATTATCATCATCTTTCTTCGCAGATTCCAACGCAATCATAAAAAAATAGGGTTCTAATTTGTAAAATGAAAGTTATGGGCCAATCTTGATCCCAATTTTTGACCGAACATTTAGAACACCCTGTGACGAGTTTTTCAAAATTCTAAATATGTAAAATATTTCCATTGTCTTCGACTACAAAAACGTGAAAACGGTTTGTGGTCAAGATATCTAGATTAGAAATAGCAAACATTATACCGAATACTCTTATCTACCTTTTTTTGTTCAGTTTTTTTTTATAATTCGGAAAGTATTTTGACGAATGCTCCGATTTCAGTACGGATGTATTCAAGTGTATATCATTAGTGGAATAATTCATCTTCTATGACCCAGGTCATAGTTGAAATGAAACAGATTAAATGAATTTGACGCTACGTACCACATAAATTCAGAAAATCCTAAATAACTCAAGAATTATCAATTTTAGGAGCATTAACATGTTAGAACACTATCATCATTTTTCTTCATACAATCCAACGCAATCATAAAAAAATAGGGTTCTAATTTGAAAAACGAAAGTTATGGGCCAATCTTGATCCCAATTTTTGACCCAACATTTGGAACACCCTGTGATGAGTTTTTCAAAATTTTAAAAATGTACAATATTTCCACAGTCTTTGACTTCAAAAATGTGAAAACGGTTCGTGCTTAAGATATGTAGATTAGGAAACAAACATAATACCGAATACCCTTTTCTCTCTTTTTCTTCAGATTTTTCTCGATATTTTTGAAAGTATTTCGACGAATGCAACGATTCGAGTTCGAATGTATTCAGAATTGCATACTCTATCAAATTCAAAAAGAAAAAAAAACAGAAAAATAAAATTTTGAAAATTTTTTTTCGCTCCCTGTATAACTGAAAGTGGTCAGGCTCCAAGAATATTTTAGCTCGGTAGATTATGTCAAACAATATCATAATCCCAATTTTCAGATTTCAAATAAGTCTAGTTCTCCAGAAACGCCTAATAGGCCGTCGAACTTGGTACACCCTGTATATATATATATATATATATATATATATATATACATAAGACAGGATATCCACTAAGACCTATAGTAGCAAGCATACAGAGCCCAATGTCAACACTGGCTGAATTCATAGCAAAAATACTCTCAAGATGCTTATAACCAAAACAATGATTACTACATAAAGGATTCATTTGAATTTGCATCGTTTATAAACAACATGGTTATTCCACAAGGATATAGAGTAGCTTCATTAGATGTAGTAAACCTATTCGGTAATATCTATAAAGAACTTAATAGACGTTATTGAGGTTAAATGGAACATAATTGAAGAACATTGTAATTTACCTAAAACACTATTCATAGAGATCATTCAAATTTTATTAATTAATAATTATTTCACATTTGATGGAAGATATTATATACAAACATTTGGTTGTGCTATGGGTTCAAAACTTAGCCCAATATTATCCCTTTATGTTATGGATCACTTATTAGACATTTCTATCCCAAAGTTATCTTTTGAAGTGTTTTTCTTAAAAAAATTTGTTGATGACCTGATAGTTGCAATACCTTGTACGGGATTTGATGAGATACTCTATGTTTTCAACAGTTTTGATTCACATATCCAGTTTACTATCGAAAGTGAAGATGAAAACAACTCTGTTCCATTTTTAGATACAAGAGTTTGCAGGATGGATGAATTAATCAAACTGGATTGGTATCGGAAGGAAACATGTTCAAATAAGTTTATTCATTTCAAATCTGAGCATCCAATAAGCATGAAGATAAATTGCATCAAAGAAATGAAAAACAGAATCCAGAGAATCTGCCATCCAGATTTTGTGGATAATAACATCCAGAAGTTACACAGGATCTTTCAGGAGAATTCATACCCAAAACAAATGCTAAACAAGTTTTTATATGAAACGAATTCAATCTCCATACAAGAACCTCAACCAAGACCAGGACTGAATGAGAACATGAATGGACTTAACTCGACAATGAAATATGGCAGCCTTCCAAATCTAGGAAATCTAACAAACAAAATAAAAAATTGCTTTAAAGAAGAAAAAGTAAAGATAGCCACCTACAACACGAGAACTATCAAGAATTTATATAGCAAGTTGAAGGATCCGATACCAACACCATTAAAATCAAATGTAATTTATAAAGTCAATTGTTCAGAATGTGACGGCACATATGTAGGGCAGACATCACAGTGGTTAAAGATTCGATTGACTCTACACAAAAGTGATATCCGAAAAATGAACAATCGATGTGCGTTAGCGGAAAAATTAGTAAATTTGAAACTTTCCCCCCCAACCCTTAGGACCAGGGGATGTATAAGTTTGTATGATTCCATTGTCGATGTATAAATATTATTTATAATGCTTTTTTTCGTACTACTAAGTGCACGTAATTTTGACCGCTTTTTTGTAGTAAATTCCTGGGCAGAATCTGTAGAACTCGACATTGTTTGTAAAACTATAAGACGCAATATGTTCGATTGAACGCGCCGATATGGGCAATCTCTACGAAAGATATTTATCGACTGAACTGAAATCTGATTTATCTATCTAGCGTATGGTTAACATGGAAACATAATTCTCCGGAAAATCTGAAATCTGAAACATTGAACACTAAACCCGGTTCTGATGAATTTGGCACCGCCTTGTTGTTTTGAAGCGCTATCGCCTCTCGATGGATGAAATGTAGATAGGTAAAACCGTTGAGATTAGTCTTGGGCTCGCTTTTCGTAAAAACACCTTTAGTGGAAACCGTTTCACGATATCTTTATTTCTTCTTTGAATTTTTATATAGGAACTATCGATTTCGAAAATATGCCATTACTTTTTTATTTACGAAAATATCTGAAAACGATTTAAACTTTCTAGAGGCACTTCTTCACTGGAAGGCACTATATTCATTTTTTTTATCTCGTGTACTAAGGGTGGAGAAAATTTTCAAATAAAAACGCATTATTTTTCATCTTATATCGAACAAGAAAAAATATAGATGAAAATAATTGAAACTAGTGTCTTAGTCCCAGTGAAAAAGTACTTGTTAAAAGTTTTCATCTTTTTCAGATATTTTCGAAAATGAAAAAGGTATGGCACCTACTTACCAGAAACTTTCAAATTCATAATTGTTAAATAGCCATCCAATCACATTGAATTTACTGTTCACAATAATTAGACTCTTTGAATTTCTGGTGTATTCATGGAATACAGCCTATAATCTATTCAACCAAGAAGAATCGGAAAAAATAGTTAAGGAAAAAGAATCTACGTTTAAAATATATGTACAAGTCACTCGCCACCTTTCAGGTAGATCACACCACTCAAGTCTAGTAATCGGAAGAATTTGTTTTATCTACTTGCTAGAACGTAATGCAAAAAAAAAATCGCACTCAAATGATTTTGCGTCCATCTTCCTTTTAACTGCCCCGCGGAACTTTATAACTTTGAGCCAGTCTGGCACTGATTAAGTACCGGTGAGGACTTAACTGTTTTCTGGTAAATAAATTCTGTAGGTACATTTATTTACCTGAATTAAATAATATCAAAAATCAGCCATACAGAAATAATGTTTGAGAAAAAATTTCCATAAAAAATGGCGTCTGGCAGGTGGATCGCACCAAGCGAGAGGTCTGGCAATCAGATATTCTTGTTTCATATAGATTTAAGATTATAATGCAATAAAAATTAACCGTACCAAAATACTGTTTTTGATCTCCATTTGCAACTGTAAAGGTGCAATGCGCAGTAATGAACGCAGCACTCGCCACAAGCCAGACAACGTATTTGGTGTTCGGGATACTATAGTGAATGATATATTGAAAAACCTGCTATACTAAAATACTGCTTAGAATCCCGATCAAAAAAGCCGACATGAAACAATCGGATCAGTTGATTTGAAATTTCAACGAATCTAGGTGGCTCTAATTATCTTGACAGTGCTTGATTGTGCAATCAAAGTTGCGTGAAACCCAACCATAATCTCATGGAATTGAGTTATCCGAACTGCTAAGCCAATGAGTAGGGTGATGAGGCCAATGAGACTTGGGTGAATTAATCAGCATCCACAAATCCTCATGAAAATTTTGCATGAAACATTCAACAAGAAGAAAAAGAAAAATTCAAGTTTTGGAAAGTTGACACTTATGTCTACACTATTCTTCAGATTTGAGAATACTTTTCACTTACCCTTCTATAGATGGCTCAGTCCATACATGCTCGAAGCAGATGACAGGAAACTGTTTTATAGGCAGTAAAGATCTGGACATATCCAAAGTCATTGCCTTCTCGTGATTGAAGATATTTGAGGGTTGATTCATGTCGTAATTACTGCCTGTTAACCCAAATACAGATTGACATTGACTAAAATAAG
Source organism: Hippodamia convergens (assembly GCA_038502775.1). Classification (NCBI taxonomy): domain Eukaryota; kingdom Metazoa; phylum Arthropoda; class Insecta; order Coleoptera; family Coccinellidae; genus Hippodamia; species Hippodamia convergens. The sequence goes on from CM076607.1 coordinate 97,627,256, forward strand.
AATAATTATTTCTAAGAGATTGGATTTTGTAAAAATTTTTTTCTTTATTACCTCAACATAGCAATAGGACTATGTGTTTTTGAGTGGAGATTAGAAACACTATTTCTTCTTCCTATAGAATTCAACATACTGGGTACATTTCCAGAAGCATTATCCCACATGGATAAACGATTTTTCAGCTGTAATAATATTGATTTAGTAGAAAAATTGTCCTCTGCATGAATATTGATTACCTTCAGAGAATTGTTCACAGCGGAGGAAGAATTGAGTCCCATACTTTTTTCATAGAAATCTTTCTCTTCGGGTCTACACTTCCTTATCCGATAAGCAAAGTGGCGCTTAGAATTGCTATCATACAAAACACACAAACTTGGAGACTCACTGGTAAAAATAACTCTAACCTTAGGATTACTGAGTATTTGTGAATAGGAACCTTCACACATTACAACAGGATAAATGTCATCAAGAGGGTGCGCTAGTGAATACAATAAAGACTTTGCTCCGATGGGTACATCTTTAGAATTATCTAACAAAAAATTTGAAAGTAACATTATTTATCTCTAGACAAATATTTTTAAACTAAAATCAAATAACATTCTATAACTGTCTTTCACTTAAAAGTGTTAATGATTTCAAAACGATGATCAATATGAAAATAACGGTAATGCTGTATGGAAGACAGAACGTAAATAACATAATAAATAGTTCAAGGCCCAATTTCACCAACTGATGCTTTTAACCCAGTTAAGGAAACTCCAGTTAAACTAACTGGTCCTTTTAACTCCGCTTAACGGAATTCCAATTTCACCATCTTAAACGCAGGCGTGGTAATCTGAGTTTTAGAAATCGAAGTTAAAGCATCCATACAACTTGGCAACGCTGTTAATTCTTCATTTCTGTGTGCACACTACAGATTTAGAGAAAAGAGAAAGTTCATTTCCACGAATTCCAATTTAAAATTGTTGTTACTGTTTATGCGTCCAAGTTATGGTTTGCTAAGTTTTGGTTATTTTTGAAGTACATGATCTGGAAAATGAAATGTACTGTGCTCAATTGTCAGTTGGATGTTTCAACTGATTCTCAATTTTCTCTAAAACAAATAGGACAGATTGTTTAGATAATCGAAATCTCATGGTGAAATCTTTGTCGTCAAAATTGTTGAAATAATCTTCCCTAACTCTAATCCATCTTGGACGTCACTATCTTCAAATGCGAGTTCTAAAGCCCTCTGCATTTTTTCTCATTTTTGTTATCGTTGATATTTATAAAATATGATGAAATGATAATTTGAAAAATATTTCGTAAACTTCAAATCTGCTTATCGAGTCTCTGGTAATAACAAACTGGCAGACGTCAACACAAACTATCGCATAGAAATACACGTGAATTGTCGTTAACTGAAGTTAAAATGCGTAAACGACCAAAATTGGCGAGTTAACTTTTCTAAACGTAGTTAGGCTTAACCTCGATTTATATTCATGGTGAAATTGAACATTGCTGTTAACGGCGATTAGTGGAACTAAAACTCGGTTTTAGATGTTGGTGAAATCGGGCCTAAGGCTTTCACGACCGGAATAACATACTTTTCTACTCTACCCATCTCTTAGGTAGCAACTCCCAATTTTTTTAATGCTCATTTAATTAAAATATACTGAATATCGATATCATAAGTGTCAGCGAACCCGAAAGATAAAAAATATTTAAATTGGAAAGTAGACAATGAATTTAAAAATCACATCAGTTTTCTACACCGGGGTGTCAATAGTAATCGATCAGTCGATAACTCTTGGAAATTTTGTGCTGGGATAATGATAATGATGAATATTGATGATAATAAGAAAAAGGTTAACGCTTTAAGGAGAAGCTACCATCAATAATACATAAATATTGTTCTTTTTGTTTCAACATTTATTGTATTATTTTAGCTCTCTTATTCAAAAGAATATATATATATATATATATATTGTCATAATTCAGAATTATTATTTCCGAACTATGACAATGGACTGACGGAAATCCAGACTGAGAGTAAATACCGGGAATACCGAAACCGGTATGAATCTATCCCCTTCTCAACGGCGACGCTATTACCGGTATTTACTCTCAGTCTGGATCTCCGTCAGTCCATTGTCACAGATCGGAAATAATAATTCTGAATTGTGACAATATTTATGTATTATTCATCCATTTCATCTTGTCAAAAAAAAGTACAACAGATGAATTATGACAAGTGGGGTCTTCCAAATGAGAATTTCATAGAGATTATGAGTATTTTATGAAAATTTCGCATTGACTCCAGGTATTCAAGCCTGAACAAATACATCTACAAACACTCAACATTAGTGAGAGCGCCCACCAGAGTATCATAGCCCTGGCGTAGCGCGTGATCTGACACACAATATGCAAGATTCGATTAGAACCAATGAAACGATTGAAATAACGCTGTCAGATGCGATATTTGAAAATTTCAGGACGTATTTGCTAGGTATGTGCCATGTATGTGCTATGGTACTTTGTTGGGCGCTCTCCCTCATGTTTCGAGCCAGGATGGTGGAAGACTGGATGACAGCAAAAAGGCATCATCTCAGCTCTGCTTTTGATATCATTCTCATCGGCGGTGACGCGAAGGAACTCGATGGTCCTTTCTATAATTATTGTACGGGGTGGGCAAAATTGGTGATACATGAACTACAACTTTTTAACCGAAAGAGATAGAGGAAAATGAATGACACATTAAGGCCGTTTTTTCTAGAGAAACTGATATTGCCATCAACAGCATTCCTATATCTTCTTTTATTTTCAAGTTATACACCAAAATTGAAATTTGGACAATCTTAACTTTAATCGTTGAAATGAAAACATTATACAGAAACCATTTTCATAGCAATCCAGTACTATGTTTTTTCCCAAGAGGTTTTCTTGCTGAGCTATAATATGAAGTTATGTTTTTTCTTATGAAAACAATAGTTGTTTATGTAACTCAGATACTTATATTGAGGTATTTGTGAAGAAAAAGTTAGAATAACTTTTGTACGAGCTCTTTTATCAAAATATCGTTCAGGACATTTTTGTAGAGTATCTAGTTCCCTTCACGAAATCTATCCCACCGTGGAATCCGCCTATTGGTTCGTGAAAAAATAGAAATAATCGATAAGTGACTTCTACCTATTAATATTCAAAGTTAATATTTTCACAGACGCCTTTTTTCGATACCCAGAAGATAATAAGGAGGAGGGTTTCGTGAAAAAAAACAAAGTGGATTCTTCAATTATTTTTTTCTTCACAAATACCTCAATATTGGCATCGAATCGAATAACGAGCCGTTTTATCGAAATATCGTACGAGACATTTTTGTAGAGTATCTAATTGCCTACACGAAAATGTATCACACAATGAAATCCGTCCATTGGTTTGTGCTCTAGGAATTTTTTTATGAAAAAAGAAATTTTTCCTCTGCTATTAGTAGGCAAAATAGAAAAAATCGTTGAGCGACCTCTGAATATTATCATCTGATGCTGATATTTTCACAAAGGTCTTTTTTCGATACTCTGAAGATAATTAGGAGTCGCGTGCATAGCACAGGATAGTTCAATTTCACACGGTCAAACTTTGCTCACGCGGCGAGGAGTCTGTGCTTGTCATTCGTTAAGGAACATATCTACATACTTGTGTATTATTTACATATAATATATGTATTTACTCATATATTTAATTACTATTTACGTATATAAAACTCAATTTGATTAAAAATATCATATTTTTTCAGAGTTATTTAATAAAGTCTGTATTATCCGAGGTCGGCTCGGTCCACAATAGCTCAGATAATCGAGGTTCTACTGTATAAATATATTAGACTGATTCAAAAAAATCGACTTTTTTTGTTTTCACGAAACCCTCCCCCTAATTATCTTCAGGGTATCAAAAAAAGACCTCTGTGAAAATATCAGTTCCAAATAATAACATTTAGAGGTCGCTCATCAATTATTTCTATTTTCCCTACTAATAGCAGGGGAAAAATTTCTTTTTTCAATAAAAAATTCCTAGAACACAAACCAATTGACGGATATCTTCGTGTAATACATTTTTGTGTAGGCAATTAGATACACTACAAATATGTCTCTTACGATATTTCGATAAAACGGCCTTTTCAAAAGTTATTCGATTCGATGCTAATATTGAAGTATTTTTGAAGAAAAAAATATTCAAAAAAATCGACTTAACTTGTTTTCACGCAACCCGCCTTCTAATCATCTTCAGGGCATCGACAAAAGGCGTCTGTGAAAATATTAGCTTTGAATATTAATATTTAGAGGTCGCTCATCGATGGTTTCTATTCATCGCTGTTGATGGCAGGAATGAAAATTCTTTTTTCAATAAAAAATTTTTTGTTCACGAACCAATAGACGGATTCCACTGTATGATACATTTTGATGTAGAGAACTACATACTCTACAAAAATGTCCCATACGATATCTCGATAAAACCACTCGTTCAAAAGTTATTTGAACTTTTTTTTTCCAAAATACCTCAATATCAGGTATTAATATAGGGGTATTCTTGAAGAAAAAGTTCGAATAACTTTTGAACGAGCCGTTTTATCGAAATATCGTATCAGACATTTTCGTAGAGCATCTAGTTCCCTACACGAAAATGTATTACACAGTGGAATCCGTCAATTGGTTCGGGAAGAGAAGATTGTTTATTGAAAAAAAAATTTTTTTTCCTGCTATCAACAGCGGAAATGGAAATCATCGCTGAGCGATCTCTAAATATTAATATTCAAAGCTAATATCTTCAAAGACGCCTTTTTTCGATACCCTGAAGATAATTATAACTTTTTCTTCAAAAATATCTCTATATTAATACCTTATATTGAGGTGTTTTGGAAAAAAAGTTCAAATAATTTTTGAACGAGTGGTTTTATCGAGATATCGTATGGAACATTCTCGTAGAGTATCTAGTTCCCTACACCAAAATGTATCATACAGGAGAATCCGTCTATTAGTTGGTGAAAAACAATTTTTTATTGAAAAAAGAATTTTTTTTCCTGCCATCAGCAGCGAAAATAGAAACCATCGATGAGCGATCTCTAAATATTGATATTCAAAGCTAATATTTTCACAGGAGCCTTTTTTCGATTCCCTGAAGATAATTAGAAATAGAGTTTCGTGAAAACAAACAGAATCGATTTTTTTGAATAATTTTTTTCTTCAAAAACACCTCAATATTAGCATTGAAAAGAATAACTTTTAAAGCGGCCGTTTTATTGAAATATCGTAAGGGATATATTTGTAGAGTATCTGATTGTCTACACGAAAATGTATCACACAATGAAATCCGTCTATTGGTTTCTGTTCTAGGAATTTTTAATTGAAAAATGAAATTTTTTTCAATATACCTAGCTTTCGGAAAAATTTCTTTCCTTCTTCAGGGTTCCTAAAATACGAACAACTTTTATAAATATAAAATTCAATCTAGCAAGCAACACATACTAAATCTGAGGTTTTCTCTTCTTCGCTCATAAAACAATGATCCATAACAACACCACAATGAAATACATGTTTTATGAACGAAGAAGAGAAAACCTCAGATTCAGTATGTGTTGCTTGCTAGATTGAATTTTATATTTATAAAAGTTGTTCGTATTAAAGGAACCCTGAAGAAGGAAAGAAATTTTTCCGAAAGCTAGGTATATTGAATAAAGAGTAAAAGACTAACTCTTCATTGGCCGAAATCCCTTAACCCTATACTGTTATAATATATATATATATATATATATATATATATATATATATAAGGATGTTATATTTTATTGATAATAACAATCAGTTTCTGTTTCTCTGAAAACCAAAGAAACAACAATTAAAGTTTATTATTATCTGGCTTCTTTCAACTGAAATCTCGAAATTCTTCGTAATCAATTTCTGATTGACGTTTCAAGTATTAGGAATGATCACAGATCATCAAAATATTCACCGAATTATTTTATAATATTTGTCAATGAATCATCATTCTATCTGATGGGGTCAACATGAAGAAACCTTCTTTACATCTCCCCCTCCCACCGAGAAAATTCTTATGGAATTTTTCATCAGCTCTTGATTATTCTGGTATTAATTTTGTTATGTGGAATAGTCCCGTTTCTTCGTTCTTTTTTCCTGTTTTAATCCTAAATATAGTGTTTGATATTTTCTCTGATATTTTAAAAGGTCCGATCCTGAGTTCATCTAATTTTTTTCTGTTTAATCTATGTCCGTTTTCAATGTATACGGAGTCCCCTATATTGAATTCATGTTCTTTTCTGTTTTTGTCAAATAGTTTTTTATTATATTCGTGTGATTTAATAGTGTTATCTAGAGCTATTTTCCTATCTTTTTTCCAATCTTCTGCATTTTTAAGTTCTTTTAGTTCTTCAGGTAGCATATTTGTATTTGTCCCATCTAGTAGATATTTCGGTGTAAAACCCGTTACTGAGTGTTCTGTTATGTTATATTTGTCAATACATTCTCTTGCTATTGTCGTCCAAGCTTTCTTCTCTGTAGATTCATTGATTCTGCATCTTATTTTATTGACTATTGTTTGATTTAATCTCTCATTCAGGCCATTCGAGAAAGGTGCATTCAAGGCTGTGTAAATAAGTCTGATATTTTTCCCGTCTAAAAAATTTTTGAATTCTTTAGAGTTGAGTCCTGGATATTGATCTGTTAAAATTGTATCAATCTTGTCCATTTCTAGTGTGTTTTGAACTATCTTTATAAAATCGTTTGCAGCCTGAGTCTTTGAAGTACGTATGAATGCGTATCTTGTATAGTGATCAACTAAAAGATGGAGGTATCTTTTCGTTGACCTTTGACCACCGAACCCACCGATCGTATCAATCGACACTATCTCAAATGGCCTTTTTGCTGGTCCTAATTGAGACATCAACCCATACTTATCCTGACCTCTAGATTTATTTCTTTTACAAATATCGCATGTTTTGCATATTTTTTTTATGTTTTCTATTAATCTTTTTGAAGTATAATATGGGCATAATCTGCTTATGAGTTGATTTATGCCAATATGAAACCAATCTATATGTGTATTTCTTATTAATTCGATGCCCAATTTCTCTGATAATACTATCTTCTTTTTATTCTTACATTGTTTATAAATTATACCATGTTCATCTATTGTTTTTTTCTGAAGTTCTTTCAATGCCATATTTTCATCTTGATCCTTTTTTATTTCTTGAATTGTGATTGCATTTACTACCTTTAATGCTCCTTCAGTATTATCTATCGATTCCAATACTGGGTTCCTGCTAAGACAGTCTGCTTCAGTGTTGAGTTTCCCTGGTATATATTTAATATTGAAATCAAATTGAGATAGGTAATATGTTAGATCACCTAACTCTTCGTCTGTTCTTGCTTTTATGTTGAGGTTCTCTAAAGGTTTATGGTCCGAATACACTTCAAATTTTCTTCCAATCAACCAGTGTTCCCAATATTTTACCGCCTCTTTTATTGCTAAGCATTCCAAATATATAGCTTTCTTCCTTTTTTGCGTCTCATTTAATTTTTTCGAGAAGTAGGCTACTGGTTTTTCCTTTCCATTTTGTTGTGTTTGTTTCAGTATTGCACCTATACCTTCTATTGAAGCATCTGTAAATATCTTAATAGGCAAATCTTTATCGAATATTTCTAGCACTGGTTGAGAACATAATAATTTTTTTATTTCTGTGAATGATTTTTCACAATCCACAGACCAATTGAATTTTACATCTTTTCTCAACAGTCTATGTAATGGATCTAGTATTGTTGAGATTTTCGGTATGTATTCGTGATAAAAGTTTATTTTACCTAGAAATTGTCTGATATTCTTCTGTGTTCTTGGAGTAGGAAAATTTCGTATAGATACTAAGTTGTCTTTGATTGGTCTTACTGTATTATTTTCTATTATATGTCCGAGATATTTAATTGAGTTGGATGCGAACGAGCATTTCTTCAATTTCAATCTAAATCCTTCTTTTATTATGGCTTCTAGAACTTGTTCGATATGAATGATATGATCTTCAAAAGTTTCTGAGAATATTAATAGGTCATCTATATAATTTTCTGTGAAGTTCTTAAGATTATGTTTTCTTAGTATACTAGATAAAATCCTTTGGAAGATTGCTGGTGCTGTTTTTAAACCGAATGGTAGGCAAGTCCATTGATAGTGTCCTTCTTGTGTTACAAAGCCTGTTTTATTTCTATCTTCTATCCTTAGTGGTATTGACCAAAAAGCAGAATTGATGTCCAGTGATGTGAAATATTTACAATTTCTAGCTTTAATTATTATGTCATCAATTAGTGGAAATGGTTGAGCTTGTGGTATCACAATTTTATTCAAATCTCTAAAGTCAATGCATAACCTAGTCTTTCCCTCGTCTTTTTTTAATGCAAGAGTCACTGGTGCAGCAAATGGGCTATATGACTCTTCAATCAAATTTTTTTCTAATAGTTTTGCCACTTGCCGTTCTATTTCATTTCTGTCTTCAATTGTACATCTATATGGTCTTTTACTACAAAATTTATCAACTAAGAGATCTATTCTTGCTTCATAGTCTTTTACAATTCCTACATCATATTTATCCTTGGCAAATATTGTTTTGTATTTTTGTATCAATTGTTCAATTTTGATTTTTCTCTCCTCATCTAAATGATTCAAATCTATTTCAAAATCTTCTTCTTTAATATATTCATTGAAATTTACTCTTATCAGGTCTTCTCTTGGTGATTGTTCTTGGCTTATATTCAGATTTTCATCTTGTCTTAATTTAAATTCTTTTATTATATCTAGGCCTATCAAAAAATCATGAAAATCTTCATTTTCTACAATAAACACGTCAACTTCTTTTTCAATATTGAAAATTTTTAATTTTATTTTTGTTAATCCTTTTGTGAGTGACACACCACTAATTGTTTTTAATTGTATTTTGTTCTTATCTTTATTGTTGTCATTTATAGTTTTTATAAATTTTCTATTAATCAATGAAACCTGAGAACCTGTGTCATAGATCCCTTCTATATTTATTTTATCTTCTAATACAATGTTTAATTTAATTAGTGGTGTGTTTATTCGTTTTTTGTTTCTTCATAAATTTCTACATCCAGAATAGAATTGTTATTCACCTTTTTAGTTGTGGTGTTTTTTTCTCTATTTTCTTCCTTTTTCATGAACCAACATTTTTCATTGGGGTGGTATCTCACTCCTTTGCCCAAATCTTCACAAGTCTTACAAGGTTTCCTTTCTTCATATTTTTTTTTATGAGAGTCTAATGTGAAGTTCCTTTGGAAATTTTTTTTGTTCACTAGAAATTCGAGTTGTCTCAGTTCATTCAATAGGTCTGTTGTTTCTTTTAATTCTGACTTATTTATTCTATTCAATATAAATTCTGGTAACCCAACTGCTATTAATGCTATAAGTGTTTTGATATCCATATCCTTATTGAAATCTATCAGAAGTTTTTCTTTTTTCAAAGCATAGTCAGTTAGCGAACCTTCTCGATATTTAAATGATAGTGAATAAGTAACATTATTCCATCCATTATCTGTAAAGCATTCCAAAAATCTTTTCTTCCATTCTAACCAACCGGCATTTACTGTCAATCTAATGAGTGTAGATGAGTGCCAATCTAAACTTGGTTTGTCCAGAAATAATTTCAACAATTCAATTTTATCTTCACTTTTATCTATTTGAAATCTAGAGCACTCTTTTTCGAAGCTTTCCATCCACTGTTCAGCATTAGTGGTTTTGCTTGAAAATTTTCCCACCAAAAGTTTTTCTGATATTTGCTTCAAGTTTTTTTCTTCACCTTTATTTTGTGTTGTTTCTATCAGTTTTTCTAATATTTCTTTTAGATTATGATCTTGTGTTTTGTTTGCATTCTCTTCATTCAATTCCTCCAGATATTGACCTCCAAATTGTAGATTTCCATCTTCATCTATATATGTCTCCTTCAACTCCTTTGTCATTGTAATCCACACCTTCCTCATCTGATTTCTTCTCTTCAACGTATTATTAAGTTTCGTGAAATTGTTTGTTTTTCTCAATGCTACATGATCTCCTACATATCTTAATTCTTCTGGCAATACATATCTTTTTCCATCCTCTGTACAAATTGAGGATATGGCAATAACATTTGTTTTAGCATCTTTTGGTGAAGCAACTACCATAAATTCAAACTGCAACCTCGACATCATAAACAAAATTGTTGTTTTATAAGGATGTTATATTTTATTGATAATAACAATCAGTTTCTGTTTCTCTGAAAACCAAAGAAACAACAATTAAAGTTTATTATTATCTGGCTTCTTTCAACTGAAATCTCGAAATTCTTCGTAATCAATTTCTGATTGACGTTTCAAGTATTAGGAATGATCACAGATCATCAAAATATTCACCGAATTATTTTATAATATTTGTCAATGAATCATCATTCTATCTGATGGGGTCAACATGAAGAAACCTTCTTTACATATATATATATATATATATATATATATATATATGTGTGGAAAAGATTTAACGGACATAACCCTCTGAAACGAAAATGAACCGTAGACAGCTGTTTCGGGCTTTCGGCCCTCATCAGTACGGTGAAAAGTTGGAAATTGAAATCACATAACGGAGTCAACACAAGGGAGCCAGCCGCACATTTGCGATTTCGGTTGGAAGACACTGCATTCCAGGGCAACATCCAACGTCACCACGGAGGCAGCTTTAGCCACCTGCGTGACATCCGAGTCCAGGAATACAAACACAATATAAGGATAAATAATGAGGGATCGGTGAAGTACATGGAAAAGATTTAACGGACATAACCCTCTGAAACGAAAATGAACCGTAGACAGCTGTTTCGGGCTTTCGGCCCTCATCAGTACGGTGAAAAGTTGGAAATTGAAATCACATAACGGAGTCAACACAAGGGAGCCAGCCGCACATTTGCGATTTCGGTTGGAAGACCCTGCATTCCAGGGCAACATCCAACGTCACCACGGAGGCAGCTTTAGCCACCTGCGTGACATCCGAGTCCAGGAATACAAACACAATATAAGGATAAATAATGTACTTCACCGATCCCTCATTATTTATCCTTATATTGTGTTTGTATTCCTGGACTCGGATGTCACGCAGGTGGCTAAAGCTGCCTCCGTGGTGTCGTTGGATGTTGCCCTGGAATGCAGGATCTTCCAACCGAAATCGCAAATGTGCGGCTGGCTCCGTTGTGTTGACTCCGTTATGTGAATTCAATTTCCAACTTTTCACAGTACTGATGAGGGCCGAAAGCCCGAAACAGCTGTCTACGGTTCATTTTCGTTTCAGAGGGTTATGTCCGTTAAATCTTTTCCATGTACTTCACCGATCCCTCATTATTTATCCTTATATCGTGTTTGTATTCCTGGACTCGGATGTCACGCAGGTGGCTAAAGCTGCCTCCGTGGTGACGTTGGATGTTGCCCTGGAATGCAGGGTCTTCCAACCGAAATCGCAAATGTGTGGCTGGCTCCCTTGTGTTGACTCCGTTATGTGATTTCAATTTCCAACTTTTCACCGTACTGATGAGGGCCGAAAGCCCGAAACAGCTGTCTACGGTTCATTTTCGTTTCAGAGGGTTATGTCCGTTAAATCTTTTCCATGTACTTCACCGATCCCTCATTATTTATCCTTATATTGTGTTTATATTCCTGGACTCGGATGTCACGCAGGTGGCTAAAGCTGCCACCGTGGTGACGTTGGATGTTGCCCTGGAATGCAGGGTCTTCCAACCGAAATCGCAAATGTGTGGCTGGCTCCCTTGTGTTGACTCCGTTATGTGATTTCAATTTCCAACTTTTCACCGTACTGATGAGGGCCGAAAGCCCGAAACAGCTGTCTACGGTTCATTTTCGTTTCAGAGGGTTATGTCCGTTAAATCTTTTCCATGTACTTCACCGATCCCTCATTATTTATCCTTATATTATATATATATATATATATATATATATATATATATATATATATATATATATCAGAAAAATGTTGCTAAGCTTAATATACCATATGATCGCTGTCGAAAATGTTTCCAGGCACCTGAAACAATACAGCATATGACTTCGTCTTGTCCCATCCTGGCTCCGAGAGATTACCTTGAGAGACATAACTCCATGGCAAGTGTCCTCCCGATGATAATATCGGTTAACGGTCTTGTAGAGGCACACTTGCCAGAGAATACCGAAAGATTATGTCTTGAGCCTGCTGTTATCTCTACGTCTCAGAAGCAGGTCATCCTTTCTACCGCGAGGATTGTCCGGAAATTCCTGCAAGGATTCTGAGCGCTGATTTTGGTCTTGATAATTGTCCGACTAAAACCAGATATTACCCTGATTAATGGTGAAAAAAAAAATATATATATATATATATATAGTGTATTATGTAGTCGTGAAAGTTGTGTTGCCTAACGTTCGGGGTAATTCGTTCCTGTTGCTGGCGCCTCTCGCGGAGTGCATGAACTACGTACAACAACACCGCCATTATTATCACTCTTTTAAGTCTCGAACGGAAAATTGCTTGCGAATTTCGATCCTTTTGTTTAAAAATTACATGAAGAATATTGTTCGTGCTATCATCTGATTATACGTCTGCTCTCATCGCGATATTGCACCATCTGATTGACAGTTTGTTAAACTAGAAGTTGAGCAACTTGAAGTCAAGTGCCTTTAGTGCCTTGAATCACCATTGAATTGATTGCCACGACGCCAGTGCAGAGGAGGTTATCCCCTTTTCCATTCCTTGTAAACCCTTTCTGCAGCTGAATTTGTGGTTGGTCACCGACCGTCAACTTCTAAATCCTGATGTAAGTGCATTCATTTTGGTTGCTCAATTTGTCATCTGAGATCGGTTCCAGTTCAACTCTGCTGGAACTTTTCAAGTATATTGTTCGAGTGACTGCATCCGGAACAAGGAAATCAGAAGAACGGGAGACACAGACGTGGTGGAACGGGTACGGGTGGCAACACTTAAATGGCAGTTGGCAGGTCACGTGGTGAGAGATGGTAATAAATGGACTAAAAGCGTGATGCATTGGAGACCATAGAAGTCAAAAAGGAGCAGGGGTCGACCACAGGCAAGATGGTGTGAGGATATTCAGTTCCAGGCGGGGCAAAACTGGGTGCAGACTGCACAGGAGAGAACAATATGGAAATGAATAGAGGAGGCCTTTGTCCAGGAGCGGATGCTTACAGGCTGAAGAGGAAGAAGACATGAAAATAGGGCATTCTCTTTGAAAAACAGGGTTTTATTGTGTTTCATCACTTTCCGACAAGCCTGTAGATTCAAAATTAACTTAAGTTTATGGGCTGGTTACTGTCGATTCTGTGAAAATTTGAATCATTCTTCAAGCAAAAAGTTTCCAAGAGTTATCGGCTGATCAAGTACTATTGACTCAGCATATCTTGCATATATTAATTTTTGATTAAACAAAATTTGAAAAAAACAAATACTCACCATCAGCAACTTTTCTGCAAATGATTATACCAAAATCTACACTCCAAACTGTATCAATGATAAATGGAACAGCTATTTCAAAATTTTCGCCAGATTCTGCGTATACTTTAATAGTTTGGGTGCTTACAATACAAATGCATGGTACTTCTATATTTTTGGTCTCAGAATTATTCTCATTGAATGAAATGTTATAAGTAGGTCTTTCAGACCTAAAAGTACACCATAATGTGCGAACAATCTTATCTTCACAAGTAAAAGAACAAATATTTTTTTTTAGTGGTTCCGATAAGGAACCATAAGTGTTCACAATATTTCTGGACCAGACCACAGTTTGACCTTTAATATACAGTTCTTCCTCCACACAACCAGAGTCAGTTTTTGTATTCATCTTGATGGTTTTGTTTTTGAAAGAACCTTCAAAACTCAGAAGATATTATAAAAATGCTGTGTTGTTATGTAGAAGGTTGTTATATTTTATCAGACTTACTTTGTGATTTTTCATTCAATGAGGGACTTCCTCTTAGGCTTCCACATGAGTTTTCACTTCCATTCGAAAATCTATTTTTCAATTTCGATCTATTCGCAACATTAATCCTGTAGTTGAAGGAATCCCCATGGAAGGACTTACTATTTTGTTGAAAAATATTTCTTGAGGAATTTGAAGGTGAACTTCTTGGTCCAGCCGTATCATACAATGAAGGACTTCGTAACATCCAATACTCTTGTTCATTGTGCATTTTATCTTTTAATGTTATGGTTGCTAACATATCCAAAATTTTATTATCCACTTTTTCATCCTTGGGTGGGTATCTCTTATCATTTTCTGCATTGCCATAGCAGGGTTTCTAAAAGTTAATTAATTGTTGAGTTGATTCAAATGAGATTCAAATTTGTTTTTGTTTGTTTTGTGGAAAAAAAATATATAATTGTATGAAATTGTTTAGAAGCATTTCACCAACAAGCCGACCATAGATACATTGATCAGAACTTGAAGAGTTTACTTTTTAACAAGGTTCGTCCTTTTGCATTAAGAGTACTTTGCAAGTATCCATTCAAACACTGCGTTCCGTTTTTTCGAGCCTTGATTTCTTTTCAATTGAGGTTGCAAAAAGTCTTGAGGACCTTCGAAGAATTTTCATTGGAGGATCCTCAGACATTAACTTTCATATGAATATGAGGTAAATAATGCTGAAACTGAAGAAATTTTGAAAAGAATTCAGAATGCCTGAAACCACAATGAGCTATCTGAAATTCTAGGAAAAGTCCTTAACTTTAATAGAGAAAATCAAGTCTCTACGTCAAAATTCCAAGAGTAAATAATGAATTAGTAAATGCAACTCTCGAGGATTTTCGAAAAGCTAGTAGCCAACAACATATTATAGAAATTGATGCAAATATTCTATGAGCAGAATTAAATTATGGTTCACTAATAATAAACCCGTTTTGATTGAAGGAAAATAATAATAAATTAGCAGACCACAGTTTTGAAATAGACATAGAATATCTGTCAACTAAATTGAATAAAGTAGGGTATCAAATAAAATGTCTTCATGATCAACTGAGTGAGCCTTGCATGAATGTGGTTTATTTTGCAAATTTTGAATCAATGTTAAGATACGGTGTTTTAATATGGGAACACATGTAAGTATAAATGACATTCATCGTACGATAAAGAATTGTAAGAATTCATTCTAGATAAGCTCTACAATTTGGGATTCAGAGGCGTTTTCCTTGAGTAGATCGGAAGCTATTTGACTGAATGATGTTTAATTGTAAGAGTGGGTCAGCATAGCTCGGCAAGGTACCCTGTAACAATGGGTGTACCACAAGGGTCGGTACTTGGACCCCTTTTATTCATCATCTTCGTGAATGATTTACCTGAGTACATTATCGACCATTTCTTCATTACACTTAACACTAAGATTGTACTGTTTGCAGATGATACTACTTTCATGATATCTGCAAGACCATTGAATGAACTCAAGGCAGGTTTTGAATTGCTAATTCAATGCTTTTCCGATTGGTGTTTCCAAAATTCCCTCATTTTGAACACGAGTAAGACTGTCCTGGTGCAATTCCAAATAAGGGATTCCGATCGTCACTTGAATTTGAATCTTCATTCCGGTGGCTTGAAGCCTTAGGATTGTGTGAAATTTCTTGGCTTACATGTGCAGGGAAATTTGAGTTGGAGAGAACATGCTGATTATGTTTCCAAAAAATTAAGTAGTGCGTTTTTCGCTCTAAGACGAATAAAACTGATATTACCTCCGAACTCTCTCAAAAATGCCTATTACTCACTTGTGTATTCGCACCTCAACTATAATGTTGCCGGCAAAATTTCTCGATTGTAATATGAAAGTTTGTTGCTTAGGCAATTTCTCGAATGACAGTTATATGTCATGAGCGAAATTGCCCGTAAGCAACAAACTTGAATGTTACAATAGAGAAATTTTACCTGGTTAAATTTCATCTTGAGTGGTATTCGACATGACTAATTCACGAGAAAATATGTATCATTCTTGGAATTTTCTGTTTTGACACGTATTGCGCTATTTGACAAATAAGTATTCATCATAGACTAAACGTTTTTTGTTTTCTTGATGGTTTTCATTTCAAAAGCTATCTTCAAATGTGATAAATGTCAAAATATTGTCGCTGAAATACTAACTTGCTAAGTTTTGTCGGCTTGCATGTTTTATCGCTGTGAAAGGAGGGTAGCTATGGCAACATTCCCACTGAAAATGGAAGGAGTGGAATAGTCAAAGTTGTTTTTCGAGTTTTTTATAGGAGATTTGAATATGAATAATACATATTGTAATATGTTGTTATGAAGTGAATAACTATTTGGATATTTCCGCGGAAATTGCACGTTTTACGGAAAATGTCATGAATCAATCATTTATTTCCAAAAGTTCTCAATTTTAAGAGACAAAAAGATGGATAAAACCTTACATTTTCATACCGCAATAACTGACCCCGACTGTATTGGTGTCAGCATACAGAATATTAAGATATGTAATGGTGAGGATACAGTTAAAGTCAATAAAGTACCTGACCACGGTAAATTCGAATGCTAAAAAATGTGGCATGAAATTTATGAAAAATCTGTTAATGAAAGCTAACAAGCTTTTATTGGTCTTTTTATGTAAATTGTTAATCGGTGTACAAGAGAGAAAGTACTGAAAAATTAAAATAAAAATGGGAAACCATGAGTTACGCAAGGGAGAATCAATTCCAGAAAACATAGAGACTGTCTCAAAAAACTATTGGTTAGGAGGTTTTTCACAGGAACTTTCAAACGAATATAAAATATATAGAAACTTTTTAAATAAATTATTAATGAAGAAAACTAAGAATTTATACTTTACAAATGAAATCTCAGAATTTAGGACAGATTGCAAACAACTTTGGAAGACTGTGAATTCATTTACTGATACAAACAAATAAAAAACCTCACAAAAGAAAATGTCCGGACATGAGGCAGTTGGGCCTGTCAGTTGATGATGCTAATCGGCGTGATGAATGGCGCCTCAGGATTAGGAAAGCCGACCGTCAAAGTAATATTGACCAGAGTTTGAGTTTGCAGATACCCGATAATATATGTCAGGCAAAGTGAATCGATGTTTCTAGGACCAATTACTGAGAATGAATTGATTCTGCATACAAGATCCCTCAAACCTCAGTCTTCACCTGGAGATGATGGATTAGCTGTTTCGTTAATTCAGCGCTATCATAAAATGCTAATAAGCCTATTATACTCCATGGTTTCAATAGGTGTATAGAATCAATACCAGATGCAAGGAAAGTTTCTATAGTTACACCAGTTTATGAGTCAGGAGAGTTGGAATGCCTACCAACAAATTATAGAAAAAAGAGTAGGTGTGTCTCAATTCCTCGCTAAGGATGAATTCATCCGAATATGTTTGACATATGTGTTACCCAAATAAATTACCGAAAAGTATGTTGTTAATCGTTGTAAATTGGATTTCATTTTTTAGTTTTTGAGCATTCTTGGTTTTGATGGGTTTCATTTTCATTTCGCCGTTGAACATAACAACTTTCTGACACCATAGCTTCTAAAGTGTGAGAATAACAAAATTAACAACATTTTTAACATTAACTTTTAATTAATTCATGGGAAAGTCAGCAGATGAAACCTGCAGGCTATGTGGATCAGAGAAGGAAACGGCTGAACACATGGTATGCAAGTGTCCAGAACTGGCGGAACTAAGAACCATTCACATGGGGAAGTCGGTTCTGGATCCACATGAAATAACCGCCAAGGCTCCTAAGGAGGTCGCTGGGTTCATCAACACCATTGATGGCCTCCTTGGGATTTAAATGAACGACTTGGGTAAAGAACAAAAGATCCTTGCGGTCGAAGTCCCCGAAAGGCTGAACGAAGCCACAACGACCCCTGTTCATTATAATAATAATAATTATAATAATAATAATTAATTCTTACAGTTGCCAATATTGTAACCTGAAGATGGCATTGTTAGCCGAAACATGTTGTTGACAAACAATAAATAATTTTGAAGCAAACTTAGTGACGAATTAGACATACCTACCTACTCTCCCTGTGATTCACATCACCCGGCCTTGTGTTTCAGTGTTTACATGAATAATTCTACAGTACAAGCGCCTAATCAAACTTATTTCGATTATAAACTAGCTAATTTTGAAGCAATATTGGATTGTCTAAACAATATCAACTGGTCACAAATAATTAAAAACAATGTTGAAGAGAGTGTGGAAAAATTTTACGAAATTCTGAATTATGTTATGAATATATATGTTCCTAAAAGAGTGGCCGTCCGACATTGCTGTTGGTTTTCGGCGGAATTAAAAAAAATTAGTTTCATCTAAAAAAGCAGCTCACATAAAATATAAACAATCCGGAACAATTTTTGAAACATAGATGAATTCAAAATAGTAATCATCGAAATGAATACCATTTTCAATTCCCAGGCTCAGAGATCTTTTATCATGAGGTTGGAGAAATGATATTAGATTTTGTCACTGAGATGAGAGATATACCGGTTTCGGCCTTGTTGGGCCTCATCAGTATCCCGCACATCTCAGGACAAAATCTTCATAAAAAACTTCGAAAGCACCGTTCGTGCTGTCGACTGAATTAGACAGAAAAATCCGCACTAGCAGAACATGCGCTAATAGATGGACACAACATAGATTTCTCAAAAGCGGAGATTATTTCCAATATTAGAAGTTACTATCCCAGGCTGAACATGGAAGCCATTGAAATTTATAAACACAAAAATAACATAAATAGAAAAGAAGAGACTCCTTTCTTGCATAGCGCCTGGTTACCGACCTTAGAAAAAACAAAGATCAAGCCGACACGAAGCGGGAGCGATGGGCCAATCAGCATCGCGCACGTAGACGCGCCACTTTTTCCCGCCACAAACCGGCGCGCAGATGACGTTTCCGGTTCGAACGCGCCAGTGTCAGAAATTCAGCGTTCGAGGTACAACCTTAGACCGAGAATCCTCTGAAGATGCCTACCGAAGTTGTAGGCGAAACGTTAGGTGAAATTATTCCTAATGGACCACGGCCAATAAGCCCGGAAGACTCTTTTCATACCAATATGGTTTTATTACTAAAAGATCAGTAACTACAAATTTGACAGTTTATGAAGACTTTATACTGAATGCTATGAAGAACAAGAGCCAAGTAGATTCGGTTTATACTGACTTTGCAAAAGCCTATGACACTGTGACACAATGGTTATTCCTGAAAAAATTAAAGACATTAAAAATAGACCCACCATTAATCAACTGGCTATCGGATCGTATACAAGGGAGTAAATTAAAAGTCAAGATTTTGGACACGTTATCCCAAGGATTATACGTGCAATCAGGGGTGCCTCAGGGATCGCCCTTATCTCCAATATTGTTTTTGTGTTTCGTTAATGATATTAAAGATGCCATTAAAAACAGTAACTTTTTATTATTTGCTGATGACTTAAAAGTATTCCGCATTATAAGATCCATAATAGACTGTCGGTTGTTACAAGAAGATCTAATTAGTCTATCAAGCCAAAAAGAAATCAAATTCAATACAAACAAATGTCAACTAATGAGATTCTATAGAATTCAAAATCCACATTTATTTAATTACTGCTCAGAAAGCGTTACAATTGTAAAATATCTGGGTGTTCATTTCGATCAGAAATTGAATTTCATTGAACATGTACAATTCACAGTCAACAGAGCCTATAAAATGTTGGGATTCATAAAAAGGAATATGAGTGATTTTAGAAACCTACAAGCCATAAAAACGGTTTATATCCCGAATGTTAGAAGTATATTAGAATATGCAACTGTAGTTTGGCCTCCCCAATATGAAACCCATATCGTTAGTATAGAACGAGTACAGAGAAAATTCCTGAGATGAAATTCGTTTTAAATATTCCACTCACAGCAATAGATTACAATGAAATACACAGTTTGATGAATCTCAACACGCTCAATGCCAGAAGAAATAATTTCGATGTAATGTTTGTCTTTAAAATTTTAAATAACTACACCGACTGCAGGTATCTTTTA
The DNA here is from genome assembly GCA_038502775.1 of Hippodamia convergens. Taxonomy (NCBI): domain Eukaryota; kingdom Metazoa; phylum Arthropoda; class Insecta; order Coleoptera; family Coccinellidae; genus Hippodamia; species Hippodamia convergens. The sequence continues at coordinate 97,647,334 of CM076607.1, forward strand.
GAAACAGCTGGATTAAATGCAAGCCCTATTGGTCTGAAAAGTAGAGAACTTTTCAACGTAAAATTTTACCTACGAATTACTGTTACAATAACCCCATTGATAGATCACTAACGGCCGTTTTCAATAAACAACCGAAGATAGCCGATAGCCGATATTTGTCTACCAGCGTTAGAGAAATCGATCCATTTGTACCTACTTCTGTTCCAATATTCTATCTGCCTACGGCGATTTCTATCGATCGGTAAGGTGTATCGTTGGTTTCCTAAAGAGGTCAGATAGACCTACATAGATACGAACCCCCGAAGTAAATGAGCCTACCGGCGTTCCAAAGAACTTTAAACTTAACCAAAGATAGTTGAAAGAATCTTCGGTAGCGTTATTTGTTTACTGGTGGAATTCGGGCAGTAAGAACTATGGATAAGTGTTGGGAATTTTTGTTAAAGTACATTTTATTGCTGTTTTCTGGGATACCTGAGCGAAATTGAATTGTATTAATGAAGTACTTTAATCGCGATATGGAATTATTGCAATAAAATGATGGGATGAAGATGAGGAATGGAAAGAAACGATTACGCGAAAAGTCCGTAAAATACTTGAATGATTAGGAGTTCACATGTAAATTCTTATTGAACAAGAGTGTGTTGAATGAAGTTTTCATTTATATTCGAAAGTAAAATCTCCAAGGTAAGACTATTTGAACCTATTCAGTTTAGAAATATCCACGTTCTTAGTTTTTAGGAATCAAGGAAAAAAAGCTGTAGCGGAATTGTGTGTGCAGTACGTTTCAATAGAAAGGTTCTACCAACAAGGATTTCACAAAATTGCTGATATTTATAGGCTTACAGGCTACATGATGGTGTAACACGTATATTGATACGGTCAACGAGTAAGTATTCACTCTGAAAATACAATGACATGTATTTAGGCTTTAACGAACTTTTATTTCCAGAAATAGTGAAAATATGACATTTCACATTGGGAGATTCAAGAAATATAAAAAGCATATCATCTTCGTATGTTCAGGTTGTGTTAACTTATGCTTCTGAATGTTTCGACTTGGTGACCAGGATGAATTCATGATACAGCAATGTTTAATCATTCAGATTTGGAAGGTGAATTTTATGAACTGTTCCTAACAGTAGCAACAAGTATCCATTGTATAATGATTTTAGGATATTGTGAACAACAGGACAGACTCGGAAATCGCTGGTTATTGTGTGATAATGGATATCCAGTAGTAGAGCTGAACAAATATTCAACGGAGAAGAAGATATTCTGTTTGAGCATTGAAGATGAGGGTTGAAACTTGAAAATATTCTACTTGTAAATACTGCTACAGCTACTTGAAGATATTTCCAAAAGTTACAATGTCAAAGAAGTACATTCAGAAATGAGTGTCACTTATAGATAGTTGAGTCGATTTCGAATGGCTGTTTTGGTTGGTTAACGGTTGACCGATCGGTTCATAAATGACAACGTCAAACAAATCGCGCTTTCGAATACGGTTCAAGTTTCGGCGAAAGAGCTGATTCGAGACATCACCAATATGTCATTCGAATGCGGTTGGTCCAAAACTGACGAACTAATCTATGAACCAACCAAGAACCAAAGTCAATCGAAATCGCCTTTGGTTTCCTGTATTCAGTCATAACCTCAGCTTGGTTTATTATTCCATAAAGTTCATATTTTAAATGGATGTGAATTTGCTTTTGATTGAGAAAGCTGAATAAGGCCATTGCCAATTAGTTTGGTACAATAGGCTTCCTAGTGCCCGTTTATTGTAAGTTTTGTTGCCACCGCAATAAATGGAGTTGTACAAAATAATTGAATGGTCGGCTAGAACAAAGTTGGATGTCATTTTATTTTTTTGTCTAATTAATTAAGGGTTAATTTTTATGTAATTAGGTTTCACCTGTATGAAAATAAAGCTGTTCATTTTATTTATTGTTATAATTTTTTTATTGTCCTTACTGGTTAGATAGGAAAATTTTCTGCTCATTCACCCATTATTTTAGTTCCACGTGGAAATGCAGTTGAACAAGATCATAATGGGTAACCTTACGATAACGAACGAATATGATTGCAATTGTGCTTTTAATTAGAATTTCTCAATTTCAGCATTGTGATTTCAGCCTGAATGATATTTCTCTGTTTTTTTTTTGTAGTCCGTTTCTTCACATCCAAATATTAGACAGCAGAAAGACAGTCACTTACATATAAATAAATGATTTTCTGCACTAAATTAAAGATTTTTCATTATTTAACTGTTAACGAGTAGTAGTAATATTGAAATTGATATAGTTCATATCAGTATTCATGCAACCTCATTTAATTTCTCATCACGTTTATGATTTTTTTTAATTATTTTCCTAGATCCCTTCATCCCCAATACTTGTTTTAAATATCACTAATTCACAAGTGAAACCCAAAGGAAGGGTTGAAGTACAATTACTTCAACCAAATCAGATTGGGAAGTCAGTTTAATGAAATACTTTATTTTAGTTTCCCCCCCGACTCCAATTGAGTGGATAATAGTATTATATTTTTCATCCTGGTATTCTCCAATTCCAATTTTAATCTAACAAAACTTCCAAGTTCTAAACATAGATCATGAGTTGTCTTTATGCCTATTCTTTCATAAAAAAAAGGAAAAATGAAAAAACAACAGAAATTATATGAATAATTACATTCCAATTCGACATCCAATCACAGTGATAATACAAAAATATGCGATTAATGATTCGAAAAATAAAATGAATAAATCAAGTTGGATTGAGGTGAGAACTGAAGAAGTTCCTATCTATCCATGCTTTAACCAAGATATGGTTAAACCATGATTGTGAAACGCAAACCATAGATAGATATCAGCACCGATAGAAGGCCGGTAAAACCGAAGATAGAGCTCTATCGGCTATCTTCGGTTGTTTATTGAAAACGGCCGTAAGGGAAGTGAATTCTACAGAAATCGATATTTTTAATTTATCAATATTTGCGATTAAGAAGTACTTTGGAAGCGGGGACAAAACCTGATGTATTTTGCACTTGTATTGTTTATGGGACTTGTCATGTTCAGTATATTTAATATTGAAATAAGATAGGGTATTTAGTATATAGGTGGATATTGTAAGTTCATTTTTGTTAGTTTTTTGAGGGTAATTTGGATCTCTCTGTGTTGTAAACCAATTATGATTTCATAATGTAATTTTGGTAAGTTGACCTGGCCCTATAAATAAATAAATACTCTTTTTTCTATTTAATACACCTCACAATGGATTTCCGTCAAATTATAGGCTCATATCGGTGTATTAAGTGGAGAATTGAAAAATTTTTTGAAGAAAAAAAAAACACTATCTGTCAATTTGAATTTAGAAAAGATAAGTCTACGAAAAATGCGATTTTCGAACTCAATAAGAAAACTTTAGCAGTGTTTTAGATTTGACTAAAGCGTTTGTCTCCGTAGGGTATGATACATTATTTGAGACACTGGAGAGTTTGGGTATACGAGGATTTCCACTGCTTCTTTTGAAAAATTACCTAACTGATAGAAAACAAACGGTAAAAATTAACTGTACATAGAGTGATTGCGCCACTATCAACACTGGAGTCCCACAGGGAACGGTATTGGGCCCTTTACTATTCCTAGCAAATGTAAATGAAATTGGCAACTTAATGAAAGAATGTAAAGTGATATCATATTCAGATTATAAAGCCCTGTTGTTTTCGGCTTATATTTGGAGTGGTATATAAGCGAGCGAAATATGGTTTGAACGATGTGTATCGATAGCTAGGGATGAATTGACCATTCATTCCTCATCTTGACAAAAAACAAAATCGTGTGATTGTATGAAAATAAATGAAACTAGAAAGGTCAAATACTTGAGTATAATTGTAGACGAAAATTTGAAATGGAATGAACCCATAGTTTATTTAACAATAAAAATTCGAAAAAATTTTTGAATTTATTCAATATATTAGACAGGAGATAGATCATTATACTATTGTACGGTTCGCATTTAGACATTGCGTACCCGTATTTGGCACCTTACATGAATAGGCGTTATGCCATTGGTCAGACGAGCACGAATTTACAAACTTTTTGGACTAGCATGCCTTTTTTCTGTAGATATAATTGCCAGACAGATTTTTTACTATAATATAGGTAATTTAGATTCTGCAGCATCCAAAAGAAATATTTTTTAGATCGAAACATGATACCAAGTTCTTGAAAAGCACTATATAATTTTGAAGCAATGAACTGAGAATGTCTAGTTTGATGACTGAACTTACAGTCATGTCGTACAAACATGAAAATTCGATTATTTCACTTTCCAGAAAAATTCAGCATATACTCTTGATTAGTTTGGTTGGTGGGTTGGGATTGTTGGGTTTCAGATCAGACTGACAACATCTTTACCTAATGGAATGATGGATTGAAGATGAGAATAATAGATATCTATTGCAATATTGTCTGGGAGGTCTTTGCATATTTCTGAAAACTAAATTTTTACACAGGGGCCTTTCTTCTATTATTAACAATTTTTTTCTAATTGTTTCTTGTTTCAGAGACTGGGAGATAAAACCCAAATTGAGTTTTCAGGAGAATAATAGAACTATAGTAATATAAACAACTAGCTTATCAACGTATGAACGGAGCGAGCGTATTGAGTCAAGATCATTAATCGCTAGATTAATAAACAAGGGGATAGCAAAATTTCTCCGTTGGTCAAAAATAATCAAATGAAGAAATTCTAACATAAGAAGTATTTCATTCTTCAAAACATGATTTATGAGTTCAGTATAACCGTTGATTGAAGTATTCTTGGGAAGATACCCAACCAATGTGTTTTCAGTCCTCCTTCCCCTAGCATCCCTCGTCTATCAATTCATTGCCGTAATGAGGCGCCCTCGCAAAATATCGAATCCGAATGTATTTTAAAACACAGATTTCTGGATTTCTCAACTCTCGATAAATTTCAAACAGAAACCCGATTTGGATGAGTCATAATACCAGATGTGGAATTTTTATGATGAACAGAGAGAGAGGGAGAACAACTTTATTGAAAAACTTTTCAAACGGCTATCGACCAAGTCTTCCTGCCCTTGTACAATTTATGTATTACAGTATAATATTATTTGTAAGGTGTGTGAGTCTGTGAAATATAGACTGTAGAACATTAGATTAGGCTACGTAAATATTGAAATATTGGTAGTTCTGGTAACTTCCTTTTGCATCTTTCCGGGTGGGTTAACTTATGTATCAATGGTTCTATTATATTACTGTTGTGTTGTTGACCAATGAATTTCTTGTTCAGTCTAAGTATCCTATCACCTATTGGTTCGATCTTTGTCTTCTCATAAAGATAATCGTTGGCAGGCTTATGCAGTGGATTGTTTGGGTGTCTCATTTTGGTAATCTTTCGTAGACTAGTGCGTTCAGCCACCGCTATTATTTTGGAGGTGCTTTTGTTGCACTGTCCCAGGATTTGATGTCCATATTCAAGTAGAGGTCTGCAGAACATGCTATATATTTTGCTGGCTGTTTCTACCCCAATACCATAATCTCTGTATGTCAATGATCTAAAATGGATAGCTCTGTTGATTGCTGTTTTGTTTAGTTGAATTGACATGCATTTTGAAATTTAATTTATGGTCAATTGTCATTCCGAGATATCTGCAGTTTGTGCTTGGTTTTAAATTGATGTTAAGGATGTTAAAGGATATAGTAGGTGAGTTCTGTTTGCTTTTATGGTGGAAAAGCATAAATTTTGATTTTTTTGGGGTTGAGTTTTATTCTCCATTTCCTTAACCATAGAGCCATCCTATTTTTCAACTGTTCTAGTCTATTCATTGCCTCTTGTGTACTTTTACCATGTGCGATCAGTGTGGTGTCGTCTGCAAACTGTAAAATATAATTCATTTTATTAGTAAAGTCTTGTGGCTCTTGTGGTAAGATGTCCGAGCTATACAGGTTGTACAGATATGGTGACAGAGGGGAGCCCTGAGGAAGTCCTTGTCTGGGTGTGAACTCGTTGGAAAGTGAGTTTTTGACTTTCATCTGGATTGTCCTGTCTGTGAGAAATTCATTAATCAATCTAAGGAGATAAGTGGGACAGCCCTGATTATGCAGTTTGTAAATCAGCCCTGTGTGCCAAACACTGTCAAACGCTTTCTGGATATCCATAAATATTGCTGCCGTACAATTTCCTTCTTTCCTTTTACATTGAACATTCTGGGTGAGTATGATCAGTGGGTGGATAGTTGATGTTTTCTGTTTGAAGCCAAATTGGAAATTGGGAATCTTATGGCTTAGTATTTTCATCATCCTAGATTTGATTATTTTCTCGAGGTTCTTTCCAATTACTGGGAGTAGGGTTATTGGTCTATAGTTTTCGAGCCTCCTGGTGTCTGCCTTTGATTTGGGAATGGTTATTAATAGTCCTCTTTTCCAAATTTTGTGAAAGCAAGACTCCTGAATACAATAGTTGTAAATTCGGATTATTTTAAGATGTATTGATAGATCCACCCTTTTTAGAATGCTTCTGGGAATATTATCATGTCCTGGAGCAGTGTTCTTTCCATGATTTAGGGCTTCGAAGTATTCGTTTTGATCTATAGGTGTGATATCGTCATCAGTTCTTAGGGTAGGAAAAATATTTTTGTGCCAATCATCAATCAGTTCCCTGTGGTTGATATCGAATGTCGGATCTTCACTTACTTCAAAAACTTTCTGGAAGTAGATTGAAAAGGCATCGGCGATTTTCTGATCTTTGGTAACTGGTTTTCCATTAACTTCAATTGGTTCCGTGATGTTGTGCGAGTTATACTTTGAAAGTTTTTTGATTGATCTCCAATAAGTTTTCCCCTTCTGACCTTCAATTTCCTTACATGCTTCCAAATATTTATGAGATCGATAGTTACCTATGAGTTTATGGTTGTCTTTATTTAGGGCATTAAATTTCCTCTTCAGGTTGGGGTCGCTGTTTTCGCGAATTTCTCTATATAATTGTTTTTTAATCTTTATAAGCCTCAAAATATATGGTGGAATTTTCTGGTTGTGATCTCCGACTGTGACTTTTGGGGTTTGTGCTAGAATTGTGTCCGAGAGTTGTTCTGTGAACCATGCAATATAATCTGGAGTTATAGGTGTTTCTGGTTTTATGACTCCGCACATTTTTTCATTTATCTTCTTGACTTTACACGCTGAGGAGTTATATTTTGTTTCGATCGGGTATGGCATAGGGCTACATTCCAGGTCCAGAGAGAATTTTATCGCCAGGTGGTCGGAACCCAAATCTGGAGTTAATTCAATATTTTTTAAATTATTTAAATTATTCTTGGTACATAAAAACCTATCTGGAGTAATGTCTGGGTTATTTTCCATCAAAACGGTAGGCGGAATCCTTATTTCAACGAAGTCAGAGTTCTTCGTGAAGTTATTTAGTTGTTTTTTCTTTTGGTTGGTCATGTTTAAATCTCCTATTATTATTGAGTACTTGAATTGGGATGCCTTCACCAATAGATTTTCTTCAATATAGGTATTTGAGTGATGCATGTATACCAGAAATATATTTATTTTTTCATTTTTGAATGGTATTGTAAAGTGTAACACTTCATTCCATGGATTATTGAGATGTGGTGGGTTTGATTTTCCTATTAAGATTTCTCTCTTGGCCTGGACCATGCTTCCTCCTCTTGTATTTTCATTTAAGATATTGCCGTGTCTGATTATCATATCCCAGTTCCTATATTTCACATTTTGATTTTCTTTTTTTTTTGTTTCAACCATCATCAAGCATTGGACGCCATTATTCTGCACATAGTGCCTAACTAATTCCTTTTTATTGTTTAGGCTGTTGATATTGGCATACAAACATCTAATCATGAACTTGTCTTTCTAATTGAACCCCCTCCGAAGGTTCCGTATCCACTGTTTTAGATTCTAGTTCTAGATCGAACATTAAAATGTAGAGTCGGTTACCTATAAATGTGGGGATGGTGCTTATTTGATAAAGATCAATAAATCGTTTTTGTAATTTCTGTATTAATTGCTGCCTGTGTTTTTAGTTTTATTGAGCTTGTTGATGAATGTTTCTATAATGTGGTCATGTACTGTGAAGTTTGTGTGGATTCTGCTGTTTTTAGTCTTCTTTGTATCGATGTCTGCACTCCTTTTATTTATTGATCTTATTTTGACGTTCGGTATTCCTTCTATAGGTTTAGTGCCACATGCACCACATTTTGGTGGAAGACTTGTCTTGCAGTCCTGGTCTCTATGCTCCTCATTGCACTTAGTGCATTTAATAGGTGAAGTACAGTCTTCAGTTCTGTGGGTGAATTGGGAACACCTGTTGCAAGGAATAGGTAGTGGATCCAGTGGATGGCTTCGGTTTGCCTTGTAATGTTTGCACTTGTAGTATATGCCCTCATTTATTAATCTCTCATATGCATGAACATCTCCAGTTATTATTCTGACAAATAATGAGGGTTTGTTAGTTTTCCTCGAAATATTACGTTTGCAGTAACGATGAGCAATGTTGAGTTGGTTGAGCAGTTGACTTATCTCGGTGTCGTTTATTTCTGTCTCTACATAAGAAATTACCGCTGAATAGGACTCTGCTTTTTCAATGTGTTTTTCTTCTATTGTGTTCATTGCGGTTTCTGTATATGTTTCAATTTTTTATTGCTTTTCAAGGTATTCCAATCCATTCAATAAGTTTGTTTTGGTGTTGTCTGATTTAATGAGAAATCCCTGAGTAGTTTGAATGATGATATCCTGGCTACTAGGAAAAATAGTGGTCCAAATATCAGCTAGTTGGACTCTTGTTGTATTCGTTTGCGTTGCAACAAAATAAAGATTTTCATAAATCTTGCGATGTATGGGAACCTTTATAGTGGTTGGTGGTTGTTTATTGTTTGTTGCGTCTGTTTCCATATTTTCGGTGGATTTCTGTGGCATAATTTTATGTCCTGTTATCGTCGGAAAGATTGGCTCCCCATGTGTGTTAAATCTGCACGCTGCGGTTCGGGAGATCGTTTATCATCCAATTTTTTGCTGTCTGGTAATCTTGTGTTTCTCTTTTTTTCGTTTTTTCCTACTTTCCACTGTTTGAAAATTGGGATCTTCTTCTGAATCGTCGACCGAAGCTTGCGATTTTTCGCTGGCTTGAGACATTTCAGATGAAAAGAAAGCCTCGAATTCCGCCTCTTTGACCGAAAAATTTGGCCGCGAAATTTTGACGCTGAACTATTTATTGGCTGCACTGTAAAAACTTGATAACATACGTGTGTTCGGTTTCGCGATCGAACACGATGATGAACAGATGTTTCATTTTGCCTTAGTATTTGAGCGTACTTCAAAAAACGATTTGAGTACCTTCACTTCGTCTTTCATATATTTTCTTGATACTCAATATTCTGTTGAAATATGAGATTCGTTTTTAGGCGAAAATTTTGCTTGAATATTTGTTGATGAAATTTAAGGATAGCCCTCAAATTTTCCAACATGATACTTAAATTTCAAACAGGAATAGTCGAGTTTGGAATTTTAATTTTTATAAGACGGCGGTATTATAAAACTCTGATTGCACCGTGAAGGTTCGTTGAAATTTTCAGATGATTTATAACACTTGTGTCAAGCAATTTTCCAATTTTATCATTCAATGTATATATATAATATTTTTGAAATGATTTCATTGTCAAATATAAGAATTTCGAAATTTTGAATTGTCCCACTATTCAATCATAGACAACTGTCATGTTGAAAATATTTGGACTCTAGTATGTTCTTTCTCATGAATAAATTCCAAACACACATTCTGAAATCACCGATTCATATGGAAGGTACTTGAACAAGAACCAAAGATTCAGCAAGCATTCTGTTCGACTTATTTTTTGGATCTTAGTAGGATGTTAAAATGTTTTTTCACTACTGTAGGCAATTTTGTACTTTATAGTGGTTGAATCGGGCTAGTGCAAATAGAGGCTAAAATTTTCATAAACTCAGAAATCTGTTTAGATCAAAAGGAGTCTTAATATTTCATTGGTGCTATTCCAGAAAAAGAGTTCTAATAATTATAAAAATTTGAACTTAGGAATATTCAGTTTGCACAAAAGATCTGTGTGGCCTTCAATTTAAAATTATATATGAAGCAAGTAGTGACTATGGAGTATCCAGAGAGACTTGAGATGCTTTCAAGTTAGAAATGAAGTATGACCTAAGAGTAAAACCATTAGCGCCAATATAAATCTTATTTACTGGAGAATCAGAAGAGAACAGTTAGTCTGTTCCTAAATATAAAACTTTCAAGTTTGAAATGTCACCTAGATATCAGTGTATAAAAATTTTCAATCATATCCCTAAGAGCATGAGGTCACTTATATCTTTAGTTTTAACCCGGCGCTAGTCGCACCGGGTCTCACAGACCCACTTATACAGGGTCTTTCACGAGGAACCTCACCCATATTTATACGGGAAACTACTGAACGTATTTTCATGAAATGCAGCACTTATACGTATTTCACGATGCTGATGAAATCTAAAATATTTTCAAGGCATGAGCACCTCCGGTTTTTCCGGAAATGACGTCAACTTCCGTTTTTCAAATTAGAACACCATTTTTTTATTGCAGAAATAGATTCCTTAGAAAATTTCAAGTTATTTTGATGTAACATTTTTCAGTTTTCGTTGGAAAATTCTCTCTGAGCGGGAAAATTCGAAAAAAAAATCGAAAATAGAGCTCCGCTGAAACAAGAATAACTTCGAGGTTTTTGGATGGAAAATTTTCATTTTTGGAATTTTTCAAGATGTAAGATTGATGTATCCACTTTAAAAATCGAAATCGCGATTCATGATACAGGGGGTGAAAAATTCGCTTTCAAAGTTAGGGATGACAAAATCGTGGAAAATCAATTTTTTCAAATTAGAACCCCATTTTTTTATGGCAGATATTGAATCTACGTTAAAAAATAATGTGAGTGTATGCATCACACCCTTGCCCTAAAGTGGATATTTTCTGAGTTATTCACAAAAAACTGTTTTTCGTCTTGAATTTTCAGCTATTTCTTTTCCCTTCACTCCAATAAGATGAAATTTTCAGGAACTGTTACTTTAACCATGTTGTTCCTAAATAGATGGCGAATTTTGATTCGATTTTGTATCGGAAACCTCTTTATTTCAACTAATCGGCCATCGGTTTTCTCTCCAGTGATAAATAAATAATTCCTTATGAACCATATGCAAAAACTTCCCATGTTTTACATTCTTTTTTTCAACACTTTAAACACTTTTGCAGATCTCTTCCTCCCGATGAAATAAGAAGAGCAACGCACGAAGGATTCCTGAGACGTATAAATAAATGTCTAGAAATTAACGGTCAAAACTTTGAGCATCTTCTCTAGTTATAACTGCGAGAGTTTGCCATGGTTCTCCTAATAGTAACTTGAAGTCGGTTTCAAGAAGGGGTGAAAAATTTACAGCATGGTTCAAATAACAGTTCCTGAAAATTTCATCTTTTTGGCGTGAAGGGAAAAGAAATAGCTGAAAATTCAAGACGAAAAACATTTTTTTGTGAATAACTCAGAAAATATCGATTTAAGGGCAAGGGTGTGATGCATACACTCACATTATTTTTTAACGTAGATTCAATATCTGCCATAAAAAAATGGGGTTCTAATTTGAAAAAATTGATTTTCCACGATTTTGTCATCCCTAACTTTGAAAGCGATTTTTTCACCCCCTGTATCATGAATCGCGATTTCGATTTTTAAAGTGGATACATCAATCTTACATCTTGAAAAATTCCAAAAATGAAAATTTTCCATCCAAAAACCTCGAAGTTATTTTTGTTTCAGCGGAGCTCTATTTTCGATTTTTTTTTCGAATTTTCCCGCTCAGAGAGAATTTTACAACCAAAACTGAAAAATGTTACATCAAAATAACTTGAAATTTTCTAAGGAATCTATTTCTGCAATAAAAAAATGGTGTTCTAATATGAAAAACGGAAGTTGACGTCATTTCCGGAAAAACCGGAGGTGCTCATGCCTTGAAAATATTTTAGATTTCATCAGCATCGTGAAATACTTATAAGTTCTGAATTTCATGAAAATACGTTCAGTAGTTTCCCGTATAAATATGGGGGAGGTTCCTCGTGAAAGACCCTGTATTGATATGTGGTAATATTTTAGAAGTGACAACGTTGAATCTCGCGTGCTTCCCTCTAGATTCCTAACTTCAGTAACCCACCTGCATGCAGTGGTCAGTTGTGAATTGTCTTTGCCAGAGTTTGTGTGAATCCATGTGTTTGGTAGTCAGACCCGGAGCGATCAATCCTCATCCTTTTTTTTCAGTTCAGCCCCAGCGCGACTAAACTGTATAGTGTATTTCTTTGAAAAGATTTTTATGAATATTCAGGTAAGGTGATATTTATAGTGATTCAAACAAGTATTTCACTACCATAATATTGAGATTTGCTCTGAACATAAAGCTTTATCGTATATTTTCATATTTTCTAGATATGAATTGTCCATACGAAAAAGAGCAGCAACGACTTTTGCGTCTGTTTGAAGAGGTAGATATCGTAGATGAGGATAAAGAAGATTGTGTTGAGAATAAAGACGACTCAGATACTGAACAAGAAGGCGAAAGTGAGACTGAGGATAACATTACCGACCGAAATCAAAATGTTTGCTGTTTCACTAGTAAAAATGGTACACAATGTAACAAACATCCATTTTCCCAACGAGTACGGACCTCTAAAGCCAACATAGTTTCACACCTGCCAGGTGTAAAAGGTATAGCTAAAAACGCAAGAACGCCCTTAGAATGCTGGAACCTGTTTTTCTCTGAAGAAATGCATAGTGGAAAACACTAATATATATATATATATATATATATATATATATATATATATATATATATAGAAATTGATAAATTAGCAGCCGTATGCAATATGTTCGATTCATTTGTAATAAATTGCCAAAAACACTACACAATATCTGAATATGCAACAATTGACGAAAAATTGGAAGAATTTAGAGGCCGTTGTAGCTTCAGGCAGTATATACCGTCTAAACCTAATAAATATGGGATTAAAATCTTCGCATTGGTAGATGCGAAGATGTATTATACCTACAACTTTACGTTGGTCAGCAACCAGAAGGTGAATTCAAACAAAGTAACGACCCAAAAAGTGTTGTTTTTACGTCTGATCAAGCCAAAAAGTAAAACTGGCAGGAACATAACTGTAGACAACTGGATTACATCTTATGATTTGATTAACTTCTTCAATATCACAAATTAACTCTTGTTGGCACCATACGAAAAAAGAGTTGCCTTCAGAACTATGAATACAAAAAACCGTCCGGCCAAATCAAGTATGTTCGCTTTCCAAAAAAACAAAACTCTTGTGTCTTATGTACCAAAGAAGGGAAGGAACGTGTTAGTAGTATCTTGCATGCATTTTGATGATGAAATTGATCCTAGAAGTGGAGATAGCTATAAGCCAAGTATGATAACATTTTACAATGAAACAAAAAGTGGTGTAGATGTTGTCGATGAGTTATCAGCCAATTACAATTGTGCACGAAATACAAGACGTTGGCCTATGGTCGTAGTATATTCATTACTGAATATTACCGGAATCAACTCTCACGTTATATTTTCATCGAACAATCTCAACGTGGATCTAAAACGTAGAAAATTCTTGATGCAGTTAGCACGTAAACTAATAAGTGATTACCACAAATATAGGACTACTCTTACCAACTTACCACATCAGGTTAGAAATCGCAGACGAGAAGCTGCAGGAGTGTCTGAAGAACCACGACCACGTCCAGAAGATGGAAAACGTAAAAGATGTGGAGAATGTGTTAAATCAGATAGTAAAACCAGTTATTTTTGCAAGAAGTCCTATAAATATTTATGCCTGAGACATGCGAATATTTATTGTAAGGATTGTGATGAACTACATATAGATGATGATTTTATGTAGCTATGAGAATGATTGTTTATAACATCAAATTATGTAGTTGCATATTTATCAGTCACTTTCTCCAAATCAGTAAATCATTTAGGTTTAGTAGTTAGGAGTTTGGTATGTTATAAGAAATTAAATATCTTGCATTTCACTAATTTTCAATAATTTAAATATATAAAATTGTGTTCTCAATGATACACGTCTATATTGGGTCTCAGAGACCCAACGCGACCAAATTTGGGTATACCCAAATTTGCACTTGTTTTCATAGTGTAAATGAGTATCTTTCTGTTAATTTTTAAAATGTCTGAATTTGTCTATAATTTTTTTGTAACTTGAGAATTCTCATAGACACGGATCAATAAATATTATTATTATTATTATGAATAGTTTTATTTAATTCGAGATGAAACCTTCACCTTTCTGTAGATTTCACATACTTCTCGTTCTATTCTGCAGTTCAGATGCTCTCCATAATGATTATCCAAGATCAATCTTTTGTAAGGACCAGGATGGTCTTCAGCTACTTGACGTCCACTAGGAACAAACTCCTGCAAATTATTATTTTATAATATGATAGTAAGAATGCAGGTTAATGTATTTTCATCTGAGATATACCTCGGAATGCGCTGCCGAAATCATATTCTTGTTAATTTCATCCAGATTTGCGAAGGATTAGTAACAGTGCCGATTTGATTTCAAATCAGAAAATGTATATTAACTGAAATTCAGTACATAACGATCCAATCCCGATACTGAACAACTGCCTTCAATCGTCCCTAATAAATAATAAAAGCAATATCAATATTCTACATATGCAGAAACAACATTTGTTAAGAATTAAGGAGGTTAAGGACACAGAACACAGAACTTACTTAGGAATATTCTGTGGTTAAGGACTTAGTCACAGAATATCAAAATATAGACCATAGATATAGATAATTGTGTGAAGATAGCTGCCACCATAGAGGTAGAAGAAGGGGAGGTAGCATATCCTATGTTTCCCTTGCTATGAAAGTGTCACCAAAAATCCGCCATGTTGCTGAGCCAAATTTGTGGCGGGAATTTTGTATATTTGAATTTTTACAATTCGAAGTTTGTTCGATTCTCTTTTAATGACCTAAAAATGAATAAATAATGATCGAAACAAATCAAGGAGTCAAAATATCATAAACAATTGCTTTTAATGAATTGGTAAGTTGAATTACGTACGGAATGTTCCTGTAACTAATTATACATCCTATTTTTTCAATTAAGGTACATACAAATTCAGATAATATGCAATGAAACAAATTGGTAAATTATCTCGTGTACCCCTATCAATTAAAGTTGTATGCAACAATAATTAAACCATGTATTTACAAACGTCAAAAAATTCAGCTTTCCACCATTAATTTTCGAGTAAGATCAGCATATGCTGTACAAGAAACCATTTCTTATATGTTTTTTCACTACATACAACTGCCAAAACCAACGAACGAATAATAAATAAGGCCAAAATTGCAGAACCTACAGTTTAAAATACCTCGAAGTCGGCCATCTTGGTTTGCCAAATCCGGATTTGTTTTGGTGACACTTTTCAAACGTTATGCCCCCTCCACTTTCTTTACCTCCATGGCTGCCACCACATAGCCATAGAATATAAAATACCAGGAAGGAGCATACCGGGTTCTCTCTTTGAAAAACCTTGTGAACGGAAACGGCCATCTTAGGGAACCAGGTGTGACTCATCTGTTAGTTATTCTCATGTTATTCTCTGTCAACATTCCTGATAAATAACCTGGTTATGGTTAGTTGTGCATCTTGTGGCTGTTCTAAGACCCAAAAACAAACGAATGCTGGAGTAACATTCCACAAGTAAGTGTTTCACATTCTCAATAAGCTTATATGTGAGGGTGGATATCAATATGGCTTGTGCACAGATTTTAACAAAGTCTATTATATGGATATTTAAAACAGTTCACACTTTACAATAAATCAATACACAATCAAGGAATAGCAATACTAAACTACTACTTCTAGGACCCCTTTATCTATTCACACGTACCTGACAGAATTAGCGTCCATAGAAACTAGTACCTGAGCATGCTTTTGTTGCGCATGCGCACAAGGCCAAACATAATACATTAGTTGTCATCAGGTTGTTTTATAGAAGTGGACTGGTCCCAAATTTACTTTGGCCAGCAGTTCTTACTTCAACACCCCCTCCCAAACTGAGGACCTGACAACTAATCATACATAACATACATAAACAGAAAAGTTCCAACCAACTGACTTAAATGGAGTGAGAAAATATATAAAGTGTACAATAATAAATAATATTTTGGTTGAAGTTATATAAATCAAGCCTTAAACCTACAACAGAATTGTCAGTGGAACCGTATAGAGCTGTTTCTGACAGATAATGGAATAGGGTTCCTTATAGCGAACCAACTGTCCTTAATATTTTGTGTATGGTATCAATACATTGTGTCCAGGGACCGGAGACCCTTCCCACAAATTATATTATACCATCATATCAACTGAAACTTATAACTGATCAACAGATACATATGACATAGCATACATATCACATATCTGATCAACATATACATACAACAGATCAACATGACGTACATAGAATGTTTCATCATATTGTACTAACTTGATTAATTCTTTACACACACTACATGTGGTCAGAATTTTGTTTTCGCATCTATCATTTCCAGGGACCGGAGACCCTTCCAAATCAAGACACTAGTATTTACCAAAGTATGTATCCAGGGACCGGAGACCCTTCCTACATGACTCAAATAAACACTTCAACATGTATATCTATTAAAGTATATTTCCAGGGACCGGAGACCCTTCCAATATAACTCCAACAAATACACAACATATTCAAGTATCATCAAATTATGTTTCCAGGAACTAAGAACCTTTCCACAATATACCGATGAATACTCAACAGACATAATATTATCAAAGTACTTAGGGGATCGAAGATCCTTTTATGATACTGAGATAAACAACAGAATTTACTTTCAAAGTATGTTTAAGATCAAAGATCCTTAACAATACTATTCAGATAGAGTGCCTATAGGTAATTACTGAAAAAAAAATAAATAAATAAATAAGCATCATGTTAAAAATTGAGCCCCTCAGACGTCATCCTCAACTACGCCTATGGTCCGAACGCACCGAAACGTCAAGACGACTTCTCATCTCTGTGAACTCAAGTTAACCTAATTCAATTCTATGTACTACTCAATTGACAGATCAACTCATGCTCGTAATTAATTGTATCAATTAATAACCCCTTTCTGTATCGACATTCTCTGAAGATCAGACCTCTCTTGTGAAATTTAGAATTCTCAAAAGTCACCTCGCAAATTAATTGTACATCTCATTCATTTTTGGAAGTATTCATTTAGGTAAGTGAACCTTTCTCAAAGTCATCTCTCATTAATGCATATTTAATGTTATTTTCCTACTTTTACAAAGTTTGAAAATGTGTCCACGTTTTAGATCATAAAATCTATAAAAATACTGGTAATCCTCTATCATTTTACTCTCAGAAAATCTCTATTGCATTTAACTAATGGAATTGACTCCTCTAAGATACATATTTTGATATATTTTGCTGTTCTCATGATTTTTCAGATTTCTCTAGACTTTTCACAATGGAAATACTAGTTGAATGCTTCCAAACATGAACGTTATTTGTGGTAATGAGTTTTGATTCATTATATTCTCATGTGCACCTCATTATCTCAGTGTAGTCATCTCATTTCTCAAGCATGCACTTCTCATTAAATTTGCTAATTATTTTCTCGAGTTTCAGATGAATGAACGATCTCAAGCATAAGGGTGAATCATGGAATCAGTCTTCTCTCTCAATAAACTCAACTCGACTTCTCTGAAATATTTGAACGTTCAAGTAATTCACATATTGAACCTGATTGACAGTCTCAATCCCTGCTTCACCTTGAGCAGTCTCCTCAAGTACTGCGCACATGATTTAGATTGGTATGAACTCCTCAGTATATTTAAGAAATTCTCAAGTTCATTCATCGGAAACATTTAGCAAGTGGCAACTCAAGCCTTCAGCTTCAAACAAATCAAAGGGTTGGTGATTTACACTCATACAATGTACTCTCATATTGTCTTTCTCATAATTATCAATTGTAACTCTTATTTTTCTGACGAACACTAACCCTGCTTGCTAAAAGTAGTTTGTCACTGTAAATTTTGTCTCAATTGATTAATTAGCCTTCTCGTTACAGAACTACGTTATAGATCATAATTATTGATTTCTCAACTTTGATATTCTCATATTGTAATGCTCTCAATGAAGACCAGACTTAGACTATTAAGTTTTCAATACATGTACTCCTCTAAGGCCTAATCTCACTTTATTACAACTCAGACTACTCTAACAATTCACTATTGAACCTTTTGTTTTTCTGATGAGTTAAGAGGCTCTCGCAATAAATTTCATTTGCATCATCACTGTAAACTCTGTGTTTAATTTTGAATTAATGGAACTCTCTCAAAGTCTAAGTCTGACTTCATCTGACCTCTTATTTTGAACTTCTCTAGATTACCTCTGTTTTTAGTTGGATATTTCACTCTGAGTTTTAAAGATGACTTTAATATTGTATTTTTTACTGTATTAACTTCATGCGGGTGACTTATTCATTTTATGATTGTGAATGATGTCAATAAATGTTTTTTACAATACCATCTCTAACTCAATTATCTGGATACAGTCCTAAACTTTATTTTCCAAAATCAGAACATCCCCGATTTTGTACACATCATCATCATCATAAAGCTGAATGAATAAATGTTTGATCAAACACAGAATGTTTTGAGTTTAGTCGTAGACTTTTCTCATTTTCTTACCATATGATTTAACCATTATTTTTTTTTTAACTGAAAATCAAACCTCATAGAATACAAGGTGTTCTCGAAACTTACTGAGCTTGGCTGCACTCAGCGGTTTAGTGAGAATGTCAGCAATCTGATCATTGGTATTGATCTTCACAATATTAATTTTCTTGTTCCTTACATGTTCACGTATCAATAAATATTTACGCTCAATATACTTCAGGCGACTTTTACTTGTGCTAGCTAGACAGTTTTGTCTTGCTGCTTCATTGTCTTCATATATATTAACAGGAAATGCTCTGAGACCAACAGTTTCTTCTAATAATTGTGCTAAAAATAGAATTTCATTAGTAGCATGAGTAAGTGCAATGAATTCAGCTTCTGCTGAACTTTGTGCCAATGTCGATTGGAGTTTCGAGCACCATAAAACAGGATCACCAAATGCATAAATCACAAAGCCTGTAGTTGACTTTTGACTGTTCTTATCACCTGCAAAATCTGCATCACAATAACATGATAAAATTGGAGAGCCTACAGTATATTTTAGACCCAACTGACTTGTACCTTTCAAATATCTGAAAACTCTTTTTACTAATGTCCAATGATACTGTTGTGGATTAGCTTGGAATCGAGCCAAGTAACCTACAGCAAAAGATATATCAGGTCTTGTAAATAAACATAAATACAACAGAGAGCCTATGGCTTTCTTGTACGGAAAATCTGCTTCATTAGTAACTTCTGGAACTTTATGATGTCCTTGAGGAACTAATGGAGTATCAACTGAATTTGAGTTTTCCATTCGAAATTCCTTTAACATTTCCTTCACAAACTGGGTTTGATGAAGAAACAACTGATTTTCTGATCTAGTGATTTCCAAACCAAGGAACTTAGTTGGAAAGCCAAACTGTTTGACATTAAAACGTGACTTCAACAAATTCACATTTTCTTGAATAAGTTTTCCACAACTACCCGTAATTAATAGATCGTCAACATATACTAAAATCAAAATGATCTTACCATCTTCTTCTTTCTTATATAAACATGGTTCACGTAAATTTGATTCAAAATTAGAATCCTTCAGAAATTTATCAAGTGTCATAAACCAACATTTTGGTGCTATAGATAATCCATAGAGAGCTTTTCGTAACTTCAATATTACCTTTGTTTTGTCAAGATTGATTCCTTCAGGTACACTCACATATTTTGGTCTATCAATTTCTCCATGCAGAAATGCTGTTTTGATATCCAACTGTTCAATATGCCATTTCCTAGAAACTGATAATGCAAACAAAAGTTTAACAACTGATAGAGCTGGTGTAGGAGATGCAGTTTCCTCAGAAGTATACTTTTCAGTATCTTTGCATCCTACAACAACTAAACGAGCCTTACATACACCATTGTCTTTCGTTGTAAATACCCATTTTAGAGGAATACTTTTCATACCTTGTTTTCTTTCCACGATTTCCCAAACGTTATGTTGGTTTATCGCTTCAAGTTCTGACTGAATGGCTGTTATCCACTTACTGCTTTCTGAACATGTTGTTGCTTCCAGATACGTTTGAGGTGTTTTACTTGTTTCGTATATTTTTGTATCATATACAAAACCAAATGCATTTAAAATTGTAGCATTAACTGAAATTTGTGGTATATCACGGCCATTGGTTTCATCGCCATCAAAATCATCTAACTGGGATATTTCTTCATATTCTATCTCATTGTTTATCTGAGAGTTAACATATTTGTAGCACTTGTTTTATTAACAGAATTATTTGAGCTACTCTGTACTGGACTTCCAGTTCTTACAGAACCAGACTTTTCATTAACTGATTTCATTTCAATAGGTTTGTTTGCAACTGATAAAACAGAATTATTGTCAACAGGTGACTCAACAGATATGTCCGTTATGGACGCAACAGAATTGCCAACAGCGGGCGTTAGAGAAATGTCCTCACTGGACTCAACAGATTCGGATGAAACTATAAATTCATCACTAGAGACTGATAACTTTGATTGACATGACTTGTAGGTCAACTTTTCATTTTTTAAAACATTACAGGATGTAATCGTTTTACAGGTTTTAGGATCATACAACAGATAGCCAGTATCGCTATACCCTACTAAATACATTGTGCTAGATCTTGCGTTCAACTTTCTGCCTTTTGGAATATTTTCGTTCTTAACTTCGGCCTGTGAGCCAAAAATTCTTATATTTTGCAGATCGGCTTGTTTTTCATAAAGTTTTTCATATGGAGTCAGAAAATCTACTGATGAATGAGGCGTACGATTGTATAGATAGCAAGCGGTCATAAATGCAAAACCCCAGAAAGTAATTGGAAAGCCTGATTCAAATAACAAGGCTCTAGCTCTTTCTTGGAGTGTTCTATTAAACCTTTCAGCAGTTCCATTATGTTCGTGTTGATAAGGTTCTGCTAACTGAATTTGAATACCAAACTGATCGAGAACTTGTTGACACGATTCGCTGATGAACTCTGTTCCATTGTCACAACGTAACTTACTGAATTGACCAGGATTAGGAAATAATGACTGAAGAACGTTCAATGCTTTCTTTAAAAATTTGAAAGTTTCAGATTTTTATTTCAACAGGAAAATTTGTACATACCTTGAATAATCATCAAGAACAACTAAAACATACTTTTTCTTAGTGAAATGTGTTGGCGGATTGATAACTAACAGATCTGAATGAAGAATTTCACAAGCTCTGGTGGCTCGATCTCTTTCTTTTGCACATGTTTTTTTGGTCATCTTTGCTTTCGAACAAATTGTACAATTACCAGTACTTAGATTATATGTGAGTTCTTTAACTCCTTGAACAACATTAGGTAATTTTCCTAAATAAGAGGATGATATATGACCCATTCTACGATGCCACATACTACCTTCTTGAGCCAACTGTTTCAATTGATTACGAGTTAATCTTTTACGTAATATTCGTGCTTCCCTTCTAGTATTACTAACTATTTTATTGGTTTTGATAACCGATAGTTTCATTTCACACAAAGAATTTTCTTTCAAATTAAACTTTTTATTTATTAACTTCTTCTTATCTACATTTACTTCTTCGCAGATTTTACTTGTACTACTAGAATTT
Organism: Hippodamia convergens; assembly: GCA_038502775.1. Taxonomy (NCBI): domain Eukaryota; kingdom Metazoa; phylum Arthropoda; class Insecta; order Coleoptera; family Coccinellidae; genus Hippodamia; species Hippodamia convergens. Next base: position 97,669,288 of record CM076607.1, read on the forward strand.
ACTCTTGCCGATAATCTATACACGCCATCCGATACATAAAGTAGGGAGATCTTTCTTCTTAATTTTCTAGATAAAATAAACCCATTATTAGCATTTAGCACAAGACTTGTCCCAAACTGAACGTTAAATGCACCATGGAGGTAAAGAAAGTGGAGGGGGCATAACGTTTGAAAAGTGTCCCCAAAACAAATCCGGATTTGGCAAACCAAGATGGCCGACTTCAAGGTATTTTAAACTGTAGATTCTGCAATTTTGGCCTTATTTATTATTCGTTCGTTGGTTTTTGCAGTTGTATGTAGTGAAAAAACATATAAGAAATGGTTTCTTGTACAGCATATGCTGATCTTACTCGAAAATTAATGGTGAAAAGCTGAATTTTTTGACGTTTGTGAATACATGGTTTAATTATTGTTGTATACAACTTTAATTGATAGGGGTACACGAGATAATTTACCTATTTGTTTCATTGCATATTATCTGAATTTGTATGTACCTTAATTGAAAAAATAGGATGTATAATTAGTTACAGGAACATTCCGTACGTAATTCAACTCACCAATTCATTAAAAGCAATTGTTTATGATATTTTGCCTCCTTGATTTGTTTCGATCATTATTTATTCCTTTTTAGGTCATTAAAAGAGAATCGAACAAATTCCAAATTGTAAAAATTCAAATATACAAAATTCCCGCCACAAATTTGGCTCAGCAACATGGCGGATTTTTGGTGACACTTTCATAGCAAGGGAAACATAGGATATGCTACCTCCCCTTCTTCTACCTCCATGAAATGCACGGACACTGAGAATATTATCCCTTACTACTGGGACATACTGAACATTAGCTAGGGGGGCGTTCCACTTGGCGATCACAACGCTCACGCTCACGACCGCTCTTTTCCCCATTCCACTTGCTTGCTAGCGCTATTGTGTTAACTCAAGTGGAACGGATTATTGGGCGTTTTAGGCTGTCATGAAAGAAATGACAAGATTGAAAAAAATAGAAGTCATTCTAAACAATAAATTCAATTAAAGTGTACAACAGTTAGAAATATTATAATAATTATATATCAGCTCTATTCGGGTTCACACAATTACTGTTCTAGGACTGTCAGGAGTTTGCGCAGTAAATTTGTTCGCGATAGTTAGCGTTCGGGTTTTTTGGGGACTGTTTCAGGACTGACTTGTTTTGCGTTCGGGTTTTTACGAATAATCCTGGGATAGTCCGAGAACAGTCCGAAAGTTGTCCCCGCTCTTAGGCAGGTACTGTTTTAGGATTATTCTGGGTGCATGCTTTTAAGGGCTTTACGTGATGGTTGTTGGCCGGAATTTTGATGACATCGATTATTTTCAATGAAGATATCGTTGATAAGATATATTTCTCGTGCTGAAAACTGAAATGCTTTTATTATCCCTTTTTCATATTTGGATCGTTTGATGCATTCGGGTTTTTCAAAACTTGAACCAGTCCTAGAACGGTCCTAGGTATCGAAGCGAATGCGCATCTGTCCGGCGCAGTTTTAGAACTATCCTAGGACTGTCCTGAAAATTGTAACCCGAATAAAGCTATCTAAACTGTATTCTGAACGTCCATTTTCACTTTCACGCATCTATTGAGATAGGTCGTCACAGAACATCGAAATATGTGGGTCGATTTGAGCTGGGTTGAGCGATGATTTTGCCGCGCTCACAAAGACCGCGGTCGTTAAGTGGAACGGCTAAAGGAGAATTTTGATCGTTGTGATCGCCAAGTGGAACGGCCCCTAGATGTACAATGTGCGAACTTTTTCCAAACTGTACAAGTAATGGAAGAGTTCCCTGACCCATCGACATAATGCACTCAGTTTCCGATGCCAGCACAACAGATATGGGCTCTTTATAAGCCTGATAGTTCAACAGAATATTTTGTACATTCACTACATGGTGAGATGCACCAGAATCAACCAGAAATGTTGCAAACATACCAAAATTGCTCAAATCAAACAGTGACTTACTAGATTTATTTTCTTTCATTCTTCTGCAGTCCTTTTTTTCATGACCCTTCTTATGGCAGAAATAACAGAATCTCTCTGAGTTCGAGCATGTGTTAGCCTTATGGAACAGCAGACCACACTTTCTGCAACTTGAATCACGCTTCTCAGCTGGTGTCATTTGCTTGATTCTTTCTAATTGGTCCACTGTGTATGGGCTGTTTTCTGCTCTTTTATGCTTAAAATAAGGAGTTCGCTTTGAAGGGAATTTTTCTTTATTGGAATTGGCCTCCTTGAGTGATCTATCTGATCTACTCTCTAAACAGAAATCACATATATTATTATCATCATTCTTTCCACATTTAATGCAGAGTACTGAAATGGAATGAGGATTAGTAACGATACATTCTCCAATTGGATAGTCAATACAAGATGAACATACGGTGTGTACTTCATTGATCTCAGTGTTGAGATTTTTACCTGGTATATCAAAACATTCAAAACAAATATCAGAACAATCATTAAAATCATTTTCATACATACTGTTTTCGACCTCTCTGTAATATTGACTATTTGCCACCTCTAAAAAGGCATTTTTCACAAACTCATACGTCCTAGTTTCTTCCGGTAGGGTCGCCATCGTTGTAAAGAACGTCATGAACCCTCTTGCATCCTTCACCTTGTGTAGAAAATAGCCCACCACTATTTTTGGTTCCAGAGGGCATCCTAGCTCCTTGAAGTCCTGCACCCCCTTCTCGAATTGGGAGACGAAATTTACCGGGTTCATTTTTGGGTAGAACACCGTTTTCCCGAAGTTGTCCAAAACTTCCACCATCTTCTGCACATCGTTTTTCCCAAACATCTGTACTAGTTTTTGGAAAGCTTCGGCTGCCGACTCTTGATTTTCTATCACGGTTCTAGGGGCATGCTGCAGTGACGCCTCTAGATATTGCAGCACTTGAGCGTTATACATATTTTTCTCTTCGATAGTCATTGTACATTCAGGTCCGCCTAAATCAAAATGTAAGAATTGCGAACGTCCTAGAGCCCGCATGTCTCGTTCTACTCTTTGCTTCCAGGAGCGGAAATTCGAGTGTCCTTTTAGTTTATCACCACTTTCAAAATGTGGTATTATGAAAGCTGGTAGGTTTACTTTCTCTGTAGGTAGATCTGATATCACACTCGTTGATGGAGATCGGATGTTTCCAATTTTTTCTGCCAACATTTGCACGAAACTTGGGTTTGTTAGCATGGTGAAAATATGTTGTGGAACATCCATTGCCGACTCACTAAGGTTGGATTGATCCATTTCTTCGTTGTTGGAATTAATTGACATCGTTTTTGGTAAAAGCACGTGATCTTCTTGTCGCACGTGGTCTTCTTGTAACACGTGGTCTTCTTGTAACACGTGGTCGACGAAACGGTTATTGAAATACTTTCACTTATAATGTCTTCACAAGCTCTGCTACCATGTGAGGGTGGATATCAATATGGCTTGTGCACAGATTTTAACAAAGTCTATTATATGGATATTTAAAACAGTTCACACTTTACAATAAATCAATACACAATCAAGGAATAGCAATACTCAACTACTACTTCTAGGACCCCTTTATCTATTCACACGTACCTGACAGAATTGGCGTCCATAGAAACTAGTACCTGAGCATGCTTTTGTTGCGCATGCGCACAAGGCCAAACATAATACATTAGTTGTCATCAGGTTGTTTTATAGAAGTGGACTGGTCCCAAATTTACTTTGGCCAGCAGTTCTTACTTCAACATTATATATTTATAATATGAGAAAATATCAAATTATTTTATTCGAATGTATTGAGGTTAACCAAGAAATCACGTTGTACTCATTGGCGTAACATAAGGTAATGTCGAGAATATTTCCCATTATGTAGAATGTTACATTATAGGGAAACATTCATAAGGACCATCACTGTTTAAACAAATGGTTTCTTTTACTTTTTCTTAATTTTACCACGTTAATACTCATCTTCATATCAGGTTCCCTAAAGATGAAAACAGGAGAAAAATATGGGTGAAGTTTGTGAATGACCTGGAATTTATCCCAAAAACTACTAGTTTTTTATGCTCTCAACATTTTTCTGAGGATTGTTTTGATCGAACATCTTCACTTCTAGTGAGACTACGTCCAAATGCTACTCCAACTATTAAAGTGGATCGTTGATTTATTTCAGGTGCGGACATATAATCCTATTGTAACTAGGCACTCTAGAATTGAGGAAATAACCTCAGACAATCAATTATTTTCTGTTGCGGGACCTTCAGGTATTGCTGGACCCTCATCTGTAACTGAACTTCCATTGACCTGTTTACAGGCATGGTATTTAAGATATCCACGAATGTTCATTTCATCGAAGATAACTGTGAAAGATTATTTATGATTGTTTCCTCAATAAAAACTTGTCTGAGCTTTTCCTTTTATTTTTTCGTTTCAATTCCAGTTCAAGGCAGTCTTCTGCATGCTAATTAATATGGACCAAAAAATTGGAAATTAATTTGGTAATTGAACTATTGTTCAATACGTTCTGTAACAATAAATTACCTTAAGGGGAGTTTATGCAGCCCAAAAATGGAAATTTCATTAAAAATAACAAGATATGTTTGTTCATTTCAAAAATTAAATACAAAGTTTTACTGATCGCCATTTCATTCTACAACATACAAGTTTTATTTCAATTCATACCTAGTATTGATCAGAATAAATGGCTTTAAAATCGCGCTATTTCATATGAAACTGTTTTTCTGAACTGAATCAAGTCTTTATATGAACCCAACCTAACATCATATACGTTTTCCATTAAAATGCAGTTTCTACGTACTACACGCCACTGCTTACGGAAACAGAAGTCGGCCATATGCGGAAACCATCCCGGTCCTCAATTTCAGATCTTATGCTCCTTCCTGTTATTCTTTATTCTATGCACATAGCTGCCAAAAATCCCGAAGATACCCGAATCGCCGGAGGGGATCAGTGGCGTGCGTTATTATCTTTGCGCCGCAGAATATGGATTATGAACTTGTATTTTGAACATAAATCGAAATATTGCCTAAATGGCAGCCCAAATGGTATTTGATCAATCGAGAACAATTCAGTTTTGGTATTCAGAATTGAATGACATTAAAATAAACAGAAGATGAAGAGGATTATAATACGACTTGTCAGCAAGCACTTTACGTGGAATATTGTACTTTTTTAGATTTAAAAACTTATGAGAGAATCTTGAGGAGCATTCCAAAATTAAAATGCAATGGATAAATCTACTTGTTCGTCATAAGATCCCCCTATTCATCACTTTTTCCGCGAATAGCGAATTTCGCTTCTAAGTTGCCCTTATTTGAGACCATGTTTCTCGTTTTTTTACTTGTTTTCAAAATGGAAATTTATATGAGAATAGTGAGGGACATCCAAAAATGATCATTCAATAGAAAAATCTACTTGCTCTAAATATGGCCCCCTCCATTCCTCCACTTTTAAGAATGGTAAGTTTCGTGTAAAAATTAACCTTTTTTGAAATCATATATCTCTTTATTCTTCGGGATTTAGGTATGAAAAGTCATATGAGAACTTTCGAGGACATCCCAATATTGACATGCACTAGAAAAATCTACTTGCTCTAAATATGCTCCATTCCATTCACCATTCTCGTGTTTACCTCGATACGGTGCGCACGTGTTAGAAAACGATCTTTGAATTTAGCTGATAAATTCGAAAAGGAAAGTGCTAGTTTTCAAGAAAAATCGGGGGCAGTGAATAATATTTTCTGCTCTCAATGAGTGAAAGGAGAACAAATAATAGAAAAATCTCGAAAATTATTTCAGTTTTTCTACCAATATTGTTATTATTCAATTAGAAGAATTGATTAACATAAACGCGATAAAGTTGACCAGATGTCCCTACCGCTAATAGCGAGGAAATAACATGACCACGCCTGGGAATCGGATAAACTCAAATCAGAATGATACACAGGAGGTCCAGATGACAGACACCGCACAAGATATTCGCATACAAAATAATAACTCCCCTCCGGGACTTATTGGATTTGACCAACATGGACAAGCAATCGTTCGAGCCCCAAAAACTCATACTTGGCAAATAGTCACCAACAACAAGAGGAAAAGAGTTCGATGCCAATCTTCACAAGAAAGTGCAGAGCTAATAGAAACAAATAACAGATTTCAACAACTCCAAAACGATGATGGCGGAAATACCTTACCCGATGAGCAAAGAATTTAATTATATTATTTAATCTGCAATTCCTCGGGCAAATTAAAATCAAAGTGGAACCACCAAGATTCAAAAACAATATTATCCAATGCACACGATGTCAAGACTATGGACACAGCAAAACATATTGCAGAAAACCCTATAACTGCGTTAAATGTGGACAAGACCATGACAGTAAGAATTGCAGGAAACAAAAAATACACCAGCCACATGTGCACTTTGCCAAGGTGATCACCCTGCAAATTACAAAGGATGCACTGTTTACCGTGACCTGATGAATATGAAATACAGAAATAGAGGAAACAGAACTAATACACAAAACCAAGCAACACCTAATACTCCACTAGTCGAAACACCACCACAACCACGAAATATCGATAAAAAGAAGAAAACCTACGCCGAAGCCCTAAACACGCAAGACACAGATGGCATACACCAATTATCAGAAAAACTAACATACTTTTTTTATGAATTCAAAAATTTATTTACACAATTGCTCAATCAAAATAGCATGATCCTAAGCATGCTCACTACAGTCATTAACAAACTATCGAACTAATGGCCACCTCATTGCGAATTGCTGCATGGAACGCCAATGGCCTAAAAAACCATATCCTGGAAATAGAACAGTTCCTCAACATCAACAAAACATCCTACTGATCTCAGAAAGTCATGCAACCTATTATACTGATATCAAAATACCTCGATACAACGTATATTATGCTAACCACCCAGATGGAACAGCTCATGCAGGATCAGCAATCATAATAAAAAATACCATTAAACACCACGAAGAACAACCTTATATTACTAACAAAATCCAAGCAACTGTATTGAACCTGGAAACCTTCAATTGGCCACTGTGTATAGCAGCAATATATAGTCCTCCACGCCACAGAGTAACAACCGAAGAATACAATGAATTCATACTCACTCTAGGCCATCGTTTTCTGATTGCAGGTGGTTGGAACGCGAAACATACCGCATTTGGGTCAAGATTAACCACCCCCAAAGGACGAGCTCTATACAGAATGATATTAAACAACAACCTCAATATTCTATCTACAGGTGAACCCACTTATTGGCCAGCTGACTTGAATAAAATACCCGACCTACCCGATTTTGGAATAACTAAAGGCATTGGTGATGTACACAGCAACATTGAATCCTGTTATGATCTGTCATCTGATCATAGTCCCATAATAATCAGCCTTAGCACTCACCCAATACAGAAGAAGCCAATACAAAAATTATGCACCTCAAAAACTGACTGGGAACTATTTCGGAAAACCATTGAAGAAACAATAACTCTTAACCATCGAATAAGTAATGATGAAGAAATAGAAGAAGCTGTTAAATACCTGACAGAAATCATACAACACGCGTCCTGGACTGCTACACCTGATACAAGTGAAAAAGTGGAAATTCAAAATATACCTCTACACATTAGGCAAATGATATCCGAAAAACGAAGAGTAAGACGTCTATGGCAAAGAAGTAGAAATCCATCAGACAAAAGGAACCTAAACAGACTAACCCATGAAATCACGAAAACCTTACAAGAATTAAAGAACAACAGTTTCCATAACTACATAACCCAGCTATCCCCTGACGACCATTCTTTATGGAAAGCCACTAAAAAGCTGAAACAACCTATAGTAAGCAACTCACCCATCAAAAAATCTGATGGAACTTGGGCTGGCACAAACTCTGACAAATCAACAGTCTTTGCCGAATATCTAGCTGATGTATTTAGTCCCAACCAACAACTAGGCAACTCTGACAGAGAAATCAAAGATTTTCTAGAGGTTCCTAACCAGTCATCTCCTCCAATTAAGACCTTCACACCAAAGGAAGTATTCAGTGAAATTAAATTTCTGAATTCACGCAAAGCTCCTAGTCATGATCTCATAGTAGGTGACATAATGAAAAACCTGCCACGGAAAGCCATCGTCCTTCTCACAACCATATACAATAGAATTTTAGAAATAGGCTATTTTCCAATACAGTGGAAACTTGCACAAGTGATCATGGTACTGAAACCCGGCAAGTCTCCAATAAACTGTGAATCCTACCGTCCGATTAGTCTATTACCCATCATGTCGAAGTTATTCGAAAAACTCCTACTAAAAAGATTAGAAGAAACAACACTGAAAGAACATATACCAGAGCACCAATTTGGATTCCGAAACAAACATTCAACAATCCAACAATGCCACCGAATTGTCAACAAAATAAAAACTTGCCTTGAAACAGGGGAATACTGCACTTCGGTATTTCTAGATGTGAAACAAGCCTTCGACAGAGTCTGGCATGAGGGGCTACTATTCAAACTAAAAAAACTTTTACCTGATCGATTCTACAGAATACTGAAGTCATACTTGAATGATCGCTACTTGCAGGTTAAAATAGATGACTCGTTATCAGATTATAAGACCATAAGATCTCTCGTTCCGCAGGGTAGCGTACTCGGACTTATACTCTACCTCATATTCACCTCGGATATCCCGCAAACTGATCAGTCCACCTTAGCAACATTTGCAGATGACACAGCAATTATAACCTCTGATGCAGACCCATTAATATCATCTCAAAAACTACAGAACCATCTGGATGTTCTCTCTGAATGGCTTATAAAATGGAAGATAGAAATTAACACCAACAAGTCAGCCCAGGTAACTTTCACCAATAAAAAAGGGAAACCCCCACAAGTAAAACTGCAAAACGCGCCCATACCTATTCAGTCAGAGATCAAGTACCTTGGACTACATTTGGATGAGAAACTAACATGGAGAACTATAAAAACTAAACGGCGACAACTCGACATCAAAGTGAAAAAAAATGTACTGGTTATTGAACAAAAGATCGAAGCTGTCCCTTGAAAATAAATTGACAATCTACAAATGTATCCTGAAACCAGTGTGGGCATACGGATTAGAACTGTGGGGATGTTCTAAGCCCTCCAACTTAAGAATATTTGAGGCATTCCAGTCGAAAACGCTCCGTATGATAGCAGGAGCTCCATGGTACGTGACAAACCTGTACTACGCACCCCTATATGATCATTGTCCTTTTTGTGTAAAAGTGACTTTGTTCATAAGGGAGTGTCTAGATGTTAAGAGGGTTGACGAATGAGAGCGGCTTCATTGTCAACCTAACAACAAAATTTCGACTCTCTCCACTTCGGAGAGAGGGTGGGTCCGGCCTTCTGCAGAAACGAGAAGGTCTTGGTGTTATTTTTCTTCTTAGAGAGAATTCTGAGTATTAGGAATTATTAAAACCACTGAAATAACTTAACAAAAGCATCTATTTTCCCCAAAATACCTACAAAAATTTGCTGAGATAACAAATTAATTAAATGAAATTGATTCCTCGCTCAACACTTGGTGAAACATCTTTGGTCAATTGAAAAATAAAAGAACACAAGACTACGTTCACAATATTTAATAAATTAAACATCTAACAAGTCGACATGTTTCGGGTTTTATCCCATTCTCAAGACTGAAAAGTAAACGCACAAGTCAAAGAAATAAACATCAAACAACAGATGTTAAAACCGGAGATAAGCGGAAATCTAATTGATCGTTCACAATTGGTTGTTTACATTTTGAAGCAGAAGATATTTCCAAAATTTCTAAAAGATCTAGGCGTCTGCTTTTTTCCCCTTCATGCAATAATCTTGTTTTATTAAAATCTATGAAATGGTTACAAGTGATACAATGATCAGAAAAACCAGTTGTCAATTTGTTTTGAAGAATTGACTTTCTATGTTCATCAACCCTTATCTTAAATTAATTCCTACGTCTGCACCTCAGACTATATAAGTAAAATTTTCATAAAGAAAGTATAAGTTTTCCTATTCTCTAAGTTACTTAATTACCCAGATGTCAACATAACATAATACTACGAAATTACACTGTGAGCTGATAGGAGATGGAAGATGGTAAGACTTTTGGACTCGACTATTCTCATCAAATAAAATTAGAAAATTCTGACCTTTTTATCTCCCGCGCTGGTATGAAATCCAAGTTTCCTGAAATAAATCACTCCCGGTCCGATTCACTTCCGTTTTCGCAAAACTTTAACCTAACTACCCCGACTCGAATATCCTAACTGAATAAAACGTAAAATTCCCTTTTTTTTCAAACAACTACTACTTCGGTTTCCCTTTCTCGAAGCTACCTAGTATTCCCGTCAACTACGAAATAAACCTGTACCTTATTCCCTTAACGTACCTACTCAAACCGTTTCACCCTTCGAAACGACCTAATATTTCTAAAGTACCGAAATTTGAACTTCACCGATTCCCGACGTCTTCTCCGTCTTCCGAGTAATCTAAGGATATCTTTCGCGACCGGAGTCCCTAGATGCACTCTTTCCTGACCTTCCGCGGAGCAACCTGGAAAACCTCACGGAACCGTCTTCCCCAGGTCTACTGTCTTCTCCCCTTGGAAACTAATGTGCTTCCACCTCTGGTGGGTGGTTCCCCCTCACCTAACCTTTTTGAGTAGTACCAATCAGGTATCAAAAAATTTCCTCTCCTTCTCCAAATTAGGCGTGCCTTGGCAATGACTAAATACTCAATTTTGCAATTCAGCAAAGATTTTCCTTCTCACGATTTTTCTGCTGAGATCCCAAAGTGGAGCCCAGTTCGTACGGAGATTTATAATAACTGATAAAAGGTCTGGTGAATATTTCATTTCACAGACTGCGAAAGGAAATTATTCGTTTATCTCCAGACGTCTAAGTCATTGAGGACCGAATAACAGCTCTCTGATAATCCCGTGAGCAACATTGTATTTACGCTCCTTTTCAACTATGTGAACTGAAAGTTCAATAATTCCCATGGTTTACCACAAACCAAACTTTACAAATCGATCTGGGGATAGAATCTATTAAACACTCTATTGGGCCAAGAATCAACAGATATAGCGACCGAACCACTGATCACGAGAATATAATGATTAGAAATCTTTTTGTCCAACCCTTCTCGGAGAAGAGGCTGAAAAGAACCTGGCCCGAAGACCTCTTGGAGGAAAGTAATTGTGCGGAGAGCCGTTGATGGATGGTACCCGACTCAAGCTAACATTTTCATAAAATTTACTTGTTACTATTAAAAAGTAGATTGTAAATATGCAATAAAGAGTTAATACAAAAAAAAAAAATTCCATTCACCACCTTTTACGAAAAGTGAATTTCGCGCCTAAGTTTACCTTTTTTGAGACCACCTATCCCTTTATTCTTCGGGTTTTCGATATGGAAATTTATATGGTAATGTTCAAAGACATCCCAAAATTGACATGCAATGGAAAAATCCACTTGCTCCAAATATGGTCCCCTCCATTCAGCACCTTTTACAAATGGTGAATTTCGCGCCTAAGTTAACCTTTTTTGAGATTATATATCTCTTTATTCTTCGGGTTTTCGATATGTAAATTTATATGGAAATGTTCGAGGACATTCCAAAATTGACATACAATGGAAAAATCTACTTGCTCTAAATATGGTCCCCTCCATTCAACACCTTTTACGAAAGGTGAATTTCGCGTCTAAGTAAACCTTTTTGAGACCACCTATCTCTTCATTCTTCGGGTTTTCGATATGGAAATTTATATGGAAATATTCAGGGACATCCCAAAATTGACATGCAATGGAAAAATCTACTTGTTCTAAATACGATCCCTCTTATTCAACACCTTTTACGAATGTTCAATTTCGCGTCTAAGTTACCCATTTTTGAGACCACGTATCTATTTATTTTTCGGGTTTTCGATATGGAAATTTATATGAGAATGTTCAAGAACATCCCAAAATTGACATGCAATGGAAAAATTTACTTGCTCTGAATACGGTCCACCTTATTCAACATCTTTTACGAATGTTAAATTTCGCGTCTAAATTACCCATTTTTGAGACCTTGTATCTCTTCATTCTTCGGGTTTTCGATATGGAAATTTATATAAGAATGTTCAAGGGCATCCCAGAATTGACATGCAATAGGAAAATCTAATGCTCTGGATACGGTCCCCCCATTCAACACCTTTTACTAATGGTGAATTTCGCGCCTAAGCTAACCTTTTTGGAGATTATATATCTCATTATTCTTCGGGTTTTCGATATGGAAATTCATATGGAAAAATTGACATACAATGGAAAAATCTACTTGCTCTAAATATGGTCCCCTCCATTCAACACCTTTTGAATTTCGCGTCTAAGTAAACCTTTTTTGAGACCACCTATCTCTTCATTCTTCGGGTTTTCGATATGAAAATTTATATGAGAATATTCAAGGACATCCCAAAATTGACATGCAATGGAAAAATCTACTTGCTCCAAATATGGTCCCCTCTATTCAACACCTTGGGGGGACGGGGGGACCGTATTTAGAGCAAGTAGATTTTTCCATTGCATGTCAATTTTGGGATGTCCTTGAACATTCTCCTATAAATTTCCAAATCGAAAACCCGAAAAAAAAAGAGATAGGTGGTCTCAAAAAAGGTTTACTTAGACGCGAAATTCACCTTTCGTAAAAGGTGTTGAATGGAGGGGACCATATTTGGAGCAAGTAGATTTTTCCCTTGCATGTTAATTTTGGGATGTCCTTGAACATTCTAAAATAAATTTCCTTATCGAAAACCCGAAGAATAAAGAGATACGTGGTCTCAAAAATGGGTAACTTAGACGCGAAATTCACCTTTTGTAAAAAGTGTTGAATGGGGGGGACCGTATTTAGAGCAAGTAGATTTTTCCATTGCATGTCAATTTTGGGACGTCCCTGAACATTTTCAAATAAATTTCCCTATCGAAAGGTTAACTTAGACGCGAAATTCACCATTTGTAAAAGGTGTTGAATGGGGGGGACCATATCTAGAGCAAGTAGATTTTTCTATTGCATGTCAATTTTGGGATGTCCTTAAATATTCTCATATAAATTTTCATATCGAAAACCCGATGAATAAAGAGATACGTGGTCTCAAAAATGGGTAACTTAGACGCGAAATTCACCTTTCGTAAAAAGTGTTAAATGGGGGGGACCGTATTTAGAGCAAGTAGATTTTTCTATTGCATGATAATTTTTGGAAGTCCCCCACTATTCTTATATAAATTTCTATTTTGAAAACAAGTAAAAAACGAGAAATATTGTTTCAAATAAGGGCAACTTAAAAGCGAAATTCGCTATTTGCGGAAAAGGTGATGAAACGGGGGATCTTATGCAGAGAAAGTAGATTTATCCTTTGCATTTTAATTTTGGATTGCCCCTCAAGATTCTCTCATAAGTTTCTATATCGAAAAAAGTACAATATTCCACGTAAAGTGCTGGTTGACAAGGCGTATTATAATCCACTTCATCTTCTTTTTATTTTGATGTTATTCAATTCTGAATATCAAAACTGAATTGTTCTCAATTGATCATATACCATTGAGGCTGCCATTTAGGCAATATTTCGTTTTATGTTCAAAATACAAGTTCATAATCCATATTCTGCGGCCCAACGATACTAACGCACGCCACTGATCCCTTCCGGCAATTCGGGTATCTTCGGGATTGTTGGCAGCTATCTTCACACAGGTTAACATAGATGGGTCCACGGCCTACGATATTGGCGAATCCAACTACCGTTGAGGGCGCTGTAAATACTTGTTTTCTAGGTTCGAAATTTAGCCACCAACCTGAGTGGCGCTAGGGGATTTTTTGTAAATTTTTGAATGACAACGGGATATTTATATTATTTTGTGAAATAAATGAGTAGATTTTCATTTCAAGAATGATTTAAAGGCTATTCAAGGTTGTGGCGTGTGTTAATGGATTTCTGATTGTAAATTAAGTGTAGCGAGTACAATTGACCATATTCGTTAGCTATCGGCACAGAACATCAAAATATAAGAAGTGCTAGCTCCTTAGTAACGAGGGTACAACATTTGTGACATTTCGAAAACAAGTGGGACCTGTCCCATTTGGTGCTTAAGGGGAGTCCGCTTGTTAAATTTTTGACATACGTCATACTAGAATCGAATGACAATACTGGTCTTTGGTTATGTTAATTTTAAATGTTCGAAATTAAAACCTGAAAGGATTTGAGCATTTCAAAATAAAACCATATTTTATACAATAATTTCTTTAATTTTGTTTCTTTTTATACAGCAATTCTGTGAAACACGTAAATTCAATTTACTCCTCGATAAAACAAAACAGTAATAAAATTATTCCGAATATATGATACAGATCGTTCTTATTTGGAAAATTGGTTCAGGTTGTTTATAATGATAAATTGAAGCCTCTACCAGATTCCTGCAATAACGTAATAATATTTCAACTACCTCAATGTTTTTAACAAAGATATTGAGTAATTGAGGGAACGGTAGTTTTTGATTATTTATGATTGAAGCACTTCACAAGAGCACAACAAGACGAAGTCACCCAGGATGGGAAGCCCTTGCGGTTCTTTAATTTTAAAGGTGAGAAGATCCATTTGTACCTACAAAAGAAATAAGTATCATTCACTTAATAGGTGATTACTTCTGAAATTAACGGTTGGTAAAGCTTTGAGTTGACCACATCATAACTTTTTCTCTAGAACAGATTTACTTATTTGATGAATTGAATGAGTCAAAACTAATCAGTTATTTATTTTATTACCTTTCACCTGCCTTGCATTAAATCTGAAAAAAATCTTCACAAAGACTGTTTACATTGAAAAGTAAAACACCTGAAAAAAATCTCCACAAAAACTACATCATATACAGATAACATTTCACCGCCATAATAAAATAGATAGATAGATAACGGTACTTTATTTGATAAAATATTAATACATAAAATCACTAGCACTAACTAGGATCAAAACGATGAAAACTAGATTGACAAATTCAGATGACATAACATTTCTAATTTCTACTTTTGCCTCCTTTTTGTATTTCTGTCATTCATCCCATTTCATGTATCTCCGACATACGATTTTGACATAGCTTTCAAAGTTATGACAGATGAGAGGTTAGGAAATGAAATTGCAACGCAGGTCTTAGATTACTCTGTGTTTCCCGTTTTTGTGCTCTCGCTGCACCCCCCTATCGGTTGCAGCCATAGATATAGATTAACTAGATGAAGAAAAGATCTCAGTGTTTACATTCCCCCCCCCCCTGCTGTTTATAAACATTAACCTAACCTGGGGTATTTCTGTTATTTTCAAGATATTTGCGCTAGTATTCGTGATCCTAAATTTTAATGTGCCTTATATTGATATTGAAGTTCATTTACTTCAGAAAAATGTCGAAATATTGTATTATTTGCAAGACATGTGAAAAACATTATTATTTATAAACAGCAACAAACAACAAAGGTGAGTACAGTGCATTGACCTATTATACTATGGACTCCTTGTCACGTGACTTTTTAGAAGAAATCCGAGGCAATCTCCATAAGAGAAAGAAAGACTCATACAGTTCCCATGAAACGAACAGAGAGGATCCAACTTAGGGCACTGTCAAAAGCACGTGTTGGACACAAAACAATGTTGTTATATGAACACCATTGACCTATTATACTATATATAGTATTATAGTATTATAGTATTATAGTATTATAGTATTATAGTATAATAGGTCAATGTGGTAAAGGTATTTATATCAGTGACATTTAGTTCAAGTGATATTTGAGAGTTTTTCAAGTTTTAGGTTGAGAGCTATCTTTGGACTATGTGAATAGGAAAAATTATTGAAATGAATGGCAAAGTACTATTACTAAGGGTGTATAACAGCCAATTGCTTCTCAAGGAAAGGCACCAATAGGAATATACATTTCCATCAATTTACAAAGGGAAGTTATATTAGTATACGACTGAAAAAAACCTTTTTTGCAGAAATTACGCAAAGGAGGAACATGTTACGTTTAATAAGGTAGTTTGTTTGCTTCATTCTGATTATCTTGCTACAGGTAAATGATTTTTTTAAATATTTTCAATGATTCTTTCATCTTTCCAGGTTAACATTACAGCATATGATATGAAGGCTTACTAACTGAAAGCATTATATATTATATGTTTCTTTATACAATGCTGAAGACTACTGCTGTTTCTTCCCAAAATCTACCAGAGATTCAACAGAAAAAAAAATTTATAGGCTTACCATGGTTCAGCGCAAATTGAGGATGGGACGACAAAATTCACTTAGGGACAAACATTTAATTCCTCAACCAATATGAGGCCATTCATTGATTCTCATGATTTAGAAAGTAATGAGGAAATTGAACAACAAAAAACAATAGAAATGTATGATTTAATGAAAGATGAACGGTCTGTTGTTAATGCACTGACGAACCTACAATTTGTTGTAAATGAAAATTCAGAGGAATTATTGAAGAATAAATAGATTCAAGTAAACAGTGGTGATTTAATGTGAAATTTTGCAAAAGCATCAAATAAGAAGCAGTTGAACTCTTTGACAAGAATTCTAAATTTTAGAATGCTACATGATTTTGTTAGGTTAGTTTCGGAGATATACCTAGATAAAAGACAACTTCCGCTGACTAGTAAGGAAGGAGTACTTTTTTTGTCTATATTTATCAGCATTTTGTTTTTGTTCACTTTGGATTTGCAATTACATTGTTCCCGAGTTTCTGGTATCGATATTTCTATCTTCTATTATATTTATAGGTAAATGTGAGTAGAATATCAAATTTTTCAATGTAAATGAATATTCTATTCATATTTGATTGTTATCTTCATATTTTGTGATAAAAAAGTTGTACAATTTCCCTGTTGCTTAAACGCAAATAAAGACTAGAAATAATTTCAGAATCTTTTATTCATTTTCACAAATAACATGCAATAAATGATCAAAATAATAAAATAAAATCTTCTCAATCATATTTCTTGGGAAATTTTCATTGAACAGGACACCTTCAAAAATGATTAATATAAACAATTAAGTCGCAGGATTCCAAATTCAAGACTCATTCCTAGTTGAACCTGTGTGTAGTATGAATAATTCTGCTTCAATTGAATACCACTTGGAAGTAGTGGCATTTATTGACGAATTATGTAGAAAAAGCATACAAATACATTGTTACTCGATAATTTTGGGAAACAGGCATCGAGAACGTAGCCTCTTGTATTGTCGAATTGTGGAGAGAAGAAAGATTAAAGTTAATAATATACCAATATTTTGTTTTTTTTTTGTTCTACTACCTTTCAATAAACCCAATATTGTGTAATACATATTCATTTGATCGTAATAATTGTTCTTGCAAGTAATTTGAAAATCTGTGCATCATTCATGGCAAAAACGAATTGGTTCACCTCAATTCACTTCACTCAATGTCCATAAACACACACCATCACCTCAAAGAGTCTTTGAAATGACTCCAATAAATAAAAATCCAGTCATTTCCTTCACAAATTAATTAAATTATTTAAATATCCAGTTGTCATTCGAAATTTTTAAAACAAATCGCCTAGCGCCACCCAGGCTGGTGGCGAAATAACGAACCTAGAAAACAAGTAATTGTTTACAACTCGCAGCGCCCTCAACGGTAGGGTTTACTGGCGTAGTTAACTGTGACGTCATGGTTCTAACTACGCCGCGAAGAAATTCGTGTAGTTAACTATGGTATGCTTAGGTTTGGTGTGGTAAGCTCGAGGAAAAATCCCTAATGTTTCCGACCTCACTCCATCCACTCCCGGACACTTTCCGTTTTTCAAGTTTCCAATCACACTCTCCACCTCATACTTATTCGTTTCAACAAAACCGAATGAATTGGCATTTCTTTTACCACTTAATGTAGTTCTGTTTGGGTTCCTTACTTTTTCCGTCAGTTTCTCCCCTACCTCCGCAAAGAACGTACTGAACTCCTCCACAACCGACCGCCGTTCGATCAACTGAGCATCACCATCTGGAACCACATGAGTTTCTTTTTCTCCACCAATCTCTTTTACAGTCTTCCAGAGTGCCCTTCTATTACTTGCATCTTGCATCCATTATTTTCTCCCTCAAATAGTTGTTTTTTGAAACATTTATTAAACTGTGTTGAAGTAAGAACTGCTGGCCAAAGTAAATTTGGGACCAGTCCACTTCTATAAAACAACCTGATGACAACTAATGTATTATGTTTGGCCTTGTGCGCATGCGCAACAAAAGCATGCTCAGGTACTAGTTTCTATGGACGCCAATTCTGTCAGGAATGTGATAGATAACGGGGTCCTAGAAGTAGTAGTTGAGTATTGCTATTCCTTGATTGTGTATTGATTTATTGTAAAGTGTGAACTGTTTTAAATATCCATATAATAGACTTTGTTAAAATCTGTGCACAAGCCATATTGATATCCACCCTCACATGGTAGCAGAGCTTGTGAAGACATTATAAGTGAAAGTATTTCAATAACCGTTTCGTCGACCACGTGTTACAAGAAGACCACGTGTTACAAGAAGACCACGTGCGACAAGAAGACCACGTGCTTTTACCAAAAACGATGTCAATTAATTCCAACAACGTAGAAATGGATCAATCCAACCTAAGTGAGTCGGCAATGGATGTTCCACAACATATTTTCGCCATGCTAACAAACCCAAGTTTCGTGCAAATGTTGGCAGAAAAAATTGGAAACATCCGATCTCCATCAACGAGTGTGATATCAGATATACCTACAGAGAAAGTAAATCTACCAGCTTTCATAATACCACATTTTGAAAGTGGTGATAAACTAAAAGGACACTCGAATTTCCGCTCCTGGAAGCAAAGAGTAGAACGAGACATGCGAGCTCTAGGACGTTCGCAATTCCTACATTTTGATTTAGGCGGACCAGAATGTACAATGACTATCGAAGAGAAAAATATGTATAATGCTCAAGTGCTGCAATATCTAGAGGCGTCACTGCAGCATGCCCCTAGAACCGTGATAGAAAATCAAGAGTCGGCAGCGGAAGCTTTCCAAAAACTAGTACAGATGTTTGGGAAAAACGATGTGCAGAAGATGGTGGAAGTTTTGGACAACTTCGGGAAAACGGTGTTCTACCCAAAAATGAACCCGGTAAATTTCGTCTCCCAATTCGAGAAGGGGGTGCAGGACTTCAAGGAGCTAGGATGCCCTCTGGAACCAAAAATAGTGGTGGGCTATTTTCTACACAAGGTGAAGGATGCAAGAGGGTTCATGGCGTTCTTTACAACGATGGCGACCCTACCGGAAGAAACTAGGACGTATGAGTTTGTGAAAAATGCCTTTTTAGAGGTGGCAAATAGTCAGTATTACAGAGAGGTCGAAAACAGTATGTATGAAAATGATTTTAATGATTGTTCTGATATTTGTTTTGAATGTTTTGATATACCAGGTAAAAATCTCAACACCGAGATCAATGAAGTACACACCGTATGTTCATCTTGTATTGACTATCCAATTGGAGAATTTATCGTTACTAATCCTCATTCCATTTCAGTACTCTGCATTAAATGTGGAAAGAATGATGATAATAATATATGTGATTTCTGTTTAGAGAGTAGATCAGATAGATCACTCAAGGAGGCCAATTCCAATAAAGAAAAATTCCCTTCAAAGCGAACTCCTTATTTTAAGGATAAAAGAGCAGAAAACAGCCCATACACAGTGGACCAATTAGAAAGAATCAAGCAAATGACACCAGCTGAGAAGCGTGATTCAAGTTGCAGAAAGTGTGGTTTGCTGTTCCATAAGGCTAACACATGCACGAACTCAGAGAGATTCTGTTATTTCTGCCATAAGAAGGGTCATGAAAAAAAGGACTGCAGAAGAATGAAAGAAAATAAATCTAGTAAGTCACTGTTTGATTTGAGCAATTTTGGTATGTTTGCAACATTTCTGGTTGATTCTGGTGCATCTCACCATGTAGTGAATGTACAAAATATTCTGTTGAACTATCAGGCTTATAAAGAGCCCATATCTGTTGTGCTGGCATCGGAAACTGAGTGCATTATGTCAATGGGTCAGGGAACTCTTCCATTACTTGTACAGTTTGGAAAAAGTTCGCACATTGTACATCTAGCTAATGTTCAGTATGTCCCAGTAGTAAGGGATAATATTCTCAGTGTCCGTGCATTTAATGTTCAGTTTGGGACAAGTCTTGTGCTAAATGCTAATAATGGGTTTATTTTATCTAGAAAATTAAGAAGAAAGATCTCCCTACTTTATGTATCAGACGGCGTGTATAGATTATCGGCAAGAGTAAATTCTAGTAGTACAAGCAAGATCTGCGAAGAAGTAAATGTAGATAAAAACAAGTTAATAAATAAAAAGTTTGATTTGAAAGAAAATTCTTTGTGTGAAATGAAACTCTCGGTTATCAAAACCAACAAAATAGCTAGTAATACTAGGAGGGAAGCTCGAAAATTACGTAAAAGATTAACTCGTAATCAATTGAAACAGTTGGCTCAAGAAGGTAGTATGTGGCATCGTAGAATGGGTCATATATCATCCTCTTATTTAGGAAAATTACCTAATGTTGTTCAAGGAGTTAAAGAACTCACATATAATCTAAGTACTGGTAATTGTACAATTTGTTCGAAAGCAAAGATGACCAAAAAAACATGTGCAAAAGAAAGAGATCGAGCCACCAGAGCTTGTGAAATTCTTCATTCAGATCTGTTAGTTATCAATCCGCCAACACATTTCACTAAGAAAAAGTATGTTTTAGTTGTTCTTGATGATTATTCAAGGTATGCACAAATTTTCCTGTTGAAACAAAAATCTGAAACTTTCAAATTTTTAAAGAAAGCATTGAACGTTCTTCAGTCATTATTTCCTAATCCTGGTCAATTCAGTAAGTTACGTTGTGACAATGGAACAGAGTTCATCAGCGAATCGTGTCAACAAGTTCTCGATCAGTTTGGTATTGACCATATTCGTTAGCTATCGGTTGCAGCTTTTTTAAGTGTTTTTGGGTTGGCGACATTGTGAGATTAATCATAATGACATTCATCGTAGTTGTCAATTGTCATTATTTATTAACTTTTTTCAAAATTTGAATTTTGAAATGTTTCTAATCATCTATATTAAACGGACATTTTTCAAAATATTTCATCAATCTAGTTAGGTTTCTCCCTGTATATACTACAATCATTTAAAACAGATATCAATAATTTTTATTGATAAAACAAATACATATACATACAATTTTTAATAAAATGGAAACTAGAAGGCTGTAAGTTTATCTTGCGTATATTCAAAATGTCCAAGAGTACAATATTTGGTTCATGTTTTTTCGATTTTAGCAACCACAATGTTGGAGGAGGCTGGAGCACTGTCAAGTCGTAGTTCTACCGAATATTCCAAATTAAAATTTCATAGGTTTGTTTGAGTTTCATAGGTTCCCTAAAAATAAAATACTTGCTAAGAAATTGTAACATTCTCTAGGAATGGAGCAAGATGCTCATTCATTAATTTCCAAAGGAAGAGAATATGCGGTTTACTTTTCACATTCCAAAATGAAATGAAGAGAACTAACGTTCCTACATGATTCCTGAGAAAACCTATGATTTCTAGTAAGCTCTAAATTTTCATTTACATCTATCCACTCATTAACATTATGTTTTTTAGCAGGTCAAAGCGAAAGCATTTCGAAGATGATAATATAAATGTGGTTACGATGGAATATGAAACACAGGATGTGGATTTTTCAAAATAGTAACATTACAGGCAGAATTATTTTTTTTTCATCGAAGAATTTTAGCAGTTTCTTTGTATACTGTTGTTCATTATAGTTCAATTGTTATTTTGTTTTTCATCTTTATTAAAAAATTCCTTGGATTTCCAATAAATTAAATAGTGTTGTGAACAAATTAGGTTATATTAGTTAGTACTACATGAAAAAGATCTATTGGATATAAACGTCCTATTGATCCCTATATTAGTACTACAAATATCTCTGAAATCATTTCCATACAACCAAACTTGAATTAATGAAATTATTTGCATGTTCGTGGGGGACATTTTGAATTTTGGAATGAAAACTATTATTGAAATGGAACACTTATATAATTACTTATAAACAATTATTGAAATTGAAAACTTCTATATTGCTTATATACTTCTATCTAGAAGGGGTGCTTTGAAGAAATTGGGCATCAAACTTTCCATGGTACTGATGGGAATCGTAGATTTCAGTATAATGGATATTTTCACTTCTCCAATCTCAACATGAATTCTCAAACCTACAAAAATAAAAATTGTTCCTATAGTCTGCATAAGCAAGGATTATTTGCTCCAAGGATTTGTATGAATATAATAAAAGTTGAATTCCAGGAGCAAAAATTAAATTGTAAGCAGTGTTTTACAAGCTGGGCGTAAACTCACTAATAATGTCCTTGGTGACTTGTTTCTTCAACTCATCTAGTTCATAATTCTTAATAACAAATGATCAATGGATCCTATAAAATGAAAATTATGATACTCATGGGTATATTATCGTTCAGATGATTTTTTTCAAAGATTCACATCGGCCATTAAAAACATTTATATTATCATCTTCGAAATGTCTTTCTGTTTGACCTGCTAATAAAAATAATGTTAATGAGTGGACAGATGTAAATGAAAATTTAGTGCTTACTAGAAATCATAGGTTTCCTCAGGGATCATGTAGGAACGTTAGTTCTCTTCATTTCATTTTGGAATGTGAAATGTAAACCGCATATTCCCTTCCTCTAGAAATTAATGAATGAGCATCTTGCTCCATTCCTAAAGAAGGTTACCATTTCTTAGCAAGTATTTTATTTTTAGGGAACCTATGAAACTCAAGCAAACCTATGAAATTTTAATTTGGAATCTTCGGTAGAGCTACGACTTGACAGTGCTCCAGCCTCCTCCAACATTGTGGTTGCTAAAATCGAAAAAACATGAACCTAATATTGTACTCTTGGACATGTTGAATAAACACAAGATTTACTTACAGCCTTCTAGTATCCATTTTATTAAAAAATGTATGTATTTGTTTTATCAATAAAAATGATTGATATCTGTTTTAAATGATTGTAGTATATACAGGGAGAAACCTAACTAGATTGATGAAATATTTTGAAAAATGTCCGTTTAATATAGATGATTAGAAACATTTCAAAATTCAAATTTTGAAAAAAGTAAATAAATAATGACAATTGACAACTACGATGAATGTCATTATGATTAATCTTACAATGTCGCCAACCCAGAAACACTTAAAAAAGCTGCAACCGATAGCTAACGAATATGGTCAATTCAAATTCAGTTAGCAGAACCTTATCAACACGAACATAATGGAACTGCTGAAAGGTTTAATAGAACACTCCAAGAAAGAGCTAGAGCCTTGTTATTTGAATCAGGCTTTCCAATTACTTTCTGGGGTTTTGCATTTATGACCGCTTGCTATCTATACAATCGTACGCCTCATTCATCAGTAGATTTTCTGACTCCATATGAAAAACTGTATGGAAAACAAGCCGATCTGCAAAATATAAGAATTTTTGGCTCACAGACCGAAGTTAAGAACGAAAATGTTCCAAAAGGCAGAAAGTTGAACGCAAGATATAGCACAATGTATTTAGTAGGGTATACCGATACTGGCTATCTGATGTATGATCCTAAAACCTGTAAAACGATTACATCCTGTAATGTTTTAATAAATGAAAAGTTGACCTACAAGTCATGTCAATCAAAGTTATCAGTCTCTAGTGATGAATTTATAGTTTCATCCGAATCTGTTGAGTCCGGTGAGGACATTTCTGTAACGCCCTCTGTTGGCAATTCTGTTGCGTCCATAACGGACATATCTGTTGAGTCACCTGTTGACAATTCTGTTTTATCAGTTGCAAACAAACCTATTGAAATGAAATCAGTTAATGAAAAGTCTGGTTCTGTAAGAACTGGAAGTCCAGTACAGAGTAGCTCAAATAATTCTGTTAATAAAACAAGTGCTACAAATATGTTAGAAAATGTTTCAGTTAACTCTCAGATAAATAATGAGATAGAATATGAAGAAATATCCCAGTTAGATGATTTTGATGGTGATGAAACCAATGGCCCTGATATACCACAAATTTCAGTTAATGCTACAATTTTAAATGCATTTGGTTTTGTATATGATACAAAAATATACGAAACAAGCAAAACACCTCAAACGTATCTGGAAGCAACAACATGTTCGGAAAGCAGTAAGTGGATAACAGCAATTCAGTCAGAACTTGAAGCGATAAACCAACATAACGTTTGGGAAATCGTGGAAAGAAAACAAGGTATGAAAAGTATACCTCTAAAATGGGTATTTACAACGAAAGACAATGGTGTATGTAAGGCTCGTTTAGTTGTTGTAGGATGCAAAGATACTGAAAAGTATACTTCTGAGGAAACTGCATCTCCTACACCAGCTCTATCAGTTGTTAAACTTTTGTTTGCATTATCAGTTTCTAGGAAATGGCATATTGAACAGTTGGATATAAAAACAGCATTTCTGCATGGAGAAATTGATAGACCAAAATATGTGAGTGTACCTGAAGGAATCAATCTTGACAAAACAAAGGTAATATTGAAGTTACGAAAAGCTCTCTATGGATTATCTATAGCACCAAAATGTTGGTTTATGACACTTGATAAATTTCTGAAGGATTCTAATTTTGAATCAAATTTACGTGAACCATGTTTATATAAGAAAGAAGAAGATGGTAAGATCATTTTGATTTTAGTATATGTTGACGATCTATTAATTACGGGTAGTTGTGGAAAACTTATTCAAGAAAATGTGAATTTGTTGAAGTCACGTTTTAATGTCAAACAGTTTGGCTTTCCAACTAAGTTCCTTGGTTTGGAAATCACTAGATCAGAAAATCAGTTGTTTCTTCATCAAACCCAGTTTGTGAAGGAAATGTTAAAGGAATTTCGAATGGAAAACTCAAATTCAGTTGATACTCCATTAGTTCCTCAAGGAAATCATAAAGTTCCAGAAGTTACTAATGAAGCAGATTTTCCGTACAAGAAAGCCATAGGCTCTCTGTTGTATTTATGTTTATTTACAAGACCTGATATATCTTTTGCTGTAGGTTACCTGGCTCGATTCCAAGCTAATCCACAACAGTATCATTGGACATTAGTAAAAAGAGTTTTCAGATATTTGAAAGGTACAAGTCAGTTGGGTCTAAAATATACTGTAGGCTCTCCAATTTTATCATGTTATTGTGATGCAGATTTTGCAGGTGATAAGAACAGTCAAAAGTCAACTACAGGCTTTGTGATTTATGCATTTGGTAATCCTGTTTTATGGTGCTCGAAACTCCAATCGACATTGGCACAAAGTTCAGCAGAAGCTGAATTCATTGCACTTACTCATGCTACTAATGAAATTCTATTTTTAGCACAATTATTAGAAGAAACTGTTGGTCTCAGAGCATTTCCTGTTAATATATATGAAGACAATGAAGCAGCAAGACAAAACTGTCTAGCTAGCACAAGTAAAAGTCGCCTGAAGTATATTGAGCGTAAATATTTATTGATACGTGAACATGTAAGGAACAAGAAAATTAATATTGTGAAGATCAATACCAATGATCAGATTGCTGACATTCTCACTAAACCGCTGAGTGCAGCGAAGCTCAGTAAGTTTCGAGAACACCTTGTATTCTATAAGGTTTGATTTTCAGTTAAAAAAAAAAATAATGGTTAAATCATATGGTAAGAAAATGAGAAAAGTCTACGACTAAACTCAAAACATTCTGTGTTTGATCAAACATTTATTCATTCAGCTTTATGATGATGATGATGTTTATTTATTTTTTTTTTCAGTAATTACCTATAGGCACTCTATCTGAATAGTATTGTTAAGGATCTTTGATCTTAAACATACTTTGAAAGTAAATTCTGTTGTTTATCTCAGTATCATAAAAGGATCTTCGATCCCCTAAGTACTTTGATAATATTATGTCTGTTGAGTATTCATCGGTATATTGTGGAAAGGTTCTTAGTTCCTGGAAACATAATTTGATGATACTTGAATATGTTGTGTATTTGTTGGAGTTATATTGGAAGGGTCTCCGGTCCCTGGAAATATACTTTAATAGATATACATGTTGAAGTGTTTATTTGAGTCATGTAGGAAGGGTCTCCGGTCCCTGGATACATACTTTGATAAATACTAGTGTCTTGATTTGGAAGGGTCTCCGGTCCCTGGAAATGATAGATGCGAAAACAAAATTCTGACCACATGTAGTGTGTGTAAAGAATTAATCAAGTTAGTACAATATGATGAAACATTCTATGTACGTCATGTTGATCTGTTGTATGTATATGTTGATCAGATATGTGATATGTATGCTATGTCATATGTATCTGTTGATCAGTTATAAGTTTCAGTTGATATGATGGTATAATATTATTTGTGGGAAGGGTCTCCGGTCCCTGGACACGCTGTATTGATACCATACACAAAATATAAGGACAGTTGGTTCGCTATAAGGAACCCTATTGCATTATCTGTCAGAAACAGCTCTATACGGTTCCACTGACAATTCTGTTGTAGGTTTAAGGCTTGATTTATATAACTTCAACCAAAATATTATTTATTATTGTACACTTTATATATTTTCTCACTCCATTTAAGTCAGTTGGTTGGAACTTTTCTGTTTATGTATGTTATGTATGATTAGTTGTCAGGTCCTCAGTTTGGGAGGGGGTGTTGAAGTAAGAACTGCTGGCCAAAGTAAATTTGGGACCAGTCCACTTCTATAAAACAACCTGATGACAACTAATGTATTATGTTTGGCCTTGTGCGCATGCGCAACAAAAGCATGCTCAGGTACTAGTTTCTATGGACGCCAATTCTGTCAGGAATGTGATAGATAACGGGGTCCTAGAAGTAGTAGTTGAGTATTGCTATTCCTTGATTGTGTATTGATTTATTGTAAAGTGTGAACTGTTTTAAATATCCATATAATAGACTTTGTTAAAATCTGTGCACAAGCCATATTAATATCCACCCTCACAAACTGTTCAACTTGTTTCTGTACCTTCTGTACTTTCTTCCCAATTCATCATCAGACACATCTCTCCTATATCTTCTATATAATTCATTCTTTATTTTAATCGAATTTAGAATACCCTTCGTTACCCACGATTTGCGCCTTATTTCATCACTTTTGAGTTTTGTTTCAGAAGTACACTGGTGTATGTACCCACAAATTTTAGACACAACTTTCTCAGAAACAACCTCCGCATCCTGACCTCCTCTGAGCACATCATCCCAATTTTCACGTTGTAACATAGTTCTTAATTTCTTGTAGTTAACGACCATCCTGTATTTGTTACTAATTTTAGATGTTGCACAACTCCCTTTCTGGGGGTTTTCTATGGTCAAGAGAATTGGATAATGATCGCTTATATTTATTTTCCAGATCATGGAGTTGATAAACTTCAACGGCAGTTTCGTCTTCACAAAAATGTGGTCGATACAGGAACCTGGTCCAGACTGATTTGGTCTTGTACAGCCTTGGATACTGTGATGTTTTCTCATTTTTGTCAATGTTAAGTAAATTACAATGGACCGAATTAGTGTGACGTCACAAGATGGCGACTGGATCAAAACAAACTTTTGTTTACTTCCATTCCTATGTAATTCGCCATAAGAGGCAAAAGGCTTTCAGTAAATTCGAAATTAAATATAGTTATCGGTGTATTTAAGGGACGAGATTGCTATATTTGGAATCTACAAGAGTTGTAGAAGAGATAGAAGTCAAAAAATTGCTGGTTTTGATTATATAGCATTATTTTTCGTCGTGTAAAGGTAAGTTACCTCCTGTCTTCTCCTTGTTAACCATAAGAGACAAGAGTCTCTCAGTTAAATCGAAATTAAATATAGTAATCGGTTTATTTAAGGGACGAGATTGCTATATTTGGAATCTATAGGAGTTGTAGAAGAGGTAGAAGTAAAAAAATACTTGGTTTTCATTTGTATAGCCGAGTTTTGGTCATATAAAAATGTCGTACTGCTACGCTGTTGATTGCAATCATAACGCTACAAGAGATGGATGCAGTTTCTATAGATTTCCTAAAGACAAAAACTTGTTCACCAAATGGAGTGTAGCTTGTAGGTAAGCCAATGCAATATTTTCACCTTTAATTATTAGTAGCATATATTTCTGGCTCATTGCCTTGCTGATCATTCATCATCCTCCAACATGAATTATATATCATATAATTCTTTCGACAAGTGTAAGAATGGGAGTCGAGAATAAAAAAGAAGCAAAAAAAAATACCACAACTCTCTGAGGATGATGAGAAATTTTCCAAAGAGGAAAGAACCTGAACAAGCGAAGGAGTTTGCGACTAACAGGACAGAGTGGAAAAACATTCATTTATCATGGCTTAACTTTCATTTATGGAATACATTTCATTTAAAATCCAAACACCAAACTTTATAATGGAAACAGATTATGTTTATATAGAGTATATAGAATTCTTTCAGAAGATGAATTTTTAAAGTCATGCCATTCTTTTGTTTCAGGAGAGCAGACCGTGAACTTACTCAGAAGGACAGATTGTGTTCGTAGATAAAAAATATGAAAATGGACCGACCATTTTTAAATATAATATTTCAAAAAAATTTTATTTCAATAGTCCTGAGAAGAAGAAAAGAAGGTATGATCAGTAAATCGAACTTTTTGTTTGTTTTGAAACAAAACTTGATATGATATGGTTTTGAAGCTCCTTTTTTCAATTTTCAGGAAGCAAGAGTTAAAAATTGATGATAGTGATCCTGGAGAAGGGCCAAGTCATTCTGCCATACCCAATCCTATTTGACAAACGGATAACTCAAGATTGCAAAATTCTTACTCATATTTATTTTTAATCAATGATTTATGTGCTCCATTAGGTGTGAAAGTAAATCAACCACCATTTTCACATAATAGACAGTTTTCCCAAGAAGAAGTTTCACAGATTCAACAAATTGCTCGGGCAAGGATTCATGTGGAGCATGCTATTGGAAGATTGAAATCTTTTAGGATTTTAGATTTCATAAGAGCATCAATGAGAGCACATTCCTCAAAAATAGCTCTAGTGAATCTTCAATATAGTCTTTTATCTGAAAACGAACAGTCCTTCGAGAGCGAGTCCAGTGCAGAAGAATAATTTATATATATTTTATATTTATCGTCAAGCCAAAGTCACAAATGTGCTTTTTTTATGTTTCGAGAAAAACGGTGTGATTTATCTCTGACCAGTTAAATTAAAAAAATTTCTTCATATAATTGAACATTACGAAATTAAGAATCTCAAATTGACGTAAATGAAATATTAGAACTTTTTTCTTTTCATATGTTCAATTCTTCCTTATTGTATTGAAAGTTTTATAACTTTGTCTGATGAAGCAAATGAATTTTGCAAAAACATAGAATAATTCAATAGATAACCTTGGAAAACCCAACATTACAATAAAGAGTATTATGAGTTTGTATTAATCTCAACTGATTCCGAATTACATTGAAAATATAAATTTCAAATTTGTATATAGTAGTTTTGATTGGCTCAAGTAATACAATACTGTTGTACTCCTTATTTTTAATAAATAAACAATAAAATAACTTGATTGTAATTTATTTATAAGAATGATGCAGTATAATAAAAAGACAAAAGTTTTTGATCATAATTTCAACTTCAAAACACTTTATGCTGATGACTCTTGACTTATACCCCATTGAATGCTCTTGACTTTTTCTAAGCTCTTGTTAACAAGTATTCTTTTTAATACATAGTTTGGGAAGCTTTAGAATAATTTACGATAATAATATGAAAATATTAAAGCTGTATTTTGGCGTTGAAACTAGGTTAAAAAATATTTTGAAATATTTTCTGTGCACTTTAAAGATGGCTAAAATGCATATTTTTGAAAGCTTCTCTTTTTTCAAAGTAATAAAAACGAAAATCAGCAGGACTATGAGAGAATTTCCAAAACCTACTTTCAATTTTCAATAATAACGAAATATTTTTAAACGGGTCTGTTTGACGTCACCGTTTGCATGCCAAACTACAGCTGAATTAATATGAGAGTGAAGGAAATATATAGTTTATCTTGTGAATAAGGAGTTGATCATCAATGTTATGATATGTACATGTTCTTTTCAATGCATGATAGGACAACACCAAAATTGCTTGCTGTGAGGTGACCATTACGCAATTGTCCCGTTGGCCAATTGTTCCATTTGCCACCTTCTCTATAACATTTCGTTCCATTTTTGCATGCTCCAAAACATTTGATATGGTTTTGTACTCCATGAAAAGTTCCTGAATTGATGTTATGGGTTTTTTCATCGGAACAGGTTCTTTTGGGAATATCCAATAGAATGGTAAAAAAGTCGAGGGCTTATTCCATTGATAGACAGAATCAGATTTGCTGATATTTTTATTAGCATGGATAAGAAGAGCTGCCATGTGATGACAAAGATGTTGGCCTCTGGGACATTCACAAGTCGAAAGTCGAATTTTCCCATTTTGAAAAAAGTGGATCTGAAAAATAAAACTAATGTCACAAGCATTTCCATACATAAAATGTTTAAACTTACCTCAACAAAATATCTCTTATTTTTCATCGAAGCAAATACATTGCCCTCCAAAATTTTCAACGAAGCTATGTGGCCACTCTCAACAGCATTCTCGCCCTTCTTGAAAAGAGACATTTCTCCTTGGAATTTCTCAAAAATGTCTGATAGAGCCACCACAGACGTCATTTCTTAAATGAAAAAGCTTATATTCAACAAATTACCGAGTCTGATTTTCGATAGAATAACATTCCATATTCAATGTATTCTATATCATATTTTGAGATTTTTCTATCCATTTCGTTAAAGAACGCTATTTCAATATTTCTCACTATTCTTGTTGAAAATACTTGGAAATTACATACATTATTAAATGTATTCATTATTCAAACATTATTAAATGTATTCAATAGAATGGATTATAAGAACAAACGGAAGACATAAGTTGACATACCTTTACACGAATAAAAATAATTCAATATAAATGAAAATCAACAATTTTTTTACTTTTACCTATTCTACAACTTCTGTAAAT
The DNA here is from genome assembly GCA_038502775.1 of Hippodamia convergens. NCBI lineage: Eukaryota > Metazoa > Arthropoda > Insecta > Coleoptera > Coccinellidae > Hippodamia > Hippodamia convergens. The sequence continues at coordinate 97,700,560 of CM076607.1, forward strand.
TCCAAATATCGCAATGTCGTGCCTTAAATACACCGATAACTATATTTAATTTCGATTTTACTGAGAGCCTCTTGTCTCTTATGGTTAACGAAGAGAAGACAGAAGGTAACTTACCTTTACACGAAGAAAAATAATGCTATATAATCAAAACCAACAATTTTTTGACTTCTATCTCTTCTACAACTCTTGTAGATTCCAAATATAGCAATCTCGTCCCTTAAATACACCGATAACTATATTTAATTTCGAATTTACTGAAAGCCTTTTGCCTCTTATGGCGAATTACACAGGAATGGAAGTAAACAAAAGTTTGTTTTGATCCAGTCGCCATCTTGTGACGTCACGACTAATTCGGTCCATAAATAATGTTGGTATGTTCTATATCTGTCCTTTTGTTGATAGTTTTAAACCGATTTCAAGCGAATAACCAGTAATGACCGCGGTTATCTACGGTCCTGCCTGCGGTTATCTACGGTTATAGCCTTCAGCGATATTCCTTGTAAAATGATTATAACCGACAATGACCGAAGTCGCTTGAATGCAGTTGGTCCTAGTTGGTAATTACCAATGAGGACCAGGTTATTCGCTTGAAATCGGTTTTAGTTTCTTGTAAAATTTTTATCATTTCCAAAAATTTACGAACTCTATCATCAGATTCACAATCTAGAATTTCAGTATTTTCAAAATTCATATGATGAATAGTCATATTCTCATATGAATTTTGAGCAATCACACATCCTTGGAGTCAACTTAAAACACGATAAAACATAAAATTATTTTATTATGTTTCAACTTCCCTGTCTGCACCCCAAAAGATTTATGAATTACATTTATGTTGATCAGAACACAAAAATTGTTATTGAAAGAATAATTTAAGTTAAAAATTCAATGTGAGAACTTTGTACCAAATGTAAATACTATGGTTTAGGAAGATTTTCTGTGAATATAATAAATTTCTATTTTTTCACTGAAGAAAAAAAAAATGAATTTTGACAAATGTCATACAACTAAATTGAAACCTCAAACACGCCAAATAATACATATATTTTTTCATTTTCCTTTCATACATAAAACAAAACTAATGTTCTTCTTCATATTTTCAAAAAAAACTCACCTCTTGTAAGTATTATAATTCAAAATCAACTGTTACATATTGTCATACTAATGTTTTTCTAGTTCTCCTAAAGATGAGATTAAATTAAATATCGAAAGCTCGAGTTAAAAGAAAAAGAGTTTTTTCTTAATTACTGCAGAATCCCAATAATTTCTACATCCTATCAAATGGTACAGCAAAGAATTTTTACAATTATATTACATAAATGGGTTTTTTCGAAGACATTGGTAGACAATTTGGACAGGAGATCAAAAATTCGCTGAAAGAATATTCTAACAATTACAACAAATTAGCAAAATTCAAGAACAGAAGAATCTCTTTAGTAAGGTGTAGAAAAGAAGGTATTAAACCAGATTTCATCCAAGGCTCAATCAAGAATATACATAATCAACTAGATCAACAGATAACAACCCGAAAACAACAACGGGATTTCGACGAGAGGACACTGACCTGATAAAGAATTCATATGAGGTGAGAGGAACAGCTGATCGAGTAAATAAACAACATTTACCGCCTAGCCATACAATTCATGACGACCGCGAAAATAATACACAGAAAAACGCAAATCGAAAATATAATAGAAATAAAAAAGAGACTGTCAGAGGATCAAGGGATGAAAAGAAAAATGGGGAAGTAGAAACACTAGCCGGGGTGAGACAACGAGTGTGGATTCATGTTGACAGACTCCAAAAGAAAACAACCAAAGAAACGTCATTGACGTATTTACAGAATTTGTTTCCCGGAAAAGATTTTGACATAGAAGAACTTGAGAGTAAACATGATGTTCGTAGCCTCTCTTTCGAAATCGGTGCTGATATTAATTTGAAAGAGGAACTGTATAATGCTGATAACTGGCCTAGAGGTATAACAGTGAGACGCTTTCATTTTTTTTCGCGGAAGAAGGGAATAAAGAGAATGAAATTCATATACCTAAGACCGAGAGTATGACAATTGTTAATATAAACATGCAATCAATGGGCAATAAAATAGATAAATTCAAATTATTCATTGAAGATCAAAGCATACATGCAGCAATTGTAACAGAGCACTGGCTAACGGAAGATATTTTGAAAAGAATAAACTTTGGCAGTCATGTAGTAGCAAACTCTTTCTGTAGACAATCTAGAAACGGCGGAGTAGCGGTTATTATCAAAGATGATATTCCTTTCAATGTTGTCGAAATGAATTCTTTCTGTGTAGAGAAGACAATCGAGTTGGCGGCGATAAGACTATCAAAAGTCAAAACTGAAATAGTCGCATTGTATAGATCACCCTCAGGTGACCTGGGTTCTTTCGTTGATAGTTTGATCTCAGCATTGGAAATGGTATCGAACAAGTTCCAGGGGGATAAAATAATAGTTGGTGGGGATTTCAACGTTGATTTCTGCAGTATATCTAGAGGAAGTAAACAACTAACGGAAGCCTTTAGGATGTTCAACATGCACTGTATATTCAGAGTTCCATCCAGAGTGAGCTCATCCAGTAGTTCATGTATTGACAATATATTCATTAACGTTACAGTGACGAAAGGACCCCGCACACTTACTTAGGAAAAGCGGGTCCAGTGAATTTTCACTATTTCTACAAATTATATTTATATCAACCTCAAGAACAATATATCAGATTTTCACGAAGGTCTTACATCCGGTTTGTTCTATAGGGCGTTCCAAAATTGCAGCGACGGAAAATTAAATCTTTAAATTTTGATGATAATTCTTCTAATTTTCAGAATTTCATCATGATGCCTTGGGGTCTGAATAACAAGATATCACAGATATCCAAACATCGCCCACCACGTTAAGCTTCGTTATACAGGCTGTTCCATGAAGCTGTATAAATAACTGAATGTAACTTTGTGAGTGACTTTGGGACCACCCTGAGTTTTTCAAAATATGATACCATGATGTATGTCCACCTCTGTGATAAGTTTCATTAATTTACAAACAGTTGCAAAATTATTCAGGATTGAATTCGGATATCATACAATTTTTCTTTAAAACTTATCTGTACTTGAGATTGCTGTCAAGGAATATAGGTTTTCATTCAGTATAATTATTATGATAGGTATTGATGACGGTCGGTCCAAAGGTGTTTTTATTCAGGAATGTACAGGATGAACATAATTCGGTGTCACTAATCTCCTCATTTCGCTATCTCAAAATCTGTTTATATAGAAAAACAGTATTATCATTCCAAGTTGTTGTATCTTCGAGAACTCTAAAGATACATATTTTTTTAAATATTATACCATAAAAGTATGTCGACCTCTGTGAAAATTTTCACTCGTGTATAAATAATTAAAAGATTGTTGCCAAATCATTGAAGTTTTAGTTCAATATACCATTACTTGAAATAATAATTATCAACAATTTACATAAAAATGTATTAGCACAAAATATGATATCTATTAATTCCAATCTTGAAATAGGGTTATTAACACGACTGATTAACAATTGAAATATTTAACAGCTGAAAGACTGAAGATTATAGCTTTATATTTGTTACACCACTATATAATCTAGGACAGTTACTAAAAAAAGTCATGGAATAATCACTCCTGCATTCAAGATAGAATTCAAGAGTTGAGTAGAGGGGTACTTAATATTTCCCATATCCCGTATCCAAGAAACCAGAGTACGCTGGTTATGTGAGAACATGTCTCCAGGGTTCTGGCTCCAGCTTTACACGTACAATAATAAGCTGTTATTGGTTCATTAGGGTCTTCCGCGTACCGGAGCCATAACTGATACTTTGTAGCATTTTTGAATCTAGAGTGAATCCGGAATCTCAATAAATTATTGTCATGGTCAGTTTCATCAATGTCTAAATTGATTTCATGTTCTTCATTTCTCACATCTTGTATGTGAGAGGGGGATAGTTTCAGCTGATATACTCCAATGGTTAAATCTCTCAAGTAGTCCATCGAAAGATGAGGAAAAGTCGGCGCGTGTTCATGGCTCAAGGTTATCCACTGTTATCCACCTTCCCCTACGTTGTAGATGTTGAAAGTAAATCACAAATTATTTTCTAACACCGTGATCTATTTTCAGTTCTATGGAACACCAGTTTTTCTATGATCCTCTTTGTACTGTAAATCTTTGGTTACAAACAAAGATTATTGGCGATTCAACTTCATCTCGAAACCACCTAGCGGCAAAAATTTCAAACTAATTGTGAGTATCCCTTACTTTGAGATTGTACTGATTTCACAGTGATTGTTCGTGTATTTACATTTTCTACAGTTGTTGGTGAGAGTTGAAAGCTTCAAAGTTCATTTTCTACTTCTCGTTGATTTATTTGTGTTTGAAAATGAATTATATAAGAAGCAATATTCCGAAAATCGGAGTTTAATGTTGTATTTATGGATGTAAACGTCGTGCTAACAAGGACCATGTTAAATGCTGAAAAGAAATGCAGTTCCTACAAAAAAACTTCCTAAGGGATCTCATGAAACCACTACCATACAGAAAAGACCGACTATAATCAAATATGAGCCTGCATAGCCAATTGTAATAATTTTTATTTGCATAATGTTCTCTTCAATTAAAAGTAATTCATTTTCTGTTGAAAACCAATTATGGATCAATGGGAGATCCAGAAATTGACAAAGAGCTCCCTACACAGGTAAAGAACTGAAATATTCTCATAGTCATTATATTTAAGTTTTATAAATTATTTTCAGGAAATATCCAGAACAACCGACGAACGGTTGGCTGCGGAAGCTTAATGTGGTTTGGCAAAAGTTAAGTATGAAGATGTTGCAGTTGATAGTTTGAAAATTCGGAAAATATGTGACAATACAATAACTGACAAAAACTTAAAGAGCATAACAGGGATGAATTCTTTTCATATGCTAGACACAAGCAAGAAATTCTGCAGAAGTGAATATGTCAACTTCGATTTTTTCAGATGATACGTTTTGAAAGTAGTTCCTTATCAGTATGTACTGTCCGAATATCTTTTGATTACTTTGTTCATAAATTTAACTTTATAGTGTCCAAATTATATATACCAAGTGAGCGCAAGGTGTGTACCAAGCTTTCTGGGGTTAATAGTACATTGAAAAATAAGTAAAGTTTGTTAAACTCATGGACCAAAATGCATATTGAGGGAGATATATCCTTCCAAAGTTGATGAAATTAAAAAATTCTCTGCATAACTTCTGAACGGTGAATGCCACCAGATTAAAATTTTGTGTATAAATGCTTGGAATACATTTTTGACTCACCTTGTATACAAATGTCTTCTAGTTCTTTAAAAAAATTGAAAGTATAAAGGTATGTCAGAATAGAAACCTGGATGGTTGTAATTGTTTAACATATGTTATTTCATTGGCAATTGTTCAATTATGGGAATAAATTTATTGTTTATTTGTTTTGAAAATTTGTTTCATCTTCATGTTAACAAGGATTTATTAGTATCTTCAGTCACTTGACGAAAGTTTTCATGAAATTTGATACAGATATAAAATCCCAATTACATGTTTCTTATTTTGCATTATGACCATTACATCCCATAATAACACCAGCAATTTACGGGACCCAAGCCTTTGTGATTGCTTTTCCTATAATATTAAGTAAATGAAAACTATTTTCATAATTTATTTGTACCCAACTCCTACTTTTTGGAACGGCTCCCAAATATGTGAATTATTCACTTAAAGGAATACTCTAGTTTCGTATGAATCCATCATTCAACTTAAGAATATATTATATTATAATATATTAACTCGCTCAAGGATCTTCATAAACAAGAAAGTACAACACAAAGTGTTTCAGCAAACTCAATGTTTACAGAGGGCGCAACCTACCCTTGAATCGCGTATTGGACAAAATAATTACCGATGGTGTCGCTGCATTCGCCGATCAGCTGTTTACCGAAACGAGTATTGTTTCGTGTTTTCATTAGATTTCTATTTGTATTAATGGGATTTTTTAGTTTAAACGTTTATTGATAATCAATAATCGAATTTGTTTCCTCAATTGTGGATCCTGTGGATTATATTGTAAGTGCAAGTATAGGTAATATTGTGCTTTTTGTTATATTTTATGTAAAATATTGAGGTGAGCACTATTCAATTTTGAATGCTTTTCAGATCATCTGGCGAGATGTTTACCAAAGGGAAATTTTCCAATATTTACATGCTCACAGATGCTGTATAGAGGGTGAGCAAGTGTTGCAATGCAATCATTTGATTCTATGTGGGAAAAAATTATTTCAAAATATTGGAATTCTACAAGGACAACCCCATCATATTGAGGAACTGATGTCTTATAAAAATGATGGTGTGAAGGTTGACAAGATTATATACAGATACTAAGCAAGATTGTCTGGAATTTGCAAGCATATTTCAGCCCTTCTACTATACAAGGTTGTACGTACTACGAAATATTTTGACAATTCTACTGATTGTGAAGGTAAAATTGTAATATAAATGAACATTAGCATGAACAATATATTCATTTAATAGAAGCTACTAATTTTTTTTCTTTTTAGGAAGGGAAGAAATCTATGAATAGAAAATGGGTGATTAATTTTGAATAAAAATGGACATTCTTCAGAGAACCGTATGTATGCAGAACATGACGTGATCCTTGATTAATCATGTTGAAGAATTCATTACGCTAGATTTTAATGTATTATTCATTTATTGCATCTCACTTGTGTCTTAGGCTGCAGTTATAATAAAATGAAATAATTCAACTCATCTATCGATTGATTGCACCTTTTCCATTGCTAAATGAACGTCAATATTGTCAAGCTATTTTTAATATTAATATTAAATTGATATATATATGTATGATACATTGTTCAAAATTGCCAATTCTCGCAATTTATTTGAAATTCCACATGTAGATTTGATCACTGCTGAAAATAAGTTTAATTTTGCAACCATCGAGAGAATCACTTAAACTCAAAAGGTCTCTAGTTTTATTGCACATTATCATATGGATTGAATTCAGCACTTTCAACTAGGCTTCTAGAATTGTTGAATCTTCTATATATTCAAAAATATCAAGTAGACTCAAAGTAATTCATTTTGATAAGAATGAAAATTATTGTACAAGAACGATATGAACAAAAATTTGAACTTGAACTGCTTTTTTCTCACAATCTTCTGGTCGGAAATGCTGTAAGCATACTCTAATATGTTTAGATACAGGTTTTTCCATTATCAAAACATGCTCCCAGGATTTACGTCTATTAATTTCCTCTACGATTTCTAGTTTATTGGTAAAGTGAACATTTTGATTTTCACCACGAAAATGGGCTCCAGGATTCCTAGAATTTTTAGAATTACATCCATAAACACATCAATTAGTGTTTTTCACGGTTTTTTCCTTAGGCATATCTTTTTATCCCAATAAAAACGTAAAAATAAACAAATAAACCCAGCTTTCACGTACTAACTGTCAAAACGATACTCGTTTCGGGCTTAGTTCCAGCTATCGCCGGCGGTGTCGCATAGAATTGTGTTTTGCTCTATAGAGTATAAGGCTAAGTTCACATGATCGCGCGACAACGCACGTTTGTTGCTCGTTAACGCGCGTTGATGTATTCAGATGGTTGCGCGTTGATAGCGCGACAGCTAGCGACTACTGTCATAATCTTCTTCTTCTTCTATCGTTCACAATGTGCTGAGGCTATTTTCAGACTCCGAGCACAGAAAAAATCATTGAAATCTCTGTCAAATCGCGTCAAATCGCGCGAATCATCTGAACACGTCTATGCCTGACAGTTGTACTTCAATACGCGCGGAGTCGCGCGACGTCGAGCGAAACAAGATACTAGCGACAGAGCAAAGTCGATCGCTCGTGATCGCCAATTTACGCGCGATGACGCGCGACCATATGAACATTTCTATGGGACTACTCAGTATCTCTAGTCGCGCGTTTGGCAATCGCGCGTAATCGCGCGATCATCTGAACTTAGCCTTAAGATGGGAAACGAAGCGACTACAGTGATGTCAGCGACATCTGTTTTTCAAAAGTAAGAGATTAGAGTAGATTAAATAGAGATTATTAGTAGGCTGTTGTCAATTTTGAGAGAAATACTTGAATAAATATTTTTGCTGAATGATGATTGCATTTTCTAGCGTATTTTCCACTGAAATAACTCGAAATCTGCAAGAGTAGCACCTAGCTCACTACATAATCTTGGTTTGTGTGTTTTTCTGTTATAAATTTTGTGTTAGAAACTGGCCGACATTCGAAATACATGGTGATTAATTGCAGAAATAATAGAAAGAATAATCTTGAATGTGCATTCTTTTCATTACCAAAGAGAATGGAAATGTAAGTTTTGAAACTCGTATCATGTAACTATCTAGTTCATTGCTTTTTATTTTCAGTGTTGTCAAATGGATAGAGGTTTCGGACAAAAATATATTGTTTTGGATAATTTGTTTGCGAACCGAATTTTGTTCGGTCTCATTCATTAGATCAAGAAATTCCACTCATAGAGGCAATGGTGGTCAGAAGAACGACTTATAGAGGTGGTGGTTCTCTTGACGACCCATCCAGCAGTTCGACTCATCTACTAGACCCTCTAGACTCATTGAGGTTAAAATACACTGGGTAAGATATGTATGAATCGGGTCTAGAACAACTGTTTGATTTATCGATGTTCGATTTATCGAGAGTTCACTGTATGAATTAGTTCTTGAAATTGTTATGATAATTCTCTAATATGTGAACAAATTTTTGAAATGTACTCAATTTCATAATTATTGTATTGCAGTTGATTTTACACAATCATTTCAAATAAAAATATAAAGAATCCAGAAGCGTATTTCATTTGATTCAAAGCAATATGCAGAAGAAAAGATCATCCTGATCAAAAAGCCGAGCCCTGCTTTTTTTTTGTCGATTAGGATATTTTTTTAAAAGCTCGACAAAGTATTCAATTAAATGAAAATTTATGAGAAATGTGTTTCGAATTTCGTGCCTATTCTATTAAAATAGTTTTCTGTACTAAATAATGTTTTCAGCGTCATCTATGTGTCACAAGTAAGAAACTAGCCAAAAATCGTAGTCGGATTTTAGTACCACAGATACAAGGGCGTTTCCAATCTTTCTAACTCTATAATCTCTGGTTACAAATATAGTCAGTCTTAAGTTGAATCCTAACGAGTGTGTTTCTATTCCTTATAAATCGTAATACTAATTCTTCCACGCTACTCCAGCTTCATTAGGTTATGGACTCAGGTGAATAAACTCAATTATTGTGCGAATTTTTGTAAAAGGAATAGTTAGAAACAGTTTACATTCTGAAAGTTGCTATTTCAAGACTCAACAGTCGTACCACGTGTTTTGTAGTGTAATCGACAAAATCCAAAATGGCCGTTAACTACATTTCAAGCGTTCCCAGATTACTCGGTCGTGAGAATTTCGCGGAGTGGAGTTTCGCTATAGAGAACTTCTTCGTTCTAGAAGGAATTTCTGAATGTTTGACCGGCAAACAAACGGACACAGTGATGGTTGCTAAAGCCAAAGCGAAGTTGATTTTGACTGTAGACCCGTCTTTATACGTGCATACCAGAAATAACAACACGTGCAAGGAAGTTTGGGATACTCTGAAAAATATGTACGAGGACAACGGATTTACTCGTAAGATTGGTTTACTTCGAACTCTTATTTCCCTACGATTCGAAAGTTGCACTTCGATGGAAGCCTACGTAACCCAAGTAATCGATACTGCAAGAAAGCTGGACAGGACAGGTTTTCATATCAGTGAAGAATGGATCGGTTCCTTTCTTCTCGCGGGTTTACCAGAACGTTTCAGTCCAATGCTAATGGCCTTGCAGCACGCAGGTTTAGCGATAACTTCAGACCAAATTAAAACGAAGTTACTGGATATGAGTGATGATGGAGGCGCATGCAGCCCAGTAGCGAATGCTTTCAGCAACAAAGCAAACTACCACCGAAGGCCGAGAGGTAGAGGTGATTGCTCGAGAGGTGGCAGTAACAACGCGGAAGAAACTACCAAGGGGCAACATGGGCAAAATGGCCGACCAATTGTTTGTTATAAATGTAAACAACCAGGTCATTTTAAAAACAAGTGTCCCACTCTTCAACAAAAACAAGGACAACAGAGAAGAAAGGAAAGCACATCAAACGCCTTTAGTGCAGTTTTCCTTACAGGCAATTTCAATATAAATAACTGGTATTTGGATTCGGCAGCTACCCATCACGTTACTTCAAGAAATGATTGGTTAGTTGATATTAGGAATACGGAAATTGAAAACATTACCGTAGCCAATAATGAATGTTTAAAAGTTGAACACTTAGGACAAGTAAACATTTCAACCATAGCTGATAAACGACAGTTTGATATAGTCGTTCATAATGTTTTATACGTTCCTAAACTGTCTACGAACCTTTTGTCAGTATCTCAACTAACGAAAAGAGGTAACAAAGTCATGTTTACTGATAATGGTTGTCAAATATACAACCGTAATGGAGAAATGATTGCAACAGCTAATCTAGAAAATAATATGTATCGATTAAATTTGTGTGAACCAGATGAACCTTTTGTAGTTACTGCTGTTTCAAGTGACATATGGCATAGACGTTTCGGTCATATGAATTTCAAAGATCTTTCCCTCATGAAAGATGTTGTCCAAGATATGGAAATCAAAGGAAAGGTGGAAACAACCAAAACGTGCAACGTATGCTGTGAAGGGAAGCAGTATCGTCTACCATTTAGGCACAAAGGTTCAAGAGCAACAAAACTTCTGGACACGATACACGCAGATCTATGTGGACCAATGGAGGTAGGTTCTCTAGGAGGATCCAAATATTATTTCCTTCTTGAAGATGACTTTAGTAGGATGATTTTTGTCTACTTCTTGAAAGAAAAGAATGAAGCTTTCAAATATTTCAAAGCTTTCAAAGCACTTGTTGAAAACCAAGTCAACTCAAAAATTAAAATTTTTAGGACAGATAATGGTAGAGAATTCTGTTCTTCAATATTTGAAAAGTTTCTTTCAGAACATGGTATAGTTCACCAAAAGACCAACCCCTACACCACAACAAAATGGTATGTGTGAAAGGATGAATCGGACCCTAGTGGAAAAAGCCCGATGCCTTCTTTTCGACGCAGGCTTGGAAAAGTGTTTTTGGGCAGAAGCAGTCAACACTGCTGTGTACCTGCGAAATAGGTCATACGTAACAGCCCTAAGAAAAACACCTCTAGAGGTATGGTCTGGGAAGAAACCCGATGTGAGTAACATCAGAATTTTTGGAAGTGAGGTGATGATGCTAATACCAGCTGAAAAAAGGAAGAAATTAGATAAGAGAGAGAGAGAGAAAATGTCTTTATTGACTGAAACACTCAGACAAGAGCTATCGACCTTCAGTCCTTCAGCTCAGTACTATTAATTTACATTATATATATATATATATATATATATATAAAAAAAAAATAAATAACATAATAATGAATTACTATCGACAAACATAAACTACATGAAGAGCTCAATATGTTGGAATTATGTGGAAGTATTGTAAGTGTTCTTCATCTGCTGGAACAGGCACGTTGCAGGAAATTTTCTCTTGGGTCTGGTGTGGTTATCATTGTAGGTGAGGTCCATTATGTCCCTCATATCTTGCAGTTTTTTGAAAAATTTTTCATTCAATTTGAATATTCTGTTGGAAATTGGTTCGATGTTCGTCATTGAGTACAGCAAGTGATTCGGTGGATTGTGCAATCTGTTACTGGGGTGTCTTATTCGACTTATTTTTCTTAGTGCTGTTCTCTCTGCTGTTTCCAAATTTTTAATTGCTGGTTTTCTACAGTTTAGAAAAATAGGATGAGCGTATTCTAGGATTGGTCTACAGATTGTTGCGTATATTTTCCTAGCATTATTTGTGGTGAGACCTTGGTTTCTTATTACTAATTTCGAGAAGCACTTTGCTCTAGATATGGTCTTCTTCTTCATCTGTTTTGTGTGCTGGTTGAAGTTGAGTTTCTGGTCTATATATACTCCCAAGTATTTGATTGATTGCTGAGTTGTTTTATGTTTGTTCCACACTTCAATTGTTGGGGAATTTGCTGAGGGCTTATGGTTGAATATTATGAACTGGGATTTACGTGGATTGGGTTTTAGACGCCATTTTCGAAACCAAACTTCTGTTTTGTCCATAAGTTCCTGTAATTTCTGAATGCATTTACTGAGATTCTTTTCATGTGAAATGAGAATGGTATCATCTGCATATTGCAAAACATATTGCTGGGGATTCTGGTTTTTATTGGTTTTGAAAATGTCAGCACAGTATAGGTTATAGAGGAGAGGTGACAGTGGAGAGCCCTGAGGAGTGCCTTGTTGTGCTGTAAATATAGCTGATCTATGGTTGTTGATTTTCACGAATAGTGTTCGATTTTCTAAAAAGTTTCTAATGATATTCATTCTGAGTGTTTGACACCAAGATAGTCAGAGGGTGTACCGTTGATTTTTTCGATTGAAATCCGAATTGCGTGATGGGTATTTTGGTCTCCAGATTATTCATTATTATCTCTTTGAGTAGTTTTTCATATATTTTTCCGAGTACTGGTAGAAGAGTAATTGGTCTATAGTTTTCGGTTCTTGTGTGGTCAGTATTAGCTTTTGCTATATTTACAATGCATCCTGGTTTCCAGATGTTAGGGAATATGTGGTTGTTAAGGCAGTATTCATAGATTTTTATTAAATGTTCATGCACTTCCACACTGAGTTCCTTAATTATTTTCCATGGAATGCAGTCATTACCCGGGGCACTGTTTTTGGATTTCTGTATGATTGAATAATATTTGTCCTTGTCAATCTTCATTCCAGAGTTCTTTCCTGTTTTTATGTCCATAAAATATTTTTCATACCATTGATTCACTGTATTTTCATGGTCTTTATTGTATATATTATTTTCCTCATAAGTAAAGGTATTTTTGTAATGTTTGGCAAACAGGTTAGCTTTTTCTTCCTCTTCAGCATACTCTACTCCATTCTCTATTAAAGTTGGTATATCGTTAAATGTTTTATACCCTGAAAGTTTTTTTATTTCTTGGTAAAAGGTTCTTCCTTTAGCTTCATTTATTCGGTTGCAGGCACTGATCCATTGATGTTCTCTGTATTGTGCAATCATATTTTGAATGCATTTATTGTACTCATTCAATTTTCGTTTGAGAGTGGGATCTCCGAATCTGCAGTAGTCCCTGTATATTTTCCGCTTATTCTTAATAGACCTCACAATATATGGAGAAATAGTCTAAGATCCCAGGGCCGCCAGACCTTACTTATTTTTGAAGTAACGAATTTTATAGTATAGACAGTCTTATATGTGTTAAATAGCGTGTGCATACTCGCTAGCTTGGCTATGCGGCCCGTTCGCAGGTAGCAGGTAGAAATAGTGGACAAAAACATACCGAACTTTTCTTAAATTCGAAGAACTGATTTTTATATATGTCACGCAGAATATTATGAAAAATAAATATTTCATATTGCCAGACAGTTTCCGTGGGCCGAAATTCCTCCCAGACGCTTCAAATTCCAATAAAAAAAATGACAGGTTAGAAACATTGTGTCATTTTGACAACTTTCGGAATCAAACGACAAAATTTCTAGCTCCTCCAAGGTTGGAGGTTTGGTCGTTGGGCCAGCAACCCAACACCTAGAGCGTCTGGGAGAAATTACGGCCCACAGAAACGGTCTAGCAATATGAAATATTCCTTTATTTATAATATTTTGTGTTACATACATCAAAATTATTGTTTCGAATTTAACAAGAGTGCTGAATCTGGCCATTTCGCAACAATGTTTCTATGTATGTATGTAGACGTATATTCTGGGCTTAAAAATATGCAATCTACAATACATATCATCAAGAAAAAGCTTTATGACGTATACCCAGTTCTCTTCATCAAGCCTTTTAATCCTTTTTATTTCTCCGAACTGTGCTGCTACTTCATTTTCAATCTCCAATCCAACTCTTACGTTAACCAACAACTCCAGCAAAAATGATCTCCTGGTGCTCAATAGTCCCTGTACATTTCAAGTAATCATTCTCATTTTTAGTTCATTCACTCACGTCGTTGAATACTACCAGTCCTATTCCGAGGCTTGTTGAATGAGAAATTCAGCAACATTGTGAACTTGGGTTGCTGGCCCAACGACCAAACCTCCATCCTTGGAGGAGCTAGAAATTTTGTCGTTTGATTCCGAAAGTTGTCAAAATGACACAATGTTTCTAACCTGTCATTTTTTTTATTGGAATTTGAAGCGTCTGGGAGGAATTTCGGCCCACGGAAACTGTCTGGAAATATGAAATATTTATTTTTCATAATATTCTGCGTGACATATATAAAAATCAGTTCTTCGAATTTAAGAAAAGTTCGGTATGTTTTTGTCCACTTTTTCTACCTGCTACCTGCGAACGGGCCGCATAGCCAAGCTAGCGAGTATGCACACACTATTTAACACATATAAGACTGTCTATACTATAAAATTCGTTACTTCAAAAATAAGTAAGGTCTGGAGGCCCTGGGATCTTACTCTAAAAGCTCATGCCGGAAAAAGTCTTGTGCTGTCTTGGGTGTGTTATTTTTGATGGTTTTGGAAAGGTGTTCATTGAATGTTTCAATATGTTCTATGCTAATTTCCCGCGCTTCCATTTTTTTCACTAGCTCCTTCATCTCTTTATTCACTCTTCTTATGTTGCATTTCTTGAAGTTGTAACTGGTAATTTTGGTTTCTTCTCTTGGTGCAGATGTAATATCGAACTCTATCAGCATTGCTAGATGGTCAGATACTAAATCCGGCAGCAAGTCCACTTTCTTCAAATTGTTTTTTAAATTTGCGGTATGTAGTATTATGTATATCAGGTGTGCTGTCTGGATTATTTTCCATCAAAAATGTGGGCTGAGTAGCTACCATCATGAAATTTTTAGTCTGAATGAAATGCGTTATTTGTTTTCTTTTTACCTTGTTCAGATTGAAATCTCCTATGACCATAGCATACTTGTATTGTGAGGCTTTCGTAAATATTGTTTCTTCAATCTTAGACCATGGGTGTATATACACAAGAAAAATATGAAGTTTTTCGTTATTGAATGGAAGTGTGAAGTGGAAGGTTTCATTCATGAGATTATTCAATGCTGGAGGGTTCGCTTTACCCATTTTCAAGGATGGATGACATTTTACCAAGCTTCCTCCTCTAACTCTTTCTTCTTTCTTGCCGTTGTGTTTTAGTATATTCCAGTCCCTATATTTTATTTCTTGATCATCTCTAATTTTTGTTTCTACAAACATGGCGCAATGAATGTTGTTATTTTCTATGTAGTTATTTATTAGATATTTCTTATGTATGTAGCTGTTTATATTGTTGTATAGAAGTTTTATATTAGAGTTGAATTTGCTTGTTGTTTTGATTGTTGTTCACTGGTTCTGTAGGAGATTCGGCTTCTGGATTTTCTAAATCGAACATAAGAATGTATATTCTATTTCCAGGAAACACTGCCGTAGTATCAATACTATATTCGGAAATGAACCTTTTTTTGAGTTTTTGGAGCAGTTCTTCTCTGTTGATATTCTTAGGCTTGTTTAGCTTTCTGATATGAGTATTGATTATGATATCGTGTACAGTAATTGAGGAGTGTATTCTGGTTTGTTATTTGCTCAGTTCTTCGATATCCCTTGATTTTTTGTTAAGAGGTTTTATATTTGCATTCGGGATGCCCTCTATAGGCTTTTTCGGGTGATGTGAGCATTTCAGTGACCAAGCTTGGTGGGATTCATCTCCGCAGGAAGTGCATTTAGGAGGCTGGTTTGATTTGCACATAGATGTTTTGTGAGGTCCTAGGCATTTGGAACATTGGGGGTTGTTCGAGCATTTCTCTGTCGTGTGATCAAATTTGAAGCAGATGTTGCAGGGAATCGGTGTAGGTTCTGGAGGATTACTTGGATATACCGCGTAGTGTCGATTTTTGTAAAATAGACCATTGTTCAAGAGGCTTTCGAAAGTTCTTACATGTCCTGTAATTATTCGGATATATCCAGTGGGTGTGTTAAAATTCCTGGAGGTAATTCTTTTGCAGTACCTATGATCCATGTTGTTTTCTTTCAGAAAGTTGCTTATTTCCTCGTCTTTTATATTTTTTTCCATTCCGGCAATTACAACTGAATACGTATGTTGTGGATCAGTTTTTTCTTTTCTGGGACCGCGTGCAATCGTTTCTTTGAATGATAGAATTTGGTTTGATGTTGTAATTCTTCTAGAGATTTTTGTAGTTTTTCTTTGTCGTTGTTGGATTTGAGTAAGTAACCCAGTTTTGTTTTCAAAATTACGTCTTTGTTTCTTGTGTTTTTTGTGTTCCACAAATCGGACATTTGAATTCTGTCTTTGATTTCTTCGTTGTTTACCATGATATAAAAAAGGTTATCATATTCTGTATTTTGGATGCCTTTCATCTTGATGGAAAAATTTGAGTGAATTGTTTTTTGGCTGTATAGCTTCCTTTGTTGTTCTTTTTGATTTGCGGCGCTTCCTTGGTTGTTGTTATTTACCGCGGCCGTGTTTATTTCTTCGGTTGTTGGTGAAGGAGCATGTGTGATGGAATTCCCGATATCGTGTTTTGAGTAATCAAAACACGGTGACGTTGACCTTATCGAGTTCGAGGCATTCACAGATGGAAATGCAATTTTTTTGGATTGTTGAGTTGGAGAGTTTGGGTTTTTATCTCGTTTTCTTTTATGTCGAACTTTCTTCCATTTTCCATCATCCTCAATTTCCATTTCCGAGTATTCGCCACCACTCGAATTCATAATTCTTGATTAGCAATAAATTGATATTTTCACTTTCCTGATAAATTCTCACGCACGTTGCGAACAATAACCGAACTCGGCAGATGTTGCACATCGACTGTTAGATAAGAAATCTAAGCAAATGATCCTAGTTGGTTTCTGTGAAACGACCAAAGGATATAGACTTTATGACCCAAAATCTAGAGTCATAACTACAAGCAGAGACGTTGTTATCAAGGAAAGTATAGCAAATACAGTTGAAATTTTTCCAGCCAGCTGCACGTCTCCCAGAGAGGATGAATTGGTTTCAGTGGGGGCAGACGATAGTTCTACCTTTGAAGATGAAGAACCATCCAGTAGTTCCGACTACCACCCTGAAGACACCCTCGGTAGTGATTCCTTGCATTCGTATGGTGATGTAGAAATGGATCCACCAACGGCAAGACGATCAAGTCGAGTGAAGAAGCCACGAGTGTTTGAAGACTATGTGACGTATGCATGTCGAGTAGTCGATAACATTGACGACCTTCCAACAACAGTAAGTGAAGCACTTGCAAGACCAGACGCCGAAATGTGGAAAGAGGCCATCACCACAGAGCTGAATTCTTTTGAAGAAAACAATGCATGGGAACTAGTACTGAAACCAAAAGATGCTAGTGTAGTGCAGTCTAGGTGGGTTTTCAAAATAAAATTTGATTGTGCGGGAAATACAACGTATAGAGTATGTCTAGTGGCGAAAGGCTTTACTCAAAAGAAAGGAATGGACTATGACGAAACCTTTTCACCTGTTGTGAGACATTCTAGCCATAGGTTACTAATTGAATTGTCTGTGAATTTAGAATTAAGAATCACGCACTTAGATGTGACATTATCTGAAACGGTTTATATGGTCCAGCCTGATGGCTTCTTTAGAACCAAGGACAAAAGTCTAAGTTCTGTTAAACATGGTAATTTCCTAAGAGAATTAGGAATATGTAATGTTAAATAAATTTGATTTAGGCCCGGTTTTACAATCGAAGGTTAACTTCAGGTTAAGGAAATTTTGTAGGTTAGGCGTTTTACAATAGCACGAAACGTGGTTAACTATCAGTTAACTTAACCTACACCGAAAGTGTGGGTAAACCTGAAGTTAATTCAAGAACCATAGAATTATTCAAAAATGTATATGTATATAACCTAAAAACGAATGTTGTTTCGTTTTTCTTTGATTCGAAAATTATTTTGGTTGATAATTACACTTCAGATTTTCTGTTAATATGGATGATTGTCTATCTGCAAGTCAGCAGCTTCTACTCACAAACTATTATGCTTCTGGATCATTCTTGAGATGTAATGGAGATTTAACTGGTGTCAGCAAAGCAACTGCAAGTTTGGTTGTGAGACGTGTAACTAGAGCTATCAATACTCTCAAGTATTGTCAGTTTTCCAAGGTGCATAGGTGCTATTGACTGCACCCATATAAATATTCAATCGCCAGGAGATGATCAAGCTGAATTATTCAGGAACCGTAAACAGTTTTTTTCCTTGAATGTACAAACAGTAGCTGATCCGTCTCTCAAAATTAGGAACATCGTTGCTAAATGGCCAGGTTCAGCTTACGATAGCCATATTTTTCGGAATTCTATGCTGTGCAGATCATTGGAAAGAGGGGATTTTCCTCACAGTGTATTAGTAGGAGATAGTGGCTATGGAATTAAGCCTTATTTAATTACACTTTTAGCAAATCCAAGGACACCTTCTGAAAGCTTATTTAACGAATCACACATTCGTACAAAAAATGTCGTTGAGAAACAGTATGGTGTGTGGAAATGTCGCTTTCCAGCCCTTGATATGGGAATGCGTGTCAAATTAGATACAGCTCAAGCTGTGATTGTGGCAACAGCCATTCTTCATAACATAGCATGTGACCAAAAAGAATTGATCCCTCCAGTCAATGATGAAGAAGAAGCTGCTGTAGAATTCACTACAAATGTTGATCTTTCAGAATTTCCCGATCAAAGGCATAATACAAGTACTTCTACTAGAGATACCTTCATAAATATGTATTTCAATAGATTGAATAACAGAAATAATTGAACTCATGTATGCATAGACAAAACTGTGTAAACATTTATTAAACTGAAATATAAACATTAAATATATTCTTGTATAAATTAATCATCGATTTTAATATTCTGCAAGGCACATTTTTTATCCATCAATGCCAATTTTCGACGTAAGATCTTCATTTTTATTTCACGTTCTTCTAGATACCCCTCTTGAAAATAAAATAAATAAATAGCTGTATTTAAGGCAATTGAGCTAAGTCCTTCAGACTTACAAAATAAATTATGTGAAATAAAAATGAAATTTTGAATTTAGAGGCTTACTTTGCTTTGTCCGTAATTTTTTCGAAATTGGCCGCCTCAGATCTTTTGATGCATATGACGTCTTATAAATTCGTTAATGCGTCCGACCTACTATTTAGACCAAAAGAACCATTTTTTTCTACCAACTTAATAAAATTTAAACTCAACTCATAGTTACGAAACCTCCATCGGTAAAATTATTGTAAAACGCCAGGTACGAGTTAACCATCGAGTGCCGGTAACCTAACCATAAAGGTTAACTTTCGATTGTAAAACCGGCCCTTAGTGGGGGTGTTGAAAGTAAATCACAATTCATTTTTTAACACCGTGATCTATTTTCAGTTCTATGGAACACCATTTTTTCTATGATCCTCTTTGTACTGTAAATCTTTGGTTACAAATATAGTCAGTCTTAAGTTGAATCCTAACGAGTGTGTTTCTATTCCTTATAAATCGTAATAATAATTCTTTCACGCTACTCCAGCTTCATTAGTAGAAAGTGCCCTTCTTCTAAAAATTGATGCAGCAAATTGACTCTTCTAGATCTTTCTAAATAAAGTTCAGCAATTTGAGCATTGGCGTCAATTCTTATGGATTAATAATACCTGTTGATCATCGCAGCAGCAATTTTATAGAAATCACCCAAGTGGTTGGCATGTATAAGCGAAACAACATTAGCGAAAAACTTAAAGATGGTCTTTATATGTCCATTGCGCGATTCAACTATCCATCGTGTTTTTGTAATTAATCTCGACTCATTTGCTTCTTCGGTGGACAGCTGATGGGCACCCCTTTGTATCAATGGTGGCATTCTGTGTGCAATTCCCAATTCCTCTAATAAAGGCAAAGCGTTTCGATATCCCCGGTCAACAATCAGAATATCATTTTTCTTCAAACCATACTCTAATACCTTCTATATCCTGCATAAATTCATTCCGTAACATAGCAGCATCGTTGTTTTTTCCATCTGCAAAATAGGGACCCTGCACAGCTAAAATGTAACCATCTGGAGCTACAATTAAGGCAGGTTTTATTAAATGCCGCCCTTTGTGGGTACTATAGGATTGCCTCAGTACTTGAAAGTTGCTACTTTTTTGAATATAACTGTATGTACTGTCAATAAAAGCAATTACTTTTGGTTCAGCGGGATTAGGATTGTAGAGACTATTTGCAAACTCGGTTACATTTACAGTTAATAAAAGTTTCTCTGCTGATGGCCCCAAATCCAAGATTATTGGGAACAAAAGTGGCTACTAAGGATTTTCTCACATTTGCTACTGCTAGGCTAACAGACTGTCAACTCTTATAATTAAAAATAGCGCTAAAGAATTCATCTGACAATCCTTGTTTTATTTTGCATAGAAAAGTGAGAAGATCTTTCTTAGAAATGTGCCTTGATTTAGTTTCATCTTCGGGAACTGGCAAACACTGTCTAAAATAATCAAGAAATTCTTTTTTTGTAATTGGACAAAAGGCTTTGAATTCTTCATCAGTAAAATCCTTCTCGTCATGATACCTCCATTTAAGGGCTTCTCCATGGCATTCGCGCATTTTTTGTAGAAATGTAGAGATTTGAATTCCGTTCATTCTAATGTATTTCTTGGTGTATCGTAAACCAACAAGGAGAGGGCGATGTATAAAAAGATCCTCGTTCATGTGGTGCCTGCAAATTCTAGCATTCTCACTAATATATATGTCATGTGCTATGAAAATTTTCACTCTGCACTTCAGTGTTAACCTGCATAGATCACCAACGGCTTCATTGCAAATGAAGCACGCATGACGCAAAGTATTTAATTTAACTGGTACTGTAGAATCATCATTTATGTCGTTGATTTCTTCAGTTATCTCTTTCAAACAATTAATGCACAATCTCGTTAATTGGGTTACTTCAACTACATGTAATTCTAATACTTCACGCTTCAAAACAGCCAGATTTTTTTTATCGACATCATCATCTCTATCTATTCGTCTTAGGTTATTTAATAGAAACTCATGATCGCATAGGAAACATGCATATCTATTTCGCGCATTCATTGCTGTCTTTTCACATTAACTTTCTATAACTAATGGTCGCACCGATTAAAAAAAAACTAACTGAAAACTACTCAACAGAAGGAAAGCTAACCAACCGTTCAAACCATACCACAAAACGTCACTTTGAAAGGTCACAGAGTAGCCTATAGAATTCATAAAAAATTAATAATTGACTGTAATCTCAACTACAGATAAGGTTTAAAGAAAAATTGTATGATATCCGAATTTAAACCTGAATAATTTTGCAACTGTTCTTTGTACATTAATGAAACTTCCTACAGAAGTGGACATACTTCATGGTATCATATTTTGAAAAACTCAGGGTAGTCCCAAAGTTACATTCAGTTACTTATACAGCTTCATGGAACAGCCTGTATAACGAAACTTAACGTGGTGGGCGATGTTTGGATATCTGTGATATCTTGTTATTCAGACCCCAAGGCATCATGATGAAATTCTGAAAATTAGAAGAATTATCATCAAAATTTAAAGATTCAATTTTCCGTCGCTGCAATTTTGGAACGCCCTATAGAAATCAATACCCTCAATCTTATTTATTTCCTGCGAATATCATCCAACTACTTCTGCATTCGTTATAGAAATTTAAATAAAATAGCCACTTTAAGTATTCACTGATAGAAAATTGAATTAATTAAGATATCTTCATACTCTTGATATATCATTTGAAAAAATATTAAATTAACCTCACGTTGCAGTTAGAAAGAGAGGGAAGATCACACCCGACGTCGTTCGAAAACGATCGGCAACATTTCAAACAACTGAGTGCGCCCAGCGTTCGACACACGCACTTTATCCGAAGTTGATTCCGAACGCCGCCCGGATGTACAACTTTGCAACCAAGAAAATAGGTAGGCAACAATTACTCGTCTTGCGCAGATATCGTTTATTTACACATTCGAATTTTGAAAGTTTGTTTTACGGATGAATTTCTATTATTTAGTTTCTTAAGGTAGTTTATTATTTTTATTTTTCAAGATGAGTGTAATTTCAAATTTTACACACGTGATAGTCGATAGTCTACGATATATACTCAATGGAATAATTTTTTCACAAGGAAAACCTCCAAAATGTTCAAGGTTTATTAAAAATGAATTATGTATATTTACCATCATCAATGCAGGAGAAAAAGTTCGAAAAACTTGTTTGTGGTAAAAAAAATATTTTTATATACATTGATAAATACATATGGTGGTGAGTTTATTATTCATCTGTTACAAATCCTAATTCAGTGTTGAAAGTAAGTATTTAGAGAAAGCAAGTAAGTATTTTCAAAAACAAGTTAAAAATTATTATCAAATGAAATTATTTCTATTCCAGATACCAATCCAGAAGTTCCAGGGCTGGCGTTCTATCCAATTTCTTATCTGTTGCTGAAGTTGGAATGCAACCGAATGTTTCTCAAGTGTTCTGGAAGGCTGTTATAGAGGAGTGGAGCGAGGTATGCAAACTTAAATATCACTGAAAAATGATATGGTGGCCATTATATTCATTATTTTATTAAAGCACTCACGTTAATTTATTTATCCTGATGAAGGCTTAATTCTCGCTGATTATGAATAAGTTAGAGAATTATTCAATTTGCCAACTCTTTCATTTGTAAATACAGAAACCGAAGCAACAAACTTGATCATGGTATGTACCAGGGATGTTGCGGATATTCGCATCCGCATTCGCAAATGCGGAGCTTCCGCATAGATTTCTACTTCCGCATCCGCATCCGAATCCGCAAAAACCAATGCGGATTTTCATGCGGATGCGGATGTAATATAATTTGTGAGTTGTGCAGTGTCGCCATCTCAGGGCCAACAAAATATGTTAGTGTTTCGTTTAGAAAATGCTAAATATATACTTTTTCAATTTTGAAAGTGTCAGAAAGATGCTAGTTTTTCACTGTTACTTCTTTCTGTAGCTATTTCTGAAACCGAAACATCTGCATCCAAGAGGGTGGAATTTCCGACGCACCCCTCTATTCTGTTTATATTCATACTGGTAATTCTCTTCTCGAAACACTTTCCAAATACATATTTTATTATACCATCTGTTTTTTTTTTCCGGTCAGTCCGAAATTCCAATCCGTCCCCTTTCTAACGACCGCCTGTGGTCCCAGTCCCAAGATTTCTTATCGCCCGTGATATTGAAATGTTATATTTTTGCGATACCCGTTGTTTCAGAAGCATTTGAAATGTTGAAGGAAAGTTCAGGGACCAAGCGTCTTTGAACATGAATTGCGTATTTTTTGGTTGTTCCGGTTTTTTTTTTGATTTGACAGAGATCTCCCCAAGAAAAAGAGCCAGATGTTCGTCCGATCAGTGAGAATTGTCTACGTTTGTTTACCTAAACAACTCGGGTTGTTGCAAGCTCATAAAACATTTATAGGGGCTATAAAATTCGCCTAGTTTGACGATTTTTGGGCATCTGTTGATGATAAAGATAAAAAAAAAATTCATTTTTACTTTCGGAATATGGCATATTGGAAAACGTGAGAGTTGCGATAAGAAAAAATGGGCGTGTGCTCTTCGCATTTGACCAATGGGAACGAAGAAATTGGTGGAAAAGTTCCGATGCGTTTGTTATGGTGCAATACTTATTTATTGTAAATGAACCATAACGTGTTTTTTGGCCTTGTGGATTACTTGTCGAATAGTAAATTTTTGTGAGATTTTGAATAATATTGTGACTATTATGATACAGTTGATCATAGTGAGGAGTGTACGTGTACTCGAATTATTGTTTATTGGGAAATATTAAGGTGAATGCCATTATATTTCTCCGGTAGTACGTTTCATTGTTTACGATATTATCACCGATAGCACGAAGAATTTTGTCCACTCCACCAGGCAGTGTTCCAAGCGAGCAATTATTCAGTAGCGCGGGTTTAATTTACGAACCTCTGCGTAACCGCCTTGAAGCAGAAAAGGCGGCAAAATTACTTTTTATAAAGTATAATGCTCCAATTTTTAACTTCTCTTACTAATATAAAAATAAGTAAGTGAAGTTAAAAAAAACATGTACTTACACTTGATATACTTAATACTAATTTACTTCAAAAATGTTAATAACTGCTTTATCGTTGTTTTAATTCTTTACTCGTATACTATTTTTAAATAAGATCTTAAACATCCGCATCCGCATCGCATCCGCATCCGCGGATGTGAGTTTTCGAAAATCTGCATCCGCATCCGCATCCGCGGATGTGAAAAAATCGGCATCCGCAACAACCCTGGTATGTACAACATGGCTTTTCGAATTCAAATTTTGCAACTTACTTCATTATTTCAGAACAACAAACAGTCTGGAGATAAGAGTTTGCTTGGACCACTTCATTATTTCTTAATTATTTCTCTGATTATTTGAAATTCTGGTTTATTTGACGGCTATCTAGAAAATATTGATAACCCTGATTGGGTGCCCAGTCAACAAATAATCCAGGAAATAGAAGTTCTCCTGATGCTGAGAAATATTCAAGACATGATAGAAACACTAAACATTAGAATCATGAATGGATTTTATATTTTTACCTTGTTTTCTACAGTGAATAAAGCTCTTAAATAAAACAGTGTATCTTTTGAAGAACATTTAATAAATACTAAGTCAATTAATACATGTGGTATCTCAAAAAAAATCAATCATTATTTTATTGCACCACTCTGGCCAACTTGTTAATCTACATAACATGCAATAGGTGTTATGTAATTGAATCATTCATTTTCAAAACAACTCAGAAAAAGTCTTAATCGATGAAAACAGAAAAAATTTGTATACAAAAAGTCATGATGTCAAAAAGAATCATGACTCAATAAATTTTCGAAAAACTATGGTATTATCATTCAGAGTTGAAATAAATATCAATCGTATTGGAAAAATTTGCTGTCTCTCCTGAAAACTTGTAATGTTGGACATACGACATATTGCAGTTTCCACTACGATTCATGCATTATTATTTTTTTCTCTTCTGAGGATAGCTGATTCTTCATCAGGCCTGGTCTTGCTCCACAAAATGTTTTACCAAAATTAATTTCTGTAACTGGTATGCATCAACCTAAAATCATTTTTATTACTGATACTATCTACATCCAATATAAATACCACTCACCTTACTGATTTTGGGTACATTCCTCAATAAATGAATATCAGGACAATTGCTCATCCTGGATTTTACAACAAATTTGGCTACAAACAAAATAGCATGAACAAGACTGAATACTTCCCCAAGATCGGCCAGGCCTGTTCAATGGCCACAGTTGATACTTTTAACTTCATCAGCAATGCTGTATCTTATTTCCTTTGTGAATGCTCCACCTCAAAAAAATAGAAAGTGGCTCAACTTTCTCTTATGCCACAGAATATCTGTCCTTACCCAGAAGCGACAGCTCGAACTAATTTATTGGGGACAAAATTACGTGCGCATGTCCCAGATCTGGTGGTATATCTGTCAAACTCAGCTTCATTCTTTCTTATATTGCAGTGTTTCCGAACCTACCGATTTTTCGTTAGATCTACCGATTTTTCGTTTTATCTACCGATTTTTCAATTCAATTTCGGACATTTATTGTTGACCTAAAAACATATTATAAAAAACTGGCACCAGGTCCTACAAAATACTATAATTTAGCCTGTTCAACTAAAAATAAATTTTGTAATCTTAATAAACTATATATTACAAACAAAAAGCTAAATCTCACTGAGGAAATGACAGAGGTTACGGACATTTTTTGGTAGTATCAACTTTTACAACTTCAACAGGGACTTGATTATACGAATGAATGCTGCCGGATAGGTGAATGTAAACATTTTGTTTTTCTTGCCGAGTTTCTTCTTCATATCAATGGAAATTTCTATTTTTTGTTAGTTTTGTATTCGATTTTAGTTTTTTACTTTCTATATTGTATATAGGTTTGACTTGTTCAAAAAATATAATGTTCCTAATATTCATAACTTTAGTTCCTTTTTATAATTGTTCTGTTGGTGTGAGATAGGGGTACTGATATAAATATTGTCCTGACAATTTTATTCTGCATCCTTTGAAGTTTTTGTATGAGATATCCTGTAGCTGCAGCCCAGCAGAAAACTAGGTATAATAGATGTTGTTCTGTTCTTATTTTGTATATATGTATATATGTTTATTCCCCCTTAATTCATTATCTTAATTGTCACGATGCAATTGTTATGCTTGGATGGTGGTCTCGATATTGAGCTTTGTTTCAACTTTGTCTTGCTGTCATGCGCTAGAAGTTGATATGGCTTATACTGAGGCCAGTTAAAGGAAGAAGAAGAAGACAAGGGCCACCCCCCTTCCGCACTAAGGGCGGACCATCGAGCCCTTCAACGAAGAGACCAGTCCTCTGATACCAGCACTCTGATACCATCGAGAAGAGTCAGTTCTTATAATACACAGTACCACGATTCTGCCACGTTGTCCTACCGGTAATGGTAAGTCTATATCATACTTATAGTGTTTTGTCAGCGTATACTAAGTCTTGTGATTCCTGGTACAAACTGTTTCGATTGTGAAGTTCATAGAATACCATCACGAACTAGCGAATCCGATGAATTTACGTTCTCTCATTTAATAGCAATTAAAACATGGTCCTTCGGGCCGGATTCTGCTAGGAAGTTTTACTTTGTTATTCATTTCTTTCTATTCAAATTGAGATATTTTGTCTGGGAATATCAATTCTGAAGTAACAGTGTTGAAATAATTGCTTTGTCTAGTCTTCTATTTAGGTATTTCAGTTGTATCGTGATATATCTCTCTATCTCTTTTTTTCATATAACTGACTCTAATTATTGCTCATAATATATATATACATATCAGAACGACTCAATTCTCTAAAGAATATCTTACATCGATTTAAGTACCCCTCTCACCGATCTGCTCCATTCTGCGTGCTTATCACCTTGGAGCAACTTCGCGCGCTCGGGAATTTCCAGTATTTCTCTTTCTTTTCTGAAATTCCATCCATTGAGCCAATTTAAGTTTATGATCATATAGTGGTGTGTACCGCTCGAAAGACTTTCCTTTAGTTTTTATTTTCTCCGTTTTTTTCCATTAGCTCTTTCAATTTAGTTAATAGGCACCTTCAATATGCCTCTCACAATGGAAGAAAAAATCGCTGCGCTGATGCACTTAGAGAAATAACTATGAACCAATTAGTGTTGATCGAAACATGCGCGATAAATGCACAACGGGAAAAACATAATATTACCAAATTCGCGATGGCTTTCAAGGGCCTTAAGAAGTTGCAAAAGGATTTTGAAAAACATCATTTGTCAATTGTGGTCGCTTTAGCCGGGGATTCCGAGAAATTAAATGCTCAGTCCGAAATCATGAACGATTTCTGTGCTAGATGTCTGGAACTAGAAACAATTCATCACACACTCATAGCGGAAAAGCAGATAGATCAACGCTCCAGAATTAACACAACCACGTTTCAAAATACAACATTCAGTAATACAAACGATTGTATCCGCTTACCGCGAAAAATTTACCTACCTGATTTCGAAAGTACGTGGTCCTCCTCATGCTTTAATTAGAAATTTACCAATTGTGTCGGCAAACTATGCTATCGCGTACAATTCTTTAAAGGATAGGTACGACAATAAAAGACTCAGAGCGGTAAATTCCTGGAAGGAATTAGAAGGCTGTCCCAAGATGCAAAGGGGCGATTGTAAATCTTTGCGTCATTTATTGGATACCTTCTCGGAAAATTTAGAAGTTCTAAGAACTATGCGGTACGATGTTGACGGTTGGTGTTTCATTTTGTCAAATATGCTGCTGGATCGTTTGGACCCGAATACAAGGCGAGAGTTTGAGAAAAATCATGCGTCGAACGAAATGCCGAAATATACGGAAGTAAGAGATTTCATTTCAACCCAGTGCAAAGCATTAGAAACATTTTCATTATGCACAAGGTCTTCTAGCGAAACAAATAGAACCCAAAGGGATGCACCTAGAACAACCGCGAAAACAAAACGCGTCGTAGATAAATCTCCCAAAGTCACCCGATGCAATTTTTGCGAAGGTGAACATCTCATACAAAATTGTTCGGATTTTTTGAATAAAAATGCATCAGAACGTTTCCAAGTTACAAAACAGAAAAAATTATGTGTAAATTGTTTATCCGATAAACATAGTACCCTCAACTGCGTTTCTAAATACCGCTGTAGACAATGCAAAAGGACGCATCACACGTTATTGCATTTCACGAAAAATTCAGAACCGTCAGAAAATGATACTCCACAAGTTAATACAAATCCAACGGTTGCTATGTTTACGAAAGGTGAACACGAGGTACTGTTGTCTACAGCTCTAGTGAGCGTTCGCGATGCTTTCGGCAATATTCAAACCGCGAGAGCTGTTTTAGATTCAGGTTCGCAATCATGTTTTGTAACAAAAGGGTTTGCTAATAAATTAGGCCTCAAGAAAATTAATATAGCTGCGACTCTTCACGGCCTCGACAGAATGCATATGCCGGCTAAATCGGGTATACATTGCGTGATCTCCGGCGAAGATTCCGCAGAATTTCAAGCAGATTTCATAATCCTAGAACAGATTTGTGACCCATTGCCTATCACCGGATTCGATCTAAACAAAATTCCATATGTGCGTAACTTAAAATTAGCTGATCCGAACTTCAACAAGAGCGATAAAGTGGACATGCTTTTAGGCGCCGAAATATATCCTCTCATCCTTAGAGAGGGAAAAATCGTGCTAAATGAAAATTCGCCGGTTTGTATACATACTGCATTCGGTTGGGTCGTTATGGGAAAACTCTCCTCTCTTCAAAAGGTTCAATACAACGCGCCACGTCCGATTAAGACCTTTTTCGCGAAATATACAACGAATGATCAACTGAACGATACACTACGACTATTTTGGAAAATCGAAGAAGTTCCAGATGTGAGTGTAAAAAATCCTGAGGACGAATTTTGTGAGAGTCATTTCATTCGAAACATTAAACACGACGAACGTATCGGATTTACGGTCTCACTACCCTTTAAAATAAACGTTCCCGATTTCGGAGATACACGTTCTCTAGCAATGCGGCGATATTTGTCATTAGAAAGACGATTAATGCAAAATCCACAGAGTCGGATTGCCTATACAGATGTAATCAACGAATATCTGAGTAAGGGTCATATGACGAGGGTGGAACCTCCCGCACTTGCTGAACTGAACGGTTTTTTCTATATACCGCATCATGCCGTCCTAAAGACCGATTCCACATCGACACCGCTCAGGGTAGTCATGGACGCGAGCAGTCACTCTCCTGACAAGGTTTCGCTCAATCAGGCGCTGTACAGCGGTCCTAAATTACAACGCGATCTAGTTGAAATTCTAATAAACTTTAGGCTCCATAATCATGTAATGCTCACGGATATCAGACAAATGTTCAGAATGATACAAGTAGATCCCAATCAAAGAAAATATCAACGGATTCTGTGGCGTCCCAATTCAGATGGGCCGATCGTGGATTACCAATTGAACGTCCTCGTCTTTGGCATTACGTCATCCCCGTTTCTAGCTATCCGGACGCTTTTGTATCTTGCCGATAAATATCATGATTTTCCGTTAGCATCACAAATTTTACGAACGCAAACATTCGTTGATGATATCACTTTCGGCAGCGATGATCTTGATTCGATTAAAGGCATGCGTGATCAACTTGTCGAACTACTAAGTAAAGGTAAATTCGAACTCAGAAAGTGGGCATCCAATACAGAATCACTTTTGGAAGGATTGCATAAAGAAAATGTACAGAATATTGACTTTTCTTTCGATTCCGAAAACAATGCTTCCTTGAAAATTCTATAGGTTTGAAGTGGTCGCCAGTTAAAGATAATTTTTTCTTCACATTCAAATATCTCGAATCTAACTGTACTAAAAGAACAATGCTCTCGGAATTGGCGCGCACCTTCGATCCGTTGGGAATTTTGACGCCCATCACTTTTTTCACTAAGGTACTGATTCAACGGTTGTGGACCTTAGGTTTGGGCTGGGATGAAATACCGCCGAAAGATGTTGTTGATAAGTGGTTACATTTCAAGAAAGATCTCACGGTGCTTTCTTCTGTCGCGCTGCCACGGCATTTCGATCTTCGTAAGATGGATTCATGTCATCTTATTGGATTCTGTGATGCTTCAGTCGAGGGAACATGTGCGGTCACGTATTTGAGAATCAAATACAAAGATTCGGTGGTGAAATGTCATTTCTTGTTCGCGAAATCGAAAGTCGCCCCATTACAATCGGTTTCTTTACCCAGACTGGAATTGGAGGCTGCAGTTCTTCTATCAAAATTGATTAGATATGTGGAAAAGGTACTCATAGACAAGATATGTTTAACGGACATTCACGCCTTCAGCGACAGTTCCGTGGCTCTTTCGTGGATTGAAAACTCACCACATTTATGGAAAACATATGTCGCGAATAGAGTAGCTTTTATTCAAGAAAGAGTACCGCCTAACAAATGGCATCATGTATCCTCCAGAGATAACGCAGCGGATTGCGGTTCCAGAGGCATTTTTCCTTCTGAATTGCTGTCACACTCTTTATGGTGGACTGGACCTCGGTTCTTTTTAGAAGAACCAACATCCTGGGTCAAGAAAGTTCCTGAGCACGATCCAGATACGATTGAAACTGAGCGACGAAAAATAACGTTAAACGTGCAAGTGTCACAACCGAATATTTTGGATACGTTTCTTGATAAATATTCAACCCTAAATAAAATTAAACGTGTTCTTGCTTACATTATCCGTTTCAAGAATAGATGCATGAAACGCCAACGTGTCATCCGTGAATCGGTCGACTGCCTCACAGAGGAGGAGTTGCACAGCGCCCTTCTTTTGATCATAAGGCACGAGCAACAGAAGTATTTCGGTGATGAAATATTATGTTTAAAAAATAACGAGAGATTACCTAAATCGTTAAGAGTTTTGAACCCCTTTATGGAGAACGACGTATTGAGGGTAGGTGGTAGACTACGTAACGCGGATATTTTGTACAACGAGAAGTTTCCGATACTTATACCAAGAAAGTCAGTCTTGGCCACGTTACTCATCACCGAAATACATGTTAAGAATATGCATGCTGGAATCGAAACGACACTATCCTTACTAAAGAGAAATTATTGGATACTCGGGGCCAAAGGATTAACCAGACGAATCGTTAATAAGTGCATTCCGTGTTGGAAAATCCATCCCACAAATTTTCTCCCGTCAATGGGTAATCTTCCAGATTTTCGGGTAAAACAAGCACGACCCTTCGTTAACATTGGAGTCGACTTAGCCGGTCCTTTCACAATCAAAATGGGTAACATTCGGACCAACAAGACATTTAAAGCGTGGATATGTTTATTTGTATGTTGCGCAACAAAAGCGATTCATATAGAATTAATATCCGAACTCTCTTCAGAGGCTTTTCTTGCGGGTTTCAGACGGTTCATTGGTAGGCGCGGACTTTGTAAAAATATCTATTCGGATTGCGGAACTAATTTCACGGGCTCTGATAAATATCTAAAGAACATCTACGCTAATGTGGCAGAAACAGAAGCCATCCGTTGGCATTTCAACCCGCCTGCAGCGCCACACATGGGAGGTCTCTGGGAAGCAAACATTAAGGTGGTGAAAACACATCTAAAAAGAGTTACGGGATCACAAATATTGACGTATGAAGAAATGAACACGGTGCTGGTCCAGATAGAAGCAGTTCTGAATTCAAGACCGTTAACTCCCATGAGTTCTGACCCGAACGACTTGTCGGTTTTGACACCCGCGCATTTTTTGGTGTCAGAACCACTGACAGCCATCCCAGATCCAGATATGTCTAAAGTACCCATGAACCGCTTAACCCGTTGGCAGCTGCTAGTACGTATGCGCACAGATTTTTGGAAGCGATGGAAAACGGAATATTTACATACACTCACTCAGAGAGCCAAATGGCACCTTCCGAATAAAGCGGCTCCTAAATTAGGCGATATGGTTTTAGTCAAGTCGGATAACGAGCCACCCCTAGAATGGACCTTAGGAAGGATCAGCCAGTTGAATTACGGCACAGATGGTATCGCACGGGTTGCTTCAGTCACCACTATGAAAGGGGTAATACGTAGACCATTGGTCAAACTTTGCCCCCTGCCCACGAATTGAGCGATTGAAGAATATCTTCCTTTCTTCAAGGGGGAGGATGTTCTGTTCTTATTTTGTATATATGTATATATGTTTATTCCCCCTTAATTCATTATCTTAATTGTCCCGATGCAATTGTTATGCTTGGATGGTGGTCTCGATATTGAGCTTTCTTTCAACTTTGTCTTGCTGTCATGCGCTAGAAGTTGATATGGCTTATACTGAGGCCAGTTAAAGGAAGAAGAAGAAGACAAGGGCCACCCCCCTTCCGCACTAAGGGCGGACCATCGAGACTTCTAGCCCTTCAACAACGAGACCAGTCCTCTGATACCAGCACTCTGATACCATCGAGAAGAGTCAGTTCTTATAATACACAGTACCACGATTCTGCCACGTTGTCCTACCGGTAATGGTAAGTCTATATCATACTTATAGTGTTTTGTCAGCGTATACTAAGTCTTGTGATTCCTGGTACAAACTGTTTCGATTGTGAAGTTCATAGAATACCATCACGAACTAGCGAATCCGATGAATTTACGTTCTCTCATTTAATATCAATTAAAACAGATGTGGTTTTATAAAGCTGTGATAGAGTAGTTTTCTAGTGTTATGATTGAGTTCTTGGGAACATCTTCTTATTGCACCTGCCATTGGGGGTAGTTTTATTCATTATATTTTCAATATGATTATTCCAGGTAAGATTATACTAGATGACAAGTCCCAAATACTTATACTCAGTAACCTCTTTCAGATACCATTCAGGCTTATTCTAATATCACTCACATTTTGGGTATTTTGTTTAATTGTCATATATACAGTCTTATCGATATTTATGCTTAATATGTTAGTGTACAGCCACTTGAAATACTTTGCCAAATCATCATTTATATTCTGTTCACAAACTCTTGAGCCTGGGCCAGAGAATACAAGCGCTGTGTCATCTGAATACATAAAGTAATGATATTTCAGATTCAGAAATTTGAACATATAATAGGTACAGTAATGGTCCAAGGACCGATCCCTGAGATACACCAGTATTGACATTCTCCATATCACTTTGCAATGTCTTCGATCACTCAAGTGTGATTTTACCAAGTTGTACCATACTCCCCTAAATCCCATTTTTTCTAACTTATTCATCATTATCTCTGTGTCCACTGTATCAAAAGCCTTTTTCAAATCTATGAACTTCTTGAATATATATTTGAAGATAGATCTTCCGAAATACCGAAAGGTGAGAAATATCTATTCTCCAATCTCATAAATATCAGGTCATGATATTGAACCTTTCAATTAGATATTTCTTTTAATTAATTAGATGCATAGACACGTTTTGAAATTGAAAGTATAGGGAAAATTGAATCGTTGAAAGCACACTGTCGAATACATTGCAAAAATATGATGAACAATCGTCAAACAAGAAATCATATAGTCATAAAACTCCTTGAAATTTTCAATGTTCATCTAATGCGGCCCACCCACTATGCGATTGTCTGCAGTCCGTCGCCTCAATAGGAGAACGTAAGACCAATATCGCACAGCAACATACACTATCAGTTAACCGCCTGCAGGCGGACGTACAAAACTGCAGATTCTAGCCTGATGGTGGTACACACTATGCGTCCAGTGCCTGCAGACGGACTGTCGATGGCAAAACGGGACTGCATGCGAACTTCAGTTATCTCACACAGTTCTGTCCACCATGCTTCGTCGGAAACGCTTTGCTATTTACCTTCTTTCAATTTTGGAGACTCTCCTCGAAGAAGGTATTAGGTGGAAGAGCCCCTCCAAGATAGAGACACAATATGACATTGCTCCGCGAACTGAGGCAATCTCATCGCGATAATTTGATTAATAATTTGAAAATTACGGAAAAGATTTTCGAAAACTCGTAAATTTGGTATCACCCGGAATCGGTAGAGTGGGCACCCATTTACGCCAAGCAATGAGTGCCGAACAAAGGTTGGCTGCGTCATCTCCTGATGATCCCGACTTACTGCTTCTTACTTTTTCTAGTTCTTTTCGGAAATCACAAAAAAATTTTTTTTTCACCGTATCGACTGTAGCTAATGGCACAGTCTTCTTATGAAATTCTATTAGCACGTTGTACCCTTCATCAGGTAGCCGTTTATTTGCTTACGCGTCATTTTTAATTTTCCATAAACAGGGATAGGCTCGGTATAATTCAATAAATCCGGAAATAAAACCTGGTTTACTGTCCATCTCCACACGTCAGTCCAATCTCGCACTATCGCTGCAGGAATGAAAATGGCCTGTCGAAAAACTGACGAGAACAACAGAGTTCGAGAGAAGACGATCACGAGCCTGCAGGCCAACTGACAGTGTGTGGCGGAGGGCACCTGAGATCACCGTCCGACAGATCTGTGGTGGTCGGCGATCTATCTTCCGATCCTCGCCTGAAGAGTGCCCACAGACCTTCAGTCCGCGCCAACCGCAGTCACAGATCTTAAGATTAACTGATCAATGTGTGGGCGATCCAGATCGTGGGCCTTACGATTAACTTCAGTTAAACTGATAGTGGATGGGGCCCATAACACATCAATATTCTATCCAACCGAAATATAAATTTGAAAAGTTCAAATGAACCATAAATGGTAATATTGTATCAAAATATATTTTGGTATTACTCTAAACCTTCATTCCTTTCAAGAATCTTTAAGAAAATAACAACGTTTTGAAATTAAGCGAAGAATTGTTTTTTGTTTGCAGTGTATAACTCAGAGCTCAGTGCACACTTGCACACTTTTGTTTGGCTAGTGTTTGTGGTATTGGTTACTCAAGGTCATTGAAAATTGAACCCTAAAAATACGTGAGCTGTCGCTTCTGTGCTTATGCCCAATGCACAGAATATCTATCCTTACCCAGAAGCATAGACAAAAAAGGAAAAGACAAACGACTGAGAAAAACGTTTGGAAGGTTGAAGGTGGCGCCCCGTCCGGCAGCCGGCAGTAGACAAGAACTAATTGAGTGAAATAGCGATAGTGTAGACAAGGATGCCATATTATGTTTTCGGCGTGACAGTAGCGTCCTCACCGGCAGTAGATGAAACTAACTATGGCATTCAGCGGCTAAATCATAATAATTCGAAACAATTTTACAATTTGAATGAAAACCTGCACTGAAAATAGTGAATGAACTGCAACATCAATCACAGTTTATTCAATATTTCAGTAAGGTTGAGCCTTCAATAATAATACTCAATGAACACTGAAACTCTTTTTATTTCACATAGTAATACAATTGATTTTTGTAGATATTAATCAAAGAAATAACTGAATCGTGTTAGATATATCATACCTATTGTATCACTAAACTATTGGAGGAGGAAACATTCAATTCGAGGATTGACAAATAAAGGGTTTCGAAACCTGGAACAAAGTGAAAAATTAATGTTGACACTATAGTAAAGTACTAAGCTATCAGTTGTTATAAATGCTTAAGTCCGGATACCATATAAGAACTAATATAAAGGATTACCAAATTCTTGAATCGTCTAATATGTGAGCATAAATCCTACCACTTTATTCGAGGTATGATCATAATA
The DNA here is from genome assembly GCA_038502775.1 of Hippodamia convergens. Lineage (NCBI taxonomy): Eukaryota > Metazoa > Arthropoda > Insecta > Coleoptera > Coccinellidae > Hippodamia > Hippodamia convergens. The sequence continues at coordinate 97,736,538 of CM076607.1, forward strand.
TAAGTTGTGATATAAGGGTTTTTCTCCAAATGTTACACAACAAATTGACTGCTAGATTATGGAATTCTTTATTAATATGGGACGCTTTTGTATAGGGTTAATGCATAAGAGATGAAGATACGTTAAGTTCTTAACGTATCTACTTATGAAATTTTGTATACTAAAATGGTCCCCACATATTCTAGTATTTTGGATTATGTTATAGCTAGAATGAACAGCTTTAATTGTATTATCTCTTCCTCAACTTCTACTAAGAGGGGTCGAAAGAAGTACTTGCTCGCATAATTTGGGATGCAACAAGAATAATGATGATCTAAATGATGACAATCTCATCAATTACGACAAGAGGTTCTTTGTATTTATAATTACCCTTATTTATACTTACATTAATTCCACTTTGAACAAACTAAGACATATCCACAGTAGCTTCGACCTCAATTGCTCTATAAAATATTACGATTTTTACTTCAAATATTGAAAACATGGTGTGCTTTGACTTTCAGATCGAAAGTTTTGCTTTAGTAATAGAATATATGGATCAGAATTCATGATGGAATTAAATACTAGACATACCACTTCTTACTTATCCAAAATTTTTAAAACAACAATGAACTGTAATTAAGGTTACAATTTACGACGAAAATTATTTCATCTTTTTCTACAGTATCTCTATTTCACACAATTAGTTCTTGTCTACTGCCGGACGGGGCGCCACTTTCAACCTTCCAAACGTTTCTTCTCGAGTCGATTGTCTTTTCCTTCTTTGTCTATGCCCAGAAGCGATAGCTCACGTATTTTTAGGGGTCAATTTTCAATGACCTTGAGTAACCACTTTCACAAACACTAGCCAAACAAAAGTGTGCAAGTGTGCACTGAGCTCTGAGCTATACACTGCAAACAAAAAACCATTCTTGAATGGAATGAAGTATTAGAGTAATACCAAAATATATTTTGTTATAATATTACCATTTATGGTTCATTTGAACTTTTCAAATTTATATTTCAGTTGGATAGAATGTTGATGTGTTAGATGAACATTGAAAATTTCAAGTAAAAGTTTTATGACTACCTATATGATTCCTTGTTTGACGATTGTTCATCATATTTTTGCAAAGTATTCGACAGTGTGCTTTCAACGATACAATTTTCCCTATACTGTTAATTTCAAAACGTGTCTATGCATCTAATTAATTATAAGAAATATCTAATTGTATCTGATGATATCGGTGAAAGGTTCAATATTATGACCTGATATTTATGAGATTGGAATATAGATATTTCTCAGCTTTGGGTATTTCGGAAGATCTATCTTCAAATATATATTCAAGAAGTTCATAGATTTGAAAAGACTTTTGATACAGTGGACACAGAGATAATGATGAATAAGTTAGAAAAAATGGGATTTAGGAGAGTATGGTACAACTTGGTAAAATCACACTTGAGTGATCGAAGACATTGCAAAGTGATATGGAGAATGTCAAAACTGGTGTATCTCAGGGATCGGTCCTTGGACCATTACTGTACCTATTATATGTTCAAATTTCTGAATCTGAAATGTCATTACTTTATGTATTCAGATGACACAGCGCTTGTATTCTCTGGCCCAGGCTCAAGAGTTTGTGAACAGAATATAAATGATGATTTGGCAAAGTATTTCAAGTGGCTGTACACTAACATATTAAGCATAAATATCGATAAGACTGTATATATGACAATTAAACAAAATACCCAAAATGTGAGTGATATTAGAATAAGCCTGAATGGTATCTGAAAGAGGTTACTGAGTATAAGTATTTGGGACTTGTCATCTAGTATAATCTTACCTGGAATAATCATATTGAAAATATAATGAATAAAATTATACCCAATGGCAGGTGCAATAAGAAGATGTTCCCGAGAAATCAATGATAACACTAGAAAACTACTCTATCACAGCTTTATAAAACCACATCTATTATACCTAATTTCCTGCTGGGCTGCAGCTACAGGATATCTCATACAAAAACTTCAAAGGATGCAGAATGAAATTGTCAGGACTATATTTATATCAGTACCCCTATTTCACACCAACAGAACAATTATAAAAAGGAACTAAAGTTATGAATATTAGGAACTGTTGGAAATATATTAAACACAACCGAATGTTCATAGTTAATGAATATAATATTCTTTGGTCGTATAGTTACATAGTAACCATATAATTGCGATATTTCCAGTTAGCTATGTATTGAACAGTTGAACGATTGTCATTGATTGCAATATATGTTTTTCTAATCAATTCTACTTCTTGGTGTATCATCTAATTTCCTCAGGTTATGGGCCGTCCCATACACCCAGAATAGAACCGTGATTGATATAATATTGCAGTCAAAATAAAAAGAGTGAACCCTAGTAAATTTTCACCATGAGTATGTTTAATCTACAAATTTCAAAGCTCGCCGGTAGAGAAAACTATACGACCTGGAAGTTTGCAGTCAGATCATACTTAGAGCACGAAGATTTGTGGAATTGTGTTGATCCTGGAGGTCAAGATGCGAAGAAAGACATAAAAGCCAAGACCAAGATAATTTTGCTGGTAGAACCAATCAACTTCGTTCATATTGAAAATGCGTCGACATCGCGAGAAGTTTGGCTAAACCTGCAAAATGCTTTCGAGGACTCCGGGCTGTCAAGAAAAGTCGGCTTGCTGAAGGACCTAATCAACACAACGTTGGATAATTGTGCCAGTGTGGAGGAATACGTGAACAAAATTATGAGCACAGCTCATAAGTTACGTAACATTGGTTTTGAAGTTGGAGATGAGTGGCTTGGAACTCTCATGTTGGCAGGCTTACCGGATAATTATAAGCCAATGATAATGGGCCTAGAAAGTTCAAGTATAAAAATTTCTTCTGATTTTGTCAAGACAAAATTGTTACAAGAGGTCAAAGTGACAGAATCCACAGCATTTCTTACAAAACACAGAAAAAGCGACACAAACTCACAAAACAACAAATCAAAAGGAAGAGGCCCACGCTGCTATGGTTGCAATAAATATGGACATTATAAAAGTCAATGTCGAAAGAATAATAATCAAAATAATTTCGCAGCCAATTTTTCAGCTTACAGCTCATTGAATCCAGATGATTGGTATATAGACTCAGGGGCAACAATGCATATGACAAAACGCTCAGACTGGATGTACGATTTAGAGGCACCTCCGATCCAGAAGATAACGGTGGCAAATAACAGTACAGTCTCCGTGCAGAACATGGGTAAAGTAAACATTCAGACCAATGTTTGTAAGGATGTACATCAAATCCAGGTGAGAAATGTTTTGTTTATTCCTGAGCTAAGTGCAAACCTGTTATCGGTCAGTCAGTTGTCACGGAATGGATGTAATCTGGAATTCACTGATGAGGGTTGCAATATTTATAATGCCAATAGAGTGCTTATTGCAACTGCAAAACTGTCTGATAACATGTACAAACTTAATACAGTAACCGATAAGGCATATGTTACTACTTTTGAAAGTAAGACAGACTTGATTACATGGCATAAAAGAATGGGTCACTTAAATATTGCTGATGTTAAGAGGTTAGAGTCATGTGCTGAAGGTGTAAAAATAAGTAGTAAGGAAGTTGATTGTGTATGTATACCATGTTGCGAAGCGAAACAAACCAGATTTCCGTTTCCACCATCAAATTCGAGAGCAAATGCACTGCTGGAGATAATACACACTGATCTTTGTGGTCCGATGGAGACATCTTCCGCTGGAGGTGGGAAGTACTTCATAACCTTTGTAGATGATTTTTCTAGAAAAGTGTATGTGTTGTTTCTAAAGAATAATATGGATATCAAATCTGTGTTTATAAAGTTCAAAGAAGAGGTAGAAAATGAACTAGAAAAGAAAATTAAAATTTTAAGGAGTGATAACGGAAAAGAATATTGTAATAGAGAATTTTCTGATTTTCTAGCAGCCTCCGGAATCAAGCATCAAACCAGCACTCCGTACACGCCTGAGCAAAATGGACTAGCGGAACGGATGAACAGAACGTTGGTCGAGCGTGCTAAATGTATGCTGTTTGAAGCTGATCTGAAGAAAACCTATTGGACTGAGGCTGTTGCTACGGCAGCTTATATCATTAACCGATCACCATCACGTGTTTTGAATGAGGTAACACCTTATGAAAAATGGACTGGTAAGAAACCGAATCTTTCTCATTTGAAGATTTTTGGCTCTAAGGTCTTGGTACATGTTCCTAAACATAATCGTTCGAAATGGGACCGCAAATCCCGTGAATTAATATTTTTGGGTTACTGCGAAAATACTAAGGGATACAGATTATTTGATCCAGTTAGTAAAAAGATTGTTATTAGTAGGGATGTGATTTTCATTGAGAAAACAGAAGAAGAAAATATATCACAGTTACCTATATCAGAACCACCCCTTGCTTCAATCACTCTTAGTCCTAAAAATAATACTTTGGAACAGGAAGATACTTCACAAGATGACACTACGGCACCCACTAGTGAGACTTCTTTTGCCAGCAGTAATGAGACTGACGATCCCACATATTTTCCAACTACGAGTGATTATGATAGCGATATTGACGATTTCCAGAGATATTATAATTTAAGATCACATGAGAGAAATAATATGCAAGGCAATAATTTCATGTGTGTTACACAGTTTTCGGATCCATTAAGTGTGAAAGAGGCACTATCAAGCTCCAATGCTAAAAAATGGAAAGAAGCAATGGATGAAGAGTACAAGTGTTTATTAGAAAATGATACGTGGGAGTTGACTAATCTCCCATAAAATAAACATCCAATACCATGCAAATGGGTTTCTAAAACTAAAACAGATGAAAATGGTCAGATAGTAAAGTACAAAGCACGGCTTGTGATAAAAGGATGTTCTCAAAAATTTGAAATTGACTACAAGGAGGTATTTTCACCTGTGGTCAGACTTGCATCGTTGAGATATTTGTTTGCCTTATCTGTTAAATATAATTTGGATATATGGCAAATGGATGCTGTGTCTGCTTTTCTTCAAGGTGACATAGAAGAGGAGATTTATATGATGCAGCCTCCAATGTACTGTAATGGTGAACAAGTATGTCGATTAAAGAAATCACTATATGGTTTGAAACAAGCTAGCAGGCAATGGAATAAGAAGCTTGATTTCACATTAAAAGAAATGGGACTAGTTCAGTCAAAACAGGATCTTTGTATTTATTATAAAATCAAAGACAAAGACAACATGATTTTTCTAGCCATATATGTAGATGATTTGATTTTATTCACTAATAATGAGGAATCAAAATGTTATATAAAAGGAGAATTGCATAAAAAATTTAAAATGAAGGATCTTGGAGAGATACGTTTCTGTATAGGAATACATGTTGAACGAGATAGAGAGAAGGGCATAATTTATTTAGACCAGAAAAAATATATACAACAAGTATTAGAAAAATATGGAATGTTAGATTCTAAACCAGTGAAAACTCCAATGGATTTGAATGCAAAGTTCCAAAAATCCGAAGAAACATACATTCTGCATGATATTCCATATCAAGAGATAATCGGATGCTTATTATATATTTCTCAAATTACTAGGCCTGACATAAGTTTTGCTATAAATATGTTGAGCAAATACAATAACAAGCCTGAAATGAAGCATTGGATTGCACTCAAGAGAATTATGCGTTATTTGAAAGGCACTCAGGATTACAGGCTGAGTTATAAACAAAATTTGGAGGAGACTATGCCTCATGGATACTGTGATGCAGACTGGGCTAGCTCAGAAGATGACCGGCGTTCCTGTACAGGATATACGTTTCTGTTTCAGGGAGGAACAATTAGCTGGAATTCGAGGCGTCAGCCTACTGTGGCTCTATCCACAACAGAGGCTGAATACATGTCTTTGTCGTCGTGTGTACAAGAAGCTTTGTGGTTAAAGCAATTCCATGAAAGTTTTTGGCCTCAACTTAAAGATGAGGCCATGATTATTTACAGTGATAATCAAAGTTCTATAAAACTTTCAGGTTGTGACTACTACCACGCCAGGACCAAACACATAGATGTGAGGCACCATTTTGTTCGTGACAAAGTACTTGGAGGGGCCATTGATGTTCGCTACATACAGACGGATGCGATGGTTGCTGATGCACTTACTAAAGCCACTTCACATCCTAAATTGAGTTTCTGTTCTACGAAGATGGGGTTATGTTTAAGGGAGGATGTTGGAAATATATTAAACACAACCCAATGTTCATAGTTAATGAATATAATATTCTTTGGTCGTATAGTTACATAGTAACCATATAATTGCGATATTTCCAGTTAGCTATGTATTGAACAGTTGAACGATTGTCATTGATTGCAATATACGTTTTTCTAATCAATTCTACTTCTTGGTGTATCATCTAATTTCCTCAGGAACATTATATATTTTTGAACAAGTCAAACTTATATACAAGATAGAAATTAAAAACTAAAATCGAATACAAGACTAACAAAAAATAGAAATTTCCAGTGATATGAAGCAGGAAAAAAAAGTACCTAAGAAGAAACTCGGCAAGAAAAACAAAATGTTTACATTTACCTATCCGGCACCATTCATCCGTATAATCAAGTCCCTGTTGAAGTTGTAAAAAATGATACTACCAAAAAATGTGCCGTAACCTCTGTCATTTCCTCAGTGAGATTTAGCTTTTTGTTTGTAATATATAGTTTATTAATATAACAAAATTTATTTTTAGTTGAACAGGCTAAATTATAGTATTTTGTAGGCCCTGGTGCCTGTTTTTTATAATATGTTTTTAGGTCAACAATAAATGTTCGAAATTGAATTGAAAAATCGGTAGATATAACGAAAAATCGGTAGATAAAACGAAATATCTGTAGATATAACAAAAATCGGTAGGTTCGGCAACACTGCAATATAAGAAGGAATGAAGCTGAGTTTGACAGATATACCACCAGATCTGGGACATGCGCACGTAATTTAGTCCCCAATAAATTTGTTCGAGCTGTCGCTTCTGGGTAAGGATAGATATTCTGTGCCCAATGAGGGAACATAGATACAAATTTTCTGTCGAGTTTTGACATTGAGACAGAAAACAGTCATAGACATATGTTCGATCTGAAGATCAGTAATATAATAAATTATATATTTTGATTATGTTATGACTATTTGAATAGAACATTACATGGAGAAATGAAATAGATCATCAAATATGGCGATTGATGACTTTCACATTATTCGACGTATGTTGGGTTGCCTATACTTAGGAGACGAATAAGATGAAGTGTTCTATCTGAATATTATTTATATTATTATGAATTTTGAACGAATCGAATAAACTAATACTACTATTGTATTGTCTCTCGCTTATGCCAAATTTTCTATAAATGGCATTAACTGTTTATCAATGGGAAATTTAAGAAAAACAATTCTGTTCACATTTTGAATTGTCTGTCTAGGCAAAATTGAAATTTTCAAAAATTAGTATCTTCAGAACGGCGAGGTCTACACAAATGAAATTTGTTACAGAGAATTTCTTATTGCCGAATGATTTCATGAAAAAATCATGAACGATATCGGCTCCTGGCCACATTTTAAACTTTCCCTCTCTCAAGGCAATATTGGAATTTTCAAAATTTAATATCTTCAGAACGGAGGGGTCTACACAAATGAAATTTGTTTCAGAGAATTTCTTATTGCCGAATGATCTCATGAAAAAATCATGAACGATATCGGCTATTGGCCACATTTTAAATTATCCGTCTGTCAAGGTAAAAGTGAAAATTTCAAAAATTTATATCTCCGGAACGGCGAGGTCTACAGAAATAAAATCTGTACCAGAGAATTTCTTATTGCCGAATGATTTCATGAAAAAATCATGAACGATATCGGCTCCTGGCCACATTTTAAATTTTCCCTCTCTCAAGGCAATATTGAAATTTTCAAAATTTAATATCTTCAGAACGGAGGGGTCTACACAAATGAAATTTGTTTCAGAGAATTTCTTATTGCCGAATGATCTCATGAAAAAATCATGAACGATATCGGCTACTGGCCACATTTTAAATTATCCGTCTGTCAAGGTAAAAGTGAAAATTTCAAAAATTTATATCTCCGGAACGGCGAGGTCTACAGAAATAAAATTTGTACCAGAGAATTTCTTATTGCCGAATGATCTCATGAAAAAATCATGAACGATATCGGCTACTGGCCACATTTTAAATTATCCGTCTGTCAAGGTAAAATTGAAAATTTCAAAAATTTATATCTCCGGAACGGCGAGGTCTACAGAAATAAAATTTGTACCAGAGAATTTCTTATTGTCGAATGATCTCCTGAAAAAACATTAACGATATCGGCTACTGGCCACATTTTAAATTATCCGTCTGTCAAGGTAAAATTGAAAATTTCAAAAATTTATGTCCGGAACGGCGAGGTCTACAGAAATAAAATTTGTACCAGAGAATTTCTTATTGCCGAATGATCTCATGAGAAAATCATGAACGATATCGGCTACTGGCCACATTTTGAATTATCCGTCTGTCAAGGTAAAATTGAAAATTTCAAAAATTTATATCTCCGGAACGGCGAGGTCTGCAGAAATAAAATTTGTACCAGAGAATTTCTTATTGCTGAATGATTTCATGAAAAAATCATGAACGATATCGGCTCCTGGCCACATTTTAAATTATCCCTCTCTGTCAAGGTAAAATTGAGAATTTCAAAAATTGATATCTCCGGAACGGCGAGGTCTACAGAAATAAAATTTGTACCAGAGAATTTCTTATTGCCGAATGATCTGATGAAAAAATCATGAACGATATCGGCTCCTGGCCACATTTTAAATTATCCCTCTGTCAAGGTAAAATTGAGAATTTCAAAAATTTATATCTCCGGAACGGCGAGGTCTACAGAAATAAAATTTGTACCAGAGAATTTCTTATTGCCGAATGATCTGATGAAAAAATCATGAACGATATCGGCTCCTGGCCACATTTTAAATTATCCCTCTGTCAAGGTAAAATTGAGAATTTCAAAAATTGATATCTCCGGAACGGCGAGGTCTACAGAAATAAAATTTGTACCAGAGAATTCTTATTGCCGAATGATCTCATGAAAAAATCATGAATGATATCGGCTCCTGGCCACATTTTCAATTATCCCTCTGTCAAGGCAATATTGAAATTCTCAAAAATTAATATCTTCAAAACGGAGGGGTCTACACAAATGAAATTTATTTCAGAAAATTTCTTATTGCCGAATGATTTCATAAGAAAATCAAATGATATTGACGCCTGCCCACATTTAGAATTTTTCATCTATATAGGCAATTGAAATTGAAAAAATTAAAATCTGCTGGGTCATTAGAAATTAGAATTTCCTTTGATTTAGGACAAAAAAGATGAACAAATTGAAAATTTTATTTCTGTTGACCTCGCCGCTCCGGAGATATAAATTTTTGAAATTTTCAATTTTACCTTGACAGACGGATAATTTGAAATGTGGCCAGGAGCCGATATCGTTCATGATTTTTTCATGAAATCATTCGGCAATGAGAAATTCTCTGGTACAAATTTTATTTCTGTAGACCTCGCCGTTCCGGAGATATTAATTTTTGAAATTTTCAATTTTACCTTGACAGAAGGATAATTTAAAATGTGGCCAGGAGCCGATATCGTTCATGATTTTTTCATGAAATCATTCGGCAATAAGAAATTCTCTGGTACAAATTTTATTTGTGTAGACCTCGCCGTTTTGAAGATATTAATTTTTGAAAATTTCAATATTGCCTTGACAGAGGGATAATTTAAAATGTGGCCAGGAGCCGATATCGTTCATGATTTTTTCATGAAATCATTCGGCAATAAGATATTCTCTGAAACAAATTTCATTAGTGTAGACCTCGCCGTTCTGAAGATATTAATTTTTGAAAATTTCAATTTTACCTTGACAGCAGAGGGATGATTTAAAATGTGGCCAGTAGCCGATATCGTTCATGAATTTTTCATGAGATCATTCGGCAAAAAGAAATTCTCTGAAACAAATTTCATTTGTGTAGACCCCTCCGTTCTGAAGATATTAATTTTTGAAAATTTCAATATTGCCTTGACAGAGGGATAATTTATAATGTGGCCAGAAGCCGTTATCGTTCATGATTTTTTCATGAAATCATTCGGCAATAAGAAATTCTCTGGTACAAATTTTATTTCTGTAGACCTCGCCGTTCCGGAGTTATAAATTTTTGAAATTTTCAATTTTACCTTGACAGACGGATAATTTAAAATGTGGTCAGTAGCCGATATCGTTCATGATTTTTTCATGAGATCATTCGGCAATAAGAAATTCTCTGGTACAAATTTTATTTCTGTAGACCTCGCCGTTCCGGAGATATAAATTTTTGAAATTTTCAATTTTACCTTGACAGACGGATAATTTATAATGTGGCCAGAAGCCGATATCGTTCATGATTTTTTCATGAAATCATTCGGCAATAAGAAATTCTCTGGTACAAATTTTATTTCTGTAGACCTCGCCGTTCCAGAGATATAAATTTTTGAAATTTTCAATTTTACCTTGTCAGAGGGATAATTTAAAATGTGGCCAGGAGCCGATATCGTTCATGATTTTTTCATGAGATCATTCGGCAATAAGAAATTCTCTGGTACAAATTTTATTTCTGTAGACCTCGCCGTTCCGGAGTTATAAATTTTTGAAATTTTTAATTTTACCTTGACAGACGGATAATTTAAAATGTGGTCAGTAGCCGATATCGTTCATGATTTTTTCATGAGATCATTCGGCAATAAGAAATTCTCTGGTACAAATTTTATTTCTGTAGACCTCGCCGTTCCGGAGATATAAATTTTTGAAATTTTCAATTTTACCTTGACAGACGGATAATTTAAAATGTGGCCAGTAGCCGATATCGTTTATGATTTTTTCATGAGATCATTCGGCAATAAGAAATTCTCTGGTACAAATTTTATTTCTGTAGACCTCGCCGTTCCGGAGATATAAATTTTTGAAATTTTCAATTTTACCTTGACAGACGGGGATAATTTAAAATGTGGCCAGTAGCCGATATCGTTTATGATTTTTTCATGAGATCATTCGGCAATAAGAAATTCTCTGGTACAAATTTTATTTCTGTAGACCTCGCCGTTCCAGAGATATAAATTTTTGAAATTTTCAATTTTATCTTGACAGACGGATAATTTAAAATGTGGCCAGTAGCCGAATTTCAATATTGCCTTGACAGAGGGATAATTTATAATGTGGCCAGTAGCCGATATCGTTCATGATTTTTTCATGAAATCATTCGGCAATAAGAAATTCTCTGGTACAAATTTTATTTCTGTAGACCTCGCCGTTCCAGAGATATAAATTTTTGAAACTTTCAATTTTACCTTGACAGACGGATAATTTAAAATGTGGCCAGTAGCCGATATCGTTCATGATTTTTTCATGAGATCATTCGGCAATAAGAAATTCTTTGGTACAAATTTTATTTGTGTAGACCTCGCCGTTCTGAAGATATTAATTTTTGAAAATTTCAATATTGCCTTGAGAGAGGGATAATTTAAAATGTGGCCAGGAGCCGATATCGTTCATGATTTTTTCATGAAATCATTCGGCAATAAGAAATTCTCTGAAACAAATTTCATTTGTGTGGACCTCGCCGTTCTGAAGATATTAATTTTTGAAAATTTCAATTTTACCTTGACAGCAGAGGAATAATTTAAAATGTGGCCAGTAGCCGATATCGTTCATGATTTTTTCATGAGATCATTCGGCAAAAAGAAATTCTCTGAAACAAATTTCATTTGTGTAGACCCCTCCGTTCTGAAGATATTAATTTTTGAAAATCTCAATATTGCCTTGACAGAGGGATAATTTATAATGTGGCCAGTAGCCGATATCGTTCATGATTTTTTCATGAAATCATTCGGCAATAAGAAATTCTCTGGTACAAATTTTATTTCTGTAGACCTCGCCGTTCCGGAGATATAAATTTTTGAAATTTTCAATTTTACCTTGACAGACGGATAATTTAAAATGTGGCCAGTAGCCGATATCGTTTAGGATTTTTTCATGAGATCATTCGGCAATAAGAAATTCTCTGGTACGAATTTTATTTCTGTAGACCTCGCCGTTCCAGAGATATAAATTTTTGAAATTTTCAATTTTACCTTGTTAGAGGGATAATTTAAAATGTGGCTAGGAGCCGATATCGTTCATGATTTTTTCATGAGATCATTCGGCAATGAGAAATTCTCTGGTACAAATTTTATTTCTGTAGACCTCGCCGTTCCGGAGTTATAAATTTTTGAAATTTTCAATTTTACCTTGACAGACGGATAATTTAAAATGTGGCCAGTAGCCGATATCGTTCATGATTTTTTCATGAGATCATTCGGCAATAAGAAATTTCGACAGACGGATAATTTAAAATGTGGCCAGTAGCCGATATCGTTCATGATTTTTTTCATGAGATCATTCGGCAATAAGAAATTCTCTGGTACAAATTTTATTTCTGTAGACCTCGCCGTTCCGGAGTTATAAATTTTTGAAATTTTCAATTTTACCTTGACAGACGGATAATTTAAAATGTGGCCAGTAGCCGATATCGTTCATGATTTTTTCATGAGATCATTCGGCAATAAGAAATTCTTTGGTACAAATTTTATTTGTGTAGACCTCGCCGTTCTGAAGATATTAATTTTTGAAAATTTCAATATTGCCTTGAGAGAGGGATAATTTAAAATGTGGCCAGGAGCCGATATCGTTCATGATTTTTTCATGAAATCATTCGGCAATAAGAAATTCTCTGAAACAAATTTCATTTGTGTGGACCTCGCCGTTCTGAAGATATTAATTTTTGAAAATTTCAATTTTACCTTGACAGCAGAGGAATAATTTAAAATGTGGCCAGTAGCCGATATCGTTCATGATTTTTTCATGAGATCATTCGGCAAAAAGAAATTCTCTGAAACAAATTTCATTTGTGTAGACCCCTCCGTTCTGAAGATATTAATTTTTGAAAATCTCAATATTGCCTTGACAGAGGGATAATTTATAATGTGGCCAGTAGCCGATATCGTTCATGATTTTTTCATGAAATCATTCGGCAATAAGAAATTCTCTGGTACAAATTTTATTTCTGTAGACCTCGCCGTTCCGGAGATATAAATTTTTGAAATTTTCAATTTTACCTTGACAGACGGATAATTTAAAATGTGGCCAGTAGCCGATATCGTTTAGGATTTTTTCATGAGATCATTCGGCAATAAGAAATTCTCTGGTACGAATTTTATTTCTGTAGACCTCGCCGTTCCAGAGATATAAATTTTTGAAATTTTCAATTTTACCTTGTCAGAGGGATAATTTAAAATGTGGCCAGGAGCCGATATCGTTCATGATTTTTTCATGAAATCATTCGGCAATAAGAAATTCTCTGGTACAAATTTTATTTGTGTAGACCTCGCCGTTTTGAAGATATTAATTTTTGAAAATTTCAATATTGCCTTGACAGAGGGATAATTTAAAATGTGGCCAGTAGCCGATATCGTTCATGATTTTTTTCATGAGATCATTCGGCAATAAGAAATTCTCTGGTACAAATTTTATTTCTGTAGACCTCGCCGTTCCGGAGTTATAAATTTTTGAAATTTTCAATTTTACCTTGACAGACGGATAATTTAAAATGTGGCCAGTAGCCGATATCGTTCATGATTTTTTCATGAGATCATTCGGCAATAAGAAATTCTTTGGTACAAATTTTATTTGTGTAGACCTCGCCGTTCTGAAGATATTAATTTTTGAAAATTTCAATATTGCCTTGAGAGAGGGATAATTTAAAATGTGGCCAGGAGCCGATATCGTTCATGATTTTTTCATGAAATCATTCGGCAATAAGAAATTCTCTGAAACAAATTTCATTTGTGTGGACCTCGCCGTTCTGAAGATATTAATTTTTGAAAATTTCAATTTTACCTTGACAGCAGAGGAATAATTTAAAATGTGGCCAGTAGCCGATATCGTTCATGATTTTTTCATGAGATCATTCGGCAAAAAGAAATTCTCTGAAACAAATTTCATTTGTGTAGACCCCTCCGTTCTGAAGATATTAATTTTTGAAAATCTCAATATTGCCTTGACAGAGGGATAATTTATAATGTGGCCAGTAGCCGATATCGTTCATGATTTTTTCATGAAATCATTCGGCAATAAGAAATTCTCTGGTACAAATTTTATTTCTGTAGACCTCGCCGTTCCGGAGATATAAATTTTTGAAATTTTCAATTTTACCTTGACAGACGGATAATTTAAAATGTGGCCAGTAGCCGATATCGTTTAGGATTTTTTCATGAGATCATTCGGCAATAAGAAATTCTCTGGTACGAATTTTATTTCTGTAGACCTCGCCGTTCCAGAGATATAAATTTTTGAAATTTTCAATTTTACCTTGTCAGAGGGATAATTTAAAATGTGGCCAGGAGCCGATATCGTTCATGATTTTTTCATGAAATCATTCGGCAATAAGAAATTCTCTGGTACAAATTTTATTTGTGTAGACCTCGCCGTTTTGAAGATATTAATTTTTGAAAATTTCAATATTGCCTTGACAGAGGGATAATTTAAAATGTGGCCAGGAGCCGATATCGTTCATGATTTTTTCATGAAATCATTCGGCAATAAGAAATTCTCTGGTACAAATTTTATTTGTGTAGACCTCGCCGTTCTGAAGATATTAATTTTTGAAAATTTCAATATTGCCTTGACAGAGGGATAATTTAAAATGTGGCCAGGAGCCGATATCGTTCATGATTTTTTCATGAAATCATTCGGCAATAAGAAATTCTCTGAAACAAATTTCATTTGTGTGGACCTCGCCGTTCTGAAGATATTAATTTTTGAAAATTTCAATTTTACCTTGACAGCAGAGGAATAATTTAAAATGTGGCCAGTAGCCGATATCGTTCATGATTTTTTCATGAGATCATTCGGCAAAAAGAAATTCTCTGAAACAAATTTCATTTGTGTAGACCCCTCCGTTCTGAAGATATTAATTTTTGAAATTTTCAATTTTACCTTGACAGACGGATAATTTAAAATGTGGCCAGTAGCCGATATCGTTTAGGATTTTTTCATGAGATCATTCGGCAATAAGAAATTCTCTGGTACGAATTTTATTTCTGTAGACCTCGCCGTTCCAGAGATATAAATTTTTGAAATTTTCAATTTTACCTTGTTAGAGGGATAATTTAAAATGTGGCTAGGAGCCGATATCGTTCATGATTTTTTCATGAGATCATTCGGCAATGAGAAATTCTCTGGTACAAATTTTATTTCTGTAGACCTCGCCGTTCCGGAGTTATAAATTTTTGAAATTTTCAATTTTACCTTGACAGACGGATAATTTAAAATGTGGCCAGTAGCCGATATCGTTCATGATTTTTTCATGAGATCATTCGGCAATAAGAAATTTCGACAGACGGATAATTTAAAATGTGGCCAGTAGCCGATATCGTTCATGATTTTTTTCATGAGATCATTCGGCAATAAGAAATTCTCTGGTACAAATTTTATTTCTGTAGACCTAGCCGTTCCGGAGTTATAAATTTTTGAAATTTTCAATTTTACCTTGACAGACGGATAATTTAAAATGTGGCCAGTAGCCGATATCGTTCATGATTTTTTCATGAGATCATTCGGCAATAAGAAATTCTTTGGTACAAATTTTATTTGTGTAGACCTCGCCGTTCTGAAGATATTAATTTTTGAAAATTTCAATATTGCCTTGAGAGAGGGATAATTTAAAATGTGGCCAGGAGCCGATATCGTTCATGATTTTTTCATGAAATCATTCGGCAATAAGAAATTCTCTGAAACAAATTTCATTTGTGTGGACCTCGCCGTTCTGAAGATATTAATTTTTGAAAATTTCAATTTTACCTTGACAGCAGAGGAATAATTTAAAATGTGGCCAGTAGCCGATATCGTTCATGATTTTTTCATGAGATCATTCGGCAAAAAGAAATTCTCTGAAACAAATTTCATTTGTGTAGACCCCTCCGTTCTGAAGATATTAATTTTTGAAAATCTCAATATTGCCTTGACAGAGGGATAATTTATAATGTGGCCAGTAGCCGATATCGTTCATGATTTTTTCATGAAATCATTCGGCAATAAGAAATTCTCTGGTACAAATTTTATTTCTGTAGACCTCGCCGTTCCGGAGATATAAATTTTTGAAATTTTCAATTTTACCTTGACAGACGGATAATTTAAAATGTGGCCAGTAGCCGATATCGTTTAGGATTTTTTCATGAGATCATTCGGCAATAAGAAATTCTCTGGTACGAATTTTATTTCTGTAGACCTCGCCGTTCCAGAGATATAAATTTTTGAAATTTTCAATTTTACCTTGTCAGAGGGATAATTTAAAATGTGGCCAGGAGCCGATATGGTTCATGATTTTTTCATGAAATCATTCGGCAATAAGAAATTCTCTGGTACAAATTTTATTTGTGTAGACCTCGCCGTTTTGAAGATATCAATTTTTGAAAATTTCAATATTGCCTTGACAGAGGGATAATTTAAAATGTGGCCAGGAGCCGATATCGTTCATGATTTTTTCATGAAATCATTCGGCAATAAGAAATTCTCTGGTACAAATTTTATTTGTGTAGACCTCGCCGTTCTGAAGATATTAATTTTTGAAAATTTCAATATTGCCTTGACAGAGGGATAATTTAAAATGTGGCCAGGAGCCGATATCGTTCATGATTTTTTCATGAAATCATTCGGCAATAAGAAATTCTCTGAAACAAATTTCATTTGTGTGGACCTCGCCGTTCTGAAGATATTAATTTTTGAAAATTTCAATTTTACCTTGACAGCAGAGGAATAATTTAAAATGTGGCCAGTAGCCGATATCGTTCATGATTTTTTCATGAGATCATTCGGCAAAAAGAAATTCTCTGAAACAAATTTCATTTGTGTAGACCCCTCCGTTCTGAAGATATTAATTTTTGAAATTTTCAATTTTACCTTGACAGACGGATAATTTAAAATGTGGCCAGTAGCCGATATCGTTTAGGATTTTTTCATGAGATCATTCGGCAATAAGAAATTCTCTGGTACGAATTTTATTTCTGTAGACCTCGCCGTTCCAGAGATATAAATTTTTGAAATTTTCAATTTTACCTTGTTAGAGGGATAATTTAAAATGTGGCTAGGAGCCGATATCGTTCATGATTTTTTCATGAGATCATTCGGCAATGAGAAATTCTCTGGTACAAATTTTATTTCTGTAGACCTCGCCGTTCCGGAGTTATAAATTTTTGAAATTTTCAATTTTACCTTGACAGACGGATAATTTAAAATGTGGCCAGTAGCCGATATCGTTCATGATTTTTTCATGAGATCATTCGGCAATAAGAAATTTCGACAGACGGATAATTTAAAATGTGGCCAGTAGCCGATATCGTTCATGATTTTTTTCATGAGATCATTCGGCAATAAGAAATTCTCTGGTACAAATTTTATTTCTGTAGACCTCGCCGTTCCGGAGTTATAAATTTTTGAAATTTTCAATTTTACCTTGACAGACGGATAATTTAAAATGTGGCCAGTAGCCGATATCGTTCATGATTTTTTCATGAGATCATTCGGATATAAGAAATTCTCTGGTACAAATTTTATTTCTGTAGACCTCGCCGTTCCGGAGATATAAATTTTTGAAATTTTCAATTTTACCTTGACAGACGGATAATTTAAAATGTGGCCAGTAGCCGATATCGTTTATGATTTTTTCATGAGATCATTCGGCAATAAGAAATTCTCTGGTACGAATTTTATTTCTGTAGACCTCGCCGTTCCAGAGATATAAATTTTTGAAATTTTCAATTTTACCTTGTCAGAGGGATAATTTAAAATGTGGCCAGGAGCCGATATCGTTCATGATTTTTTCATGAAATCATTCGGCAATAAGAAATTCTCTGGTACAAATTTTATTTGTGTAGACCTCGCCGTTTTGAAGATATTAATTTTTGAAAATTTCAATATTGCCTTGACAGAGGGATAATTTAAAATGTGACCAAGAGCCGATATCGTTCATGATTTTTTCATGAAATCATTCGGCAATAAGAAATTCTCTGGTACAAATTTTATTTGTGTAGACCTCGCCGTTCTGAAGATATTAATTTTTGAAAATTTCAATATTGCCTTGACAGAGGGATAATTTAAAATGTGGCCAGGAGCCGATATCGTTCATGATTTTTTCATGAAATCATTCGGCAATAAGAAATTCTCTAAAACAAATTTCATTTGTGTGGACCTCGCCGTTCTGAAGATATTAATTTTTGAAAATTTCAATTTTACCTTGACAGCAGAGGAATAATTTAAAATGTGGCCAGTAGCCGATATCGTTCATGATTTTTTCATGAGATCATTCGGCAAAAAGAAATTCTCTGAAACAAATTTCATTTGTGTAGACCCCTCCGTTCTGAAGATATTAATTTTTGAAAATCTCAATATTGCCTTGACAGAGGGATAATTTATAATGTGACCAAGAGCCGATATCGTTCATGATTTTTTCATGAAATCATTCGGCAATAAGAAATTCTCTGGTACAAATTTTATTTCTGTAGACCTCGCCGTTCCGGAGATATAAATTTTTGAAATTTTCAATTTTACCTTGACAGACGGATAATTTAAAATGTGGCCAGTAGCCGATATCGTTCATGATTTTTTCATGAGATCATTCGGCAATAAGAAATTCTCTGGTACAAATTTCATTTCTGTAGACCTCGCCGTTCCAGAGATAAAAATTTTTGAAATTTTCAATTTTACCTCGACAGACGGATAATTTAAAATGTGGCCAGTAGCCGATATCGTTCATGATTTTTTCATTAGATCATTCGGCAATAAGAAATTCTCTGGTACAAATTTTATTTCTGTAGACCTCGCCGTTCCAGAGATAAAAATTTTTGAAATTTTCAATTTTACCTTGACAGACGGATAATTTAAAATGTGGCCAGTAGCCGATATCGTTCATGATTTTTTCATGAGATTATTCGGCAATAAGAAATTCTCTGAAACAAATTTCATTTGTGTAGACCCCTCCGTTCTGAAGATATTAATTTTTGAAAATTTCAATTTTGCCTAGACAGACAATTCAAAATGTGAACAGAATTGTTTTTCTTAAATTTCCCATTGATAAACAGTTAATGCCATTTATAGAAAATTTGGCATAAGCAAGAGACAATACAATAGTAGTATTAGTTTATTCGATTCGTTCAAAATTCATAATAATATAAATAATATTCAGATAGAATTCTTCATCTTATTCGTCTCCTAAGTACAGGCAACCCAACATACGTCGAATAATGTGAAAGTCATCAATCGCCTTATTTGATGATCTTTTTCATTTCTCCATGTAATTTTCTATTCAAATAGTCATAACATAATCAAAATATATAATTTATTATATTACTGATCTTCAGATCGAACATATGTCTATGACTGTTTTCTGTCTCAATGTCAAAACTCGACAGAAAATTTGTATCTATGTTCCCTCATTGGGCACAGAATATCTATCCTTACCCAGAAGCGACAGCTCGAACAAATTTAAATAGGACAAAATTACGTGCGTGCGCATGTCCCAGATCTGGTGGTATATCTGTCAAACTCAGCTTCATTCCTTCTTATATTGCAGTGTTGCCGAACCTACCGATTTTTCGTTATATCTACAGATATTTCGTTTTATCTACCGTTTTTTCGTTATATCTACCGATTTTTCAATTCAATTTCGAACATTTATTGTTGACCTAAAAACATATTATAAAAAACAGGCACCAGGGCCTACAAAATACTATAATTTAGCCTGTTCAACTAAAAATAAATTTTGTAATATTAATAAACTATATATTACAAACAAAAAGCTAAATCTCACTGAGGAAATGACAGAGGTTACGGCGCAGTTTTTGGTAGTATCAACTTTTACAACTTCAACAGGGACTTGATTATACGGATGAATGCTGCCGGATAGGTGAATGTAAACATTTTGTTTTTCTTGCCGAGTTTCTTCTTAGGTACTTTTTTTTTCCTGCTTCATATCAATGGAAATTTCTATTTTTTTTAGTCTTGTATTCGATTTTAGTTTTTTACTTTCTATATTGTATATAAGTTTGACTTGTTCAAAAAATATAATGTTCCTAATATACATAACTTTAGTTCCTTTTTATAATTGTTCTGTTGGTGTGAGATAGGGGCAGGGCCGTCGCTACAGGGGGGGGAGGGAGGTGAGCCTCCCCCCCCAGAGCAGATTCTAGAGGGCGCAAAATTGATCTCTCATCATTGAATAACTACAGCAAAATGTCATAGAAATGCAAACATGTCGCAAGCAAATGTTACTTGCCAAATATGATTTATACATGAGCTGCTTGTAATGCCATCTAGACTATTCATGTGAACTGCACCGATGGCATTGTAGAAAGCCTCGTTTCGGAAAGATTGTTATGCTGTGAATCCCCGAATTGCTGACTATTCGTATTCGTCAAAATCATTCAATAGAAGGAAGAGAAACATAACTTTTTATTTATTGAATTATGATGTCTAAAGTAAAAAAACATTCGAACGGAATAACGGATTATGAATCCTCGCCAGAACAAATTCGAACCGTTTGAGGCGGAATTCAGAAAGAGGGCTCAAAAAAAACTTGATCAGGAAAAAAGGCGCAGATGTGATTAACATCTTGAATACACGGATCAAAGCCAGAAATATTGTCTCTGAAAATAACGAAAGATGTAAGTTCAAGCGATATAACGTTAGTTTGGAGACTATTCAAAAACTTTTCACCTGGTTATTCATTATCTACTCTTGTAATTTTTCACGTAAAGACTTGATTTGTATTTAATTATAGGTAATCCAATTCTTTATTTTTTTATTTTTTTGTTCAATAATTTTTTTAATTCGGAAAATAGGTTGAATTGCAGTGTCTATAAAACTTGAATGATATTATTCAACGGCTGTTCATTATATTTCCATAGAATTCTCGATGGTGTGTCATCAAAGTTTTTATGGTAATAGTTACAAACACCACGCTGAAATTTATTCATTCAATGATTCAATATTCCGATAATAGTTATTTATAATACAAGTGCAGAAGGCACCACCAAATATTTTTCCACGTTTCTGAAATTCAAATTTTTGAACGAACGAGTATTAGAATAACCCTTTTGTACGAGTTTTATCCATTATTCTATTCAATTTTCTGAATTATTATTAATTAAATATTAATTAATATTTCCATAAATATCGTTCAATGATTTTCCCATTGACAAATATTGATTGGCTGAACTGTTTTCTCTTTCATAAATTTGACAGATAATCACTAAATCCATGTAGAGGGGGAATAAACATGTAATTATCAATATAACCATAAAAAACTGTTCTAGAATGAGTTATTCTCTCACGATTTTGTTCTACAAGATGTGGCAGAATGAATGGATCTGACACAAAATTAGAAAAAATAGTTATTTCTCTAGGTCTTTGTCAGATCCATTCATTCTGCCACATCTTGTAGAACAAAATCGTGAGAGAATAACTCTTTCTAGCACATGGTGATATTTATGATTACATGTTGGCCTCCTGCTACGAATTTATGCATTATCTGTCAAATTTATGAGAGAAAAAACACTTCTGAAAACCAATATTTTTCAATCCAAAATCACTAACTGTTTTTTATGGCAATATTCCATAAATTTCGATAAAAATTAAATCAATTGGCAGGTTTTTTCGGCTGAGGTTTTTTTCCCCTGACTCTATAGTATCGTATGATACTAGTGATGATAGTATCGTATGATTCTATAGTATCATACGAAGAATGTTATGATACCCCGTTCTTTTTTTACCTCAGCTTAGGTACTTTTTGTTTCAACATTTATTGTATTATTTTAGCTCTCTATTTTCATGAGAACGACGTATAATACTCGTACAGCGAAGTAATATTCTAAAACTTTGAAATCGTGGAAGAATATCAATGCCTTCTGCATTTGTATTATAAAAATCTTTCAATTTTTGTACAATAATCTACAGTTTTTGTTAATTATGTTAATTTATAGGTAAGTCTTTGATGAACTGTATTATTAATTTCTGCCAATATCAATTTTCTTTCATAAATTTGTATTTTTTGATAAGTTTTTGAATGAGGGGGCGTCAAAATCCATTTCTCCCCCCCTAGGAAAATCTTTTAGCTACGGCCCTGGATAGGGGTACTAATGTATTCATGAATACATTCTAGCTTGTAAATGTAAATTCGAGATAATTTTCATTCAAATTATTGAATGACCTAATATTCCTCTTTTTCAGCTATTTCTTTGAGTGAAACTGAAAAAAAGGGGAAAAATCATCTATATAAGATAAAATCAAGAGGATGAAGGCTACAATCAACTCTTTGCGGTGCAAAATTAATAGGATGAAAGTGATCCGTCACTCCTTTAAAGGTCAGCCTCTCATATCCAGTAATAAATTAGCAATAAGTAAATTGATTAGATAATCAAAAAGCTATCTGTCTAAGGAGCAGGGCATGGCAACTCCTTTGTTAAATTTTTGACCACAAGTTGCAATAGATTGCCGCTGATGCGCTAGTGTCGCTTCCCAAAGGTAAGCTTGGCAACATAAAAACATCCAACCGGCAACCACGCAAATCGTATATTCCAACCTATTTTCTATGGTTCGATTTGTGTCAATGTCAAATATTTTATTGAAATTCGTGTGTAGGATGTGTACGTTATCTCTGATTGTTGCAATTTTGTTTTGTTAAAGTAATTATCATTCAAGTACTTTTTGCACGCTTTATACAAAATGTCGGTGAAACGCTGTTTCGTGTTTAACTGCGAAAACGATACGAATTCCGGAGTACCGATGCACCACTTTCCAGAAGTTGGAAAAACAAATGTTCTAAGGTGAGTAATAACATAAGTAAACTGTTATCATTGCTAAGATTCAATTTAAGTTTCTTTTATTCAGGACTGCCACCAGCCATTTGCGCAGAAATAGGGGGAACTACAATTTCCTGAGAAAATTGTTTCCTCTGCCATCTCCTCGAACCCTTAGGACTCTCCTCAGCAGAATTCCCTTCTCCACAGGAATTTGCCAACCTGTATTGAATGCCCTCAAGATAAAGTTGGAAAGTTAAGACGCAAAAGATCGATTTGTTTCCCTAATGTTCGATGAAATGACCATCCGACGTCATTTATCCTACAATTCAAAATTGGACAGAATCGAAGGCTACCAAGACCACAAAGGACAAGGCTACAGTGGAAAGGTAAGACAGAGGCAAAATTATCTATCTAACCTCTATGTGAGATTCTTCTCAACTGTGCTCTTTATTTTTATTGTTTTATGATGAATAGTAGTTTATTGATTTTTCATTTCCCAGGTCGCAGATCATGCTCTTGTTTTTATGGTGCAAGGGCTAAGACGGTGTAGAAGTAACCAGTAGCATACTACTTTAGCTCCTCTCAAACCTCCAGTGATCGTCTAGTAATATTTCTGCGCCAAGTTATTCGTGCATGTGCTACATCACAGACGAGGACTTGAGACCGAAAGGCAAGGTAGTCATGAAAGTTAAGCACGCTGCACAGATTTTCAGCCATACTGTAGCTAGCCACATAGAACATGAACATAAGCATGGTGAGTCTTCCATTAGTTGCCAAAATATGATAAGTCCACTCATAAAAGAATAATTAATTATGCTGCATTTCTTCGTTGTAGGTTGCCTAAAAGAAGAATCGTCAGCTATTGTAACTGCCTTCTTCGTTAGATTCATGGACAACCTGTTTGATTCGGTGAATGGAAGTGGTGCTTTCCCCGATAAAGGGAAAACTCTAAGAACCCGTATTACAACCTCAAGCTGAGGAGGTTATAAAAACAAAGTCTTATGTTGGAAACACAAAGTCCAATTCCCCTCCTTCTCAAGCAGGCTGGCTGTTCACCTTACAACAGTGTTTTCCAAACTGTGGGGCGCGCCCCCCTAGGGGGGCGCGAGACTGTTGCAGGGGGGGCACGCAGCTGATTTCAAAATTTCATTTTCGAATACAAAAACGAAAAAAGTCGAATAGGCGTCAAAAAATTAAGCAGAAAAACGGTTATAGAAAAATTAAGGGGGGCACAACAAATTTTTTTCCAAAAAGGGGGGCGCAGGTACAAAAAGTTTGGAAAGCACTGCCTTACAAGCAGTTGGTCTCATTTGGATAGACCTTAAAAAAGAGGGTTTCTACTATTTAGAACCAAGGACCCTTAATCAAGATCCCCTTGAAAACTTCAATGGAGTCGTTAGGGCGAACTGTGGTGGAAACAGCAATCCAACTTGTAGGCAGTATACTGGTGGCTTCAAAACTGCTATTATCAACAACTTCGCCTTTGCTGACATGGCTCAGGTGGCTTTTCTCTCTTATGATAAAAAAGTATCTGGTGCTCAAGGTAAAATTCTTCACTATTCAAGAATACATTAGGCGTTTCCCTGAAATAATTATATATTATGATTATACTGTTTTGATTTTTTCAATGTATAATATGGTATTTCTTCATCTGAAATAATCATTTTTTATTGTTTTCAGCTGTTGAATTTTCAGTATTTACAATAAACGAACTTAATATATTTTGTTCTGTTATTTAAGATTTTATTAGTCCTCCAATCACTTTGAAATTCATTAACATCTCAACATTTCTCAATTGTGATACCAATTGATTGATCCAATTTGTTTTGAACAATACTTGATTGTAATATTAGTGACATGTTCAGTTCAAAGTTACAACAATTCATATCAATTCAAAGTGAAATATTTTATTCGAATATTTTACTAGGGCACAGGGGAGGTCATGGAAGCTACTCAAATTTATCACAACATAATGAAGTTATCAACTCGAAATGTTTTCTATATTTTTATAATGAACACTAAATCTGTTTTTTGATTATGAAACTAGTCGAAATTTGAAGATATAACAAACAGATTAATCAGGGCCCTATTTCGAAGGAATCATTAACAGAGAGAAGAATGAAAAAATTGAGGAAAATTGAAGGCTTAATGAGAGAAATAGAAAGGAAAAACTTTATTCATATTTTCGTTACATTTCCCTAACATCATTTGGAAATGCAATACAAATGATCTTCAAAATTTTCTTTTATATTCTCATTAAACTTCAGCTGTTCCTACAATTTTTCATTTCCTTCTCCAATTCGGCGCTCTATCGAATATAAACAAGGTCGATACGTCCCCGTCATTTTGAATTTGCCGCCAGAAACGATTTAGTTCCAAAGTGTCCCGCATTGTCGCATGCAAAAAACGTGGGCACCAAGATTAGTGAGGGAGTTACCATTCTCTAGTATGTATATTTTCTCTGCTAAGGAGGCACATGCGTTCAATATGGTTCCGACCTATACCGCTTCCGATAGGTAACAGTATCGCTTTGTGCTACGTCTGCTTAATGCGACCATCTATACGTGATTCAAGGGTAGGTTGCGCCCTCTGTAAACATTGAGTTGCTGAAACACTTTGTGTTGTACTTTCTTGTTTATGAAGATCTTTGAGCGAGTTAATATATTCTAATATAATATATTCTTAATTTGAATGATGGATTCATACGAAACTAGAGTATTCCTTACTTTAAATGAATATTTTAGATATTTGGAAGCCGTTCCGAATAGTAGGAGTGTCGTAGAAAATGGGTACAAAATAAATTATCAAAATAGTTTTCATTCACCTAATACTATAGAGCAAAACACAACTCTATGCGACACCGCCGGCGTTAGCTGGAACTAAGCCCGAAACGAGTATCGTTTTGACAGTTAGTACGTGAAAGCTGGGTTTATTTGTTTATTTTTACGTTTTTATTGCGATAAAAAGATATGCCTAAGGAAAAAACCGTGAAAAACACTAATTGTTGTGTTTATGGATGTAATTCTAAAAAATCTAGGAATCCTGGAACCCATTTTCGTGGTGAAAATCAAAATGTTTACTTTACCAATAAACTAGAAATCGTAGAGGAAATTAATAGACATAAATCCTGGGAGCATGTTTTGATAATGTAAAAACCTGTATCTAAACATATTAGAGTATGCTTACAGCATTTCCGACCAGAAGATTGTGAAATGAAAACAAGCAAGAGTTTAAACTGATGTCAATTGAAAACAATGCTTCATATGTGTTGAATTATTTCAGAAACTCTCACTATGAAAACATTTCTGTTACTGGAGAAGAAAGCTGTACCTTCACTAAACCTACCAAAAAAAGCAGTTCTAGTCAAGACGTTTTAACTTTTTGTTCATATCGTTCTTGTACAATAATTTTCATTCTTATCGAAATGAATTACTTTGAGTCTACTGGATATTTTTGAATATATAGAAGTTTCAACAATTCAAGAAGACTAGTTGAAAGTGCTGAATTCAATCCATATGATATGTGCAATAAAACTAGGGACCTTGTGAGTTTAAGTGATACTCTCGATGGTTGCAAAATAGAACTTATGTTCAGCAGTGAACAAATCTACATGTGGAATTTTAAATAAATTCCGAGAATTGGCAATTTTAAACAATATATCATACATTATCAATGTAATATTAATATTAAAAATAGCTTGATAATATTGACGTTTATTTAGCAACGGAAAAGGTGCAATCAATCGATAGATGAGTTGAATTATTTCATTTTATTATAACTGCAGCCTAAGACACAAGTGAGATGCAATAAATGAATAATACATTAAAATCTAGCGTAGTGAATTCTTCAACATGATTAATCGAGGATCACGTCATGTTCTGCATACATTCGGTTCTCTGAAGAATGTCCATTTTTATTCAAAATTTATCACCCATTTTCTATTCATAGATTTTTTCCCTTCCTAAAAAGAAAAAAAATTAGAAGCTTCTATTAAATGAATATATTGTTCATGCTGATGTTCATTTACATTACAATTTTACCTTCACAATCAGTAGAATTGTCAAAATATTTTGTAGTGCGTACAACCTTGTAGAGTAGCAGGGCTAAAATATGCTTGCAAATTCCAGACAATCTTGCTTAGTATCTGTATATAATCTTGGCAACGTTCACACCATCATTTTTATAAGACATCATTTCCTCAATATGATGCGGTTGTCCTTGTAGAATTCCAATGTTTTGAAATAATTTTTTCCCACATAGAATCAAATGATTGCATTGCAACACTTGCTCACCCTCTACCCAGCATCTGTGAGCATGGAAATATTGGAAAATTTCCTATAATTAGAGGAACCTTCGGTAAACATCTTGCCAGATGAACTGAAAAGCATTCAAAATTGAATAGTGCTCACCTCAATATTTCACATAAAATATAACAAAAAGCACAATAATACCTATACTTGCACTTACAATATAATCCACAGGATCCACAATCAAGGAAACAACTTCGATTATTGATAGCCAATAAACTAAAAAATCCCATAAATACAAATAGAAATCTTATGTAAACACGAAACAATACTCGTTTCGGTAAACAGCTGATCGGCGAATGCAGCGACACCATCGGTAATTATTTTGTCCAATAGGAGAAGCAATCCTAAATGCTGGACACCTAATAATGTGTGGTAATCTGGAGAAAAGCACACATCGGGTTTTTGAAATATTTAGTTTGTGCTTACAAACATCAGCCCTCACAGCCAATCCCCATGAGATAACTGGCAAAATTCTAGTAGATGAGGGATCAGCTGTAGTATCAGCATTCCGCTGTTCCTTTAAGGCTGGTTTAGGTGGAAAATACAAGCATATCTCGGCTGTTCTTTTGCACTGTACTAGGTTGTATTAAATTCGATTTAATTAATGTCTGAATCAGGACTTGCAATTGGACAATAATATATACACAATATAATGTTTTTTTGGCTCTGTCAAGAATGGTCATCGGACGACGAAATAAAATGCCGAATTGAACAAGCTCGAAGTACATTCATAAAATTTAAGAATGTATTTACATGTACCGATTTTGATCTTGATCTTAGACTGAGACTAGTGCGATGCTACGTTTGGTCAGTGCTTCTTTACGGAGTGGAGGGTTGGACCCTTAAGGTAAAAAACATCAACAAATTAGAGGAATTCGAAATGTGGATATATCGTAGAATCCTGAAGATACCATGGACTGCCAAAGTGAGGAATGAGGATGTTCTCAGGCGTATAAATAAAGACCGTGAACTCTTTAGCATCGCGAAGAAACGAAAAATGGCATACCTTGGCCATATAATGCGAGGCCATAAATATCAATTCCTTCAGCTGATAGTCGAAGGCAAGATTGAAGGTAAAAGAGGATTAGGACGGAAGAGGATATCATGGTTGCGGAACGTGAGGCAGTGGACGGGTATACAAGATATTCAGACATTGATCCATACAGCTAGAGATAGAGAAACCATGAAAAATGTGGTCGCGAACGTCCATTAATGGATATGCATTGAAAGAAGGAGAAGAATATAATGTTTAGTTCTTTTGCTTTTCCTGGTGTTTTCTGTTGCAGGACTGATCTCAACAAATTTGATAAGGTATCTAGTACAGATGTTAAAGTTCAAAACTTATTGTGAATGAAGTCAGTAAGACATTTAAGAAACATTTAAAGATGAAGCTATGAGGTTAATGGAGAGACTTACAGTTATTATTTGAGCATTCACTAGGATTTGCCATATTCTTCTTCTATCGATGCCTATCCTCTGTGGATGTTGGCAATCATGTCAGCTTACAGCTATCCTGAATATTTGAATGGTTGTCAGCTTCAGATGTTGGAATTTCTGTAAAAGGAGAAGTTTTAATGAACGAATTCAATGTCAGACATGTGTTTTTATTATATTAATATTCGCTTAGACTCACCGACAGAATTTATTGCAGCATTCATTTTCGTTCGAATAAGGCCCCTTCAGGAATGGAATGTTTGTGTTATTGGCGAATCCAAAAATCTAAACTCCCTCTAGCGGCGAAATATCGTCCTAAGAAAACAAGTATACTTTGGAGTAATCGCGTTCAAAATACATGGTTTGTAATATAAATTAGTGATATTTTCGTTTAATATACGAAGATTGGTCAAATTATTAGGTTTTTTGAATAGTAGAATTAATGCTGAGAAACTATAGAAAGGTATTTATACGGGAATTATATAGTTAACATAAGATTATTCTCAAATTCATCTGTTAAATTTCAGGTTAGAAGCTGTCTTGAAGCTAAGCAGAAATAATAAAAATTTATTTGAATAATATTGGCTAGAGGAATAATATTTTCATTATGAGTGAATGAATTATTGATGCCCTTGATATATTAGAAAAAATTGAAAAAAGAGAAGCTTGGGTGAGAAAATTGAAGATGGAAAAAATGTTTGTTTTCTCCTTTCATTTTCATGAGATTGATAATCTTGCAATAGGTCTGTTGTAAAGAACTTTATGAATATTTCATAGTGGTTTATATATCCTTTTAGGCTACCTCAAAATTTCAGCAAATGAAAGCTTCTAGCTTAAAGGTACGGCTGTTACTTCTCAAAATTTGCCACGTCAATATTCAGAAGAAATGAATAAGGCTTGTATGGCCCAATGTAAATTGAGGAGAGAATCCAGGAATAATACTCTTATGCCCACTTGCACCGTCAAATATATGTCTGACTTACGTCCAACTCAAATTTTAAGTCAGGTTTGAAACGCCGATTCTCTTGCACCGCAGTTTAAGTGCCACATAAGTGATGACTATTTTGAGCCGCGAATATTCATGGCTTAAACAAGACTTTAGCCCGTCTCAAATATTCAAACGTCAAAATCGAACTTCAGTTTTGACGTGTTGTTTTTGATTGCGTGAATTTCATAATTAATATGGATAGAGAAGCAGAATTACGTTCCTTCCTAACCCAATTTTACCAAATTGCTGGCTTTCCCCGTGTTATTGGAGCAATTGATTGTACCCATGCAATTATTAATTCTGCAGGTACTATTTACTCTTGTGAATATGAAAAGTATTACTTCGATGATATTCCACAGGTGCAGAATTATGTCATGCAAGTTACGAATAAAGAATTGTTGAAATCAAATCAAATCATTTGCTTCAAATAAAAGAAAAAAACATTGGTTGTACTATGCCAGTTTTTCAGCGGCCCAAAGTATATGTCGTTCTGTGAATCAGAATACTGAAAATGAAAATGCGAAGACAAATTATCTTGTTCGTCTATGAATTCGAGTGTTCTTCTTACTTCGCTGTGCTCAGTGCCGACTCAAAACCATATGGTCATGTCGCATTTCTATGTCAAAACCATTGACCTATTATACATGGACGTCTTTCTAGAGAGAGAAAGTGGACTTCTGAATGAGATGGAGTAATTTAGGGCACTGTCAAACACATAAACATAACCAAGTTATTTTAAACTTTCGAAGTTCACGATCTATTTGAACGGTTGGATTTGTGTTGATTAGAATTTTTATTCTGAAGGTTGAAGATAATTCTTTCAAAGTTCTTTTAAGAACTATTAATAATAATGCCGGATAGTTGTGCTGCATATAACTGCACTGCCAGATATAAAAAAGGAAGCAATTTGAAATTTCATGCGTAAGTATAGGAACGCATTCTCTTTTTATATTTCGATTAGTAGCCTCCATGAATTTATTGAAATTATGAAATGGATTGATGCTGTAGGAAGGGCTGATTTCGAACCTTCTATGTGAACCCCAATGGGACTGTAATTCTCAAAAAAGATGCTGATCCTTCTTTGTTTTGCTTCATATTTCCTACAACATCTGAGAGGAAGGAAAGAAAGAAAGAAATAATTTCAACAACTGCAGATGGTAGGACAGGTTCATATTTATAGAATTCGTGGAACTTCTTTGTGATAAATTCAGTAGTAATTCGCAGATTAATTATACTGAACAATGTTGTATCATTCAGTTGCTTGTTAATTTTTTTTTGCAGTAGTTCCGTTTTTGGAAAACCCCAACTTTTTCATGAATAAAGGAGAAAAAGAATCGCTCTGTCTCTCACCAGTAGACGTACAACCTAATTCACACGAGATTCAGGATGTGCAGCCCCAGGTAAAAGAAACCAATATCAGGAAAAGGTGAATGAGAAATTTTGCCTTCATACTAGATAACAAAAATTTTATAAAAGAATCATTGCCTTACATAATTTTTCTCCAACTTCTTTCATTCGTTCTTTAGAAAAAGATCAGTTCCTGTGTATGTAGGAGATTTTGTAGAAGTTGACCTATATGACACATATCTGAAAAGTATGTTGAAGTTATCTCTCAACTTTCTTATGACATTTCATTGCCTATTATGAATCTCCAGGGAATAGGACAGCTGAACCATCCCTTGACGGATAACATTGAGCACCATTAGAGAAGAGGACCAGAGGCAAGAGAGATCAATCCAATTTTCATATACATACTGGACGAGAGGAGGTTCTTCTTAGTGGTGAGTGTGAAAGCAGACTGTGAAAAACGGTTTTTACACATTGACATTGAATTTCGAGAATCTTGGAGAAGTCTTACTGTTTTTTTTTTCATTAGATGTTTATGACAAGAAGAGATGTCCTCCATTGTTGGAATGTAGCAGCTCATTAGTCTGGACAGACACAACATTCTACTACGGTCTAGGGTTTTTTTTGCTGAGTTTTTTCCCTATCTTTTATATAATATTTATAGTACCCCAAACCTCAGCTAACACTTTTTCTAACACATGCTACATGCTGTATTCTTAGGATTATTGTGTTGTATTATTTTGTGCATTATTATATATCAAAAGAATGAATATATGTATATTAAAGCGTTTTCTTTTTATCAAGTGATTTATTTTCTAAAATGTGTTATTTATTATAATGTCTATATGTAGATATATCTCATCGAATAAAGGAAGGATAAACCTCATATTTATTTTTCTAAATTCTATGAAATTAATTTTATGGAATAGTTCAATCCCACAGAGGTAGTTGATTCAAAATTTAAAGATTCAATTTACTAATTTCACAAATATTGACCATGATTAATGATCTCAGCCCTGGAATTTCAAAACCTTCGAATAATATCCAAATGATCAAATTCAATCAATAAAACATGCTGACCGAAGTTGAGGGGGTCGGTCAATCCAATTTACATATACATACTGGATGAGAGAAGGTTCTCCTTAGTGGTGAGTATGAAAGCCGACTGAGAAATGAATAATTGCAGTGATAAACTACAACACCAAAAGTGTTTTCTTTCATCAAGTTCGACAATGGTATAGAATTCCCCTTTTGAATACTTACTCCGAATTCCAACACCATGGAAATTCCTGCATTTACAAATTTCATAAGAAAACCTAGTATGA
This sequence comes from Hippodamia convergens, assembly GCA_038502775.1. Taxonomy (NCBI): domain Eukaryota; kingdom Metazoa; phylum Arthropoda; class Insecta; order Coleoptera; family Coccinellidae; genus Hippodamia; species Hippodamia convergens. The sequence continues at coordinate 97,768,901 of CM076607.1, forward strand.
TTATTCTCTTTTCTGACCCTAAAACCAATATTTACTCTAACGGATTGGAAACCAGTGAAAAAATCAACATTCCTTATTAAGACTCCTTTGACTTTTAAACATTTCCGAGATCAAACTCAACTTCAGAAATATTTAACGGAATTCGCCCAAACTTTATATTTTTAATCTAGGATATCTGCTGAAATAGTTTTTGCAAAAAAATACCCTAGTTTCATTCAGTATTAATCACAAAACTATGACAATATCATGACGTTTATATAACAACATTGTTTTGTTTCCAACACGTGCTTTTGACAGTGCCCTAAGTTGGATCCTCTCTGTTCGTTTCATGGGAACTGTATGAGTCTTTCTTTCTCTTATGGAGATTGCCTCCGATTTCTTCTAAAAAGTCACTTGACAAGGAGTCCATAGTATAATAGGTCGATGGTCAAAACAAACAAAATCACTGATTTATACAGTGTTGCCATATTTGGCATTGCTTAGCGGGTACTAAACAAAGTCGTTTCTATTAGATATGCGGTGCAAGATCTGATGCGTTAAGGGAAAAGCATAGGCGATTTCGATTGACGTTGGTTCTTGGTTGGTTCATAGATTGGTCCGTCAGTTTTGGACCAACCGCATTCGAATGACATATTGGTAACGTCTCGAATCAGCTGTTTCGCCGAAATTTGAACCGTATTCGAAAGCGCGGTTGGTTTGACGTTGTCATTTATGAACCGAGCGGTCAACCGTTAACCAACCAAAACAGCCATTCGAAATCGCCTTAAGACTCAAAATTTAAGGGCGCCTTAGTTAAGGGTGCCTTAACCAGAAAACGGTGCAAGTGGGCATTAGGGATAAACATATAATTCCTCACTCAGTGTAATCATTTCCATGATTTTGAAAGTGATGAGAAAATCAAGGAAAAAAATGTTGCACTAATGGCTGTTTTGTTCATTGTTTATTGTTTATTGTTTATTGTTAATTGTTTATTGTTTATTGTTTATTGTTTATTGTTTATTGTTTATTGTTTATTGTTTATTGTTTATTGTTTATTGTTTATTGTTTATTGTTTATTGTTTATTGTTTATTGTTTATTGTTTATTGTTTATTGTTTATTGTTTATTGTTTATTGTTTATTGTTTATTGTTTATTGTTTATTGTTTATTGTTTATTGTTTATTGTTTATTGTTTATTGTTTATTGTTTATTGTTTATTGTTTATTGTTTATTGTTTATTGTTTATTGTTTATTGTTTATTGTTTATTGTTTATTGTTTATTGTTTATTGTTTATTGTTTATTGTTTATTGTTTATTGTTTATTGTTTATTGTTTATTGTTTATTGTTTATTGTTTATTGTTTATTGTTTATTGTTTATTGTTTATTGTTTATTGTTTATTGTTTATTGTTTATTGTTTATTGTTTATTGTTTATTGTTTATTGTTTATTGTTTATTGTTTATTGTTTATTGTTTATTGTTTATTGTTTATTGTTTATTGTTTATTGTTTATTGTTTATTGTTTATTGTTTATTGTTTATTGTTTATTGTTTATTGTTTATTGTTTATTGTTTATTGTTTATTGTTTATTGTTTATTGTTTATTGTTTATTGTTTATTGTTTATTGTTTATTGTTTATTGTTTATTGTTTATTGTTTATTGTTTATTGTTTATTGTTTATTGTTTATTGTTTTATTGTTTATTGTTTATTGTTTATTGTTTACTGTTACAGCGAACGTACAACAATATTTTGACCCATCAAATTTACATGGGGAGTCATAATAAATAACAATAATGTAACATTTCAGGCTAATAACATGTAACGTGAATAAGACAGTAGACATTTCACAAAATGGACAAACATATTAATATATAATCGGATCTGCGAAGTATTCCTCAATGCTGTAGTAGGCTTTCTGAACCAGCTTTCTCTTGAGTAAATACCGTATTTTCTTGCTGCTCATAGATTTATACTCATCTGGCAGCGAATTATAAATTTTTATTGCCAGGTGATTCACACTCAGTTGTGTTGCCGAGAGCCCTTATGGTATCATAAGAATGATTGAAGTTGTTCTTGACTAATTCATCCTTGTGGGCATGGACAAAAGTGATGCACTCCATTATGTGAACTGAGGTTAGAGTAAGAATATGTTCTTGCCTGAACAATGGCCTGCAGCTTTCAGTTCTCTTAGCACCACATAATATTCGGATAGCATATTTCTGCTTTATGAAGATGCTGTTTATGCCGTGCGTGTGACCCCAAGCCAGTATACCATATGAGAGAGCTGAATGGAAAACTCCAAAGTATGATGCTTTTGCAGCTTGTTGCCCAGCTATCTGCTTAATTCTCCTCAAAACGAAAATTGCCCTCGATAACCTCTTGCTTAGTTCAGTTATATGGTAGGAGAACTTCAGATCAGACTGTTTGTGAATTCCAAGAAACTTGAGGTGCGCTATTCCAGTAGATGCTGAAAAAGATATTGATTGGGTTTTTTCTGGATTCATTTTCATTTTATTTGAGCTGAACCATTGTTGGGCTTTAACCAGTTTTTCTTTGGCATTACTCTCCAGATCTTCACTATTTGGTGCAGCTTCTACGAAGCTTGTATCGTCCACAAATATTACCACTCCCTCTCGCCCAACATTTGCTGGTAGATCATTCACAAAGATCAGAAAAAGCAACGGTCCCATGACCGACCCCTGGGGGGCGCCACAGATAACACGCTCCCAATCCGATCGTTCTGTTCCAATATGAACCTGTTGAAATCTGTTTTCCAGAAAGCTCGAGACCATATCAAAGGCTATCCCCCTAATGCCATAGTATTTGAGTTTTTTCAAGAGCAGTTGGTGGTCGATGCTATCAAAAGCTTTACTCAAATCGCAAGAGTAGAGCTTGCATTTTTTGCCTTTGTCTATAGCATTTGAAATCATTTGAAGGATTTGTGCTATTGCTGTTGTAGTTGGTTTTCCTTCGAGAAAACCATGTTGTTTTTCACTCCAAATTTTATGTCTATTGAAAAAACCGACTATCCTGTTTTTTATGGTACTTTCAAGAATTTTTGATAAGGCGGGTTGTATTGAGATTGGTCTAAAGTTGTTCATTTCTCCTGTATTTCCACTTTTATGTATCGGAATTACTTAACTCTTTTTCAGCTGGTCAGGAAAGTAGCCCTCTGACATACATTTCGAGAATACATAGCTCAGAGGCTCAGCTATACTTGGAATAATCTCTTTCAAAACTTTGGTGGACAGTCCATAAACATTTTGAGTGAACAGGAACAATCTGCTGCTATTCTATTCAACATGCAATCTGTGAGATTTGAAAATTCAGAGAAAGTATCTGAAGACAACGGGATTTAAGTGAACACTGGTGATTTGATGTGAAATTTTGCTTACGCCATTAAAAATGAGAAAGAATTGAACTCGTGCACTGGTTTGGCTATAAATAAGTTTTCGAACAAGTAAAATTTTTCAAATATTGTATGAATTTTTGAAAGGTTTTTGTATATTTATGTCAGCATTCTGTTTTAGTTGTTTCACTTCGACTTTGCAGTTACATACATCTCTCCTGACTATTTAGTATCATCTCTGGCAAATTTTCCAATGTAAACAAACATTCTATCTATATGAGAAAGAATAAATAATGAGGGATCAGTAAAATATATGGAAAACATTCAATCGACATAACCTGGCAAATGTGTGGCTGGCTCCCTTGTGTTGACTCTGTTATGCGTTTTCGAATTCCAAATTCTCACCGTACTGATGAGGGCCGAAAGCCTGAAACAGCTGTCTACGGTTCATTATAGTTTCAGAGGGTTATGTCCATTAAATCTTTTTCATATATTCTATCTATATTTGGTTGTTATGTTAATATTGTGTGATGAAAAATGTGTACAATTTCCATTTAAAACCACTTGATCACAAATAAAGTCTATACAAAATTTCAGAATCATTTATTCATTTTGTAATATGATTAAAGAAATCAATCAAATGTTGTTTTTAATCTTCATAAAATGAATTACTCACTTTCAAAAATGATTTCGATAAACTTTAATAACAATGAAGTCGTATAGTCTAAGAGCCAGCGTTCGGCAGACTTACGGTATTTTAGCAAACTTCATATTAATGTCAGGTATACTATGACACCTACCGTAGGTGAAATGGGGATTCGCTATACTCGGCGATGGTTCCTTGGAGCGTGGCCGGAAGTCCAAAAACGAGAAAATTGGGGTTTTCAACGTGATACTAGCATGTCTGCCTTTTTGATATATTGTACTATACACTTTTCTATATCCAACAATTCAATGGCAGACATTTATTCCGGTTCCAAGTGTAATTTCTAGGTTCATGGAAATAGAAAATTTTATAAAAAATAACTTTATTTCAGCAAAGCTGAAAGTTATGTATGTTATTCATATGTTTATCGAAAACACATATATGACGAGGCAGATAGATAGGTCGGTTCTAACATGCAGGCAGACCACATAATACTTTCGGTGTCGTGCTGATGAGAAAGTACGATTCTTTCTGTTTTACTCCTCATTTCATTATGAACTATTGTTTGAGCAATGCTGCAATTTACACGTGGTATTCATACTATAATCATGTATAAATATTGAAATAAAACAGACAGATATATCGGTTCTAACATATAGGCAGACCACATAATACATTCGCTGTCGTGTTAATAAAATTGTTAGATTTTTACTATTTTACTCTCCATTTCATTGACAAATACTGTTCCAGCAGGTCTGCAATTCACACATGCTATTCAAACTATCATAGTCTATACATCATAAAAAAAAAACAGAAAGACTCATCTGTTCTAACTTGTAGGCAGACAAAAAAATTCATTCGCTGTCGTGTTAATGAAAGTGTGAGATTTTTACTTTTACTTTTTTTCTCCATATTTCAGTGAGAACCAGTTTTTTAGCAATGCTGTAAGTCACAAATGGTATTCAAATTATCATTATGTATACATAATGAAACAAAACAGATAGATATATCGGTTCTAACATGCAGGCAGACAACAAAATACATTCGCTGTCGTGTTAATGAAAGTGAAAGATTTTTACTTTTTTACTCTACATTTCACTGGAAAATACTGCTTCAGCAGGTCCGCAATTTGAACTGGAAATTTATATTATCATATTCTATACACAACAAAACAAAACGGACAGATACATCGGCTCTAACATGTAGGCAGACAACAAAATACATTCCCTGTCTTCTTAATGAAAGTATGAGATTTTTACATTTACATTTTTACTCTTCATTTCTCTGGGAAACACTGTTTAAGCAGGTCTGCAATTCATACGTGTTATTCATACTTTCATAGTCTATACAAAACAATAGAAAACAGATAGACATATCGGTTCTAACATGCAGACAGACAACAAAATACATTCGCTGTCGTGTTGATGGAAGTGTGAGATTTTTACTTTTACTTTTTTGCTCCACATTTCAATGGGAACCAGTGTTTTAGCAATGCTGTAATTCACACATGGTATTCACACTATCATAGTTCATACACAACAAAAGAAAACAGACAGATATATCGGTTCTAACATGCAGGCAGACAACAAAATATATTCGCTGTCGTGATAATGAAAGTGTAAGATTTTTACTTTTTTACTCTTCATTTCACTGGAAAATACTGCTTCAGCAGGTCTGTAATTTGAACATAGTATTCTTATTATCATAATCTATACATAATTGAACAAAACTGACAGATATATCGGTTCTAACATACAGGCAGACAACAAAATACATTCTCTGTCTTCTTAATGAAAGTGTGAGTTTTTTAAATTTACTTTTTTACCCTTCATTTGACTGGAAAACACTGTTTCAGCAGGTCTGCAATTCATACATGGTATTCATACTTTCATAGTATATACAAAATAATAGAAAACAGATAGATATATCGGTTCTAACATGCAGGCAGACAACAAAATACATTCGCTGACGTGTTAATGAAAGTGTGAGATTTTTACATTTACTTTTTTACTCCACATTTCAATGAGAACCAGTGTTTTAGCAATGCTGTAATTCACACATGGTATTCATACTATCATAGTTTATACACAATAAAAGAAAACAGACAGATATATCATTACTAACATGCAGGCAGACAACAAAATATATTCGCTGTCGTGATAATGAAAGTGTAAGATTTTTACTTTTTTACTCTTCATTTCATTGGAAAATACTGCTTCAGCAGGTCTGCAATTTGAGCATAGTATTTATATTATCATAATCTATACACAGGTAAACAAAACTGACAGATATATCGGTTCTAACATACAGGCAGACAACAAAATACATTCCCTGTCTTCTTAATGAAAGTGTGAGATTTTTATATTTACTTTTTTACTCTTCATTTCACTAGGAAACACTGTTTCAGCAGGTCTGCAATTCACACATGGTATTCATACTTTCATAGTCTATACAAAATAATAGAAAACAGATAGATATATCGGTTCTAACATGCAGGCAGACAGCAAAATACATTCGCTGTCGTGTTGATGAAAGTGTGAGATTTTTACTTAGAACCGATATATCTATCTGTTTTCTATTATTTTATATAGACTATGAAAGTATGAATAACATGTATGAATTGCAGACCTGCTGAAACAATGTTTCCCAGTGAAATGAAGAGTAAAAGAGTAAATGTAAAAATCTTACACTTTCATTAAGAAGATAGGGAATGTATTTTGTTGTCTGCCTGTATGTTAGAACCGATTTATCTGTCAGTTTTGTTATTATGATAATATAAATACCATGTTTAAATTGCAGACCTGCTGAAGCAGTACTTTCCAGTCAAATGTAGAGTAAAAAAGTAAAAATCTTACACTTCCATTATCACGACAGCGAATATTTTTGTTGTCTGCCTGAATGTTATAACCGATGTATCTATCAGTTTTCTATTATTTTGTATAGACTATGAAAGTATGAATACCATGTATGAATTGCAGACCTGCTGAAATAGTGTTTCCCAGTGAAATGAAGAGTAAAAAAGTAAATGTAAAAATCTCACACTTTCATTAAGCAGACAGGGAATGTATTTTGTTGTCTGCCTGTATGTTAGAACCGATATATCTGTCAGTTTTGTTTAACTGTGTATAGATTATGATAAACTGAATACTATGGTTAAATTGCAGACCTGCTGAAGTAGTATTTTCTAGTGAAATATATATATATATATATTCTTTTGAATAAGAGAGCAAAAATAATACAATAAATGTTGAAACAAAAAGAACCTAAGCTGAGGTAAAAAAAGGAACGGGGTACCACAACATTCTTCGTATGATACTATAGTATCATACGATACTTTCATCACCAGTATTATACGATACTATAGAGCCAGGGGAAAAAACCTCAGCCGAAAAAACCTGTCTCCCCGTTAAAAAAATAAAATAAAATTGTTGTATCTGAATATTCTATATAGAAGGACATCACGATCAGCGGGACGGCTCTTCGGAGGAAGGATTTCCAAACACAAACTCCAACCTGAAAATAAAAAAAGCCAGAACAGCAAGAGAATTCAATTTATACTTCATCAAATTGATCTGAAATTTTCAACCCATTGCAAAAATGAGTTTGATATATTGTGTATGGCTCTAATGCCATCTTGGAATTTATAAATCGAACAATTATTAATTAGGTGTTCAACTGTTTCCTCTGATTCACCACATTCACAATTAGGACTATCAACCGAATTCCACTTGAAAAGCATGCTGTTGGTACGACCATGACCTGTTCTTATTCGATTAAGAAGGGACCATATTCTCCTGGGAAGGTTGAAACCAGGAACTTTATTCGATGGATCAGATATTAGATCTTTATTAGATAAAGAACATACATCCCATTCGGATTTCCAGATTTCGTTGAAGCTGAAGTTCGAATTCAGAAAGTTATTCGACCAAATAGGTTTACGAGATTTCAGTCTTGGAATTCTATTTTCTGGAACGTAGGAAAGTATCGGAAAAGAATCCGGAAATGAATTGAATTTATTCCAAGAATTCCAAGTTGCAGACTGTCTTCGAATATGGGGAGGAACTATATTCGATAGCACTGGTAGCCATTGGATAGGTGTAGATCGGATGGTTCCAGTAATTATTCTCATTGAAAAATTGAGCTGTGCATCGATTTTCTGAACATGAACACTATTGAGCCAAACAGGGCAACAATATTCAGCGGTGGAAAAAACCAGGGCAAGGGCTGCTGTGCGAAGTGTAGTCGGGTCAGCACCCCATGACGTACCAGCAAGTTTCTGTAGAAATGAAGACTGAAAAAGTAAAAATCCTACACTTTCATTAACACGACAGCTGTTAAGTTTTTTGTTTGCCCACATGTAAGAACCGATATATTTATCTGTTTTATTTTATTGTCTATAGACTATGAAAATATGAATACCATGTGTTAATTCCAGACCTGCTGAAACAGTGTTTCCCAGTGAAATGAAGAGTAAAAAAGTAAAAATCTTACACTTTCATTATCACGACAGCGAATATATTTTGTTGTCTGCCTGCATGTTAGAACCGATATATCTGTCTGTTTTCTTTTGTTGTGTATAAACTATGATAGTATGAATACCATGTGTGAATTACAGCATTGCTAAAACACTGGTTCCCATTGAAATGTGGAGTAAAAAAGTAAAAGTAAAAATCTCACACTTTCATCAACACGACAGCGAATGTATTTTGTTGTCTGTCTGCATGTTAGAACCGATATGTCTATCTGTTTTCTATTGTTTTGTATAGACTATGAAAGTATGAATAACACGTATAAATTACAGACCTGCTGAAACAGTGTTTCCCAGAGAAATGAAGATTAAAAAAGTAAATGTAAAAATCTCACACTTTCATCCAGAAGACAGGGAATGTATTTTGTTGTCTGCCTACATGTTAGAACCGATATATCTGTCTGTTTTGTTCTGTTGAGTATAGAATATGATAATATGAATTTCCAGTTCAAATTGCAGACTTGCTGAAGCAGTATTTTCCAGTGAAATGTAGAGTAAACAAGTAAAAATCTTTCACTTTCATTAACACGACAGCGAATGTATTTTGTTGTCTGTCTGCATTTTAGAATCGATATATCTATCTGTTTTGTTTCATTATGTATACATAATGATAATATGAATACCATTTGTGACGTACAGCATTGCTAAAAAACTGGTTCTCATTGAAATATGGAGAAAAAAAGTAAAATTAAAAATCTCACACTTTCATTATCACGACAGCGAATATATTTTTTTGTCTGCCTGCATGTTAGAACCGATATATCCGTCTGTTTTGTTTTATTATGTATACATTATGAAAATATGAATACCATGTGTGAATTACAGCATTGCTAAAACATTAGTTCTCATTGAAATGTGGAGTAGAAAAGTAAAAGTAAAGATCTCACAATTTCATTAACACGACAGCGAATGAATTTTTTTTGTCTGCCTACAGGTTAAAACAGATGTGTCTGTCTGTTTTTTGATGGTGTATAGACCATGATAGTTTGAATAGCATGTGTGAATTGCAGACCTGCTGAAACAGTAGTTGTCAATGAAATGGAGAGTAAAATAGTAAAAATCTAACAATTTCATTAACATGACAGCGAATGTATTATGTGGTCTGCCTATATGTTAGAACCGATATATCTGTCTGTTTTATTTCAATATTCATACATGATTATAGTATGAATACCACGTGTAAATTGCAGCATTGCTCAAACAATAGTTCATAATGAAATGAGGAGTAAAACAGAAAGAATCGTACGTTCTCATCAGCACGACACCGAAAGTATTATGTGGTCTGCCTGCACGTTAGAACCGACCTATCTGTCTGCCTCGTCATATATGTGTATTCGATAAACATATGAATAACATACATAATTTTCAGCCTTGCTAAAATAAAGTTATTTTTTATGAAATTTTCGATTTTCATGAACCTAGAAATTACACTTGGAACCGGAATAAATGTCTGCCATTGAATTGTTGGATATAGAAAAGTGTATAGTACAATATATCAAAAAGGCAGACATGCTTACTAGCATGTCTGCTAGTGATACTTCACGTTGAAAACCCCAATTTTCTCGTTTTTGGACTTCCGGCCACGCTCCAAGGAACCATCGCCGAGCATAGCGAATCCCCATTTCACCTACGGTAGGTGTCATAGTATACCTGACATTAATATGAAGTTTGCTAAAATACCGTAAATCTGCCGAACGCTGGCTCTCAGTCTAGTAGGTTTCCAAATTCAACATATTCATCTGAACTTGTGTGCAGCACGAATGATTCTGCTTCAATTGGATATCACTTGGAGTTATTACCATTCATTTACGAATCTCATGAATATAGGAAATATTTCCAATCATGTTATTTCACGTGTAATACATATTCATTTGATCAAAATAATTGTTTTTCAAAGAAATTAAATATCTGTGCATACAATTTTTTCATTATTCGTTGTGAAAACAAATTGTACTCCTGAATTCGCTACACTTGATGTACAATCAGAAATCCATTTACACACGCCACAACCTTGAATAGCCTTTAAATCATTCTTAAAATGAAAATCTATTCATTTATTTCACAAAATAATATAGATATCCCGTTGTCATTCAAAAATTTACAAAAAAAACCCCTAGCGCCACTCAGGCTGGTGGCTAAATTTCGAACCTAGAAAACAAGTATTTACAGCGCCCTCAACGGTGGTTGGATTCGCCAATCCACGGATTTCCAGCAACGGTTTATGACGTGGGGACTGTCGATAGTCGGCAAGAGCGGAATACATCTGCAGCGTTGCCAGACTTCGAAATAATCCCCAGCAACGAATTCCTTTCATTTCAGTCAACTAAATCGTAACAAATGAGTGTATAATGACGTGAATCCTTAGATTCTGTAAAAATAATGGATGTATAGTAGACATAAATCATCTAAAGTTGATTTAACTTGTGCTTATGATACCGTATGGAAAGAGGGTTTACTCATCAAACTTTATTCACTAGTACCATGCAAGACATTTCTACAACTGATGAATGAACTACTTAATGATAGACTCTCCCAGGTGATGTTGACTAACAAAAAAAGTAAATTTCGTAGCTTACAAAATGGACTTCCGCAAGGATCAGTGTTATCTCCTTTGTTGTTCAATATCTATACACATGACATCCCCACAATAATGTCCCGAAAATTCATATATGCAGACGATATCGCTTTGGCAACACAAAATTCATCCTTCTCAACAGCTGTAAATGTGCTTAGTCATGACCTTGAAATGTTGAATATTTATTTTGAAAAATGGGGCCTTCAACCAAATCCAAATAAAACTGAAGTATCAACGTTTCACCTCAACAACAGACAGGCATATTTCGAACTAAATGTCCAATTTGAAGCCGTCAGACTCAAACACAATCCATATCCAAAATATCTAGGAGTAACACTCGATCGAACTTTGACTTTCAAACCGCATTTGCAAAAATTAGCATCTAAAATTAGAACCAGAAACAATATCATACAAAAACTGGCCAACTCATCTTGGTGCGCAACAGCCGAAGTTCTCAGAACTAGTGCGCTATCTTTAGTTTATTCCACTGCAGAATACTGCGCACCAGTATGGTTAAATAGTCATCATACCTCGATCATAGACATACAACTAAATCACACGATGCGGCAAATATCGGGTACCATTAAACATACACCAAATACGTGGCTCCCAGTTCTGTGCAATATCGCTCCCCCAAACACCAGAAGAATGACAGCATTAAAAGCGCAAGTTGAAAATGTCAAAACAATCCAACATTACCAATAAATGCTGATATTGAAGAATTAATGAGGAATAGACAGAGATTGAAATCCAGACAACCACCAATAAAAACGGCAAGTCAATTAACGAACTTCACAAGCAAGCAGCACTGGACCGCTGAATGGGAGAGAGCAAAGATATCAGGAACTCCTACCTCATTCAGGATCCAACAGCCAAACCAAATGGTTTCAATCTGCCCCGCAGACAGTGGTGTAACCTGAATAGAATCAGAACGGGACATGGAGTATGCAATAAAACATTAAACCAATGGGGTATCATAGACAACCCCCAATGTGACAAATGCGGAGCAGCCCAACAAACTATCCACCATCTAGCCATAGAATGTCCTCACACCCGTTTCCACGGATCAATAGAGGACATTCATGTCTTAACAAAACATGCAGAGGATTGGCTTCGGCAGACTTCGCTTCGATTGTAGGAGATAGTTTTTTTATTTTTTATATCATTTTTTCTTTGTGTTTTCTTTCTGACGCAATGTGTAAAGTTCATACGAATATATATATCTAAAGTAAGAAAAGCGGTTACACTAAATTGACGTGATATACCAAGTTTTATGATATTTCTGCACTTTCAATGGCTTCTACTTTCTAAACTACTTCGTGTACGTTGATGAATTTTTCATTGAAACGTTGGGGAATACGTAAGGATTCGAAAAAACCACATCTCGGAATTTGTACCACCGTAGGAGGAGGGAGGGGGGAGTTAATATAACGAGCAACGTTTCTATGAAACACCCTGTATTTTCTAAACTACTGCGTGTTCGTTGATGGATTTTTCATTGAAACGTTGGGGAATATGTGAGGATTCGAAAAAACCACATCTCGGAATTCGTACCATCGTAGGAGGAGGGAGGGGGGAGTTAATAGACAGAGCAACGTTTCTATGAAACACCCTGTATTTTCTAAACTACTGCGTGTTCGTTGATGAATTTTTCATTGAAACGTTGGGGAATACGTAAGGATTCGAAAAAACCACATCTCGGAATTTGTACCACCGTAGGAGGAGGGAGGGGAGAGTTAATAGAAAGAGCAACGTTTCTATGAAACACCCTGTATTTTCTAAACTGCTGCGTGTTCGTTGATTGATTTTTCATTGAAACGTTGGGGAATATGTGAGGATTGGAAAAAACCACATCTCGGAATTTGTACCACCGTAGGAGGGGGGAGGAGGGAGTTAATAGAAAGAGCAACGTTTCTATGAAACACCCTGTATTTTCTAACCTACTGCGTGTTCGTTGATGGATTTTTCATTGAAACGTTGGGGATTATGTGAGGATTCGAGAAAACCACATCTCGGAATTTGTACCACCGTAGGAGGAGGGAGGGGAGAGTTAATAGAAAGAGCAACGTTTCTATGAAACACCCTGTATTTTCTAAACTACTGCGTGTTCGTTGATGGATTTTTCATTGAAACGTTGGGGAATATGTGAGCATTCGAAAAAACCACATCTCGGAATTCGTACCACCGTAGGAGGAGGGAGGGGGGAGTTAATAGAAAGAGCAACGTTTCTATGAAACACCCTGTATTTTCTAAACTACTGCGTGTTCGTTGATGGATTTTTCATTGAAACGTTGGGGAATACGTGAGGATTGGAAAAAACCACATCTCGGAATTTGTACCACCGTAGGACAGGGGAGAAGGGAGTTAATAGAAAGAGCAACGTTTCTATGAAACACCCTGCACCCTGTATTTTCTAAACTACTGCGTGTTCGTTGATGGATTTTTCATTGAAACGTTGGGGATTATGTGAGGGTCCGAGAAAACCACATCTCGGAATTTGTTCCACCGTAGGAGGAGGGAGGGGAGAGTTAATAGAAAGAGCAACGTTTCTATGAAACACCCTGTATTTTCTAAACTACTGCGTGTTCTTTGATGGATTTTTCATTGAAACGTTGCGGGATATGTGAGGATTCGAGAAAACCACATCTCGGAATTTGTTCCACCGTAGGAGGAGGGAGGGGAGAGTTAATAGAAAGAGCAATGTTTCTATGAAACACCCTGTATTTTCTAAACTACTGCGTGTTCGTTGATGGATTTTTCATTGAAACGTTGGGGAATATTTGAGGATTCGAAATAACCACATCTCGGAATTTGTACCACCGTCGGAGGAGGGAGGGGGGAGTTAATAGAAAGAGCAACGTTTCTATGAAACACCCTGTATTTTCTAAACTACTGCGTGTTCGTTGATGAATTTTTCATTGAAACGTTGGCGTTTATGTGAGGATTCGAGAAAACTACATCTCGGAATTTGTACCACCGTAGGAGGAGGGAGGGGGAGTTAATAGAAAGAGCAACGTTTCTATTAAACACCCTGTATTTTCTGAACTACTGCGTGTTCGTTGATGAATTTTCCATTGAAACGTTGGGGAATACGTAAGGATTCGAAAAAACCACATCTCGGAATTTGTACCATCGTAGGAGGAGGGAGGGGAGAGTTAATAGAAAGAGCAACGTTTCTATGAAACACCCTGTATTTTCTAAACTATTGCGTGTTCGTTGATGGATTTTTCATTGAAACGTTGGGGAATATTTGAGGATTGGAAAAAACCACATCTCGGAATTTGTACCACCGTAGGAGGAGGGAGGGGGGAGTTAATAGAAAGAGGAACGTTTCTATGAAACACCCTGTATTTTCTAAACTACTGCGTGTTCGTTGATGAATTTTTCATTGAAACGTTGGGGATTATATGAGGATTCGAAAAAAACACATCTCGGAATTTGTACCACCGTCGGAGGAGGGAGGGGGGAGTTAATATAACGAGCAACGTTTCTATGAAACACCCTGTATTTTCTAAACTACTGCGTGTTCGTTGATGGATTTTTCATTGAAACGTTGGGGAATATGTGAGGATTCGAAAAAACCACATCTCGGAATTCGTACCACCGTAGGAGGAGGGAGGGGGGAGTTAATAGAAAGAGCAACGTTTCAATGAAACACCCTGTATTTTCTAAACTACTGCGTGTTCGTTGATGAATTTTCCATTGAAACGTTGGGGAATACGTAAGGATTCGAAAAAACCACATCTCGGAATTTGTACCACCGTAGGAGGAGGGAGGGGAGAGTTAATAGAAAGAGCAACGTTTCTATGAAACACCCTGTATTTTCTAAACTATTGCGTGTTCGTTGATGGATTTTTCATTGAAACGTTGGGGAATATTTGAGGATTGGAAAAAACCACATCTCGGAATTTGTACCACCGTAGGAGGAGGGAGGGGGGAGTTAATAGAAAGAGGAACGTTTCTATGAAACACCCTGTATTTTCTAAACTACTGCGTGTTCGTTGATGAATTTTTCATTGAAACGTTGGGATTATATGATGATTCGAAAAAACCACATCTCGGAATTTGTACCACCGTCGGAGGAGGGAGGGGGGAGTTAATATAACGAGCAACGTTTCTATGAAACACCCTGTATTTCCTAAACTACTGCGTGTTCGTTGATGGATTTTTCATTGAAACGTTGCGGGATATGTGAGGATTCGAAAAAACCACATCTCGGAATTCGTACCACCGTAGGAGGAGGGAGGAGGGAGTTAATAGAAAGAGCAATGTTTCTATGAAACACCCTGTATTTTCTAAACTACTGCGTGTTCGTTGATGGATTTTTCATTGAAACGTTGGGGAATATTTGAGGATTCGAAATAACCACATCTCGGAATTTGTACCACCGTCGGAGGAGGGAGGGGGGAGTTAATATAACGAGCAACGTTTCTATGAAACACCCTGTATTTTCTAAACTACTGCGTGTTCCTTGATGGATTTTTCATTGAAACGTTGCGGGATATGTGAGGATTCGAAAAAACCACATCTCGGAATTCGTACCACCGTAGGAGGAGGGAGGGGGGAGTTAATAGAAAGAGCAACGTTTCTATGAAACACCCTGTATTTTCTAAACTACTGCGTGTTCGTTGATGAATTTTTCATTGAAACGTTGGCGTTTATGTGAGGATTCGAGAAAACTACATCTCGGAATTTGTACCACCGTAGGAGGAGGGAGGGGGGAGTTAATAGAAAGAGCAACGTTTCTATTAAACACCCTGTGTTTTCTAAACTACTGCGTGTTCGTTGATGAATTTTCCATTGAAACGTTGGGGAATACGTAAGGATTCGAAAAAACCACATCTCGGAATTTGTACCACCGTAGGAGGAGGGAGGGGAGAGTTAATAGAAAGAGCAACGTTTCTATGAAACACCCTGTATTTTCTAAACTATTGCGTGTTCGTTGATGGATTTTTCATTGAAACGTTGGGGAATATTTGAGGATTGGAAAAAACCACATCTCGGAATTTGTACCACCGTAGGAGGAGGGAGGGGGGAGTTAATAGAAAGAGGAACGTTTCTATGAAACACCCTGTATTTTCTAAACTACTGCGTGTTCGTTGATGGATTTTTCATTGAAACGTTGGGGGATATGTGAGGATTCGAAAAAACCACATCTCGGAATTCGTACCACCGTAGGAGGAGGGAGGGGGGAGTTAATAGAAAGAGCAACGTTTCTATGAAACACCCTGTATTTTCTAAACTACTGCGTGTTCGTTGATGAATTTTCCATTGAAACGTTGGGGAATACGTAAGGATTCGAAAAAACCACATCTCGGAATTTGTACCACCGTAGGAGGAGGGAGGGGAGAGTTAATAGAAAGAGCAACGTTTCTATGAAACACCCTGTATTTTCTAAACTATTGCGTGTTCGTTGATGGATTTTTCATTGAAACGTTGGGGAATATTTGAGGATTGGAAAAAACCACATCTCCGAATTTGTACCACCGTAGGAGGAGGGAGGGGGGAGTTAATAGAAAGAGGAACGTTTCTATGAAACACCCTGTATTTTCTAAACTACTGCGTGTTCGTTGATGAATTTTTCATTGAAACGTTGGGATTATATGATGATTCGAAAAAACCACATCTCGGAATTTGTACCACCGTCGGAGGAGGGAGGGGGGAGTTAATATAACGAGCAACGTTTCTATGAAACACCCTGTATTTCCTAAACTACTGCGTGTTCGTTGATGGATTTTTCATTGAAACGTTGGGGAATATGTGAGGATTCGAAAAAACCACATCTCGGAATTCGTACCACTGTAGGAGGAGGGAGGAGGGAGTTAATAGAAAGAGCAATTTTTCTATGAAACACCCTGTATTTTCTAAACTACTGCGTGTTCGTTGATGGATTTTTCATTGAAACGTTGGGGAATATTTGAGGATTCGAAAAAACCACATTTCGGAATTCGTACCACCGTAGGAGGAGGGAGGGGGGAGTTAATAGAAAGAGCAACGTTTCTATGAAACACCCTGTATTTCCTAAACTACTGCGTGTTCGTTGATGGATTTTTCATTGAAACGTTGGGGAATATGTGACGATTCGAAAAAACCACATCTCGGAATTCGTACCACCGTAGGAGGAGGGAGGAGGGAGTTAATAGAAAGAGCAATTTTTCTATGAAACACCCTGTATTTTCTAAACTACTGCGTGTTCGTTGATGGATTTTTCATTGAAACGTTGTTGAATATTTGAGGATTCGAAAAAACCACATCTCGGAATTTGTACCACCGTCGGAGGAGGGTGGGGGGAGTTAATATAACGAGCAACGTTTCTATGAAACACCCTGTATTTTCTAAACTACTGCGTGTTCGTTGATGGATTTTTCATTGAAACGTTGGGGAATATGTGAGGATTCGAAAAAACCACATCTCGGAATTCGTACCACCGTAGGAGGAGGGAGGGGGGAGTTAATAGAAAGAGCAACGTTTCTATGAAACACCCTGTATTTTCTAAACTACTGCGTGTTCGTTGATAAATTTTTCATTGAAACGTTGGGGAATACGTAAGGATTCGAAAAAACCACATCTCGGAATTTGTACCACCGTAGGAGGATGGAGTTAATAGAAAGAGCAATGTTTCTATGAAACACCCTGTATTTTCTAAACTACTGCGTGTTCGTTGATGAATTTTTCATTGAAACGTTGGGGAATATTTGAGGATTCGAAAAAACCACATCTTGAAATTTGTACCACCGTGGGAGGAGGGAGGGGGGAGTTAATATAACGAGCAACGTTTCTATGAAACACCCTGTATTTTCTAAACTACTGCGTGTTCGTTGATGGATTTTTCATTGAAACGTTGGGGAATATGTGAGGATTCGAAAAAACAACATCTCAGAATTCGTGCCACCGTAGGTGGAGGGAGCGGGGAGTTAATAGAAAGAGCAACGTTTCTATGAAACACCCTGTATTTTCTAAACTACTGCGTGTTCGTTGATGAATTTTTCATTGAAACGTTGGGGATTATGTGAGGATTCGAGAAAACCACATCTCGGAATTTGTACCACCGTAGGAGGAGGGAGGGGGGAGTTAATAGAAAGAGCAACGTTTCTATGAAACACCCTGTATTTTCTAAACTACTGCGTGTTCGTTGATGGATTTTTCATTGAAACGTTGGGGAATATGTGAGGATTCGAAAAAACCACATCTCGGAATTTGTACCACCGTAGGAGGAGGGAGGGGGGAGTTAATAGAAAGAGCAACGTTTCTATGAAACACCCTGTATTTTCTACACTACTGCGTGTTCGTTGATAAATTTTTCATTGAAACGTTGGGGAATACGTAAGGATTCGAAAAAACCACATCTCGGAATTTGTACCACCGTAGGAGGAGGGAGGGGAGAGTTAATAGAAAGAGCAACGTTTCTATGAAACACCCTGTATTTTCTAAACTACTGCGTGTTCGTTGATGGATTTTTCATTGAAACGTTGGGGAATACGTGAGGATTGGAAAAAACCACATCTCGGAATTTGTACCACCGTAGGACAGGGGAGAAGGGAGTTAATAGAAAGAGCAACGTTTCTATGAAACACCCTGCACCCTGTATTTTCTAAACTACTGCGTGTTCGTTGATGGATTTTTCATTGAAACGTTGGGGATTATGTGGGGGTTCGAGAAAACCACATCTCGGAATTTGTTCCACCGTAGGAGGAGGGAGGGGAGAGTTAATAGAAAGAGCAACGTTTCTATGAAATACCCTGTATTTTCTAAACTACTTCGTGTTCGTTGATGGATTTTTCATTGAAACGTTGGGGATTATGTGAGGATTCGAAAAAACCACATCTCGGAATTTGTTCCACCGTAGGAAGAGGGAGGGGGGAGTTAATAGAAAGAGCAACGTTTCTATGAAACACCCTGTATTTTCTAAACTACTGCGTGTTCGTTGATGAATTTTTCATTGAAACGTTGGGGATTATGTGAGGATTCGAGAAAACCACATCTCGGAATTTGTACCACCGTAGGAGGAGGGAGGGGGGAGTTAATAGAAAGAGCAACGTTTCTATGAAACACCCTGTATTTTCTAAACTACTGCGTGTTCGTTGATGGATTTTTCATTGAAACGTTGGGGATTATGTGAGGATTCGAAAAAACCACATCTCGGAATTTGTACCACCGTAGGAAGAGGGAGGGGGGAGTTAATAGAAAGAGCAACGTTTCTATGAAACACCCTGTATTTTCTAAACTACTGCGTGTTCGTTGATGGATTTTTCATTGAAACGTTGGGGAATATGTGAGGATTCGAAAAAACTACATCTCGGAATTTGTGCCACCGTAGGAGGAGGGAGGGGGGAGTTAATAGAAAGAGCAACGTTTCTATGAAACACCCTGTATTTTCTAAACTACTGCGTGTTCGTTGATGGATTTTTCATTGAAACGTTGGGGATTATGTGAGGATTCGAAAAAACCACATCTCGGAATTTGTACCACCGTAGGAAGAGGGAGGGGGGAGTTAATAGAAAGAGCAACGTTTCTATGAAACACCCTGTATTTTCTAAACTACTGCGTGTTCGTTGATGGATTTTTCATTGAAACGTTGGGGAATATGTGAGGATACGAAAAAACCACATCTCTGAATTTGTACCACAGTAGGAGGAGAGAGGGAGGGAGGGGTTAATAGAAAGAGCCTGTATTTTTTAAACTGCTTCGTGTTTTTTGGTGGAATTTTTATTCAAAGGTTGGAAAACACGTGAGGATAAAAAAAATACGTTTCAGAAATTCGGCAAAACCGAATCTTTCAGTCGGCCCTATTGGTAATAAGAGAAGAATAAGCAGCATATGGTTTAAACCCAAACAACATATATTAAAATTATTCTTCCGACAGGGTAGATAAAGATTTTAGTAATAATATCTGTCCTTTGAAGAATGCACGAACACCATGGTAGAGGTAATTTTATTGCTGCAATACCAGCGGCGTAGCTACGTGGGTGCAAGAGTGTGCAGTGCACCAGGACTCCGGACCCTAGGGGGCATCAAGCGCTTCGAACTTGGTATTGAAATTCATATTACATGCTTTGATTTTTTTCCTTTTTATTTACTTTACATTTCATTGAATTCAAAATCATTTGAATCCTTTTGAATCTACAAACCGTGATTTTTCGGAAATAGCATCAAAGGTTGGGTTTCATTGTCGAAATTCAGTCGTGAATCGAACACCTATCTAGAAAACCTAAATCCGACTAGATGGTCCAAGTAGGGTAAACACAATTTCAGCAATTAATATTCATTATTTTAATATCATTCGTGCATTATCAGAAATAGTTGTGAAAACTTCTTGCAAAGATGAGCAGAGCAAAGCAGAAATTATAAAAAAATTATGAATTTTGAATTTATTTGCCTCTGGGATTTTATGCATCGCATTCTCAATGATATCAATAATGCATACAAAAATGCGAAATTAATTTAGACGAAGCATGCCGAGCTTTAGAAAAGATGAATACAAAAATTTAAATTTATAGGAGTGACTTTGAGTGCAAGAATAGAGAAAATTAAGTTAGACGAAACATGTAGAGCTTTAGAAAAGACGAATACAAAAATTAAAATTTATAGGAGTGACTTTGAGTGCAAGAATAGAGAAAATGCCATATTGCGATGTGATGTGGACCAACTATTCGATTCCTCAATATTTATCACCTATTTCTACTTGAATTGGCATGGAAAATTCACGAATTCTGTATGAAAATAACAAGGAAATACGAAATGCTGGAATGCGATCTCACAGAAGAATTAACAGCAATATTACTGATTCATACAATTCCTGTCACCTCTGTAGAAGCTGAAAGATCTTTCAGGAAATTTAAAATAATTAAAAATTATTTGAGGAAACCTATGGGACAAGCTCGACTGCGACATATATCGCTTATATCAATTGAAACCGAAGATGCATCAAGTCTAAATTTGAGCAGTCATTGAATCTTTTGCAAGAAATGAGTCTAAAAAGAGGTTGTATTTTTGAATCTAGACTTGATGGACCCCTAGGTTCGAATACTTAATGAATAATTTACATTAATTCTTATTGTTATGTTGCCGACTAATCTAACATATCAATAAAAAAAAGTCTAGTGGCCGGTTTCCGAGGTCCTTCAGTTAACCTTCTAATAGTTATCGATTCGATAACTTTAACCAACCGATAAACTCCCGTTAAACCTGACTGCGTTTCTGAAGTATTTTTCTGTCGTCCGTTAACTATCGAATAGATAACTGATGATTATCGACTGGATCACAAGTTTGTTTCTAGTTTAACAGATGTCGCCACGTGCAAATTCATATTTTAACGATAAATTGTGAAAACATTATTCGAAACTCCACTCCTACTCCACTCCTGAAATTCATATTGAGGAAGTTTTCTATACAGATTACCAAGTTTTTACATAATATCTGTTTTGATAGTGTTTAATGAATTTTTTTTGAGCAAAAAAAGGTTTTTTCAATTTAGAAAGTATTAAAACGTAGCGAGAATTCGATAGAGCGTGAAAGAATGTTGCTTTCTGTATTTTGCCGAAGGGTGCACAAATATCATCGAGCACAAAAAAGGGGAGTCTCAACGATGAATCAAAGGACAGATGCATGGTTGGAAATAACTAGACGGGTTAATGCTAGTTGTGATATTGGTCCTAAGAACTAGAAACAATAAGCAACTACATGCTATAATTGATAATTAGAAAAAGGGGAAGAGGATCATGAGGGATGATCAGATGAGTAACCACCTATAATAGCAGAGGTGGCCAAGAGGTCAACTCGTCAACCGTGAAAGATGTTTAGGAAGCCCCCGGAGATAAATAAACTCAAGAAGAAACAATTTTTGAATGTATTATTATCTTAATGAGAAAATGCAGTGCAAAGTATCCGCCCAAAAACATAGTGTTTCATCTCTAACATTTAAATTCAAAGTACTTATTAATTTACTGCTAAAATGTTTTATTTCTCCCTCGTAAACTCTACCTTACAGTCACTCGCAAGGAATATGATTGGACACAAGTAGATCTCAGAGGTCAAAAGTTTGGGCACCTCTGACCTATAGCATTTTTTTTTAAATAATGAGATAGCACTTATTCATATAAGTTTATACATATATATTTATATGAATGTTTGTTCAATGATGTAGAGGTCCCCTTATTATGTAACAGGTAAATGAAATACATTTTATTGAGAAAATTTTCAAATTTAATAATAATATAAGATATAAGAGCTCAATGTGAGAAATCTTTACTAATTCAAATTACACGTAAAAGAAAAGGGAGTAAACAGAAACTTCAAGCCCAAGTTGTACAAGTTGTGCCACCAGTTTTACACAGTAAGATTTTGAATCTTGGGTGCATTGAGGAAGCAACTATAATTGAAGATGTAGATAACAAAGGGCAGCAATGTGAACCTGGTGTGTGACCATAATCGAAGAAGCTGACAATGTGAATGAGCTATCTCAATCGAAGGTACGGGTTATGCTAACCCAATTCCAATCAGCTTCAAGAGGCAGATGTCTCTAACTGAAAAAAAAGAAAGTTATTCATAAAATTGTCAAACTCAATTGTGAGGAAGAAGTTAGAAAAATAAAATATTGGTCTTCTAATTAAAAAATAATTTAAGAGTTATTGCAATTGAACATATCACTGAAAAAGATTGAAGTGCAATTGCAAAATGTTGTGCTCCGATTAAAAACAATAGAATTTCAACGTTACAACTCAGAATTTCAAACTTCGAAAGTAAATATGTCAACAAATCAAAAATAAATGATCAATTGTATAACATGTTGATATTAATTACATTCAAGCTATTACTCACCTAAAATACTGGGAAGATTATTTTCCTTGATCGAACTAGGAATTTCATTATCCGTTGTTACAGAAGATGTACCTTGAAGTTCCTAGATAATCTGTATTTTGCAAAGCTGTATCGTGGACACTGCTCTGGCTGGTATATATAACACAATCTAACTTCTGACTTAGTTTCCACACACCAAATGCCTTTTGTTTCAACTAATGTATATGATATAAGTTCTGTTGTACTTTGCCTGCGATAATGAATCTGATACGTTTTATATTCATCACGAACTGATTGATTTTTGCTTGTTGAACTCGTATCTATTTTCAAATTAATCATCTGCAACTGTAAACATTTCGATCTACGAATCTGGTTGCAGAAATATTGTTCATGATGCATTGTCTCATCTGATGATCGCTGCAACTTGAAACTAGATCATAATTCTTCCTATATATTTCATCATTCCACAGCAATATATTATGTTTACATACATTTTTGTTAACCAAAACACGCAAATCAGAGTAATCTCAAAACAAAACTTGCAGCAAAAGTGAGGTTCGAAATCCAACATTACATCTTTGCCCATGCGCCAGTTAGTTATCGAATAAATAAACTGCCAAAATCGCCCCGTTAAAATAAACTGAGTTTATCGAATGGATAACTTTAGCAGGGGTGTTCAGAAACAGAAATCACCAGTTAATCCATCCGTCAAAGTTATCGAATAGATAAACTACCGTTAAAAAGACCTCGGAAACCGGCCCTAGAAGGATCTTGTGACAATGATTGCTTATTTTTTTGGTACATATATAAAGAATCTATAAGAATTATTTTTTAACTTCTCTTTTCATCCACATAAATATAATGAATTTAATATACCTACTTAAACTTCATGTTCGAAACCTGTGAGGAAGTGACACGTTTTTAGTTGTGCTCCGTGATTTATCAGTTTATCTATCTCTATAAAACAGTAAGAAAATTCCATTTTCTGCCTATGTGATTATCAAATTTTTCGCATTTTTGATCGCACAGTATTTGCGTTCATTCTTCTTGTGAAATCGATAGATATTGCTTTACATCCCAGTTTCATTGTTGAATTCACGTCAACGTTATCTCGGTTTTTAATTAATTCATGCCTGACGCTCTGCATATGTTTCCTAAGATTTCCGACAATTTCGACTGCGTGCTAAAGGGAACCATACCCAGTGTGATTTATCCTCTGTCGTTTATCCTACTTTTATCCCAGGCCTCCCTTGTAAGTAAACTCAAGTCTCACCGATCGGCCTCGGCTGAGTGAAGCGTGTGTCCTCTGTTTTTCATCCTTTTTTTTGCGGCTTTTTTCTCTTCTATACGCAGAGAGTTGGACCTTCTCGTCCAATCAAAGATAATGCCGAACCAGCAAAGTAATAATCTCCGTTCAACTCGGGCTAATTCCGGTGGAGCGGCGTCTCAATCCGATGATTCGTCGAATCGGTGGGAGATGATTTTGTCCAGGTTGTCTGTCCTCGATGGAATCGCGGGGGATATTGCCGAAATTAAGCAGACACAGAGAGAACTTTCGGATAAAGTCAACAAGTGTTTAAAAAGCGTAGAGGCTCATGAGAAAGTTTTAAAACAGCATGAATCATCATTGCAGAAATGCACTGGCGAATTAAAAATTCTCAAGGCTTCCCATTCCACTTTGAAAGAGGACGTCTCAGGCTTGAGGAGTCAGTTGGGGTCGGTTGATGTTGTGGCGTTGGAGAAGACAAGTAACATGTTGGAGAGCGAGCTGATGACCTTTAAGGATGTCCTTAAACATTCCGCATCGACAGGGGTAACTGAAGCCGGTTGCTCTGAGTCTTCATCATGTGCTGGTTCAGCGGAGTTACTGGAACGTGTAAGACGTGCTAATAATATCATTGTTCGGAATGTTCCTGAGTCTGCAGATGTTGAAGCGGATAAGGCCACAGTTCATGATATCATTTCAAAAATCAGGGAAGGCTCGGCGGGCGATGTCGTGTCGATCAGAAGGCTTGGAAAGCTGCGACAGGGGGCACACAGACCGATTAAGGTAGAGTTTTCGAATTTAGCAGTACCTGCTTATATTCTACGTCATAGACGGATTCTTGCCAGCTCTGATAACTACCGGACCATTTCTATAGATGATGATAGGACGCCGCTTCAGATTAAACATCTGCATGATCTTCGTAAGGAACTTGACACTAGACGTTCTTCTGGGGAAGCTGACCTGACTATCAAATACAAAAGGGGAATTCCTTCAATAGTTAAGCTGCCGTCGTCAAAAAACTGACATCTAACTTCCTTACGTGGCCACTTATTTATACGAATCTTGCTTCACTGAACTCAAAATTTGATGAATTGACTGTGAATTGATGAATTGTTTGTGATCGTAAACCCACGTTCGTTTTTCTTGCTGAGTCATGGCTCCATCCTGAAATATCTGATCAACAATTCGCGTTACCAGGTTATACAATTCATCGTTGCGACAGTGTAACAACGCCTGGATATGCTGGTGTTTGTGTATATATTCGTTGCGATGTGGTTGATTCTGTCACTATTTCTCATTATTCAATCAATACACCTGGTATTGACAACCTATTTTTCGATGTGAAGTCAGATGTTTTGGATCTATCTTTGGGCTGTATATATCGTCCTAGAAGTTGTGTTCATGACCAAGATCTATTTAATCACCTAGAGCACTTATCGAATTCAAGAAAGAACTTGCTGATCGTTGGCGATTTCAACTTTGGAGATATCCGTGTCTGGCCTCTGAGTCGGATGCCATCAAATAGTTTACCTTCCCTTCCTTTCGTTGAGATGTTACAAAGGTCCAGTTTGACTCAGGTCGTGGACCAGCCCACTCGGTTCAGGATAAGTCAGCAGCCAACAACGCCGGACCTTCTTCTCACCAATGACGAGGATCTCATCTCAGATGTTGAGTATCTTCCTCCTTTGGGAAGGTCAGATCATGCGGTGTTGAGTACAAGCATCCAGGTGCTATCGTCAGAGCGCCCAAAGAGTGTTAGGAAGGTGATAAGATCCATTGATTACGAAAGGATGGGTACTTGTCTCTCTGCGGTCGACTGGAACGCGGTTCTGGATGAATATGATGTTGAGGAGGCATGGCATCAATTTTCTGACACTTTGACGCGGATTCTACAAGCTAACACTAGAACGAGGATGGTTAAACAGAGTCCTACGAAACCGTGGATAACAAACAGCTTGTTTAATGATATCCGCACGAAGAAGAGTCTCTGGCAAAAATTTCGTAGGAGTCGTTCATCACAGGACTTTTGGCGCCATAGAAGATTCTCCGAGTGTCTTTCAGCTGCAATCAAACTAGCCAGAAAAAATTATGAGCAGAATCTGACCAGGCCTGAGAATAGAGCTAAGTTCTTCAAGTATATGCGATCTAAGCTCGACAGCAAAGTCTCCGTACCTGTGGTTATCGATGAACATGGTGCCATGGCGGAAAATGAGGCTGAGTCAGCTGGGATTCTTGCCAGTTTCTTCTATTCCTCCTTCACTACGGAACCCGATGGTCCAATGCCGGTTATCTGCTGTCCCCGAAATGTCGAGACACTGGAGCACATCACGGTTACCGACTCCATGGTGGAGGAGCATCTTCTGAGATTGGACGTTTCTTCTGCCCCGGGTCCTGATGGATTCTCGCCAGCCTTACTCAAAGCCTGTTCAGACTCTCTTAGTGGGCCATTATGTAGGATTATGAGTCGTGTACTGTCTACGGGTTCTGTTCCTTCTGCATGGCGTCAGTCAACAGTTACACCGATATTTAAGAAGGGAGATAAACGGATCGCTGAAAACTATAGACCCATAAGTCTCACTTCTGTAGTGGTAAAGGTTCTCGAGAGGATAATATCAAAACAGGTGCTCCAGTTCGCATTGCAGCAGTCCATAATTCCAGCGCAGCAGCATGGCTTCGTTCCAGGAAGATCGATTATTACAAATCTTCTGACATGCCTGAATGATTGGACTAAATCGTTGGATGCTAAGATACCAATAGATGTACTGTATCTGGACTTTGCAAGAGCATTTGACCGAGTGCCCAGGAGGAGACTACTTCATAAGTTGGAGCATTTCGGCATTCGAGGATCTCTACTTGGGTTCATCAATTCGTTCCTGTCGGGTCGTTCTTTTTCTGTTAGGGTCGGAAATATGGCGTCCCCTTTGAGGCCTGTACTGAGTGGTGTACCGCAGGGTTCCGTTCTCGGACCTCTTCTCTTCATTTTGTATGTGTCCGATCTCCAGCTGGTTTTGTGCTCTTCTTCCGCATCTTACGCAGATGACATTAAACTGTACAACAGATCGGACTGTCATAGGTCGCTTCAGAGTGATCTGAATTTGTTGGTGAGGTGGTGCTCTGACTGGTTGCTACCTTTGAATGTCTCCAAGTGTCGTGTCCTGTATCTGGGCAACAATAATCCGAGACAATCTTATTTTATTGATGGTGTTGCCCTGGATGGCTGTATGAGCCATGTCGATCTGGGTGTCCTTATCAACAGTGATTTATCTTGGAGTCCACACATCATAAATATCTGCAATAAAGCAAAACAACGGCTTTACATGATCCAGCAGTGTTTTAAGGGTAGCCATCCAGATACCGTAGCTGCACTGTACAAGATATACATCCGCCCAATTCTGGAGTTTGCTGGACCTGTTTGGCATCCTTGGCTTCAGCGGGATGCTCAGATGCTCGAGTCTCTGCAGCGGCGGGTCACACGTTTGCCATATGGGGTGCGAAGGCCCTCATACCAAGATCGCTTGGATATCATGCGTCTCGACACATTCGCGGATCGGAAGCTTCGCGGAGACATAATTGTGATGTTTCGAGCATTAAGAGGATTTTTCGCCTTCGATCTTGCTCATCTCTTTGAGTTGAACGCCAACCATCTCAGGGGGCATGATTTGAAACTCGTGCGGGAGAGATTCCATTCGAGAGCCCGTCAACACTTTCTCAGCAATCGGGTATTTGCTTGTTGGAATCAGCTTACATCTCATGTTGTTGGAGCTCCGTCAGTCAACGTCTTCAAGAATCGGTTCGACATCTGGAGGACAAGTGTTCTTCGGTAGTTTTTCATATGCTGGATTTTTTTTTTCTTTGTTTGTTCATTGCTTGTGTTTTTTTTTCTCATTAAGGTTTCAATTATATTTTTTCAAGAGTTTTATAGTCACACCTGTACTCAACTCTGTATCTGTTTAATAATAATAATAATAATAATAATAATAATAATAATAATACATAAATTAAACTCTCCAATTTGCTATT
Source organism: Hippodamia convergens (assembly GCA_038502775.1). Taxonomy (NCBI): domain Eukaryota; kingdom Metazoa; phylum Arthropoda; class Insecta; order Coleoptera; family Coccinellidae; genus Hippodamia; species Hippodamia convergens. Next base: position 97,797,060 of record CM076607.1, read on the forward strand.
TTTTATTTTCAGGTTGGAGTTTGTGTTTGGAAATCCTTCGTCCGAAGAGCCGTCCCGCTGATCGTGATGTCCTTCTATATAGAATATTCAGATACAACAATTTTATTTTATTTTTGTAACGGGGAGACAGGTTTTTTCGGCTGAGGTTTTTTCCCCTGGCTCAATAGTATCGTATGATACTGGTGATGATAGTATCGTATGATACTATAGTATCATACGAAGAATGTTGTGGTACCCCGTTCCTTTTTTTTTTTACCTCAGCTCAGGTTCTTTTTGTTTCAACATTTATTGTATTATTTTAGCTGTCTTATTCAAAAGAATATATATATATATATATATATATATATATATATATATTTATTCAAGTAAAGTCTTCAACTGCACTTTCAGTAAGTAGCCTTACTTCTTCGAAGTATTTATATATCGACTTCGATTTTTGCACCAGAGCCCCTGGCTATCTAGCTACGCCACTGTGTGGTGCAGATATTTTTATTATATATTTTCGTTCGTTTAAAATGGACAAATAGCTTCAAGAAATTTCGTATAAAGCTGTATTCCTCAACTCTGTACATCCATTTACACAAATCTTCCTACTGTATTCACTAGCAAGAAAAGAGTGCTCCTCCGTAATTTTCATTACGCCTTGTCTCGTGCAGTGCAGTTTGAATATCAGCCTTGTGTGTGCCTTTGTGCTCGAAAGATTTTCCAAATTTTTTAAATTTGTGAGTATCTTTCTCGAATTCGTTGTATTCTGCCAAGAGTTGGTATACCCAACACTTAACTAGAAATTCGTTCAATGTTTGAATTTAAAATTGTTTATTCTATTTCAAATTGATTTTACTATTGCCGTTTTTTCAAAAATCTGTTCAGTTTCCGTATATTCTTTGTTCTAACATCAGTTTTGATTACAATTCTGATCTTTGACTAGTTTTTTATTTTTTTTTCTGTTAGTTTTTTATGAAAAAATAGATTTTTCTTCAGTGCTTATTGATTGTCAATTTAAATTTTTTTAACCAATACAATACGAGAAAAAGTTCTAGTTATTCGTGATTTAAGTCCTGTTTTTTCACATCAGAGTTTTCACAATAAGGACATATTTGTGCAATTGTAACATTTCTCAGTAGATTATTCACAAGAATGGCCGGTAAACCAGTTAAATTTCCGATAGAGAAATTGGCAGAATTTATAAATTCGAAATTTCCTCATATTTGCCCCAGAGATCTTGACGAATTGAAATCAGATGATAGCATTATTCAGGACTCAGCAATGTTTATATTTTCTGAAAATGACCGTTATACGCAGCGTGCAGTTTATATGGTTCTTCGAAGAAATACTGGTAAAATACGGGAATTGCTGAATTTGAACAAAAATGAAGTCTCTCAAATAATGGACCAGAGGAATGATGATGAACAAAAAAAAAGGGCATATGTGACTTCTATTCAATATGCAATGTTCAAGGAAAATATTTGAGAAAACGAACTTTTTGCGGAATCCTACTTTTCAGTCTCATCAATCTATTCTCGTTTGTGCTGCCGTATGGGCAAGAAAAATACTGAAAAAAATCGTAGAAAATTATTTTACTTCGTAAAGAGAAACTCTTATCTTTTAACCACTACAGTTGTTCATGATGGTATTATCACGCCTCCAGAAAAATCACTTCAGGAACTAGATATTTCAGAAACAGTTCCAAAATCGTCTGTGCAATTTTTCGCAAAACCTGTCAGCGAAATAAGGCATAAAAGTCTTACCATGACTGATGATTCTCATGGATCAGTTTTCGGGAAATCTGATTCTCGTAGTTTTTCAACAATTTCTGACGAAGATCAAAGCAAAAATCCACCTCGTAAATTATTGCACTCCACCCCGAACATTAATGAACCATCTAGTCTCGAACTCACAAATTCATCGAAAAGAAAAGAAATCAGCTCCGATTTTGATATGGTATCACCAGAATTAAAAAAATATTTTGAAATGAAAAGTGCAGTTCGGAAGCGACTTCCATTGGGAACGAAAAATATAAGAGATGGTAAAGCATAGACCTGTGTCTTTTAAGGACTGCATTTACAAAGAGGGCGAATTTGTTCTAACCGACGATGAATTAGAGATGATTTGCCGTAATAGAAAATTAATAAAGGAAAAGTATAATTTTTTGATAAATAGAAAAATTAAATCCGTAAATACCACGTGCAATCTTTACTTCAAAAATAAGCGATATTTAAAGAAAAAAGGTTCCATAAAAATATATGCGTACTGTGTGCACGAAACATGCAAAAAATTCATTTTGGTAATCAATAATATTTCCGAACAACAATTGACCACACATAAAGTAGACGTTTATAGTTCCTCAAAAGATTTCAGGCATTTGAGTAGAGTAACGTCTCAACTAAGAGGTATCGAACGTAAAATAAAAAAAAAGAAATATTGAACGTACAACCACTAGAGCAGCGTCAAAATGACATTTTAAATTTGGAGGATCATTCAATGGAAAATTTTAACTTAGGTGCTGTTAAATCGGATTCAGTATATAGGAAAATGCGTTCGGAAGCATTTGCGAAAAATGATAGGCAGGTGGATGATATTCTGGACGTTATTTTGATGCAAAAGGATCATTCCAATTATATTAAATTCGCCGGAATTCCTTTACATGTGTATATGTATAGTAGGGAACAAATAACTTTATTGAATTCGCTCAAGAAGGGAGTGCTTCATTTAGACGCAACGGGGAGTATTATACGGAAACCCAATAAAAGTGACACCAAAGTATATTATTATGCAGGTGTTGTACAAATTCCCCAATCCACTAGAGTGTGTGCAGTATTGGAAATGATTTCAGGTGAGCATGATGCTGGAAGCATCGGCTCTTGGCTGCTGAAATTCAAGTCGTTCGTTATTAGTGAGCTTAAAAAATGGCCAATTTGTCAGAAAGTTATAACGGATTTCAGTTTTGCATTTCTGAATGCCATTTCTATTGCTTTTAATAGTATGGAGTTGAAAGAATATATAAATCTTACATTCGATTGCGCGTATAATAAAAAACCCTTTCCTTCAAATAAGGTTCAGTTGCATATATGTTGCTTTCATATGTTCAAATTAATGGCAGCTGATGTAGATCATTATTATGAAAATTTTCAAGTCAGAAGACACATGAAAGAAATTTTAGGTGCGGCATATAATATAAACGATTGGGGACAGTTTTGTGAGTGGTTCAGAAGTTTTTTCATAATAACGAATTCCGAAACTAAAAATTCAGTTTTTTCCAATGAATTTGAGTCCTTATTGAAGTTGTGCTGTAGGGACCAGATGGATAATTTTGAGGAATGTTCAACAAGCAAAAACGAGTTTCGGACATATACAACAGAAAACTACGAGTCCACTGCTTTCTGTCAGTTTTTTAAACAATTTTGTTTGAATTTGAAATCCATTCAGATTCTTGACATGGGCGAAGAAAATGATTACCAAAATGTTAAATTTTTCCAAAAATTCATCTCACATTATGTCCCTTTCCTTTCTTTATGGAGTGGTCTCTTATCAGAAAATAGAGAAAGGTTTAGTAATGCCCCTGTAGAAAGATATTTCGGAATAGTGAAAAACATATTAGCTAAAAAAGTAATGCGTCAACGGTGCTCTCACATAATTAGAAAACTCAGGAAACATGTTCTATTCGTTTTGAAAGAGTTCAATTACGACCTTTCTAGGAAACGATGTTGTAAAGGGCAAACTGAGGATAAAACCGACATAAGTCTCGCTTCTTAAGAAATTTGGAAAAAAAAGGTCAAACAACCTCACAATAATTTTCTGGGCACATCACTGAAGCTTGCGTTGAAAGCTCGATCATTGCCCAATAAAGAAACTGATAATGACCTATGCGCTTATTGCAAAAGAGGGAATCTAGATTTCAAAGCTTCTTGGGTACAATGCGATAAATGTGATGGTTGGATTCATCAAGTTTGCATTGAAAAGATGGAAATGTCTCTCGGTGGAATATTTTTTTGTAAATTTTGTCAAGAGAGTGAGAATGAAATACAGGATATATCTAAAATCGCCAATTATCAGGAAAATTCTGGAAAATCAAGTCCATTGGTCGGTAATTGCAGAACAAACCAAATAAAAATTTTACAAAATGGATTAATTTCGGACCCTTCGTATTATAAAGACATCGGAAAGATGTATTATATTGCGTTTTTTTCATCTTTTAATTGTGACGTCAAGGAAATATCCCAAGCAGATTTTAAAATTTTATCCAGTAATGAGTGGTTAACGAATTTCATTGTTGACATATGTTTAAATTTTTTCAAAGGAGAAGATAAACTGTATCAGGTTGTAGGTTGCACTAGCAACGAGTATTTTTTTGTATGCTGAAGGAGAATCACATCCTTCAGTTCAGTCGTTCAACATTCAGGCAGATATCATCATTCAAAATTATTCTTACAAAAGGAATGCGGCAAATCAGCATAATTTTTGTCTGACTTTAGCTGATGTGAAAAATAAGAAATTCAAATTTTTAAACCCGTTTGGAAGTTTATTAGAAACGAATAATTATTTATCAAAATTTTCAATATTTGCTTCGAACTATTATAATAAAAACAATAGAAATCATATAAATACAAGTAACTGGACAGTCGAAGTAATGCAGCATGATAAGCAGGATGACACATTCAACTGTGGAGTTTATATAATATATTTTTTTCAAAATATTATCAGGAGTATACCTTTGAACAAGGAAGTGAACATAAATGCTTATAGGCGTGGACTTAAAAAAATTATTATTGAGTCGTCAGATAATATGTCCGATAAATGTATATATTGCGGAAATTATGCTGATAATGGAAATTATCGCTTCGTCAGATGTGAGAGCTGTTTGAGAAAAAACCATGTTAAGTGTATTTTGCCTAATAATAGGGACGAGAACATTTTAAACGTTTTCGATTATAAATATGGTTTTTGCGAATTATGTGATTTGAATTAAAATGATTTTCTTCAAAAACAGTGTCGTATAAACCTCTAGTTCTCTTCAGAACGAACAATTTCATTATTTAATTCGTATTTTCCGAAAAGAGTTTTATTTTATGTGTAAGAAATGATTTGAATTGTGACGTATATCAAATAAGCGATTATCAGAACCAGTTATGAATTATTCTGTTAATGTAGAGTTCGATACTTAAAGTATTTTTTGTAAGGCTCATTCAGAAATAATGAACACTTACGATTTGCAGTATAAGGCTAGGGCGGGTAAGGATAGGCAAAATGTGGGAAAATAGGCTCCTGGCGAACACCCACTATAAAAAAAGTAACGCGCCAATGCAATACCTCTGTGGTGGTGTGAAAATTTGCTGCTATACTATCTAGGCTTATTCTGTGAAATGTTTACCATAACTTTTGTTTTGGTTTCGAAATAAGAACTATCCCAAGACAGTTCCTGAACTGCGCAGAATTGATATCGAATTCAAATTCATCTGTTCCTTCGGGATTTTCGGCCGTCGTCATGGATTCGTTCTCGACGTTTCGCCAGTCCGAGTGTCTGGCATCTTCAGGAAATACACTTTCAGAAGATGTTTCCATATCGCGTGGCAACTCAGAGGAAACTTCTTCTGAAAGTCTATCTTCTGAAGATGCCAGACACTCGGACTGGCGAAACGTCGAGAACGAATCCACGACGACAGACGAAATTCCTGAAGGAACAGATGACATTGTTCGTTGGCCGCGACAGCCTTAAACAATTCATAACGAAGTCAACTTTAAAATTTCTAGATTGAAAACAATAATAAAATAAATTAAAAAAAAAATTCGGAAACCTGGTTTTTTCGAATCCTCACATATTCCCTAACGTTTCAATGAAATCCATCAACGAACACGCAGTAGTTTAGAAAATACAGGGTGTTTCATAGAAACGTTGCTCTTTCTATTAGCTCCCCCCTCCCTCCTCCTACGGTGGCACAAATTCCGAGATGTGGTTTTTTCCAATCCTCACATATTCCCCAACGTTTCAATGAAAAATCCATCAACGAACACGCAGTAGTTTAGAAAATACAGGGTGTTTCATAGAAACGTTGCTCTTTCTATTAACTCCCCCCTCCCTCCTCCTACGGTGGTACAAATTCCGAGATGTGGTTTTTTCGAATCCTCACATAATCCCCAACGTTTCAATGAAAAATTCATCAACGAACACGCAGTAGTTTAGAAAATACAGGGTGTTTCATAGAAACGTTGCTCTTTCTATTAACTCCCCCCTCCCTCCTCCTACGGTTGTACGAATTCTGAGATGTGGTTTTTTCGAATCCTCACATATTCCCCAACGTTTCAATGAAAAATCCATCAACGAACACGCAGTAGTTTAGAAAATACAGGGTGTTTCATAGAAACGTTGCTCGTTATATTAACTCCCCCCTCCCTTCTCCGACGGTGGTACAAATTCAGAGATGTGGTTTTTTCGAATTCCCCAACGTTTCAATGAAAAATTCATCAACGAACACGCAGTAGTTTAGAAAATACAGGGTGTTTCATAGAAACGTTGCTCTTTCTATTAACTCCCCCCTCCCTCCTCCTACGGTGGTACAAATTCCGAGATGTGGTTTTTTCGAATCCTCACATATTCGCCAACGTTTCAATGAAAAATCCATCAACGAACACGTAGTAGTTTAGAAAATACAGGGTGTTTCATAGAAACGTTGCTCGTTATATTAACTCCCCCCTCCCTCCTCCGACGGTGGTACAAATTCCGAGATGTGGTTTTTTCGAATCCTCAAATATTCCTCAATGTTTCAATGAAAAATCCATCAACGAACACGCAGTAGTTTAGAAAATCCAGGGTGTTTCATAGAAACGTTGCTCGTTATATTAACTCCCCCCTCCCTCCTCCTACGGTGGTACAATTTCCGAGATGTGGTTTTTTCGAATCCCGACGTATTCCCCAACGTTTCAATGAAAAGTCCATCAACGAACACGCAGTAGTTTAGAAAATATAGGGTGTTTCATAGAAACGTTGCTCTTTCTATTAACTCCCCCCTCCCTCCTCCTACGGTGGTACAAATTCCGAGATGTGGTTTTTTCGTATCCTCACATAATCCCCAACGTTTCAATGAAATATCCATCAACGAACACGCAGTAGTTTAGAAAATACAGGGTGTTTCATAGAAACGTTGCTCTTTCTATTAACTCCCCCCTCCCTCCTCCTACGGTGGTACAAATTCCGAGATGTGGTTTTTCGAATCCTTACGTATTAATGAAAATACACATGAGAATTTTCACGATTTGCTCGAGGAAATTGATTGGTCTCAACTTCATCACTTCTCAGAAAAACAAATAAATGAAATGTGGTACTATTTTTCGAATCAGATCGAGCTGAATTAATAAAGCCTTTCCAGTTCGAAAAATTAATACAGCTAATATACAGAAACCAAAATTAACTCCGGAAATCGAATCTTTGAAAGAGTCGTTGGATCTGTTGTTTGTTCTCTCTGCACGTAGGCCTGAATTCATTGATACTTACAGAAGTGTGAAAAGAAACTATGATGCCGCTCTAATAGCCAACAGACAAGCTTTCTTCAGGACAATTATAGAAGAATCAGATAATAAATCAGTTGCTACATGGAAAATCGTTAGAAAAATAACAAAAAAGGGAAAATCATATGAAAATAAGTATCCGAGATTACCAAACTTACAAGAAGAAAAGCATTATTTATCAGAATAAGCCGAGCAATTCAGTCAGTTTTTCTGCAAAGTTGCGTTAAATAATAAAAAAAAAAATCAAAACGAGCGCTTTGAAAGTTTGAGTAAATAGATCTTTTTGTTTATTTGAGATAACTGAATCAGAAATTTTATCTGTAGTCAAGGGACTTAAGAACAAAAACTCAACTGGCCATGATAATTTATCAGTAAAAATTATAAAACGCCATATTGAAAGTATGGTGGATCCATTATGTTTTATAATGAAATGTGCCTTCAAAAGCGGTATATTTCCTGATTCACTCAAAATTTCTCTTGTGAAACCATGTCATAAAAAGGGGACATAAATAACTTTAATAATTATAGGCCCATTAGTCTAATAACAGCATTCGCAAAAGTTTTTGAGAAAGTACTAGCCAATAGACTCTTGAAATTCTTTACAAAGTATGAACTTTTTTCCAAAGTGCAACATGGTTTTATTCAGGGTCGAAGCACTGAAACAGCAATATTCGAGCTGTTACAGAGAGTAACACAATGCCTGGAAACGGATGATATTCCGGCTGGTCTTTTTTAGATTTCTCTAAGGCGTTTGATTGCGTTAGTCATGATAGATTGTTAGATAAGCTCGAAGCATATGGAATAAGGGGGACAACACTAGAACTTTTTAAAGATTATCTATCTAATAGGAAACAGATTGTTATTATGGATAGTGAAGGAAAAAGATATAAATCCTCAGAAAATGTATTATCGGTTGGTGTACCTCAAGGTACGATATTAGGCCCAATAATATTCACAGTCTATATTGATGATCTTCCTGATATATTTCAGTACCAAACAACCGAGACAAGAACAGAGCCATATCTGTATGCTGATGATACCAACTTAATTGTATCTGGACGAGACATGCAATCTACATCAAACGAACTAAAATCATCCATGAGTTTGGTTGGACATTGGTGCAATGAAAACAGCTTGAATATAAATACAGAGAAATCAAAAATAATTTTTTTCAGTCATATAAGATCCACCACAATTTTTCCGAATACGCTGATTCTTGATAATCAAGAGATACAGGTTACTAAAGATACAAAATTACTTGGGATTACATTAGACAAAAACCTCAGTTGGGAATTGCATTGTGATAGTCTTGTTACTCTTGTATCTCGATTAAATTCTATAATTTACACCCTAAAAGTCGTGAGGAATCAAATTGACCAGGATACTCTGAAAACAATTTACCATGCAAACTTTCAATCACTCTTAACATATGGCATAATTTTCTGGGGTAGTAGCTCACATGCGGATCGTGTCTTCATCATCCAGAAACTGGCGATGAGGACAATGTATCGTATGAAATTCAGGGCTACGTGTAGAGGTATTTTCAGGAGAAATAATATATTAACTCTTCCGGGTTTGTTCATCTATCGAATCTTGCTATTTCTTCGTAAGAACAATCACTATTTCAAAAAGTTTAAAAATGAAAATAATACAAGAAGAACTAACGAGTATTTTTATCCTCTTCATAAATATTCCTTAACAGAGCGTACCACATTGTATATGGGCATTAAACTGTATAATTATCTTCCAAAAACGATTAAAAACATTGTTATATATGATAAATTTCGTAAAGCTCTACACTCAATGCTTATTATTTGTGAACCATATTCAATATCTGAGTTTAGGGTTTTTTGTGATTCATATTTGCTCAATGAGTAATTCGAGGTTCTATGAGTGTTTTTAAATCAGAATATTGTTTGTATGAAGTATATGATTATTTGACTTGTTTTCACTTTATTGTCTGCTATTGATGATGATTCTGGAAATAAATCTACTTTATTATTATTATTATTATTATTATTATTCCCCATCGTTTCAATGAAAAATTCATCAACGAACACGAAGTAGTTTGGAAAATACAGGGTGTTTCATAGAAACGTTGCTCTTTCTATTAACTCCCCCCTCCCTCCTCCTACGGTGGTACAAATTCCGAGATGTGGTTTTTTCGAATCCTCACATATTCCCTAACGTTTCAATGAAAAATCCATCAACGAACACGGAGTAGTTTAGAAAATACAGGGTGTTTCATAGAAACGTTGCTCTTTCTATTAACTCCTCCCTCCCTCCTCCTACGGTGGTACGAATTCCGAGATGTGGTTTTTTCGAATTCTCACATATTCCTCAACGTTTCAATGAAAAATCCATCAACGAACACGCAGTAGTTTAGAAAATACAGGGTGTTTCATAGAAACGTTGCTCGTTATATTAACTCCCCCCTCCATCCTCCTACGGTGGTACAAATTCCGAGATGTGGTTTTTTCGAATCCTTACGTATTCCCCAACGTTTCAATAAAAAATCCATCAACGAACACGCAGTAGTTTAGAAAATACAGGGTGTTTCATAGAAACGTTGCTCTTTCTATTAACTCCCCCCTCCCTCCTCCTACGGTGGTACAAATTCCGAGATGTGGTTTTTTCGAATCCTCACATATTCGCCAACGTTTCAATGAAAAATCCATCAACGAACACGCAGTAGTTTAGAAAATACAGGGTGTTTCATAGAAACGTTGCTTTTTCTATTAACTCCCCCCTCCCTCCTCCTACGGTGGTACAAATTCCGAGATGTGGTTTTTTCGAATCCTCACTATTCCCCAACGTTTCAATGAAAAATTCATCAACGAACACGAAGTAGTTTAGAAAATAGAGGCCATTGAAAGTGCAGAAATATCATAAAACTTGGTATATCACGTCAATTTAGTGTAACCGCTTTTCTTACTTTAGATGATTTATTTCTACTATACATCCATTATTTTTACAGAATCTTAGGATTCACGTCATTATACACTCATTTGTTACGATTTAGTTGACTGAAATGAAAGGAATTCGTTGCTGGGGATTATTTCGAAGTGTGGCAACGCTGCAGATGTATTCCGCTCTTGCCGACTATCGACGTCATAAACCGTTGCTGGAAATCCGTGGATAACTTCACACAAACATAAAACAAGTGGTACAAATATGTTAGAAAATGTTTCAGTTAACTCTCAGGTAAATAATGAGATAGAATATGAAGAAATATCCCAGTTAGATTATTTTGATGGTGATGAAACCAATGGCCGTGATATACCACAAATTTCAGTTAATGCTACAATTTTAAATGCATTTGGTTTTGTATATAATACAAAAATATACGAAACAAGCAAAACACCTCAAACGTATCTGGAAGCAACAACATGTTCAGAAAGCAGTAAGTGGATAACAGCCATTCAGTCAGAACTTGAAGCGATAAACCAACATAACGTTCGGGAAATCGTGGAAAGAAAACAAGGTATGAAAAGTATTCCTCTGAAATGGGTATTTACAACGAAAGACAATGGTGTATGTAAGGCTCGTTTAGTTTGTGGCGAATTTCTCTAAGTCCGGCTAAAACAACGTCGACGAAATCACCGAAAATTCTTCAAGTCCAGCTGGAACGAAAACCCTAATTCGTTAAAATCCGACTTGAGCAGATCCGGCGAAGTCACGCCTTTTCTAGGTCAAAAAATTCGCATTCCTAATAGGTGAAGACAAACAGGCATAAATACAGCAAGAAAACAGAAACAGATCCTTTTTCTTCGAGACTTCGGACCCAGCAACTTCGACGAGATATTCGACACTTCCGCTCTCAACGCAGAAACATCTGTTTTACCGCTTCGACCAGATTTCTCTTCAACGGCTACCTGCGAATATTTCTCGAACAACCAACATTCACAGCCGCTAAAACAACGACGAACCAGCCTGAAAAATTCCATCTTTTGGGACCTTCAAATCCATTACTAATTATCGACTCGCCTTCGCCGGTAGAATCCATATATTCTACAAAAAAATCAGTCTTTTCAGACTAAAATTTTTAAACCTATCAACCGTCGTCGCCGTCCTACAAAACCATTACTTTCTGCCGCAACGATTTATAAATCAGTCTTTTCAGACTAATAAGTTTTAACCAACTTCAAAATTTGTTTTTGTTAAATAAATTATTAAATTGTTCTACGACTTTCCCTGGAATCCTAACCCATCCTCTACAAGTTGTTGTAGGATGCAAAGATACTGAAAAGTATACTTCTGAGGAAACTGCATCTCCTACACCAGCTCTATCAGTTGTTAAACTTTTGTTTGCATTATCAGTTTCTAGGAAATGGCATATTGAACAGTTGGATATCAAGACAGCATTTCTGCATGGAGAAATTGATAGACCAAAATATGTGAGTGTACCTGAAGGAATCAATCTTGACAAAACAAAGGTAATATTGAAGTTACGAAAAGTTCTCTATGGATTATCTATAGCACCAAAATGTTGGTTTATGACACTTGATAAATTTCTGAAGGATTCTAATTTTGAATCAAATTTACGTGAACCATGTTTATATAAGAAAGAAGAAGATGGTAAGATTATTTTGATTTTAGTATATGTTGACGATCTATTAATTACGGGTAGTTGTGGAAAACTTATTCAAGAAAATGTGAATTTGTCGAAGTCACGTTTTAATGTCAAACAGTTTGGCTTTCCAACTAAGTTCCTTGGTTTGGAAATCATTAGATCAGAAAATCAGTTGTTTCTTCATCAAACCCAGTTTGTGAAGGAAATGTTAAAGGAATTTCGAATGGAAAACTCAAATTCAGTTGATACTCCATTAGTTCCTCAAGGAAATCATAAAGTTCCAGAAGTTATTAATGAAGCAGATTTTCCGTACAAGACAGCCATAGGCTCTCTGTTGTATTTATGTTTATTTACAAGACCTGATATATCTTTTGCTGAAGGTTACTTGGCTCGATTCCAAGCTAGTCCACAGCAGTATCATTGGACATTAGTAAAAACAGTTTTCAGATATTTGAAAGGTACAAGTCAGTTAGGTCTAAAATATACTGTAGGCTCTCCAATTTTATCATGTTATTGTGATGCAGATTTTGCAGGTTAAAGAACAGTCAAAAGTCAACTACAGGCTTTGTGATTTATGCATTTGGTAATCCTGTTTTATGGTGCTCGAAACTCCAATCGACATTGGCACAAAGTTCAGCAGAAGCTGAATTCATTGCACTTACTCATGCTACTAATGAAATTCTATTTTTAGCACAATTATTAGAAGAAACTGTTGGTCTCAGAGCATTTCCTGTTAATATATATGAAGACAATGAAGCAGTGTGACGTGTTTTGGTCGCCATTTTGTAACGGGGTTAGTCGCCATCTTGTAACGTTTCTAGTTACATCCTGCTCCGGGAGTTTCCCTCGGTGAAATTGACTTCGGGCGCCAGCTATTTTTCTTCTTCTGGAACGGCTGAATAGGGGAAAATAGCAAACCTACCTGGGTAGTCTCTAGTCGAAGACAGAGTTCGGTTTTATCTGAGTTGTTAGCGATAATTTTCTAGTCGAGAGTGAAGTAACTGCTGATCTACATTCAAGTTCCCTGAAGGGGACTATGCCTTTAGTAATCGGGAATAAAGGGGGGAGGTAACATACAAAACCAACAATGCTGAGAACTTCAGTTTATGACACAGATAAAAACTAAAGGAATAACTATCACAATTACACTTCGTGGAATAGGTCTGACTGTGAGCACTTTACACGGACGAAAGTATTTTCCGGTCAGCCAGAATTAATGTGCACTTATAGACACGATAATCTAAGTGGCCAAGTTGAACTGTCTGAATTGAGCATTCGTCGGTTCAAACTTTCTGTCCCTTGTGGGGACAGGTATTACTGGCAATCGTCCGTCTACTCGTTGTGTTTGACTGGATTAGGTGCTGGATTGGTAGGACGTTAGTTAGGGGTAACACGTCTGGAGATAGATCGAGTGGACACGGAATATAACCTCCGCCTGACCTCTACCACTACCTCTGACGCGGGTAAAGTTAAAACAAAGGGGGTCAACGAGACGACGTCGGTGTCCATTCAACAAGGCCAGATTCGGAGTCTTGTTTTTCTCGGGTTACTTACGGTTCTTGTTCACCAAAACGAACAAAAAAAACGGTATCTTTCTATCCGGAATGCCAGTTTAAACGACTGTGTTAAGGAAATATCTTACAAAGAAAAACGGCTCTAACTCTCAATCACTCGGGTTGCTACTAATACTACTACAACACTACTCGCGGTAGCTAACAATCACGAATTATTTACAGTTTCTAATTAACAATTCCCAATTCAGAACTTCTTACTGATCGCGGACGGTTAACAATTTATAATTCTCAACAACTACCAATCGTTCCGCACAATTCTTAACAATTTCGGACAATTTCTCTTAACGGTTTCTTTTAACGATTCTCTTTACCGATTCTCAACGATTTCTTCACGATTCTTTTCACGATTCTCAACTATTTCTTCACGATTAATTCTAGAAGCCGAGGACTCCGTCTTTTATAACCTCTGAGGGGGGGAGGTGCAGCGGCTCATGCGTCGGCGAAAATTTCCGGAATTTTCGATATCATAATACGTCTTTAAATCAGACCATATGTGAAAAAAAACGCCGTTAACGGGACTGATGGTGTTTTTAGCGGTGTTTTTCTAATGTTTTGGATAGATAAGCAACATTTATAGGAATAAACGGTTTTTCTCACATCTTCTGAAATAATTCCGGAATCAAGAAAATTTACTCAAAAATGTTTAGATGAAAATCGGTTATTTACTTGAATAAACAACCGAGATTCATTACATCCCCCTCTCGTCGGTAAAAGAAAAGGCTGACAAAGCCCTTTTCTTTTGCGTCCTATCCAGTTCGGTACGAAATCTCACAATCAGACTTACAAATAATTTTATTCCGGATGCTCCCAGTGGTAGCCGTCAGGTAGCGCTTCTAGGTTGACTCGAACGCAGTGATAACTCGGTACTGCTGGAACGCACCGATGTATAACCTCCATCTGTACTCTATGGTCTTAATTCTTAACCTCACGTGCTATCTCCTTCCTTCTGACATGAATGGAAAATGGCATGGAAAATGAAATATCTCGCTCGGAAAACCATGTGCGAAACAATAGTGCAGGTGGAACCAAACAAAAGGCCCCAACGGTGGCTAACTGTTCTCTCGGTAAGTTCATTCCAGATATCATGTTGACGTAGTATTATCTTTGTGGTTTTTTAGGTGATCAGTCGAAGCAAGGTGGCTCAAGGTACCTCTATTGTCGATGGTTGCATAGGAACCCTTGTTTGAAAAGCTGCCACAGACCAGGGACGAGTATATCTCACAGGTGGGTTGCATTCGTCCTTCTTTCATCTTTAATCTCAGTATGGTAGCTTAAACACACAAATTTTGTATCATATACAGGGTCTTTCACGAGGAACCTCACCCATATTTATACGGGAAACTACTGAACGTATTTTCATGAAATTCAGCACTTATAAGTATTTCACGATGCTGATGAAATCTAAAATATTTTCAAGGCATGAGCACCTCCGGTTTTTCCGGAAATGACGTCAACTTCCGTTTTTCAAATTAGAACACCATTTTTTTATTGCAGAAATAGATTCCTTAGAAAATTTCAAGTTATTTTGATGTAACATTTTTCAGTTTTGGTTGGAAAATTCTCTCTGAGCGGGAAAATTCGAAAAAAAAATCGAAAATAGAGCTCCGCTGAAACAAGAATAACTTCGAGGTTTTTGGATGGAAAATTTTCATTTTTGGGATTTTTCAAGATGTAAGATTGATGTATCCACTTTGAAAATCGAAATCGCGATTCATGATACAGGGGGTGAAAAAATCGCTTTCATAGTTAGGGATGACAAAATCGTGAAAAATCAATTTTTTCAAATTAGAACCCCATTTTTTTATGGCAGATATTGAATCTACGTTAAAAAATAATGTGAGTGTATGCATCACACCCTTGTCCTAAAATGGATATTTTCTGAGTTATTCACAAAAAACTGTTTTTCGTCTTGAATTTTTAGCTATTTCTTTTCCCTTCATGCCAAAAAGATGAAATTTTCAGGAACTGTTATTTGAACCATGCTGTAGATTTTTCACCCCTTCTTGAAACCGACTTCAAGTTACTATTAGGAGAACCATGGCAAACTCTCGCAGTTATAACTAGAGAAGATGCTCAAAGTTTTGACCGTTAATTTCTAGACATTTATTTATACGTCTCAGGAATGCTTCGTGCGTTGCTCTTCTTATTTCATCGGGAGAAAGAGATCTGCAAAAGTGTTTAAAAACCAAATTGAGTTTCAAAACTATGAATCTAAAAATCTAAACAAACCTGAACGCATTTCTGACTCGTTCTATGCAGTCCTCTTTATCAGTCAGGGGAGTTGAGTAGACAATATTTTTTATCCTACCCCAAACATAATAGTCTAAAGTAGTTAAATCGGGAGAACGTGGTGGCCAAAGATGTGGACCATTGTTCGCCAACCATCGATTTTCAAATAGCCTGTAGAGGATATTTGACACATTGAGTGAATTGTGTGGAGGCGCGCCATCTTGTTGATACCATAAGTCATTATGGTTCTCTACTAGCGGCTCAATTATTTGAGTCAATATGTCAGAATATCTATCTCCTAAGGGAGAACATTCTTTAAATAATGCAAACATGTGTAGTGTTCTATCTTACCAGTTAAAGTCCCATCATAAATGTGAACATCGAGAATTGCATTATTTTTGATGGCGCAAAAAACATTGAAACTCCAGGTCTCTTGAAAGTTCCATTGTCTGAAGTGGTGGTTGTTCTCTTCATCCCAATAATGACTGTTATGCCTATTGAAAGAACCATTCTTTGTGAATTTAGATTCATCTGTCCAAATTATACAGTCCAAAAAGTTTTAATTCTCTTGAAATCGAATCATCATAGCTTCGCAAAACTCTGTTCTCCTGACGAAATCAGTTTCCTTCAAATGCTGTGCCCTATTGAATTTATATGGGTGCATTTTATGTTTTTTCAATATTCTCCAAACACTCGATTGAGATAATCCCAGATCAATCTCGGCATCTTTGAGAGAATTTTGAGGATTCACACGAAAATATGCAAGAACTGTAATTTCGTTGTTCTCATCTTCTACTACACTTTTTTCTCTGTGTATAGTTTTCTTAACGAAAGATCCGACATTTCTCAAGTTTATCATGGTTCTGTTAATGGTATCTCATCTTTTTGGCGTGAAGGGAAAAGAAATAGCTGAAAATTCAAGACGAAAAACAGTTTTTTGTGAATAACTCAGAAAATATCCACTTTAGGGCAAGAGTGTGATGCATACACTCACATTATTTTTTAACGTAGATTCAATATCTGCCATAAAAAAATGGGGTTCTAATTTGAAAAAATTGATTTTTCACGATTTTGTCATCCCTAACTTTGAAAGCGATTTGTTCACCCCCTGTATCATGAATCGCGATTTCAATTTTTAAAGTGGATACATCAATCTTACATCTTGAAAAATCCCAAAAATGAAAATTTTCCATCCAAAAACCTCGAAGTTATTCTTGTTTCAGCGGAGCTCTATTTTCGATTTTTTTTTCGAATTTTCCCGCTCAGAGAGAATTCTCCAACCAAAACTGAAAAATGTTACATCAAAATAACTTGAAATTTTCTAAGGAATCTATTTCTGCAATAAAAAAATGGTGTTCTAATTTGAAAAACGGAAGTTGACGTCATTTCCGGAAAAACCGGAAGTGCTCATGCCTTGAAAATATTTTAGATTTCATCAGCATCGTGAAATACTTATAAGTGCTGAATTTCATGAAAATACGTTCAGTAGTTTCCCGTATAAATATGGGTGAGGTTCCTCGTGAAAGACCCTGTATAAAGACATCTCTCAATGAAAAAGGTACCACTGAAGCATAACTTTGAACTAAACCGAGTACACTTTGGTCGCTCCGGATGTTTATATCTCCTACGTCTTCGATGGGTAGAACAGCCATGACATAATGATAAAGCATATAAAGGTGAGAGGGTTCAGCAGAAGTTTATGATTGAAACAGTTCAATGATTACGAGGAGGTGACAAAAGTTGAGGTAGTTCAATTACATCTTCTAACGATACCATATCATACATCGGTGACATAATTCGGTGAAGGTCTGTAGTAAAGTAACTGAATAACAGTCATAAGTGGAAATGATTCGATGGAAGGTTACATATAGTACATAATGTGAATTTTCCTTAGAAAAAAAAACAACTGGGAAACAACTCAATGAACGTTTACAGTATATAATCCAAAATTTTACAGATAATAGTGAAATTATTCAATGCGAGGTTACAGTTTATAACTCAAAATGCTTCTCCGGATATATGTACAGTGAAATGACTCAAGTAAAGTTTAAAATAAACAAAATTTTCTCGAAAAAGATTACATAATATAATTCAAAATTCCTGAAATGATTCAATGAAAGTACATAATCAAAAATTTTCTCTCTGTAACAACAAGTAATAGTGAAATAACTTTCTGGAAGGTTACAATTAAATTTTTTTTCTTTCTGGATTCAGATAGATATAACGGTTTAATTAACTTAACAATTATTACTTTCTTATACGGTTAACGACTTCTATATGTATAACGAAAAAGGTTATATTTGTGCCAAGGATACATAGACATGTCTACTGATAGTGTCCGTGTTTTCTTAACATTGAAGCATGAGAAAAGAACTATATTCCGGTATGAAGACATGTCTGTGTCCTTTTAATGTTACAGTTAATTAACCACGATATTAGATTTCTCAGTGGTTAGTTCAGTTAGTCAGCCTGTACCAGAACCCATGTGCACTCTTTCGGAACAGGAACAATATATAAATAGGTAGTGGGTTAAGGGTTAGGTGATCATCACACCGATTGAGTGGCACTTAGCTTCCGATGCAGTGTGTCATGTTCCGTTAAGATAGGTCTGAATTCATTGACTGTTGGAACTTGGACACATAATAGAAGTTACAGGTTTAATAAGGTTAGGTCGGTTAGGTTTAGAAAAGGTGGAACAGCTATTGCGACGCGTAACGTATCGTATACTAGCTCTAGGTACTTCCATTCCATGGCGTAGGCACAGATCCTGTGAAAGGTAAATCGGTTAGGATTTCTAGAATTGGGTTATTATCGAGTTACTGTATGTCTGTATATAGGGTTTTTTTTTTTTTTTGTTATTCGGTTAGAAGTATTAAGAGGGTAGGTTACATGCATTTCACATGGATCGGTGCTTACTCATCCGAAGTTTACCCAGAGGCGTCGGATGGTTCCCGACGGGAAGCGGAACCTCTGTTTTATTTGCCCTTTTTCATGGCGCACCGGGACTCGTTTTAATATCGCCTGTCGTAGCCGTGGGGTCCAGAGACGTGAATCTGGTTGGGCCCGGACTCGGGTGGCCTCCTTTGAGGTCAGGGGGATGATGTGCGGTAGCACAGGCCTCGGTAAGATTGGGGTCACTGGTGGTACCGGAATCGGGGATTCAGGATTCGCTGGAGGCAGGGAAAAGGAAGTGCTAGGACCTGGGGATAGCGGTGTCTCAGGGGTTTCCTGGATGACTTGCACCTCAGCAGAAGGGTTCCACTCCCACTGAGCGGCTGGACGACGACGAGCCGGATCTCTCTTCAACAGCCCCTCAATATACCAACGAACAGGGATAGGTAGCTGCCTCAGTATGGCCCGATAATCGGCGCCGAGTTGGTGGGCCCAATGTCGTGGTTGCGCTTCGTCTTCGTAAGGTGCTCGTCCAGTGGCCACGTCCAGTGCTGTCAGCCCCAGAGCCCATAAATCGACCTCCAACCCATAGGGTTCACGGCGAAATTGCTCTGGCGCCCAATAGGAGCACAGTTTAGAAATATAACAGTTGTATCACTCCTGCAATTATCTGAAGCAACATTGTTCGACCAATAGGAGCTTGGTAACCAAGTGCGCGCAAGCGCATCGATCATTTCTGTACAGAGCGGTATTGAAATTAATTTCGTCAGTAATTGTGTTCATATTCATATTGTTTACCAAGTGAACACGATTGATTGATGAGCAAAGATAACGAATAAGTTCCTAATCGTATTATCAACAAGCAAGCGAATAATCATTTCAAAGGATTGCATTACAGTATATCCTTGTAATCAATAGTATTTGTTACAGGAAAAAGAAAAATTTGAAGAAACATGGAGATAAAATGCTTTTTGTGTAAGAGAGGACATTCTTTGAATCGGAATCTCAGCTTCTTCAGTTTTCCTAACGATGATTTGTTGTGTGAAAGGTGGTTTGAAGTCATAAACAAAAGTCGTGATGTAATTCATACAACGGAATATTGTCATAAAAACTTGAGGTTATGTTCATTGCATTTTAATTCTGATAATATTAAGGTGTTCCGATCAAAGAAAACTCTGAAATTGAACACAGTGCCATTATCATCAACCGATAGACCAGTGGAATTTTCAGAAATTGTCAACGAGTTCTGCAAAAGCAATTTTCATTGCTATTTAATCAAATGTCTTTTCAGTCGACAATAGCAAGCAATTTTGATTTGGTCTGGAATATGGAATTTCTCATGTAAGTATTATATCAAATGAACTATAAAAAAAAACTTGTTGTCAATGAACACTTTTCTTAATTACAGGGTTGAAAAGTTGTTGGATCTATTAGACAAATTGATGGACATGGTTCAGTACGTCAACTGTTGGTCTTTTCTGTTCAGGCACCACAAGGAGAAGATGATGGAATCAAAAATGTGTAATGGAATTTCTCATGTAAGTAGTATATCAAATGAACTAAAAGAAACGTGTTGACTATGAACACTTTTCTTAATTACAGGGTTGAAAAGTTGTTAGATCTATTAGACAAATTGATGGACATGGTTCAGTACATCAACTGCTGGTTTTTTCTGTGCAGCTGCTGACAAAATACTCATCGCCATGATGATCATCAAGATTCGTAACATAATAGGCACCACAAGGAGAAGAATGCGTAATGGAAATGAATAAATGAAAGTTGAGGAACAATCATACTTTCCAAATAATAAATACTTCTTTTATCTTAAATTTTGGGTAAAGCTTCAAAGATGACTGATGAAACTATGTAAGTATGCCGCTCTCGCTATATTTCTATTGGCTTGGTAATTGCAAGGCATTATTTCATTAATAAATATTTATATCCCCCACCAGGCACACTCACAAATAGCATACGCTCATAACCAGCATGCCCTCACTAACACCTATAGGAAAAAAGGAAACAGCTACCTGTGATTTCCTTGTCATTTACTAAACATACCCACCATTGAGACTATGTATGAATGGAAAGGTGATGGAAGAAGACTAAGATGTAAATGTTAAGTCACCTTAGAGAAGCATTTGAGATTATGGGTCGGTTTCACAAAACTTTGTTTGTACCGTTAAATGAATTGGAGCCACCGCGATTCGTTGAAATTTCAAAACGAGTGATTCGATTGGTTCGAATTTTCGTAAGGTTTTTAATCAAACAATTAAAATTTTGTGGAACCGACCCTATGTGTGTAAATGGAATGTGTTTGTGAAGAGTTGTAATTGCATGAAGCTCAGGTTTAGAATGTGCATTGATATTTTTGTTCACAAATTGTTAATTTTTCATGGTGTGGACTAGTATGACATTTGTATAATTGTCGTAGACTTGAATATTTAGTTTGTTTTTCTGGCAGTATTATTTTATCGATTTCTTTACATATTGAGTACATTTATACAAATATTGCATTCTGGTTCAGGTGTAGGGGTGTTGGGAGCCTGATATTTATAATCAATTAAAAAATCTATTCATGTACATGATATGTTTTGAAAATTCGTACCTTGTGAAGCATGCTCTATATATAATGTTTTGAAAATGCTGTTCTTTCTCACAATTTATTTTTGAGCTAATCCTATTGTACCTTTTAATTTATCTGTATGAAATGTGTTTGTAAAGAGTTGTAATTGCATGTGGTTCAGATTTTGAATATGCATTGATATTTTTGTTCACAAATTGTAAATTTTTCATGGAGTGGAGTAGTGTGACGTTTGTATAATTGTCGTAGACTTGAATATTTAGTTTGTTTTCCTGGCAGTATTATTTTAACGATTTCTTTACGTATTGAATACAGAGAGAGAGAGAGAGAGAGAGAGAGAGAGAGAAACTAAGTTTATTGATCTTACAATCAAACGGCTATCGACCGCAGTCTTCCAGCCAGTTATATATGTACAGTTTCATCTAACAATTTTATGTACTTAGTGTATTTAAGATATCACAATGCTTCTATAGATTTGAGATGTTTATTGAACACATTTATACAAATATTGCATTCTGGTTCAGGTGTAGGGGTGTTGGGAGCCTGATATTTAAAATCAATAAAAAAATCTATTCATGTCCATGATATGTTTTGAAAATTTACACCTTGTGAAGCATGCTCTCTATATAATGATTTGAAAATGCTGTTCTTTCTCACAATTGATTTTTGTGCTAATCATATTGTACCTTTTAATTTATCTGTATGGAATGTGTTTGTAAAGAGTTGTAATTGCATGTGGTTCAGGTTTCGAATATGCATTGATATTTTTGTTCACAAATTGTTAATTTTTCATGGTGTGGAGTAGTGTGACGTTTGTATAATTGTCGTAGACTTGAATATTTAGTTTGTTTTCCTGGCAGTATTATTTTAACGATTTCTTTACGTATTAAGTACATTTATACAAATATTGCATTCTGGTTCAGGTGTAGGGGTGTTGGGAGCCTGATATTTATAATCAATTAAAAAATCTATTCATGTACATGATATGTTTTGAAAATTCGCACCTTGTGAAGCATGTGCTCTATATAATAATTTGAAAATGCTGTGTTTTCTCATTATTCTCTATTGAATTAAACCTCATATCTTCTAATTTCTCTGTATTTTATTTGATTGAACTTTCTCATTAAAGAATTTAGAAATATTATTGTGTTTGACTTTCCTACTGACATTCCTACAGCTTCTAAATAAACATAACAAGAACAATCATCCTCTTCCATGAAATATACATAATTATGAGGTATTATTCTTGACAAGTCATACTTTCATGACTATTTTAAAATATTAGTCATTTGAAATCTACTGGAGATGATCAAATGATACATAATAAAAAAGTATAACCCATGATTGCCCTATTAAATCCATTTAATAAATCAGTGGATACTTCAGGGTGAAATTTTTCATCAGAATTCAAAACCAAGCGCTTTTGGTTTAATTGAAGACCATCATAAATATCAATAGATATTATATTGCTTGATCTGTTGCACCTTCATAAAACTCTTTCTCTTGATATTGAAGCAAACAAAAAACTGAATATGCACTGATGCTTCAAGATAAGATAAAAAAATTTAATTGATAACAATTCCATTGAATATTATTTACTTTTATTTTGTCCAGTATATTAGAATGTTCTAATTTAATATTCATATTTACATACATTACTTGCCCAAACTACAAAAATTAATGTTACACGAATCATTTCGCATATGCAGCAAATCAGAAAATTATTTAGAGCTGAATATAATTCAGTCCGTTCCTGTTCAAAAACTGTCACTCTGTAAAATAATGGTCGAATTGCGCATGATTGTTCAAGGTTATGCGATCGATATGCTTCAAAATTTAGTGAGGAGTCGGACAACTGTTATATTACTAAACTGTGATATAAGTCTGTCCCCACGTTACAGGTGAAGTGTTGGCCCGGCCTCAGCTCTTCAGCCACTCCAAAATCGGCTACCACGAAGGTGTGACGTCGGCGTGCAGGGCTTTACATCGCGGTGCACCACGTTTCGCCGGTGGCATTCCGCAAGTCCTGCCGCCACTTGTCGCAATACCCGGAAGAAAGACGACGGTTGTCTTCGGGGGCCTGTCTTGAGGATATAATGATCTAAATCCTCCTCATAGAGGGGTAAGATCAGGTATATATATGGAAGTTTTGTTACTACTCCATAAAGCCTCACAATATTCAGGTGTTCGAGCTTCTCCAGGAGCCGGGCTTCTTGTAGGGCGTATCCGTCCAGTTTTGCCTTTTTCACGGCGACGTACTCACCTCGTTCGAGACTCTTGGCCTTGTAGACGCAACCGAAACCTCCCTCGCCAAGGAGCTCCTCCAAATGATATTGTTCCATCTGAAACAGCAGCTGTATACTACTTTAGCAACAGTGGGGAACCGACTCTGGCTGACTTTTCGCACCCCCTTACAAGAACAGACAAAGGACAACGAAAGATTCAGATGGGAAACAAGGCTTTCCCCCACAAGTAATCGACTAGCACTGGTTGAAGTCATGGAAAGGACGGTCGGGAAGGAGTGGTAAGGAAAATATTATGACGGTACTTAGGATATGGGATCGGTTAAGTTTTCAGCGTGAAAAGGTTTAAGATCTTTGATATGAATATTTGGCCATCTCTTACCTTTCTCATCTTTCAGGTCGTAAACGACCGGAGACACTACCTTGACTACCGTGTATGGGCCAGTGAATTTCGGTGCTAACTTGGCTGCAAACCCATCAACAGCAGACGACAACGGACGGTCACGTCGTAGCACCCTATCTCCTACAAAGAAGCGGGCTTCTCTACGGCGCAAATTGTAATGGTGGGCCTGCTGGTTGAATGCGCGCTGTAATCTGGTCCGGACGAATTCATACGTCTCCTGTAGGCGCTGAACCTGGTGAGTCCTGTAATTTAAATTTGTTCGGTCTCCTGCTGCGTCACCATTCAACTCCTCTATTCCTTCACTGTGGGGGTTTTCTGAATAAATCGCCCTGGGGATTGTTAGCTCCCTTCCATAGTTAAGAAATGCTGGGGTGAATCCGGTGGATTCTTGTTTTCCGGTGTTTAACGCAAAGGTTAACTCTAATAACTTGTCATCCCATTCCCTCTGATCTGATTCACAGAATTGCGCTATCATGGTCTTCAATGTTCGGTTGGCCCTTTCAACGGCATTACACTGGGGCGAGTATGGTGGGGTGAATCTATGTGCTATACCTAATTCTCTGAGGCTGTTTCTGAACAACCTTCTGTCATATTGCACTCCGTTGTCAGAAATACCCACTTTTGGACAGCCGTATCTCAATATAACCTGTTCATATAGAGCAGAATACACTGTCTTCGCGGTGGCTCTCCTAAGTGCGCGACATTCAACCCATTTGGTAAACCGGTCCTGCATTACGACGATATAGGAATTCCCCTTCTTTGATCGTGGCAATGGTCCAATTATGTCGGTTGATACTTCTCTAAACGGTGCTTCTATTATTCTATGCGGTTGCATTTTTCCGGCAGGCTTTAGTTGTTGTGGCTTGTAGCGTTGACACGATGTACAGTTTCTCACATACTTCGCGACTTCTCTAAACATTCCTGGCCAGTAGTAATTTCTAGCTATTCGAGAGATGGTTTTTGCAATTCCAAGATGACCTGCTAATTCAGAATCATGGTTCTCTTTCAGGACGGCCGGTCGTTGTTCGCTGGGTACACACATCTTCCATGGTGTGCCATCTCCATCTTCGGTGAAATCGGAATAATCCCAGAAGTGTCTATACAGTTTCCCCTCCATTATGGAGTAATCCGGGAAGTTCTCAGGATCTTTCTGTACTTCCTGTAGCTTTTTAGTGTACCATTTACACCGGGTTTCCACTTCTGCCAGACACACAGAACTTACAGATGGCAATGGGTTGCGGGACAGACTGTCTGCAAGCTTGTT
The DNA here is from genome assembly GCA_038502775.1 of Hippodamia convergens. Taxonomy (NCBI): domain Eukaryota; kingdom Metazoa; phylum Arthropoda; class Insecta; order Coleoptera; family Coccinellidae; genus Hippodamia; species Hippodamia convergens. The sequence goes on from CM076607.1 coordinate 97,822,319, forward strand.
CATAGATCCTCTTCGGTATTGTACTTCAAAGTCAAATTGTTGTAGGAAGACGGCCCATCGTGCAATTCTTCCAGACGGTGATTTGATGGAATTTAACCATTTCAGGCTCATGTGGTCCGAAATCACTGTGAAATGGAATCCTTCCAGGTACGGTCGCAGTTTCTCTATCGAGAATACTATTGCCAGGCATTCTTTCTCGGAGACAGAGTAATTCTTCTCTGCCGGGTTTAAGGTACGACTAACGTAGGCAATTACTCTCTCTTCTCCCTCTATCACCTGTGTCAGGGCTCCACCCAGTCCTATGTCGCTGGCGTCGGTCTGAACCACAAATGGTTTCGTGAAATCGGGACAGGCCAATATTGGGGATTCGGTTAGCTTCTTTTTCAGCAATTCAAATGCCTTTTGTTGATCTTCTCCCCATCTAAACCGATGTTTCTTTTTCAGCAACTGATTTAATGGCGATGTTACGTCTGAGAAGTTTTCAATGAAGCGGCGATACCAGCTTGCAACTCCTAGAAATCGGCGTAACTCCCGGATGGTTCGTGGTGCAGGAAATGACACTATCGAAGCAACTTTGTCTGGATCAGTACAGATGCCTTTGGACGTAACGACATGTCCCAGGTATTTTAAAGATTTCCTTACAAATTCGCATTTTTCTGGGTTTAGACGAAGGTTGGCTTCTTTCAATCGACGAAATACCTCTCTCAAGTTGTCCAGATGTTCGTCAAACGTTTCTCCCAGTACTACTATGTCGTCGAGGTAGGCAAAAGCTTTTGGTTCCATTTCTGGGCCAATTACTGTATCCAAAAATCGTTGGAACGTTGCGGGGCTGGCATGCAGACCAAAGGGCATCACGGTAAACTGGAACAGTCCTCTTCCGGGGACCGTAAAAGCAGTGATCGGTCGGCTCGATTTCTCCAATGGTATTTGCCAGTACCCTTGCTTCAGGTCGATAGTCGAAATGTACCTGGCTCTTCGCAGTTTGTCCAGTATTCCAGAAATGTAAGGTAGGGGATAGGCATCTTTCTCCGATACTTGGTTGACAGCTCGAAAATCTATGCAAAAACGATATTTACCATTCTTTTTCCTGACCAGTACCACAGGTGAACTCCACGGTGATTTAGAGGGTTCGATAACTCCTTCCTCTAACATATGGTCCACTTCTTCGTTGAAGATTTCTTGCATTTTTGGGTTCTGGGGCCGGTATCTCTGTTTAATAGGTTCAGTACCAGGTTTCAATTTGATTTTATGCTCAATCAAGTCAGTAGTACCCTGTAGTGTTTTGAATCCCTCCAATTCTCTGGCGAGAAAAGTATCAAGTTCCTTCTGCTGTTCTAGGGTCAGTTCTGACAGTTGTTCTTCGGTGGTGTGAGCTTCCAGGACCTGTTCTTTGACTGGGGTCGGTTTTGAAATCAATCTTCCCTCCAGGTAACATTCTGCGGTGTTGAGGTTAACTGAAAATTTATAAGTCGAAAGAACATCCATTCCTAATATAATGTCCACAGGTGATTCAGGAATCAGCAGGAATCTTACATCAGCTAGTGTATAATCTATTATGTGTAATTCTATTCTCACGAGGGCTGTATAACGTTTTGGCGTGATCGTGGTGGTGCCATTGGCGATCATCACTACTCCATGATCTACTGGTTCTCCTACGACTCCTCGTTCCTCGAATAGGTCTGCCACGGCTTGGCTGCAGAAACTCCTTGTTGCTCCTGTGTCTACTAAAGCTCGGAATTGCTCACCAGCTACGTATATCTCTACTAAAGCTCGGTTGTCGTTGATGATAGTCAGTGCCAACGGAGTCAGGGCTTCCGGAGATATATAGTTTTCCGAACATGGACAGTCTCTCGACAGTATTCCTTCTCTTTGGCATCTGGAACAGAACAGTCTCGCCCTTCCTCGGCATTCTCGACGCACGTGGCCATATCTACCACATCGGAAACACTGGGTCTGAAAGGAAACTCTCCTTCTCGGTCGTTCTTCGGTTTGATTTTCATTCAGTTCGGTTTGTCTTTCCTGAGGTGGAGTTGATGGTCGGCGACGATCGTTGTTTCGACTCTGGGAAATTTGTTGAATTTGCTCGGTTTGGGTTGGTCTAGGTTGTGGTGAGATTGGACGGTTTTCTCGAGTTCTCCATTCCTGGTTCTGGTTATCAACATGTATCGGGAAGCTTGCTTGGTATCGGCTTGTAGTGCGTTAACTGTAGGTCAGATGAGGTTCATCGATTAAGCCTGGTTTGGAGGGTGGTCCAGTATATTGATTCATCTGCCATTGTACTAACTCAAATACTTTTCCTTTTCGCAGAAGTTCGTCATACGTGCGAGTTTCCTGGAAGGCCAAGGCTTGCTGCAAAGATGGTTATAACCTTTGTCTTATTAGACGTATTTGTTCCTCTTCAGACGGTCCGTTTTCGGTCAATTTCTGGAACAAATTCTGCATGCGAGTGACATATAATAGAAGTTTCTCGTTCGGGCCTTGTGTTCGTCGCTTTATCTCTTCCAGCAGAGTTTCCTCATAGTTCACAGGTAAGAAAGCCTCTTTCAGTTGTGTTTTGAAGTCTTCCCAATTGGTAAACGTATCTCGTCTGGGAATGAACCAATCTCTAGCGTCGCTCTTGAGTAGTTCGTATACTGACTCAAATACTTGTTCCAAGGGGGTCTTACGTGACTCAGCTAGACTTTCCACTTCCTCTATAAAATTTGTCACGCTGCTCGTGCCATCAAATGACACTGTCCATTTATACACCGGCATCGCTGGTGCTGGGGGTGTTCGGACTTCATAATCCGGTTGGGTGAACGTCTGGTTCACAGGACGGGGAAGGTTACCAATCGGTATTTGCAGGTCAGGAATTGTTACCCTCCGAACAGAGTTTGTCCAACGTCTCGGTGTATCTTCCTCAGATCTCATTTTCGGTTGTTGAAGTTGCGTAACAGGAACAGTGGGTAGTTGTTGTAATAATCCCTTACATGTTTGCTTTGTTTCGTCTAAAACTCTTTCTAATACAATGTTTCTTTCAGGTGTTGCCGGACGGGGAACCTGGACTACTGGTGGAGGATTGATTCCATCTCCAAGGTCGATCAGTGATGGTTCCACTCTGGCTCCTGTGTGTGGTTGGATCGGAGACATTCCAGGAGAATTTGGAACTTCGGTATCCAAGAGGGATCCACTCTGGGGATCAGCTTCCGTTTGCACTACCTGATCGCTGGCAGTACGGAGCTCTTCCAAAGCCTTCAAGGCTCTGATCGTTGTCTTCTTCATTTGTTCCACTGTTTGTACCTGTGTTTCATCTTCCGTGTTAATAAAGTTTAACCTCCCTTGTATGTGTCTTAACCTCGTGAAAATCCGTGGAAATTCGTTGACCGCGTTACTGTAGTTAAAGTTCTGAATGGCTTCTACTAGATTGGTGAGTTTATTCTTACATGTCTCCATTTCCAGTGTCGGGTTATCGATAATCGGTGGTTGAACTGGTACTTCGGATTGAAGGACCTGACGTAGCAGACTCCGCTTTGTCATGACTGTGCTGGGGATCAATTGGCCCCGCAGGTTCAACTCATATGTCAGCTCGTCGCTGAGTAATCGATACACATCCATATTTAATTCCCTGTAATTATCTATATCCCGGTATAATCCGCACTCCGATAATTAGCCTATCACACGCACAATATGTCTCTAAAACTAATTCGGTGTCCAGTTGTGCTACTACCAATGTTCAATAAAGTCTCACACAAATAACTATTTCTTGCCTCAAATTTTAAAGTTCTTAAATACTGTTTATGAAAGAAAAGGGGAAACCAGAATTCGAAAAGAAAATGTTTTATCAGTCTGACCGGTGTCAAGTGATCTGAGAATTCCAGGAAATATTGAAAATATAAGAAAACTGAAATATTTAACAACTCAGGACGGTTAACGGATCAATTAATTTCCTGAAGTTCAAACAGTATCAGAAGACACAGGCCAATCACAATATAAACTTGGATTATGATAACGGTTCAATAAAAAATTTGAAATTTTAAAAATTATCAAATAGCTTCGGTTATGAAAGAAATATTAATCAGAAAACTGTAATAAAGTTCTTGAAATTGGAAAATTCTCAGAGGTTGCAGGGCAATTTTGGAATATCAGGTCAATTAACGGTTTAAACAAAAAAAATAATATTCTGAAATTCAAAACTAATAAGGTATGGCTTGACAACTGTAAAATAAATTGCCTTATTCAACAATTACCCTGAAACTGAAAACTTTCTGAAAATACAGTTCAACACCAAATATCAATGGTTCAATAGATTTTCAATTCAATTAACGGTCAAAAAATAATCAAAATATTCAAACAGTTCATGAGATGATAAAGAGGTAATAAAACACAGATATTCAAGTTTATTTCACTCAAGTTTTCACTTCCTTATACCAGAAAACGCAAGCACTAAAGAAAAATGGTTACGAATGTCAAATCGAAAAAAAAAATGCACAATAGTCAGCAGAATTTCACCGGCAAAATAACTGTAATCACTTTATTTCTTGCGGTTTCCAAAAGTTCAGGTATAGTGTGGAAAAATAATCAAAAAAGAAACTCACTCTGACAGTCCCTGCTCAGTGGTGCCATTTTGTGACGTGTTTTGGTCGCCATTTTGTAACGGGGTTAGTCGCCATCTTGTAACGTTTCTAGTTACATCCTGCTCCGGGAGTTTCCCTCGGTGAAATTGACTTCGGGCGCCAGCTATTTTTCTTCTTCTGGAACGGCTGAATAGGGGAAAATAGCAAACCTACCTGGGTAGTCTCTAGTCGAAGACAGAGTTCGGTTTTATCTGAGTTGTTAGCGATAATTTTCTAGTCGAGAGTGAAGTAACTGCTGATCTACATTCAAGTTCCCTGAAGGGGACTATGCCTTTAGTAATCGGGAATAAAGGGGGGAGGTAACATACAAAACCAACAATGCTGAGAACTTCAGTTTATGACACAGATAAAAACTAAAGGAATAACTATCACAATTACACTTCGTGGAATAGGTCTGACTGTGAGCACTTTACACGGACGAAAGTATTTTCCGGTCAGCCAGAATTAATGTGCACTTATAGACACGATAATCTAAGTGGCCAAGTTGAACTGTCTGAATTGAGCATTCGTCGGTTCAAACTTTCTGTCCCTTGTGGGGACAGGTATTACTGGCAATCGTCCGTCTACTCGTTGTGTTTGACTGGATTAGGTGCTGGATTGGTAGGACGTTAGTTAGGGGTAACACGTCTGGAGATAGATCGAGTGGACACGGAATATAACCTCCGCCTGACCTCTACCACTACCTCTGACGCGGGTAAAGTTAAAACAAAGGGGGTCAACGAGACGACGTCGGTGTCCATTCAACAAGGCCAGATTCGGAGTCTTGTTTTTCTCGGGTTACTTACGGTTCTTGTTCACCAAAACGAACAAAAAAAACGGTATCTTACTATCCGGAATGCCAGTTTAAACGACTGTGTTAAGGAAATATCTTACAAAGAAAAACGGCTCTAACTCTCAATCACTCGGTTGCTACTAATACTACTAAAACACTACTCGCGGTAGCTAACAATCACGAATTATTTGCAGTTTCTAATTAACAATTCCCAATTCAGAACTTCTTACTGATCGCGGACGGTTAACAATTTATAATTCTCAACAACTACCAATCGTTCCGCACAATTCTTAACAATTTCGGACAATTTCTCTTAACGGTTTCTTTTAACGATTCTCTTTACCGATTCTCAACGATTTCTTCACGATTCTTTTCACGATTCTCAACTATTTCTTCACGATTAATTCTAGAAGCCGAGGACTCCGTCTTTTATAACCTCTGAGGGGGGGAGGTGCAGCGGCCCATGCGTCGGCGAAAATTTCCGGAATTTTCGATATCATAATACGTCTTCAAATCAGACCATATGTGAAAAAAAAACGCCGTTAACGGGACTGATGGTGTTTTTAGCGGTGTTTTTCTAATGTTTTGGATAGATAAGCAACATTTATAGGAATAAACGGTTTTTCTCACATCTTCTGAAATAATTCCGGAATCAAGAAAATTTACTCAAAAATGTTTAGATGAAAATCGGTTATTTACTTGAATAAACAACCGAGATTCATTACAGCAGCAAGACGAAACTTTCTAGCTAGCACAAGTAAAAGTCGCCTGAAGTATATTGAGCGTAAATGTTTATTGATACGTGAACATGTAAGGAACAAGAAAATTAATATTAAGAAAAATAAAATTCTTTGCCTTTACGGAGGCCACATCGAGAACATTTTTGAAACATGATGAGGCCCAACAAGGCCGAAACCGGTGTATCTCTCATCTCAGTGACAAAATCTAATATCATTTCTCCAACCTCATGATAAAAGATCTCTGAGCCTGGGAATTGAAAATGGTATTCATTTCGATGATTACTATTTTGAATTCATCTATGTTTCAAAAATTAATATTGTAAAGATCAATACCAATGATCAGATTGCTGACATTCTCACAAAACCGCTGAGTGCAGCAAAGCTCAGTAAGTTTCGAGAACACCTTGTATTCTATGAGGTTTGATTTTCAGTTGAAAAAAATAATGGTTAAATCATATTATGGTAAGAAAATGAGAAAAGTCTACGACTAAACTCAAAACATTCTGTGTTTGATCAAACATTTATTCATTCAGCTTTATGATGATGATGATGTTTATTTTTTTTTTCAGTAATTACCCATAGGTATTCTATCTGAATAGTATTGTTAAGGATCTTCGATCTTAAACATACTTTGAAAGTAAATTCTGTTGTTTATCTCAGTATCATAAAAGGATCTTCGATCCCCTAAGTACTTTGATAATAGTATGTCTGTTGAGTATTCAGTGTGGAAAGGTTCTTAGTTCCTGGAAACATAATTTGATGATACTTGAATATGTTGTGTATTTGTTGGAGTTATATTGGAAGGGTCTCCGGTCCCTGGAAATATTCTTTAATAGATATACATGTTGAAGTGTTTATTTAGGTCATGTAAGAAGGGTCTCCGGTCCCTGGATACATACTTTGATAAATACTAGTGTCTTGATTTGAAAGGGTCTCCGGTCCCTGGAAATGATAGATGCGAAAACAAAATTCTGACCACATGTAGTGTGTGTAAAGAATTAATCAAGTTCGTACAATATGATGAAACATTCTATGTACGTCATGTTGATCTGTTGTATGTATATGTGATATGTATGCCACGTCATATGTATCTGTTGATCAGTTATAAGTTTCAGTTGATATGATGGTAAAATATCATTTGTGGGAAGGGTCTCCGGTCCCTGGACACAATGTATTGATACCATACACAAAATATTAAGGACAGTTGGTTCGCTATAAGGAATCCTATTCCATTATCTGTCAGAAACAGCTCTATACGGTTCCACTGACAATTCTGTTGTAGGTTTAAGGCTTGATTTATATAACTTCAACCAAAATATTATTTATTATTGTACACTTTATATATTTTCTCACTTCATTTAAGTCAGTTGGTTGGAACTTTTCTGTTTATGTATGTTATGTATGATTAGTTGTCAGGTCCTCAGTTTGGGAGGGGGTGTTGAAGTAAGAACTGCTGGCCAAAGTAAATTTGGGACCAGTCCACTTCTATAAAACAACCTGATGACAACTAATGTATTATGTTCGACCTTTGGCGCATGCGCAACGAAAGCATGTTCAGGTACTAGTTTATATGGACGCCAGTTCTCTTCAGGTACATGAGATTAGATAAAGGGGTCCTAGAAGTAGTAGTTGAGTATTGCTATTCCTTGATTGTGTATCGATTTATTGTAAAGTGTGAACTGTTTTAAATATCCATATAATAGACTTTGTTAAAATCTGTGCACAAGTCATATTGATATCCACCCTCACAGAATATACACAAGATATACTTACAGCCTTCTAGTATCCATTTCATTAAAAATTGTGTGTATTTGTTTTATCAATAAAAATGATTAATATCTGTTTTAAATAATTGTAGTAAATTTAACTAGATTGATGAAATATTTTGAAAAATGTCCGTTTTCTATAGATGATTGGAAAAATTTCAAAATTCAAATTTTGAAAAAAGTAAATAAATACATAATAGATAAGGCTAGATAAAAATGCCTTATTTTGGTGACACTAATTTATTTTGTACGACTGCTCAACTAAGGGATTTTTCCTCTAGCTAACTACAACAGTGTAGTTAGTCAACTTCATGACGTCATGGTTATCTTCGTGCCCTGTGTGGTAAGTTATGGTGGATGAGTGCAAAGGAAAGTGTCAGTCCCTCTCTCTCCGTTTTCAAGTAACTACACAACAAACCAGATTGATCTATTGGTTTACTGGCGTAGTTAACTGTGACGTCATGGTTCTAACTACACCGCGAAGAAATTCGTGTAGTTAACTATGGTATGCTTTGGTTTGGTGTGGTAAGCTCGAGGAAAAATCCCTATTGAAACAAATTGTGGACCTAATATCTGAGCCCCTAACGGCTGTCTTCAATATTTGTATTGGGGAAGGTCGATTTCCTAAAGTTTTCAAGACTGCAATAGTGAGACCAATTTTCAAATCGGGTGAAAGAAATATCTGTTCTAATTATAGGCCTATATCGATTATTTCAGTTTTTGGCAAAATTTTCGAAACACTTCTAAAGAACAGAATTGACAGTTTGCTGGAGAAGTTCAATTTGATATCGAAGGGTCAATTTGGGTTCAGGAAGGGTCTTTCTACGGAAGATGCAATGATGAAATTGCTGAGTAGTGTCTACGAGGCAATTGATCAGGGTTCACCTTCACTATGCATTTTTGTTGATTTGCAAAAAGCATTTGACACTGTCTCTCACTGTAAGCTGTTGGAGAACCTACAAAAAATTGGAATTAGGGGAAAGGCTCATTTACTACTGGAAAATTATCTAGGGGAAAGGGATCAGATTGTAGAAATAGAGGGGTGTCGGAGCTCAAAGAGAACAGTTAAGTTTGGGGTTCCTCAGGGTACAGTGTTGGGACCGCTTTTGTTTTGTATATATATAGATCTGATGTTTCACTTACCGATATCTGGCGATATTGTCGCTTTCGCAGATGATACAGTAGTTTTTTATAAAGATCTCGATTGGTTATCACTGAAAGAAAAGGTAGAGAATGATTTCACTGTAATTGTTGATTTTTTTGATAGTAGACTACTCACGATCAATTCAAATACGACCTGCTTTATGCCCTTTTGTAGCTATGCTAACAATTTGCCAGAATACAAACAACTTTACTTCCATTTTGAAGAAAATATTGTCAGTATTGATAGAGTGCTGAAAACGAAATATCTAGGAGTAATTCTCGACTCCCATGTAAGATAGCAACATCATGTAGATGCAACTGTAAAAAAACTCAGACGTCTCTTACCTGTCTTTCGTTCGTTGAAAGGGTTCTGTTCACTATTCCAGCTCAGGTGTATATATTTTTCTCTTGTGCAGTCTATCTTATTATATGGAATATCTATTTGGGGTGGAGTACAAAACGTACACCTAAAAAAATTGGAAACGTTACAGAAACGAATTTTAAAGGTCATATCAGGTAAAAGTTCTACTTACCCCTCTGACTCTCTTTATGCCGAGTCTAACATCTTCGACCCGAGGCAGTTATACTGCTGGAGAATACTTCTGCATTACTTTAAAATCAAGAACGGTGAAACTCTAATTTCCCACGGACACAACACTAGACAGACCATTCACAGTTTTTCTGTGCCATCCGTTCACAAAACTGCAGGACAGAGATTCGCAACGTTTTTGGCTCCCAGAACTTTCAATACCCTCCCTGCTTCTAATATATATATACATGTCGGTTCAGAACGTTCTACGCCGTTTTCCGACACCCAACTTCCACTCCTCTCTATTTGTCCATAGATCCTCAGGTATGTCCCTATCCTTCAATTCCTTATCAATTCCCTCTCTCCAGCTGAGTCTCGGTCTTCCTCTCCTATTTCTTCCTGGCGGTTCCCACAGGAATGTCTGTTTGGGTATTCTATTGTCTGGCATTCTAATAAGAGTTTGAATTCCCTCAATATGTTTGATAAGAGTGTCAAAAAATGGATATCTCTCCTTCCTCGGTCCCATATTGCAGAATTGAACGATCTCAAAAATAACCATTAGAATCACATGATATTTTTGTTAAGGTAGAAGGTAAAAAGAAGAAGAGAAAAAGGAGAAGAAGAATGTCTGTTGTTGCCTTCGATAATTTTTGTTTTTGTTGCACCTCTGTTGATTTTTTTTTCTTCGTTATTATTCAGATACACAAGGAAATTCCTTTCCATGGGATAATTTAAGGCTAACATTAATATACTGTTTTTATAATCGTTATTTTGTTGTGCTCATTGTGTGAGAATTTGGAAATTGTTCGAATGGTGGAACTATGTGCCTTTTGTTTATTTTGCTGCAACATGTTGAATATTCATATTTTTTTAAACTAGGTTTTCATTGAATTTTTTGGAATATTTACATTTAATTAAGAATTATAAAATCTTGTTTGTAGATTGTTGTTCTCAATAAACTATTATTATTATTATTATTATTATCGAAGCAATCACACATCCTTGGAGTCAACTTAACACACGATAAAACATAAAATTATTTTATTATGTCTCAACTTCCCTGTCTGCACCCCAAATGATTTATGAATTACATTTATGTTGATCAGAACACAAAAATTGTTATTGTAAGAATAATTTAAGTTAAAAATTCAATGTGAGAACTTTGTACCAAATGTAAATACTATGATTTAGGAAGATTTTCTGTGAATATAATAAATTTCTATATTTCCACTGAAGAAAAAAAAAGGAATTTTGACAAATGTCATACAACTAAATTGAAACCTCAAACACGTCAAATAATACATACATTTTTTCATTTTCCTTTCATACATAAAACAAAACTAATGTTCTTTTTCATATTTTCAAAAAAAACTCACCTCTTGTGAGTATAATAATTCAAAATCAACTGTTACATATTGTCATACTAATGTTTTTCTAGTTCTCCTGAAGATGAGATTAAATTAAATCTCGAGTCGAAAGAAAAAGAGTTTTTTCTTAATTACTGCTGAATCCCAATAATTTCTACATCCTATATATATATATATATATATATATATATATATATATATATTGTAGAAAATTTTTCTCGACCATATAAAAATTAACAAAAATTTAGTTATCGGGTATGTGGTCAATTTTCTTTCAAACAGTCAAAATGATCTGCGATTATCTTTATTCTCAATATTTCGTTGACCGTTGTCAACTTCCTCAGGAGAAACTGTAATACATGAAATGTAAATTCGTGGACAATACAAGAGAAAATGGCATTACTCACAAGATGTACAAAACACTAACTATTTAAAATGTAATCGCCATTGGTAATAAAATTTAATAAAACTACTCAGGACATCGGACAAGTGAACATCATTCATCAACAAGGTAAAACAATTTTTTTTCTTCCTTTCCCTGTACACACGGAATGTTCTTTGAAAATCTCACATCAACACCCTCTATGAGTTAACAATTGAACTAATTCAAACTATTCAAAATGCCACTGTAAATCACACTCATCTGGTCAGTATCTGATTTAAAGTTCACTGCATTTGGGTGTCTTCTAATCTGCAACATTTCCAAGAATAATCTATTTCTATAATTTGAATTTACCTCCAACACATTGATATCTTCAAACTCAAAACTGAAACTATGCCCCGTCTCCTGACAGTGTTTGACTAATGCGCAAGAGTTCTTTCCAATGCGGTAATCACTCCGATGTTGAGTGATTCTTTGTTTAAGCCATTGTTGCGTTTGACCCACATAACACCCATCACAATGTCGGCATGAAATCCTATATACTGTGTCAGTGCAGTGCATAAATTATATTTCGCGAAATTAATTTGGCGAAAGGGCGATGCAGGTATAATATTTCGCGAAATATAATTTGGCGAAGGTAGGAAACCTTTTTTCAAAGACAAAGGAAAAAACACCAAAAGAATTATGCACTGACACAGTATATAGGATTTCATGCCGACATTGTGATGGGTGTTATGTGGGTCAAACGCAACAATGGCTTAAACAAAGAATCACTCAACATCGGAGTGATTACCGCATTGGAAAGAACTCTTGCGCATTAGTCAAACACTGTCAGGAGACGGGGCATAGTTTCAGTTTTGAGTTTGAAGATATCAATGTGTTGGAGGTAAATTCAAATTATAGAAATAGATTATTCTTGGAAATGTTGCAGATTAGAAGACACCCAAATGCAGTGAACTTTAAATCAGATACTGACCAGATGAGTGTGATTTACAGTGGCATTTTGAATAGTTTGAATTAGTTCAATTGTTAACTCATAGAGGGTGTTGATGTGAGATTTTCAAAGAACATTCCGTGTGTACAGGGAAAGGAAGAAAAAAAATTGTTTTACCTTGTTGATGAATGATGTTCACTTGTCCGATGTCCTGAGTAGTTTTATTAAATTTTATTACCAATGGCGATTACATTTTAAATAGTTAGTGTTTTGTACATCTTGTGAGTAATGCCATTTTCTCTTGTATTGTCCACGAATTTACATTTCATGTATTACAGTTTCTCCTGAGGAAGTTGACAACGGTCAACGAAATATTGAGAATAAAGATAATCGCAGATCATTTTGACTGTTTGAAAGAAAATTGACCACATACCCGATAACTAAATTTTTGTTATATATATATATATATATATATATGGAAAAGATTTAATGGACATGTATTTCACCGATCTCTCATTATTTATCCTTATATTATATATATATATATATATACATATATATATATATATATATATATATATATATATATATATATATATGAATTCGTAGTGCGTTGTGACCTCCGTTAAGTTCAGTGGGCGACCTGACCTCCGGGTGAAGGAGTGGTGTGATTGAAATTTTGTTAATAGATTTAGAGGGGAAGGCAAAAAATATAGGGACCTTGAGAGGGGAAACGATTTTGCTCAAAAAAATGTTTTTCATATGAGACAGACCTTGCTACCTCAGCTTATATTTTGTATGGGTCGTGCGCTGTGTCCTCCTGCAACGATGCCAGATTTTCGGAGGACAGAAGGTAAATTAGTTCGGAATAATCATATATGGAATGCAGCTGTTCTTTCAACACATGTTTGGAAAGATAAGTGCTTTACGCTGCTCATTCCGGAGCATCGGAATAAATAAAGAAACATCGTCTTGTGCCTGACAAAGGCTTCGTGAACTAATGGTCCCTATACACGGCTATGAAATAGAACCAGAGGTTTCTCAAAGTTTCAAGCATTATAAATCGAGATACTTTTTACAGAAAAAAACAAATTCTATTGAATTGGGAAACATGCAACTGAATGTTGAAAAGATGAAGAAAAGTTAATTACTCACAACATTGATAGAATTAATCATAATTGAACCTTTTTAGCCAAAACAAATATTATACGTTACATTAAATTATAAAAACCATTAGATAACCTTCAGTTTTCTATTCCTTCAATGCACGGTTGGAAAATTTTCGATGTTTCCGCCCTCCCAAAAATTTGGTTTCGTCTCGTTGCTGGACATCTTTAACGATATTCAATGAAGAATATTATACCTCTGAAGAACAATAATGCTTTCGGAGTATAATATGAAAGTCTATGTTTTCGTTAGTTTGTTTATTTGTCTTCACAGAAATCGGGAAGCAAATGTCCGGTTTGATTGTGGAATTGATTCTAATATACTCAACGAGGAAATGGGGCAAATATAGAATTTTCATGAACAAGTTGTTATATGAACCATTTGATTCATGGCTTTTACGGACGACGCTGGATGAACTACAAGAGATAGTGGAACTCGAAAGGGACATTTTTGTAGTGTAAGAAAATTTATACATAAAAGTCCGCGACTACATATGTCTAACTCTCATCGGGGATAACCCTCGATAACCAATTTTAACATATTCAATTCAATCCAAATCAATGTTCAATTTGAAGGGACCTTTTGACTGGTATGGAATGAATTAAAATTTAAATAAATATGACTGTTATCATTCCTTATAAAAAATGCTTTTCAAAGCATAGTTTCCTGAAGAATATTTCCCGAGATATGAAATAAAAATTTAGACAAATAAAATTTACGATCTATCGTAACGAAGCGTTCTAACGCTTCATTTGATTGATTCTAACGAATCATTTGATAACTTGATATTGTTTCAAGTTTTCTCCATCATTGAGGTTTGAGATTTTTTGATATTGATAATAATTGTAATTATTTTTTGATTTAATTTTTCATATTGAGATTTTTTGATTTTCTGTTCTCACGTTCCTCTGATGCACAATATCTGCAAGTTGAAGCATCTAATGAAAAGTAGCATAATATAGTGTACGTGTACAGGGTTAATATTGGCCGTAAAAAAAAGTTTGAATGAGCAAAATTGACGTACCTATTTTTCATGGGCATTCAGAATGCAGTACTAGGAAATTTAGTTTTCGTAAACCTAAAAATTTGTTCTAAACTATTGTTTTCTAAATGGTACAGTACGTGATCAGGCATTCAAAGTTTTGTGAATCCCACCTTGAAAGTGGTTTTCCGTCTAAGATCACTTCAAATGAAAAAGGTCCTTCTTATTTTTTAAATTCGCAATATGATTAAATTAAAATTGATATGATGAATAGTGAGTAGTAAGGACCTCTTGAAATATTGACCTTTGAAATAGCATTTTTAGTGTACCTGGGCGGACTAGGTTGTACATTTGAAGCTTACATTATCCCTGTATGATAAGGGATACCTTATCATACGAATGATTTGAATACCTTGAATATTAAGCTCAGGAAAAGGTACTCTTGTTCATTGTCAATAAAATGAACCGTTCTCGAAAAACAAAATATCAAGAGAACCTAGTCTGCCTCTGGTAAACTGTTCATTATAACAAAGTAGCTCCAACCCGCGGCTCCGCTCGCGTATTATTTCAATTCAAAACAGTACTGATTGGTCCACAACCACACATTCATAACTTGTATCGAAGCAGAGACATGCACTTGACTACGTGACAAAGCGATCTCGATTAGATTCAACAATTTCTTGCATAAATTCGCATTCGTTCAACCTGCTGTAACTTCAAAGGTATCCATTAGAAAACTATACGGTAAGGGGCATTTTTCAATTGAAAAAATAAAAACACAAGACTACGTTCACAATATTTTAATAAATTAAACATATAATAAGTCGACATGTTTCGGGTTTTATCCCATTCTCAAGACTGGAAAGTAAACGCATAAGTCAAAGAAATAAACATCGAACAACAGATGTTAAAACCGGAGATGCGCGGAAATCTAATTGATCGTTCACAATTGGTTGTTTATATTTTGAAGCAGAAAATATTTCCAAAATTTCTAGAAGATCTAGGCGTCTGCTTTTTTCCCCTTCATGCAATATTCTTGTTTTATTAAAATCTATGAAATGGTTACAGGTGATACAATGATCAGAAAAACCAGTTGTTAATTTGTTTTGAAGAATTGACTTTCTATGTTCATCAACTCTTATCTTAAGAGAACGATCAGTATGACCTATGTAAAAAGCTGGGCATTCGTCACAAAACATTTTATAGACACCACTTTTTTCAAAAGTTGTTTAACTATCCTTTCCATTACAAAACATTGATTTTGAGTTTTTCTTGTTGGTACATACAATGTCAATTTTATTTCGTCTTAATCTACTACAAATATTGTCGCTTATTTGTGGGATATAGTTCATATAAGCAAATTTATCAATACAGTTATTAATTTGGGTGGGGTATATACTTGATAATAGTTTTTGATGTTGTTTTCTGTCAATTAATTTATCTATAATAGTGGGAGAGAAACCATTGTTCAATGCCAATGTCCTTAACACTTCCACTTCTTTTTCGAAATCAGCTGTTGAAAGTGGTATTGATATTAGACGGTGTACCAGGGAATGAAAAGCTGACATTTTTATTTTATATGGATGTGAACTACTATTATGGATGAGGATGTCTGAAAAAGTAGGTTTTCTATACACATCAAATTCCATATGATCTTCTTCTATTTTTATCTGAATGTCCAAAAAGTTTAACGACTTATTTTCATTTTCCATTTCCAATGTGAACTGGACCGACACAAAAAAAGAGTTAATCAGTGGGAAAAACAATTCAAGCTCAAAATCTGAGCCAGTCCAAATACAAAACACGTCATCTACATATCGTCTCCAGTATAGTACAAATTCCGTCACATTGTTATTAATTAACGAGAATATTTTCTTTTTCAAATGTGTCATGAGGAGATAAAGGAGAACCCATCGGTAGACCATCCAACTGTTGATAGAATTTTCCATTGAACTTGAAATAACTCTGTTCAAGACACAACTGCAAAAGTTTATTTGTTTCATCTATCAATTCTGCACTGAGGGAAAAATTATTATCAAGCTGTTCGTTGATTAAATTTTTAACTTCTGTATGAGGTATTGATGGGAATAAATTTAGTACATCGAACGAAATTAACCTAGCATTCGGAGGGATTTTCAGTGACTTTGATTCATCTGTAAGTTGGATTGTGTTTTTGATGGAGTAAATTGGTTCATGTTGAATCATTTTTGGTAAAATAGAATTCAGATATCTACAGAGTTTTGAAGCTGGTGCATGAGTATAGGAAACAATTGGTCTCATAGGAAAATTCTCTTTATGGATTTTAGGTAGAGCATATAATTGCGGTATTCTTGGATTCATTATCGTCAAAGGAAAAGTTATTTCAGATAATACGTTTGGGCAATTTTTGATATACTTTTTGAGTGAATTTTGGAATTTCGATGTTGGGTCAACTTCCAGTTCTCGGAAGTTATCAGAGTTCAACAATAATTATGTTTTTTGTAAATGATCAGTCTTGTTCAAAATTGTAACTATATTGCCTTTGCCAGCTTTTGTAATTATCAGATCATTCTAAGAGGCTTTCTTTTTTATTTGTTTCAAAACGGCAACTTCGATTTTATCCTGTCTAATAAGAGTATTGGATATCATTCTCGCACAAACTGATTTTTCAAAGTTTTGTATCTCAGGAGATTCGATCTTATTTAAAGCTAATTCTACATTCACTGCTAAATGTTTGAGGTCCTTATTATTAAACATATTCGGACAGTGTTTAAAACCTTTTTCCAATAATCTTAATTCAGCTTCTTCGAAATGTACTTCTGTAAAATTCTTCACTTTTTCATAAAACTTCACTGCATTTTCACTGGCACTTTCCATATAAAATAAAAATGTCAGCTTTTCATTCCCTGGTACACCGTCTAATATCAATACCACTTTCAACAGCTAATTTCGAAAAAGAAGTGGAAGTGTTAAGGACATTGGCATTGAACAATGGTTTCTCTCCCACTATTATAGATAAATTAATTGACAGAAAACAACATCAAAAACTATTATCAAGTATATACCCCACCCAAATTAATAACTGTATTGATAAATTTGCTTATATGAACTATATCCCACAAATAAGCGACAATATTTGTAGTAGATTAAGACGAAATAAAATTGACATTGTATGTACCAACAAGAAAAACTCAAAATCAATGTTTTGTAATGGAAAGGATAGTTAAACAACTTTTGGAAAAAGTGGTGTCTATAAAATTTTTTGTGACGAATGCCCAGCTTTTTACATAGGTCAGACTAATCGTTCTCTCAAGATAAGGGTTGATGAACATAGAAAGTCAATTCTTCAAAACAAATTAACACCAAAGATGTTTCACCAAGTGTTGAGCGAGAAAACAATTTCGTTAATCAGGGGGCATTTTTCATCAAGAATAAATGTCGCAGATAACAATCACATTCATTTTCATAAGAATTCATTCCATGCCAGTCGGGAGTCCTCTTCAAATTGAACATTATTCTGAATTGAATTGAAAATGTAAAAAATGGTTATCGTTGGTTGTCCTCAGCATTTGGACATATGCCGTCGTGGTCTTTCATATAGAATTTTTCGAACACTACAAAATTGTCTCTGACTATGTTTCTCTATCCCTTATAGTTTACACAGCGTCGGCCGTGAAAGCCTGATAAAAACGACTTTTTCATGAAAGCTCAATATTTTTTCTCATTTCTTCGTGACATAGGAATGTGAACCCTACATGAAAACCCCCCAAAATATATTTTCTACATTATAGTGAAAGTTTCATCAACGGACATTCACATTTATATTAGTATATGGATAGATTTTCTTCAAATCATACTGGGTAGTTTAAAATTTATTCCAGTAAACTAGTTTTTCAGTGGTGTCATTTGGGAGGCCGTATATCCGTAGGGGGATCCGCTAGGAGAAAAAAATTATGGGAATATGTCATATTATTTTTTCAAACTATACATGATACGAATGATGTAAAAAAAGAATAACGTTAGCAAACAAAAATTTTTCCCGCGAAGTGTTGAATTTCAATATTCACAAAAATGAGCTGCGACATTCAAACAATGAGAAATCCGAGGGGAAATCACTCCTTCCCATACAACCGTTCACAAAATACATTGGGACTTCTTCTATATTCCCGAAATTCAAATGTCACCGCAATGACATCTCGATGACCTTGGCTGTTCCAACGGGCCAAAATTCAAAATCTGTTGAAACGTGCATTCAAAAAAATTCGGTGTCAAGTAGGCTACTTGGAAAAAATGGCGCGTTGCGATATTTTACTTGACAATTATTGTTCAGAATGTAGGTGCCACCGATAATATTGCATAAAGATACTCCAGTATTTTCTGACGAAATGCAAAGGGTATTTTTTAAGGGAGAAGTTTTTTTTGACAGGTAGTAGAACTCATCAAAATCAATCATTCAAACTTCCATACTGCTCACCTGTTATGAATCAATGCCGCATTTTTAGGAAGTTGAACATCAAATTAAATACTCACTCGACTTTTTTGCGATCTGTTCGACGCACTTAAATTTTTAGTAAACATGTAGAATTATTTTTCAACTTCTATCTGGCGATTTTTTCTAAGAGAAATAGTTAATTCCAAAGTGGGGACAGAAAAATTTCTTTGTTAAACAAAAATTCACAAATCCAGCTATAAAACTCGTCTAAATTGTTTTCATGAATTGGTCGTAATGATCATTGTTCGATCAAATTGAATTCATCATCGAATTCGATCAATTTGAATCATATAAACAGGTCACTATTGGAATAAATCTGCAGCATATTTCAAAACTGATGTTCGAACATAATCAATATAGAAGAAGTTTCAATACGTTCAAGTCAGATTTGGACTTGGCATTTCTCACATTTGCGGGTAACTCTGGTTCAAATAAATTGGGAAGAGTGAATATTCAAAATGTTTTCATGTTGATGAGGTCTATTACCTGTCAATACAAAGCGTTACATTTGAAGACACCGTATGTATTCAGATTGATTAGAGAAAAGGATTGTATCTAATTTAATAATTTAGATTTCATCAAACAAATGTTCATATTTTACATCTATATTGGGGACAAGCTATATTCCCCGTATAGATAAGTAAAAAGCTCTCATTCTTTTTCAGTTATGCGTAGATGGTACAAAATGAATACGTTGGACGAGAGCATATATGAATTCTCTCATAGGACGAAGTTAAAGCTTGTCTTCCTAATGCATCACACCATTCCACTTGAAAAAGCGATAAAATAACCTTTGAGATATGCCACCTGTTGACATCTGCTCTGAGGGTGTACCAATACACATTGTTGCCATTTACGGAGGAGGATACGTCTTTCGAGTCTCTCAGAGTTATTCATCCATATATAATAATAATAATAATAAAGGTCTTTATTTCAGAAAATAACACAAGTATCTGATATCTTAGAATCAAGAAAATCTGAAAAAGGCGAGATTCAGTGCACCAATGAGTGCTCTGTTCAATCTAACCTGTATGGCGCAGCACACTAGCGCCCGTGATATATACCCGAACTAAAAGATTGTTCAGTACATAAACAGGGTGCCTTGTGACCTCAAAACGATTTTTTGATATGTTGATCCTTGAGTCATCCTGATTCCAACAAGCTAAAAAACAAGGCGATACGTTGTCACCTCCGAAATCGGAGGTGACAGCGTTATATATGAGGTCAGAGCGTAAAACGAGTTTCTGTTTTGGAGGTGAAAATTACCCTTTATAACTATATATATATACATATATATATATATATATATATATATATATATATATATATATATATATATATATATATATATATACAGGGTGTCCCGTAAAGACCACGTCAAACGAAAACGGAATGTAGATCAGAATGTGCTCTACCTGATGTGAAAAAATTTTTCATATGAAAGTCTCACAGTTTTCGAGGTATTTGATGTTTTATGAAAATGTTGAATTTTTACACTTAAGATGCTTTCTCTCTTGCGGAAGCTACAATTGAATACTTTTTGAATCAGTTTTTTTCGTGAATATTGTTGAATGATTACTTCAATTTATGCAATGAAAAATAACACAAAATATTATACAGGTATTCTGGAAAAAAAATTTTAAATTCATGTTTCGAAAGAAGTGTTTTTTGTACTGAATTCTATCTGACGTGGTGTAAAAAAAAGACACTAGACCTTTTCTGCATAATACGTTGAAAATTTTCCCATTTTGTGAGGATTCCGAAAAGGTAAAATACAGGTGATAACCTTCTTCAGAAAAAAAGATATTTGAATGTTTATCGAAAATGAAGCATTCCTGTGAAAAACTAATTTTTTCACCTTTTCCATAAATACTTTCATTTTGCACTTCCTGCTGAAAATAATCAATCAACAAATCAATAAAATGTTATTAAGATGCCAATTCACTGAATGAGTTTTTTTATTCCTTTTTCTTTGCCTAAAGAACTCTCGAACATTGATATGATGTGATGCGATTCAATGATTCAATCTTAAGGTACTTAAGGGATCTATGGAAACGTTCATTTTCATCTAGTGGAAGTTAATGCGTAGCAGTTTACTGGGTAAAATGTCTAGAGAAATTGTTTCGTATACTGCAAGAGAATACGCCGACATACACCTTATTTATGGAGAAGTACGTCTCAATGCTAGAGCAGCATCGAGGCTTTATTCAGAGCGGTACCTCAATCGCCGACATCCCAATTACGAAGTTTTCATCCGGACTCATAATGCAATTGTCGAAGGAAGAGTTCCTGGGAGTGGTAAAAGTAGTGGCCGGCCTTCGATCGTGGAGGATGACACCATTTTGAATGAAGTCGAAAATAATCCTTCAGTATCAACCAGAATGATAGAGCTCATGACAGGCATATCAAAAACAAGTGCCCATAGAATCCTGAGGAAACACAAATATCACCCCTACCATATTCAGAGAGTTCAACAACTACTACCCAGAGACTATCAAGCCCGAGTACAATTTTGTCAACAAATGTTGCTGAAACATACAGAAAATCCAAATTTTTTCAATAATATCCTTTGGACTGATGAGTCTTCCTGTACTCAAAGCGGGTATATCAATCTGCATAATCTTCATAGTTGGAACATCGAGAATCCGCACAATATAAGGCAAGATAGATCCCAATATCGATTTACGGTGAATTTATGGACTGGCATATACGATGGAAAAATATTCGGTCCGACAGAACTGCCGCAATCATTAAACGGCACCAACTATTTGAATTTTCTAAGGAACAGTGTACCCTTACTCTTAGAAGATATACCACTAGAAATGCGACGTAATCTATGGTTTCAACACGACGGGTGCCCAGCACACTACAGTCGTCATGTTAGGGAATATTTAAACCAAACACATCCTCACCGGTGGATCGGAAGGGGTGGTGAAATTTGGTGGCCTCCACGTTCACCAGACTTAAATCCTTTGGATTTTTTTTACTGGGGTTTTTAAAAAAATGAAATTTATTCGAATCCCATAAGAGATGAAGCACAACAGCATTCGTATTTCAGCAGCCAAAATAGCAGGGAGAAGTTTGCATGGTTTGAAAAAGTCATTTCTCAATAGATGCAGGGCATGTATTAGCGAAGGAGGTGGTCATTTTGAGCACTTGCTCTAATAAGAATCCTGAATTTTTATTATTGATATTTCTATAAAGTTTCTTCACAATACATTTGTTGATATTACAGGTCCTGTGCGTTATTACATTATATCATTGCAATTAATGACTAATTTCACTTTATAAGTATTTTAAGGACAAACTGACATTTTTCAAGAGAATTATTCAATATGTTACAGCAGAATCTGCAAAATTAAAGGACTTGTGGAAAAGTTCACAAAATCAGTTTTTCACAGAAATGCTCCATTTTCGATAAACATTCAAATATCTTTTTTCGTGAAGAAGGTTATCACCTGTATTTTACTTTTTCGGAATCCTCACAAAATGGGCAACTTTTCAAGGTAATATCCAGAAAAGGTCTAGTGTCTTTTTTTCATACCACGTCAGATAGAATTCAGTACAAAAAAAAAACACTTCATTCAGAACATGAATTTTAACTTTTTTTCAGAATCCCTGTATAATATTTTCTGCTATTTTTCATTGCATGAATTGAAGTAATCATTCAACAATATTTACAGAAAAAAAAACTGATTCGAAAAGTATTTAATTGTAGCTTCCGCAAGAGAGGAAGCATCTTGAGTGAAAAAATTCAACATTTTCATAAAACATCAAATATCTCGAAAACTGTGAGACTTTCATTTGAACGATTTTTTCACATCACGTAGAGCACATTCTGATCAACATTCCGTTTTCGTTTGACGTGGTCTTTACGGGACACCCTGTATATACAGGGTGTTTCCTTAACATGCGGCAAAAATTCAGGGGGCTGTTCCTTGGACTATTCTAAGAATATTTTGTCCTTTGATGATTTTTGAAAAACCTCTTTGTTTCGAAGATACAGGGCAAACAAAATTTTAGATAATAACATTTTATTATGAAAAATTACATGAAAATTTAACTTAACCTACAAAAACTGTTGAAAATGACCACCTCCAGCCAGCATACAAGCATCCAATCTTCTCCTCATTGACTGCCGAACCCTTTCAAAAACACCAGGATCATTTCTTATTAAGTTACACCCAGCAATGATCCGATTTCGCAAGTCTTCCACATTTTCTACTGGAGTGGTATAAACTAATGATTTTAGATGGCCCCATAGGAAATAATCTAAGGGATTTAAGTCCGGGGAACGAGCAGGCCATAAATGAGGTCCACCTCTTCCAATCCAGCGATCTCCGTATGTTAATGTTAAAAACTCACGAGCAACCAAACTAAAATGCGCTGGTGCACCATCGTGCATAAACCACATTGCATGTCTTATTGCCAATGGTACATTCTCCAAAAACAGAGGTAACGTTTGTTCTAAAAAGTTGCGATACACGTTCCCGGTAAGTCTTTCTGGTAAAAATATCGGCCCTATTAGCCAGTCACCCACAATACCAACCCAAACATTCAATGAGAACAGGTGTTGAAAACGATCTTCAATTATCTCATGTGGATTCTCGTCGGCCCATACATGGTTGTTATGAAAATTTCTTATTGCATTTCTTGAGAAATTCGTTTCATCGGTAAAAAGAATCAGCGTCAGTAATTGAGGAATTTGAACTAATGTGGTTAAAAGCCATTGACAAAATGCAATACGTGGGGAAAATCAATAGGAATAAGTGCCTGAACGCGTTGCATATGGTATGGATATAACAAATTGTCTTTAAGAATTTTCCAAACAGTCTTATTACTCACATTCAAAGTATTGGCAATTTTTCGAGTAGAAGTTCTAGGGTCTTCTTCGATCATGTCCAGCACATTCTCTTCCAGTTCCACCGTTCTTACTGTGTTTGGCTTTCCTGGTCCCCCAATTTGTTTCAATGTGCCTGTTTCATGCAGACGTTGATGAATATTTTGAAACAATTTTCTGTCAGGAATATTACGCCCAGGAAATCGTTCAATGTACAACCTCCTAGCTTTTAATGAATTTCCATCAGCAAGTCCATAAATGAAATGCATGTCAGTCATCTCGGCATTTGTATAGCGATTCATAATAGTGAAAGATAAAATGTTAATTGCTAATACATCACAAAACGAATTCAAATGAAAACCGTGTTTAATCTGTATTCCTTTACCATCTGAACTTATCAATTTTAAGTCAAAAAACTGGCCGTTTTTTATAGTTGTCAAACACATTTAAAAATAAATTGTACCTACTTAGTAAACACAGTGCGGTACGCATTTTTATTTATACTATTATCAATTTTAAAAATATGAAAAATGTTGTTCGCCCTGTATCTTCGAAACAAAGAGGTTTTTCCAAAAACATCAAAGGACAAAATATTCTTAGAATAGTCCAAGTAACAGCTCCCTGAATTTTTGCCGCATGTTTAGGAAACACCCTGTATATGAGAAAGATATGAATATTGAGGGATCGGTAAAATACATGGATAAGATTTATTGGACATTTCAATTTCAGAGGGTTATGTCCAATAAATCTTATCCATGTATATATATATATATATATATATATATATATATATACAGGGTGATTTTTTCAAGTGTTTCATTAGAAGTTTTCGGGGAAGGAATTTTAAAACAAATTCCAGATTTTGCATTGTTGTTTTTTATACCACATGATCTTAGGTCGTAAAATATTTTCAAGTGAAATCTACTTCCGGTTCTACCGGAAACGAATGTGAACTTCGTTATTTCAAATGTAACACCCTGTATATTTAGACATATTTTTATTCTTCGTTCAATTCTACACTAATTTCAGGTATAATATGCCCAACCTCATAAGCGATTGTTGAGTTATAGCCCAATTGTCAAATTATTCGTCATAAAGATTGTCACAAATAAGTGTTTATATCTTCAAAATCTCTCATTGTAAAATTTTGTTTCCGCAACAGTGGAATAAAATAAAGTACGCTGTTGCTGTTGCTGCTATAACTTATGAGGAAATTTCATACAGGGTGTCCGAAACAAAGATTCAAAGTGAGCCTCAATTAAACTATGAAATCTCCTTTTTTTCAAAAGGCAACCATATAATTTTGTTCCTATAATCGATTGCTCGTCAAAAACTAGTTAGAGTATGCCGAACATTTCATGCCTTCAAAATCAGTAGTTTTGCCTTCATTGAATTAAATTCAGTTTCACGACCAAAGACAGGTTTCAGTCGAATTAATTGGTACGCTCGTTTTTTTAGTAGGCTATGGTAGGAACTGTCATTCTCACCTTTTTTCATAATGATCAAATAAACAAAAAAAAAATTCAATTCAAAACTTCCACATCAATTCTCTTAACAACCAACGAAAATTAAATAAATGCTACTCAAATAAATTTTCAAATTTATTAATTCTTCTACGACCACCTACTGTAAGGTGTTCAGGTGATAATTCCCGCATCAGTGCAACCCGCACCCTAACTTCAATTTTGTTCCTTGAATGACTGCTATTTTTATAAACCTCCCATTTTATAGTACCCCATAGATAAAAATTAAAGAACGTCAGGTCTGGAGAACGAGAGGGCTAATCTGATGGACTATTCAATCTGATATTTTGATATATTCACCTTGAATGAAGAACATATTTTGTACATCACTGTTAACGAAATTCCGATTCTGCATAGTCCCCGATTAATCAAACAACAAGTATTACGAAGGATAATTCTTAACAATGCATTATAAATGAATTGATGTATTTACTTTTGACAAAGCCTACTTGAAAATTATTTGAACAAATCCATTTCTAGATTAAGAAACCTGACTTTATTCCTGAATTTCGAATTTTATTCAATAACGGCAAAACTACTGTATTTGAAGGTATGAAATTTTAGACATACTCTAACTAGTTTTTGACGAGCAATCGATTAGAAGAACAAATATATATGGTTGCTATTTGAAAAAAAGGAGATTTCATAGTTTTATCAAGGCTCAGTTTGAAGCTTTGTTTCGGACACCCTGTATGAAATATCCTCATGAGTTATAGCAGCAACAGCAACAGCGTACTTTATTTTATTTCACTGTTGCGAAAAAAAATTTTACAATGAGAGATTTTGAAGATATAAACACTAATTTGTGACAATCTTCCTGACGAATAATTTGCCAATTGGGCTATAACTCAACAATCGCTTGTGAGGTTGCGCATATTATACCTGAAATTAGTGTAGAACTGAACGAAGAATTAAAATATGTCTAAATATAAAGGGTGTTACATTTGAAATAACGAAGTTCACATTCGTTTCCGGTAGAACCGGAAGTAGATTTTGCTTGAAAATATTTTACAACTCAAGATCATGTAGTCTAAAACAACAATGCAAAATCTGGAATTTGTTTCAAAATTCCTTCCCCGAAAACTTCTAATGAAACACTTAAAAAAATCACCCTGTACATATATATGATACATATATACTTTCTGGTACAACTAGTTTATTGAGGGCTGTGAAATCGATACATACTCTATGTTTTTTACTTTCTCCTCCTTCATTAACAAGTGTAACGGATGCTGCAAAGGGAGAGGTTGATTACTCAATAAGATTCGAAGATAATAGTTTAGAAATTTGTGAATCTATTTTTTTTTTGATCTTCAGTTGAACACCAATACGGTTTTCTAGAAACATATTTATGATCCATTAATTCTATAGTCGCTTCATGATCTGCTACTATACCAATATCAAATACTATTTTTGGAAAAATCTGAAAATTTCATGTTAGAAATTAATTTCATCACAAAACAAGTAATAGTTCTTAATGAATGGGTATTTTTTGCTACGACTAAGGATTTGGTTACTTTGAAAAATAACCTGAAGAAGAAACACTCGTGTAAAATTTGAATTTGCCCTGGATGTATTCATTGTTGCTACTCACGCTGTAGCATTATTATTAATTTCTACTTGCACATAAAACTGAGTAACATAACAGTAGAATCTAATAGAATGCGATGAGAGTGCGAGAGTGCCTGAAAGATACCCGTCTGCAGACTGCAGAGCCGAATATCAATTAGAATAGCAATTGGTTAGCACAGCGGAGTTTTGTTTTGAGAGTGCCAATTGCAGTTCACGGTAGACCGTAGATTGTTCATCGCCCTTTCCCCACCATCTAGATTCGAAGAGGCGAATCGGCGATCGTTTTCGTCCTCGCTTCTGCGTTGCTTCACTGCTCTCGCCATCATTCGAGTTTTAGGTAATGTAATGTATGTGTCGCACTTTTTCGAGTCGAAAACCGCGCCTGTGTGTTTTCCTCATCGGCTGGAAAACCAGAAGTGGTTTTTCGGGTTGATCACCTGCGATCGCCTAGTGTTTTTCAACCTTGTCGCTCGATCTTTGGTTGCGTAAGTGAAGTGGTCAGTGCATCTCGAAGCTTTGTATACCTGTATGTCGAGCAAGTGAATTATTATTCGTCTTGAGTGGTGGAATGTTTACATTACGATAAACCCAAGTGTTAGAGTGGCTTATTTTCACTTGATTTCTTAGCCCACATTGCTGCCACGTAGTGTATCGAGAGGTCTATTTTGGGTACCGTTCTTTCCATTATTGAAGCCCGTTAGAACTCTGGGACTGTAGAATTTCCGACCTGCTGAAGCTTCGGGCTTTCGATTAAGGTTCGTTTTCCGAATTCGGCTCGGTGTTTAAGTAAAAAAACAATAGTGTGACGAGTGATTCAGAGTGAAGTGATAACACTTAGTGTCATTTCTCGGATTATATCCTGTCATTGATTTCTTTGATTTTTCTAGAATTGGTAAGTCATAAGTATCACTTATTGAATTTATATTTTATTAATCGCGAAACTGTATCGTAAATAGGTACCACTTGTCCCATTTAATCGATTTCGTTATTCTTCAGTTGAAGGATTCTTGAAATCATAATCGGTTTCTTCTGAAACACCTGACGATTCTTCAGAAAATGAGGACAGTACTCGAGGTCATTCATTTCCTGAAATGTAGAAGGCTGCTCTTCCAAAGATACACGTTTTTTTCCAATAACAATACCTATTATACCCCATTCAAGAATTTTATCATCCCAACAGTCCCCAAAAGTCCAGTTTTTATTAACAAAAAGTAATTTGAAATTTCTATGGTAGCATCACAAAATAGTTATTTATGATACAACTGCAGAAGGTAAAAATTCGCCCCTTCGTGGCTCATTTTTGAATAAACGAGTATCATACATTATTTTGTCTAATTCGTTGAATTTTTACCAAAATTAATGAAATATTGCCGTTAACCCTTTACCGCTTAGGAAACTATATATGGTTTGACACTTTTCCAGTTGATTTTTTCTGGAAAAAATTGAAATATAATGTATAAACCCTGACGGATTTTATTTTATTATATCATCAACCAAAACAAAACGAATATACCGGTGTGAACTTGGCAGACTGTTTCCAGCGGCCTCCAGCGGCCAGTTTGGCGAAAGCACCCGAACGGCGGGATCAGTGGCGTGCAGGTCGATCGAAAATTATTAACTGAAATCTGTTAAAATTCGATATCTCGGAGAATATATGTTGGAACATATTGGTACTTCGTGTGCTAGATTATATTTCCAATATCGATATTACCAGAGGGCGATCGACTTTCTGTGGGAGCACGGGCTTGTTTTTACAACCTTTAACATTGAAAAATTCATATCTCGGAAACTATTCTTCGGAACACATACAGATTTTGCATGTGGGTTAATCATATCGATACTAATCACCACTGAAAAAATGATCGACTTCCCGTGGGACAAAAGGGTTGTTTTTTCAACCCTTAACTTTGAAAAATTCATATCTCGGAAACTATTCTTCGGAACACATACAGATTTTGCATGTGGGTTAATCATATCGATACTAATCACCACTGAAAAAATGATCGACTTCCCGTGGGACGGAGGGGTTGTTTTTTCAATCGTTAACTTTGAAAAATTCATATCTCGGAAACTATTCTTCGGAACACATACAGTTTTTGCATGTGGATTAATAATATCGATACTAATCACCACTGAAAAAATGATCGACTTCCCGTGGGACGGAGGGGTTGTTTTTTCAACCCTTAACATTAAAAAATTCATATCTCGAAAACTATTCTTCGGAACACATACAGATTTTGCATGTGGGTTAATCATATCGATACTAATCACCACTGAAAAAATGATCGACTTCCCGTGGGACGGAGGGGTTGTTTTTTCAACCCTTAACTTTGAAAAATTCATATCTCGGAAACTATTCTTCGGAACACATACAGATTTTGCATGTGGGTTAATCATATCGATACTAATCACCACTGAAAAAATGATCGACTTCCCGTGGGACGGAGGGGTTGTTTTTTCAACCCTTAACTTTGAAAAATTCGTATCTCGGAAACTATTCTTCGGCACACATACAGATTTTGCATGTGGGTTAATCATATCGATACTAATCACCACTGGAAAAATGATCGACTTCCCGTGGGACGGAGGGGTTGTTTTTTCAACCCTTAACTTTGAAAAATTCATATCTCGGAAAATATTCTTCGGAACACCTACAGATTTTGCATGTGGGTTAATCATATCGATACTAATCACCACTGAAAAAATTATCGACTTCCCGTGGGACGGAGGGGTTGCTTTTTCAACCCTTAACTTTGAAAAATTCATATCTCGGAAACTATTCTTCGGAACACATACAGATTTTGCATGTGGGTTAATCATATCGATACTAATCACCACTGAAAAAATGATCGACTTCCCGTGGGACGGAGGGGTTGTTTTTTCAACCGTTAACATTAAAAAATTCATATCTCGGAAACTATTCTTCGGAACACATACAGATTTTGCATGTGGGTTAATCATATCGATACTAATCACCACTGAAAAAATGATCGACTTCCCGTGGCACGGAGGGGTTGTTTTTTCAACCCTTAACATTAAAAAATTCATATCTCGGAAACTCTTCTTCGGAACACATAGTATCGATATGATTAACCCACATGCAAAATCTGTATGTGTTCCGAAGAATAGTTGAAAAAACAACCCCTTCGTCCCACGGGAAGTCGATCATTATTTCAGTGGTGATTAGTATCGATATGATCAACCCACATGCCAAATCTGTATGTGTTCCGAAGAATAGTTTCCGAGATATGAATTTTTCAAAGTTAAGGGTTGAAAAAAAAACCCCTCCGTCCCACGGGAAGTCGATCACTTTTTCAGTGGTGATTAGTATCGATATGATTAACCCACATGCAAAATCTGTATGTGTTCCGAAGAATAGTTTCCGAGATATGAATTTTTCAAAGTTAAGGGTTGAAAAAACAACCCTACCGTCCCACGGGAAGTCGATCATTTTTTCAGTGGTGATTAGTATCGATTTGATTTACCCACATGCAAAATCTGTATGTGTTCCGAAGAATAGTTTCCGAGATATGAATTTTTTAATGTTAAGGGTTGAAAAAACAACCCCTCCGTCCCACGGGAAGTCGATCATTTTTTCAGTGGTAATTAGTATCGATATGATTAACCCACATGCAAAATCTGTATGTGTTCCGAAGAATTGTTTCCGAGATATGAATTTTTTAATGTTAAGGGTTGAAAAAACAACCCCTCCGTCCCACGGGAAGTCGATCATTTTTTCAGTGGTGATTAGTATGGATATGATTATCCTACATGCAAAATCTGTATGTATTCCGAAGAATAGTTTTTGAGATATGAATTTTTCAATGTTAAAGGTGGTAAAAACAAGCCTGTGCTCCCACGGGAAGTCGATCGCCTTCTGGTAATATCGAAATTGGAAATATAATCTAGCACACGAAATATCAATATGCTCCAACATATATTCTCCGAGATATCGAATTTTAACAGATTTCAGTTAATAATTTTCGATCGACCTGCACGCCAGTGATCCCGCCGTTCGGGTGCTTTCGCCAAACTGGCCGCTGGAGACCGCTGGAAACAGTCTGCCAAGTTCACACCGGTTTAAATTTAGACGAAGTCAATGCTGGGTAACGATCTGATAATAATATTTCTATTTTATGATGTTCTACAATTGGTGATAATAATTTAATAAAATCGGAGGAATTCTGAGTCTTAGAAGTAGAGGCGAATGCATGCCTAAAAAAATTATCAGTTAATAAATGGAAGTATTTTTTCTCTGAGTGATATCCAGCAAAACCCCCAACAGTATCAACGGACATAATACTATAAGGTTTTGTAGCTGGCCTAATTGAGATAATAGACCTATTCTCTTCATTCTACGAGTCTTGTTTTTTTTACAAATCTCACAAGTATCGCAAAATAGTTTAATTTCCTTGTCCATATTATAAAAATAATAATGTGGCCGAATGTGTTTACCAATTTTGTCGGCCCCAATATGTCCTAAAGATGTGTGAACTTTTTTTATTAAATCCTTTCCAAAATTTGGAGATATGAAAATGCGCTCATTTTTTCGAATATTTGTAAAAATTATATCATTTTTTGTATAATACTTTTTTGAATTTAAAAAATTGTTCATATTGAATTCTTGATCTTTTTTTATATATGATATGGAAATCAAATTCACAAAGTAATTTTTATCATCATTTGTATCGAAATTTTCTAGAACAGGATTTCGTGAAAGAGCATCTGCTTCCTGATTCGAAGAGCCAGGTGAATATTTAATTGTGAAATTGTATTGCGATAACTAATATACCATATCACCAAGTTCTTCGTCAGTTCTGGATTTCAATTTCAAAATTTTCAGTGGCTTATGGTCAGTATAAACTGTAAACTGAGTACCAAGGAGCCAATGTCCCCAGAAATGTATTGCCTGTTTTATCGCCATGCATTCTAAATAAATTGCTTTATTCTTTCGTTGGCTTGCATTGAGTTTCTTAGAAAAATAAGCAACTGGAAGAGTATGACCATTATCTTGTTTTTGTTTCAAAATTGCTCCTATTCCTATTCCTGAAGCATCCGTATATAGATATGTTTCTTTTTGTGGATCATAAATTGCTAAAATTGGACTAGAACATAAGTAATTTTTCAACTCTTGAAAAGTTTCCTCACACTCGTCATTCCAATTAAATGATACGTTATTTCTCAACAAATTATGCAGAGGATCCAACAATTCTGAACATTTCGGAATGTATTGATGATAAAAATTAATTTTTTCTAAAAATTGACGTATGTTCTTTTTATTTTTAGGAGAAGGAAATTCTCTTATTGATTTTGAATTATCTGTATTTGGTTGAATGGAATTAATACCCAGAATGTGACCAAGATATCTCACCGAACCGGTGTGAATGCCGCCACGAGTTCCAGCCACGAGTTGGCGCGCGCGCCAAGGACCGTAATCTAGACTGGGACGGGGTTACGGGATGCGTCGTCGATAGGATGTTTGCGTAGAAAAGACGATATGAAATATTTTATAATACAAAAACTTTTTTTTTTGTGCAGGGAAATGAATACTTACCTTCTGCAGCCGGTCTTATCATTATTTGGGATTAAATGAGGAGTAGATCAATGAAATTTAAATTTTTCAGGAAATGAACTCTTTTCATTTTTGAATAAAAATTATGCTGAATGCAGGAAAATTTGAATATTAAAATTTTTTTTCTATGAATGTGTTCCCTGAATGGTCCTCTTCAAGATCCACATATCGCCTGATTTTGTCGGGCAAGAATACACCCCCCAACGCCCCCCCAATTATTACGTAAGGAATTATCGTAAGTGCAGAAAAGTTTGAAAATTCGAACTTTTTTTTCTATGAATGTGTTCTCTGAATGGTCCTCTTCAAGATCCACATATCGCCCGATTTTGTCGGGCAAGAATTCACCCCCCAACGCCCCCCCAATGATTACGTAAGGAATTATCCTAAGTGCAGAAAAATTTGAAAATTCGAACTTTTTTTTCTATGAATGTATTCTCTGAATGGTCCTCTTCAAGATCCACATATCGCCCGATTTTGTCGGGCAAGAATTCACCCCCCAACGCCCCCCCCAATTATTACGTAAGGAATTATCGTAAGTGCAGAAAAGTTTGAAAATTCGAACTTTTTTTTCTATGAATGTGTTCTCTGAATGGTCCTCTTCAAGATCCACATATCGCCCGATTTTGTCGGGCAAGAATTCACCCCCCAACGCCCCCCCAATGATTACGTAAGGAATTATCCTAAGTGCAGAAAAATTTGAAAATTCGAACTTTTTTTTCTATGAATGTATTCTCTGAATGGTCCTCTTCAAGATCCACATATCGCCCGATTTTGTCGGGCAAGAATTCACCCCCCAACGCCCCCCCCAATTATTACGTAAGGAATTATCCAAAGTGCAGAAAAATTTGAAAATTCGAACTTTTTTTTCTATGAATGTGTTCTCTGAATGGTCCTCTTCAAGATCCACATATCGTCCGATTTTGTCGGGCAAGAATCCACCCTCCACGACTCCCGCAATTAATTTCAATAAAACTTTGCTGAGTGCAGAAAAATGCGAATATTGTGAATTTTTTTACGGAAACGTATCCTCCTAGAGGTTCTCTTCAAGATTTACATACTACCATATTTTGTCGGGCGATAATTCACCCCCACAATACGCCCCAATTATTACGTAAGACGTTTTCACCAGTGTAGTCCAGAAGAAACAGTAACAGCCAAAATCAATCAATTTGGAATACCCCGTATAGAAAATATTCATATGTGTGTGGAAATGTATATATTTTTGGTAAAAATTCTAAAATTTTCTGTTGTTCCTTCAATGCTTCAAATTTTTCTGCACTAAGAAGAATGTCTTACCTAATAACTGGGGGGTACGGTGGGGGTGAATTCTTGCCCGACAAAATTAAGGCGATATGTGGATGTTGAAGAGGACCTTTCAGAGAATACATTCATAAAAAAAATTCTAATTTTTAAATTTTTCTGCACTAAGAATAATGCCTTACCTAATAAATGGGGGGTGCGGTGGGGGTGAATTATTGCCCGACAAAATCAGGCGATATGTGGATCTTGAAGAGGACCTTTGAGAAAACCTATTCATAGAAAAAAAGTTCAAAAATTTTAATTTTTCTGTACTAAAGATAATTCCTTACGTAATATTTGGGGGGTGCGGTGGGGGGTGAATTCTTGCCCGACAAAATCAGGCAATATGTGGATCTTGAAGAGGACCATTCAGAAAACACATTCATAGAAAAAAAAGGTTCGAATTTTCGAATTTTTCTGCATTGAGAATAATGCCTTATCTAATAATTGGGGGGTGCGGTAGGGGGTGAATTATCGCCCGACAAAATATGGTAGTATGTATATCTTGAAGAGAACCTCTAGGAAGATACGTTTCCGAAAAAAATTCACAATATTCGAATTTTTCTGCACTCAGCAAAGTTTTTTTGAAATTAATTGCGGGAGTCGTGGGGGTGAATTCTTGCCCGACAAAATCGAACGATATGTGGATCTTGAAGAGGACCATTCAGAGAACACATTCATAGAAAAAAAAATTCGAATTTTCAAATTTTTCTGCACTAAGAATAATTCCTTACGTAATAATTGGGGGGCGTTGGGGGTGAATTCTTGCCCGACAAAATCGGGGGATATTTGGATCTTGCAGAGGACGTTGGAGAGAACATATTCATAGAAAAAAAAGTTCAAAAATT
Source organism: Hippodamia convergens (assembly GCA_038502775.1). Taxonomy (NCBI): domain Eukaryota; kingdom Metazoa; phylum Arthropoda; class Insecta; order Coleoptera; family Coccinellidae; genus Hippodamia; species Hippodamia convergens. The sequence goes on from CM076607.1 coordinate 97,856,839, forward strand.
TAAATTTCCTGCACTAAGGATAATGCCTTACCTAATAAATGGGGGGTGCGATGGGGGATAATTATTGCCCGACAAAATCAGGCGATATGTGGATCTTGAAGAGGACCTTTGAGAGAACCTATTCATAGAAAAAAAAGTTCAAAAATTTGAATTTTTCTGTACTAAAGATAATTCCTTACGTAATATTTGGGGGGTGCGGTGGGGGGTGAATTCTTGCCCTACAAAATCAGGCAATATGTGGATCTTGAAGAGGACCATTCAGAGAACACATTCATAGAAAAAAAGTTCGAATTTTCAAATTTTTCTCCACTGAGAATAATGCCTTATCTAATAATTGAGGGGTGCGTTGAGGGGTGAATTATTGCCCGACAAAATATGGTAGTATGTAAATCTTGAAGAGAACCTCTCGTAGGATACATTTCCGAAAAAAAATCACAATATTCGAATTTTTCTACACTCAGCATATATTTTTCGAAATTAATTGGGGGAGTCGTGGGGGTGAATTCTTGCCCGACAAAATCGAGCGGTATGTGGATGTTGAAGAGGACCATTCAGGGAACACATTCATAGAAAAAAATTTAAATATTCAAATTTTCCTGCACTCAGCATAATTTTCATTCAAAAATCACTGGCTACAAGAGTTCATTCCATGAAAAATTTAAATTTCATTGATCTACTCCTCGTTTGATCCCACAGAATGATGAGACCGGCTGCAGAAGTTAAGTATTCATTTCCCTGCACAAAAAAAAATTGTTCTTGTATTATAAATTATATCATATCGTCTTCTCTACGCAAACATCCTATCGACGACGCATCCCGTATCCGCGTCCCAGTCTAGATTACGGTCCCTGGCGCGCGCGCCAACTCGTGGCTGGAACTCGTGGCTGCTTTCACACCGGTCCGAAGACCCCAGTATCAGAATTCCGATTTTCCAACTGTTGCGGAATAAAATCACCATTTCCAGACTTTTGAACCACCAGGTATATCAGAAATGAAAATGTTATCATATACCTAATGTGAAGAAAGAATAAATTGTCTCATTACTTCCCAGTGGACAAAAACAAGCATTAAAATAAACTAGTAGTCAAAATGTTTTTTTTATTAATTTATTTATATGAATAACATACCAGTATTTCTTTGATAACCATTTCTTGATATATCTATCCTTTCCAAATTTATTGATGTTTTTTAATGAAGAACATTCTAGTTCTCTCGACCAATCGCGACACCCCAACAAAGGCTTCGCGACCCACAGGTTGAAAAACACTGGTGTACGTTATACCCGAGGTTATACTTGCAAGTTGGTTCATTGCAATAGTTTTCAATTTGCGACGTATTAATCCTCAAAGAATGTATTTATTTCCTTATCATGAAAATGCACGAAAATGTTGTATGGATTTCATATTTGTAACATAATTACATACATGCGAGAATACATGAAAAAGAGGTAAGGGCCAGGTGGTCGCGAAATATTTTTTCGTACCATGGTTCTTATGTCATGAAAAAGATTGAAAAACACTGCTTTAAAACAATCACCTGAAGACTCTTGTCTCTCCAGACCAACTTCGGTCTCGGCTGACAGAAGAACTTTCACCTGTCTGTTATGCGGACGTTAAGCAGGTAGGCAGGCCGTGGCTTAATAACGTGTGTATCTCGCAACAGTTTGCCGCAGGTTATTCTCAGATAGTGACATATTGATCGGGGATTCAGGTTAAATTTCGGTTGGGATTCAGCACACAAGCGTAGTTAGTATTCACTCTCTTCTCTATCCACTGACTGTGTCATTTTGGCATTCTGCATTGCGGGATCGCTCTCGGCATCGTGGTTCTGTAGTTCTAGATAGATTTATAGAATTTTTATTTCAAATTAAGCAATTTCCATACAAAAATAGCATAAAGTGAAATAGTGTCAATGAATTCATTACAACTATGAATTAAAATTTAAGTGATCACTCAAATAATATGATTCTAATTCAATCAACAATTTCTTCGTTTTTGCTTTGGACAGTCGGTAATTTATTGCAACTTATTGAATATTCTCATTCACATGTTAATGGACTTTCTTCAGTTAGAGACAATTTATGTGATGGAAAAGTGATCCCGGGAGTGATCCCCATTGTTCTGGTACTGCGTTGTGTTGTTTTTGAGGAATTCTGCTTTGTTTCTAAGAAGGTACAAAAAACAACCGGTGTAAAGTTAGCGGCCACTTTTCACGGAGATAGCGGCCGTTTCACCAGTGGCGTCGGGTGAAATAAAATGTATCACAACTTTTTACTGGAACCAAGTAGCGATCTGAAATTTATAAGATATCTTTTTCGAGTAATTTCCAATATTATACCAAAAAATTAGATTTTTTTTTTCACTCGGAACAATAAAAAAAAAACCCTCAAAAAAACCAAAAATTATGATTAATTAGAAATAACCGGAGAAAATGGCCTCTACAGATGAAACTCACAGAATAGGTTTTTTATGATGTGAAAAACTAGTGTTATCAATTTCATTTCCTTCGGAAGGGGCTGAGGGGTGGAAATCGACACCGCCTCCAACAATCTTATTGTCATCAGGGAAATACCGAAGAAAATGGCCTTTACAGATGAAACTCACAGAATAGGTTCTTTATGATCTGAAGAAACAGTGTTATTAATTTCATTTCCTTCGGAGGGGGTTTAGGGGTGGATATCGACACCGCCGCCTCCAACAATCCTATTATTACAGAGAAATACCGAAGAAAATGTCCTCTACAAATGAAACTTTCAGGAAACGTTTATTATGATCTAAGGAACGAGTGATATCAATTTCATTTCCTTCGGAAGGGGCTGAGGGGTGGAAATCGACACCGCCGCCTTCAACAATACTATTATCATCAGAGAAATATCGAAGAAAATGGCCTCTACAGATGAAACTCACAGAATAGGTTCTTTATGATCTGAAGAACCAGTGTTATTAATTTCATTTCCTTCGGAAGGGGCTGAGGGGTGGATATCGACACCGCCGCCAACAATCCTATTATCATTAGGGAAATACCGAAGAAAATGGCCTCTACGAATGAAACTTTCAGGAAACGTTTATTATGATCTAAGGAACGAGTGATATCAATTTCATTTCCTTCGGAAGGGGCTGAGGGGTGGATATCGACACCGCCGCCCCCAACAATCCTATTATCATCAGAGAAATACCGAAGAAAATGGCCTCTACAAATGAAACTTTCAGGAAACGTTTGTTATGATCTAAGGAACGAGTGATATCAATTTCATTTCCTTCGGAAGGGGCTGAGGGGTGGATATCGACACCGCCGCCTCCAACAATCGTTGTGAGCACTCATTATAATATATATAATTTGAGTTTTGTTTTTTTAAGTCTGCCTATTGCCAACCCCATATTATACCTAACAAATTCATCCTGTTAATTCTATTTTCTTCGGTGATTTCAAAATGACAATAAGACTCTTGGAGGCGGTGTCGATATCCACCCCTCAGCCCCTCCCGAAGGAAATGAAATTGATAACACTGGTTCTTCAGATTATAAAGAACCTATTCTGTGAGTTTCATCTATAGAGGCCATTTTCTTCGGTATTTCCCTGATGATAATAGGATTGTTGGAGGCGGCGGTGTCGATATCCACCCCTCAGCCCCTTCCGAAGGAAATGATATTAATAACACTGGTTCTTCAGATCATGAAGAACCTATTCTGTGAGTTTCATCTGTAGAGGCCATTTTCTTCGGTATTTCTCTGATGATAATAAGATTGTTGGAGGCGGCGGTGTCGATTTCCACCCCTCAGCCCCTTCCGAAGGAGTTGAAATTGATATCACTCGTTGCTTAGATCATAATAAACGTTTCCTGAAAGTTTCATTTGTAGAGGCCATTTTCTTCGGTATTTCCCTGATGACAATATGATTGTTGGAGGCGGCGGTGTCGATATCCACCCCTCAGCCCCTTCCGAACGAAAATGAAATTAATAACACTGGTTCTTCAGATCATAAAGAACCTATTCTGTGAGTTTCATCTGTAGAGGCCATTTTCTTCGGTATTTCCCTGATGATAATAGGATTGTTAGAGGCGGCGGTGTCGATTTCCACCCCTCAGCCCCTTCCGAAGGAAATGAAATTGATATCACTCGTTTCTTAGATCATAATAAACGTTTCCTGAAAGTTTCATTTGTAGAGGCCATTTTCTTCGGTATTTCCCTGATGACAATAGGATTGTTGGAGGCGGCGGTGTCGATTTCCACCCCTTAGCCCCTTCCGAAAGAAAATGAAATTGATAACACTAGTTCTTCACATCATAAAAAACCAATTCTGTGAGTTTCATCTGTAGAGGCCATTTTCTTCGGTTATTTCTAATTAATCATAATATTTGGTTTTTTTGAGGGTTTTTTTTATTGTTCCGAGTGAAAAAAAAATCTAATTTTTTGGTATAATATTGTAAATTACTCGAAAAAGATATCTTATAAATTTCAGATCGCTACTTGGTTCCAGTAAAAAGTTGTGATACATTTTATTTCACCCGACGCCACTGGTGAAACGGCCGCTATCTCCGTGAAAAGTGGCCGCTAACTTCACACCGGTGTTTGCAGCGGCCTCCAGCGGCCAGTTTGGCGAAAGCACCCGAACGGCGGGATCAGTGGCGTGCAGGTCGATCGAAAATTATTAACCGAAATCTGTTAAAATTCGATATCTCGGAGAAACCGGTGTGAAGTTAACGGCCACTTTTCACGGAGATAGCGGCCGTTTCACCAGTGGCGTCGGGTGAAATAAAATGTATCACAACTTTTTACTGGAACCAAGTAGCGATCTGAAATTTATAAGATATCTTTTTCAAGTAATTTCCAATATTATACCAAAAAATTAGATTTTTTTTTCACTCGGAACAATAAAAAAAAAACCCTCAAAAACACCAAAAATTATGATTGATTAGAAAACACCGAAGAAAATGGCCTCTACAGATGAAACTCACAGAATAGGTTTTTTATGATGTGAAGAACTAGTGTTATCAATTTCATTTCCTTCGGAAGGGGCTGAGGGGTGGAAATCGACACCGCCTCCAACAATCCTATTGTCATCAGGGAATTACCGAAAAAAATGGCCTCTACAAATAAAACTTTCAGGAAACGTTTACTATGATCTGAGGAACGAGTGATATCAATTTCATTTCCTTCGGAAGGGGCTGAGGGGTGGAAATCGACACCGCCTCCAACAATTCTATTGTCATCAGGGAAATACCGAAGAAAATGGCCTCTACAGATGAAACTTTCAGGAAACGTTTATTATGATCTAAGGAACGAGTGATATCAATTTCATTTCCTTCGGGAGGGGCTGAGGGGTGGAAATCGATACCGCCTCCAACAATCTTATTGTCATCAGGGAAATATCGAAGAAAATGGCCTCTACAAATGAAACTTTCAGGAAACGTTTATTATGATCTAAGGAACGAGTGATATCAATTTCATTTCCTTCGGAAGGTGCTGAGGGGTGGAAATCGACACCGCCGCCTCCAACAATCCTATTATCATCAGAGAAATACCGAAGAAAATGGCCTCTACAGATGAAACTCACAGAAAAGTTTCTTTATGATCTGAAGAACCAGTGTTATTAATTTCATTTCCTTCGGAAGGGGCTGAGGGGTGGAAATCGACACCGCCGCCTCCAACAATCCTATTGTCATCAGGGGAATACCGAAGAAAATATCTTCTACAAATGAATCTTTCAGGAAACGTTTATTATGATCTAAGGAACGAGTGATATCAATTTCATTTCCTTCGGAAGGGGCTGAGGGGTGGAAATCGACACCGCCGCCTCGAACAATCCTATTGTCATCAGGGAAATACCGAAGAAAATGGCCTCTACAAATGAAACTTTCAGGAAACGTTTATTATGATGTAAGGAACGAGTGATATCAATTTCATTTCCTTCGGAAGGGGCTGAGGGGTGGATATCGACACCGCCGCCTCCAACAATCATATTGTCATCAGGGAAATACCGAAGAAAATGGCCTCTACAAATGAAACTTTCAGAAAACGTTCATTATGATCTAAGCAACGAGTGATATCAATTTCATTTCCTTCGGAAGGGGCTGAGAGGTGGATATCGACACCGCCGCCTCCAACAATCATATTGTCATCAGGGAAATACCGAAGAAAATGGCCTCTACAAATGAAACTTTCAGGAAACGTTTATTATGATCTAAGGAACGAGTGATATCAATTTCATTTCCTTCGGAAGGTGCTGAGGGGTGGAAATCGACACCGCCGCCTCCAACAATCCTATTATCATCAGAGAAATACCGAAGAAAATGGCCTCTACAGATGAAACTCACAGAAAAGTTTCTTTATGATCTGAAGAACCAGTGTTATTAATTTCATTTCCTTCGGAAGGGGCTGAGGGGTGGATATCGACACCGCCGCCTCCAACAATCATATTGTCATCAGGGAAATACCGAAGAAAATGGCCTCTACAAATGAAACTTTCAGAAAACGTTCATTATGATCTAAGGAACGAGTGATATCAATTTCATTTCCTTCGGAAGGGGCTGAGGGGTGGAAATCGACACCGCCACCTCGAACAATCCTATTGTCATCAGGAAAATACCGAAGAAAATGGCCTCTACAGATGAAACTCACAGAATAGGTTCTTTATGATCTGAAGAACCAGTGTTATTAATTACATTTCCTTCGGAAGGGGCTGAGGGGTGGATATCGACACCGCCGCCTCCAACAATCATATTGTCATCAGGAAAATACCGAAGAAAATGGCCTCTACGAATGAAACTTTCAGAAAACGTTTATTATGATCTAAGGAACGAGTGATATCAATTTCATTTCCTTCGGAAGGGGCTGAGGGGTGGAAATCGATACCGCCTCCAACAATCTTATTGTCATCAGGGAAATACCGAAGAAAATGGCCTCTACAAATGAAACTTTCAGAAAACGTTCATTATGATCTAAGGAACGAGTGATATCAATTTCATTTCCTTCGGAAGGGGCTGAGGGGTGGAAATCGACACCGCCACCTCGAACAATCCTATTGTCATCAGGAAAATACCGAAGAAAATGGCCTCTACAGATGAAACTCACAGAATAGGTTCTTTATGATCTGAAGAACCAGTGTTATTAATTACATTTCCTTCGGAAGGGGCTGAGGGGTGGATATCGACACCGCCGCCTCCAACAATCATATTGTCATCAGGAAAATACCGAAGAAAATGGCCTCTACGAATGAAACTTTCAGAAAACGTTCATTATGATCTAAGGAACGAGTGATATCAATTTCATCTCCTTCGGAAGGGGCTGAGGGGTGGAAATCGGCACCGCCTCCAACAATCCTATTGTCATCTGGGAAATACCGAAGAAAATGGCCTCTACAAATGAAACTTTCAGGAAACGTTTATTATGATCTAAGGAACGAGTGATATCAATTTCATTTCCTTCGGAAGGGGCTGAGGGGTGGAAATCGATACCGCCTCCAACAATCTTATTGTCATCAGGGAAATACCGAAGAAAATGGCCACTACAAATGAAACTTTCAGGAAACGTTTATTATGATCTAAGGAACGAGTGATATCAATTTCATTTCCTTCGGAAGGGGCTGAGGGGTGGAAATCGACACCGCCGCCTCCAACAATCCTATTATCATCAGAGAAATACCGAAGAAAATGGCCTCTACAGATGAAACTCACAGAAAAGTTTCTTTATGATCTGAAGAACCAGTGTTATTAATTTCATTTCCTTCGGAAGGGGCTGAGGGGTGGAAATCGACACCGCCGCCTCCAACAATCCTATTGTCATCAGGGGAATACCGAAGAAAATATCCTCTACAAATGAATCTTTCAGGAAACGTTTATTATGATCTAAGGTACGAGTGATATCAATTTCATTTCCTTCGGAAGGGGCTGAGGGGTGGATATCGACACCGCCGCCTCCAACAATCGTTGTGAGCACTCATTATAATATATATAATTTGGGTTTTGTTTTTTCAAGTCTGCCTATTGCCAACCCCATATTATACCTAACAAATTCATCCTGCTAATTCTATTTTCTTTGGTGATTTCAAAATGACAATAAGACTCTTGGAGGCGGTGTCGGTATCCACCCCTCAGCCCCTCTCGAAGGAAATGAAATTGATAACACTGGTTCTTCAGATTATAAAGAACTTATTCTGTGGGTTTCATTTGTAGAGGCCATTTTCTTCGGTATTTCCCTGATGATAATGGGATTGTTGGAGGCGGTGTCGATTTCCACCCCTCAGCCACTTCCGAAGAAGTTGAAAGTGATATCACTCGTTCCTTAGATCATAATAAAAGTTTCCTGAAAGTTTCATGTGTAGAGGCCATTTTCTTCGGTATTTCTCTGATGAAATATGATTGTTGGAGGCGGCGGTATCGATTTCCACCCCTCAGCCCCTTCCGAAGGAAATGAAATTGATATCACTCGTTCCTTAGATCATAATAAACGTTTCCTGAAAGTTTCATTTGTAGAGGCCATTATCTTCGGTATTTCTCTGATGATAATAGGATTGTTGGAGGCGGCGGTATCGATTTCCACCCCTCAGCCCCTTCCGAAGGAAATGAAATTGATATCACTCGTTCCTTAGATCATAATAAACGTTTCCTGAAAGTTTCATCTGTAGAGGCCATTTTCTTCGGTATTTCTCTGATGATAATAGGATAGTTGGAGGCGGTGGTGTCGATTTCCACCCCTCAGCCCCTTCCGAAGGAAATGAAATTAATAACGCTGGTTCTTCAGATCATAAAGAACATATTCTGTGAGTTTCATTTGTAGAGGCCATTATCTTCGGTATTTCTCTGATGATAATAGGATTGTTGGAGGCGGCGGTATCGATTTCCACCCCTCAGCCCCTTCCGAAGGAAATGAAATTGATATCACTCGTTCCTTAGATCATAATAAACGTTTCCTGAAAGTTTCATCTGTAGAGGCCATTTTCTTCGGTATTTCTCTGATGATAATAGGATAGTTGGAGGCGGTGGTGTCGATTTCCACCCCTCAGCCCCTTCCGAAGGAAATGAAATTAATAACGCTGGTTCTTCAGATCATAAAGAACATATTCTGTGAGTTTCATCTGTAGAGGCCATTTTCTTCGGTATTTCTCTGATGATAATAGGATTGTTGGAGGCGGCGGTGTCGATATCCACCCCTCAGCCCCTTCCGAAGGAAATGAAATTGATATCACTCGTTCCTTAGATCATAATGAACGTTTCCTGAAAGTTTCATTTGTAGAGGCCATTTTCTTCGGTATTTCCCTGATGACAATAGGATTGTTGGAGGCGGTGTCGATTTCCACCCCTCAGCCCCTTCCGAAGGAAATGAAATTGATATCACTCGTTCCTTAGATCATAATAAACGTTTTCTGAAAGTTTCATTTGTAGAGGCCATTTTCTTCGGTATTTCTCTGATGATAATAGGATTGTTGGAGGCGGCGGTGTCGATATCCACCCCTCAGCCCCTTCCGAAGGAAATGAAATTGATATCACTCGTTCCTTAGATCATAATGAACGTTTCCTGAAAGTTTCATTTGTAGAGGCCATTTTCTTCGGTATTTCCCTGATGACAATAGGATTGTTGGAGGCGGTGTCGATTTCCACCCCTCAGCCCCTTCCGAAGGAAATGAAATTGATATCACTCGTTCCTTAGATCATAATAAACGTTTTCTGAAAGTTTCATTTGTAGAGGCCATTTTCTTCGGTATTTCTCTGATGATAATACGATTGTTGGAGGCGGCGGTTTCGATTTCCACCCCTCAGCCCCTTCCGAAGGAAATGAAATTGATATCACTCGTTCCTTAGATCATAATAAACGTTTTCTGAAAGTTTCATTCGTAGAGGCCATTTTCTTCGGTATTTCTCTGATGATAATACGATTGTTGGAGGCGGCGGTTTCGATTTCCACCCCTCAGCCCCTTCCGAAGGAAATGAAATTGATATCACTCGTTCCTTAGATCATAATAAACGTTTTCTGAAAGTTTCATTTGTAGAGGCCATTTTCTTCGGTATTTCCCTGATGACAATAGGATTGTTGGAGGCGGTGTCGATTTCCACCCCTCAGCCCCTTCCGAAGGAAATGAAATTGATATCACTCGTTCCTTAGATCATAATAAACGTTTTCTGAAAGTTTCATTTGTAGAGGCCATTTTCTTCGCTATTTCCCTGATGACAATAGGATTGTTGGAGGCGGTGTCGATTTCCACCCCTCAGCCCCTTCCGAAGGAAATGAAATTAATAACTCTGGTTCTTCAGATCATAAAGAACCTATTCTGTGAGTTTCATCTGTAGAGGCCATTTTCTTCGGTATTTCTCTGATGATAATAGGATTTTTGGAGGCGGCGGTGTCGATATCCACCCCTCAGCCCCTTCCGAAGGAAATGAAATTAATAACACTGGTTCTTCAGATCATAAAGAACCTATTCTGTGAGTTTCATCTGTAGAGGCCTTTTTCTTCGGTATTTCCCTGATGATAATAGGATTGTTGGAGGCGGCGGTGTCGATTTCCACCCCTCAGCCCCTTCCGAAGGAAATGAAATTAATAACTCTGGTTCTTCAGATCATAAAGAACCTATTCTGTGAGTTTCATCTGTAGAGGCCATTTTCTTCGGTATTTCTCTGATGATAATAGGATTTTTGGAGGCGGCGGTGTCGATATCCACCCCTCAGCCCCTTCCGAAGGAAATGAAATTAATAACACTGGTTCTTCAGATCATAAAGAACCTATTCTGTGAGTTTCATCTGTAGAGGCCTTTTTCTTCGGTATTTCCCTGATGATAATAGGATTGTTGGAGGCGGCGGTGTCGATTTCCACCCCTCAGCCCCTTCCGAAGGAAATGAAATTTATATCACTCGTTTCTTAGATCATAATAAACGTTTCCTGAAAGTTTCATTTGTAGAGGCCATTTTCTTCGGTATTTCCCTGATGACAATAGGATTGTTGGAGGCGGTGTCGATTTCCACCCCTCAGCCCCTTCCGAAGGAAATGAAATTGATAACACTAGTTCTTCACATAATAAAAAACCTATTCTGTGAGTTTCATCTGTAGAGGCCATTTTCTTCGGTTATTTCTTATTAATCATAATTTTTGGTTTTTTTGAGGGTTTTTTTTTATTGTTCCGAGTGAAAAAAAAATCTAATTTTTTGGTATAATATTGGAAATTACTCGAAAAAGATTTCTTATAAATTTCAGATCGCTACTTAGTTCCAGTAAAAAGTTGTGATACATTTTATTTCACCCGACGCCACTGGTGAAACGGCCGCTATCTCCGTGAAAAGTGGCCGCTAACTTCACACCGGTTCTCGGAGAATATATGTTGGAGCATATTGGTATTTCGTGTGCTAGATTATATCTCCAATATCGATATTACCAGAAGGCGATCGACTTCCCGTGGGAGCACGGGCTTGTTTTTTCAACCTTTAACTTTGAAAACAGTTTAAGGTTAGCCAAACTGAGAAGGAAGTAAACAACAACATGTCGCCACGTAGTAGTAAAAGTGTAGAAAATACATGCAAAAGGTGTTCAAAAGAAGTGAAAATAAGTGTATCATGCTCTATTTGTTCGAGTACGTATCATCCCAGCTGTATCCTCAAGATTCATGGCATTTATGTGGACAAAGGAAACGTAATTTGTTGCAACGACATAACCCCTAAAAATTGCGACTGAAAAGAAAGAACTAGAAATACAACAACTCAAGTCTCGTTTAGCAAACTTGAAGTTTGCTTTGAAAGTTCAATGCATCAACAGAGTTTGTCAGAGGTGGAAAGTGTGAAACAGCTTATAGATCAAACCAAGTTATCAATGGAAGAACAGGTACAAGAAATTGAAGAGAATGTAGAAATAGGGTATATGAATAAACTCTTAGAGGAAAAGTCGAAAAAGATTGAGGAGCTTCAGGATAAGATTAAGCCCCATTTCGCACCAAGCCAGTCCAGTCCAGTCAAGTCAAGTCAAGTCGGACGCTTCAGGATTGGAATTATTAATTTATCGTTAAAAACGAATGCAATTTGAAATCTAGTTTCACACTAAGCGCGTCGCGTCAAGTCCAGTCGCGTCAAGACTTGTTAAGACTGATTGCGACTCAGCCGGTCGAAAATTTTCATGCCAGTCGTGACAGTCGCGTGTACATGTACAATGGATGTGGAGACATTAATTGTGTTGGTGCAGGGAAACGAGCCAATATATTATGATCCTAAACACCCAAAGCACAGAGATAGGGATTTTATTGGAGAGGCTATTCTTTCTTCTGATGAAATGGCAGGTCTATAGTTGGTATTCTCTCTTCCGATACACTCAGCAATCAAATTTCTTAATTGAAGAAACAATTCCGGGCTCATACGAAATTATAAAATTTTTTGGATTATCCAGTAAGTCCGGAAATAAATGATGAAAAAAACCGGACACTGGTCTTCTTGTGTTGGATGAACCCAATACTTAAAAATGTTGTTTTTTCATACTCCTTCAGAAGAAGGAATGTAACCGCCGTAAAATTATTGCCCGAAGAAGTGCATCCATAGTGATACAAATTCTGCAGAACACTGACGCTTGACGCGACGTGATGGGACCAGTGCGGAAAATTGCTGTGATAACACCAATACTGAAGAAAGGAGATTCAGATGTACATGAAAACTATAGACCAATATCCATCCTACCAGCTTTATCTAAGATTTTTGAGTCTGTCTTGAAAAACCGTCTGATAGGAATTCCTTGAGAAAAATGCTTTACTCCATCATTCCCAACATGGTTTCAAACGCCGACGCTCAACTGTCACGGCAATGATCGATGTGCTCGATCAGATTATGGATGGATTTAACAGTGGTGAGGATGTCGAACTATCTTGCATCGACCTCAGTAAAGCTTTTGATAGCGTTCCACATGAGATTCTGTTAAAAAAGCTCCAACATTACGGTATAAGAGGAAGGGTATATGATATGTTTGAATCATACTTGTCCAATCGATCCCAAAAAGTCAAATGGGGAACCTCTTTCTCGAAAACCAAAAAAGTTCAGACTGGTGTACCACAAGGTTCCATATTGGGATCCATATTGTTCATTATTTTCACGAACGATCTATATGTGAATGTAGAAGCCGATCAAATCTGCTGTTACGCAGACGACACAGCACTTCTCAATAAATCGAGGCATAACTTATAGTCCACTGCATTTAGGTCAAAATAGGCTCAAACTTCGGACCAATTCATACAAAAGCAAATAGAGGCTTTTCGGGTAGGTCTCGGTGTCCCAAATGATGTCCCAAAAGTCCCCTAGGCGGGAGTGACCGCATAACATTTGGCAACGCTGTAAAGTGCTAAAATCCCGCCCCAATGTCAATTTTCGTGAATATCTCGGTCCCTATCGAACTAACGACAAAAATACATCAGAGCAAGAAGAAAACTGATGAAATTTCCTAGAAAAAAGGTTGTAACGTAAAATTCTCAGACAACGTTACATTTATGCAACGGCAGCTTTTGGTCAGGTGGCATTCAGGTCGTGGGTTCACAATTTATGAAAATTATTCTTCAATGAAATATAGATAGGGCGCCACTTGATTTACCTTTTATAATATTGTTAGATGTTTCAATTTGACTACTTGAAAATCAAGAAACAAGAAGTTGTGTTATACAGTGGTTAATAAAAAAAGACTCAAAGGTTCAAATTGAAAAATATAATGTTCGAAGATAGGGGTTAGTAATTAAGTATCTACTTAGCACAGGAGGATAGCGTTGTTCCTAAATCCTACAGCTACACCAAACCTCAAAGAGTTGCACCAAACTTTTCCTCGTTGTTCAATATTCAAAGGCTTATTGCAGTCCGAAGGATCCCGTGCTTGGTAATCGACGATAGATGAAGATGAAGCAATCGTAACAGCTAAGTTCTCGTTGAGAACGACATTCCAGACTCCACAAAATATATAGTATATAATAAAACTATTCTTAGCCTCCGGTAGAGACCCTAAAATCAAGATTTTAACACTTTACTGTTTAATCAGAAACAAATTTTGAAAAATAAATGAATCTCTATACGAAACTCACCTTATCAATTCGAAAGGGTCGTTTTATTAGTTCTTTATAATGCTCGTCGAAAATCTCAATGTTCTTAGAATTATATTTTACGTATCAAATCCTCTTTCGAGTAGAACGAAAAAAAAACAAGAATCTGGAATGATCGTGTCAACAACGAGATCCAAAAAAAAATTGCTGCGGGAGATGGACATGAACTGCCACCTGTTTTCCATCCGATATAGTTTTAATTCCGCTGAGGCATGGTTCTTCTTCGATTGAACATATTTCGAATTAATTCCGCAAGATGGGTCAGGAATGAAAAGAGAAACGATGATAATTTCAAAATTGAAATTTCGAAACGCTACACTACCCCCCTCCTAATTAAAAAAAAATTATAGAAGGTCATAAATTTTTTTTTTTTTTTTTTTGACGTTACCTATAAGGTACTCTCGGATTAAACACTTACCAACCCCCATCATTGTTCTTAACCTACTCGTACCTAATATATACTTGCCATGGCCATAGCACTATCCTATCTTATCATTAATCTAATCGCTAGCCTACTTTAAACCTATCACTAACCTATCACTATCCTAATACTAACTTACTACAAACCTACATTTCCTATCAGACCTCAAATAACATATCGACTATTCTTAGTCAAATTTGTCATCATTGTACATACGACGTTTAGACGGATCCTGATTGACTTAAAGAATTCGCTCTTGATCATACTCAACGACAACGTAGCTGACCATCGTCAAATCGCTACGATATGGAAATATTTTGACTTGAGATGGCTCTACACCGACAATCCTCTGTGCGCATCAAACGACAACATTTAAAAAATTTACGATACGGAAATATTGGAGTTCGAGCCGAGATATGGCTTCAAATCTTTAATGTGCCATTTTCCATCCATGGAGCCATCTAAATTTTCCAGGAAATAACATACTCCGGAAACTCTTTGACGAATTCTACGCAATACATATTTGGGTTCTAGCTTTGACGAAAAATTTCTTGTGGCGTCAGAAAGAACTTTGTTACGTCGCCAGACCTTTTCGCCTATACGAAAACTATAATCTCGCCTACGTAAGTTGTAAGTTCGGGCATTTCTATTATAGGCATCATGAATTTTTGCTTGAACGTCACGAAAAACATCTGCTAATGGAGCAATATCATCTGCATAGATACCCCTGTCTCCAGGAAGCAAACGAACTTTATCAGTTGACTTTATCTGACCGTAATAATCTCCACTGATCGGGACATATCTTCCAAAATTCAAGAAACAAGGCGTAAAACCAGTAACTTCATGTTTTGCCGTATTTAACGCGAACGCAATCTTTTGTAATTCTCGGTCCCATTCCCTATGATCCTGTTCTCTGATATAACATCGGATAGTTGTTCCTATGGTTTGATTCGCTCTTTCGACAAAATTACATTGTGGTGAGTAAACCGGTGTGAACCAGATATTTTGAACATTGTACGATTTGGCCATCTCTTTCATGCGACGGCTTGCGAACTGTGTGCCGTTATCTGCTATAACAAATTGAGGAATTCCGAATTTCAGAAAAACATCCGTCTCCAGGAATTTAACAATGCTTTCGGCCGTAGCTTTTCTCAAGGGGTGTAAAACTACATACTTAGTGAACCAGTCGGACACTACTAATAGAAAGGTATTGCCGCGTTTGGATCGCGGAAATGGACCCATCAAATCCACGGCAATTACTTGCCAAGGGAGACTAACATTTTTCTCCTTCCCCATTAACCCCAGACCAGGTTGATTATAGATTTTATTTGCTCCACAAGTACCGCATTGTCTGACAAATTTTAAAATATCTGTACGCATTTTAGGCCAGTAGTAAAGTTCACTTATTCGAGAAAACGTCTTAAAATATACAAGATGACCACTAGTCGGAGGATCGTGACAGGCTCTCATTATTTTCAGTCGTTGATTCTTGGGCACCACGGCCTTCCACTCCGGAATATTCGAATCGACAGGTACGTTCGAAGGCACCAACTTATAAAGGACTTCGCTTTGCAATTTCCACTGTGGGTAGGCGTTTTGATTCGATCGAACCCTATTGCTCATACTAATATACCATTTGTCCAGATTATTCGCGTCAATAGACAA
This sequence comes from Hippodamia convergens, assembly GCA_038502775.1. Taxonomy (NCBI): domain Eukaryota; kingdom Metazoa; phylum Arthropoda; class Insecta; order Coleoptera; family Coccinellidae; genus Hippodamia; species Hippodamia convergens. The sequence continues at coordinate 97,872,965 of CM076607.1, forward strand.
TGCACTAATTTCATCCGCTTCATGAATTCGAGATAAAAAGTCGGGCACTACATTATTTTTACCCTTTCGATGCAACAAATCGAAATCGTATTGCCTCAAACGAACGGCCCATCTAGAAAGTCTACCGGAAGGATTAGAAAGTTTGCTCAGCCATAGAAGTGAGTAATGATCGGTTATGACGGTGAATTTGACTCCTTCAACATATGGTCTGAATTTTTCTAAACAGAATATCAACGCCAAAAGCTCCCGCTCCGTCACCGAGTAATTCCTTTCTGCTCTCGATAGGGAACGACTGGCATATGCTATAACCCGTTCCTTATCGTCCTGACGCTGCGTGAGTACACCACCTACCCCAGTTGAGGAGGCGTCGCTTTGTATCGTGAAAGGAAGTTTAAAGTCCGGGGATGCTAATATAGGTGAAGCTATTAGAGCTTCCTTAATTTTGAAAAATGCTTCCTCGGCTTGAGGAGTCCAAGAAATAGTTTGACGATTCTTTTTGCCCTTTAGCAAGTCGTTTATAGGTGAAAGCAAAGTAGAAAAATCCCTAATGAAAGCTCTATACCAAGAACACATCCCCACGAATCGTTTAATCTCTGTACTAGTTTTTGGACGCGGAAAGTTAACCATACAAGCGATTTTGTCAGGGTCGGTTTTCAAACCATTTCCGTCTACAATATAACCCAAATATTTCAGGGAACTCCGAAAAAACTGACACTTATCTAGGTTGATAGTTAAATTCGCCTGTTTGAGACTCTCGAGAACCTTATTCAGGAGAGATACATGTTCCTCAAAATTATCGGAAATAATAATAATATCGTCAAGGTAAGCAAAAATTTTGTAATCGAATTCCGGGCCGAAGATTTTGTCGACTAGGCGCTGCTGAGCTTGGGCGGCATTTCGTAAACCAAAAGGTGTGACTGTAAATTGAAATAAACCTCTTCCGGGAATACTGAAGGCTGTTTTTTCTTTTGATTCCTGATCTAGAGGAATCTGCCAGAACGACTTTCTCAGATCGATACTGCTTATATATTTAGCGCCAGTAAGGCTGCGTAATATACGATCTATTCGCGGGAGAGGATAGGAATCATGTTTAGTCATTTCGTTGAGTCTGCGTCCATCGAAACAGAATCTATATTCTCCACACCTCTTTTTAACTAAAATAACTGGACTACACCACGGAGAATTAGAAGGCTCAACAACGCCCAAGCTCAACATCTCATCTAATTCTTTATTCAATTGTTTCATCATATATGGTGACATTGGATACTGCCTCAACCGAAAGGGCTTAGCATCTCCAGTATCAATCGTGAGAGTGATCTTATTTGTCCGTCCTAATCGCTTACTGCTACTGATTTCCTCAAAAGATTTCAATAAATCGGCAGCAATTGCTTGTTGATCTGAACATAAACTATGCAATCAATCAATCAATCAATCAATCTTTATTCATCGTAAATTACAAAACTTCAAGTAACAGGTACAAAATGATCCTGGATGCACACAACCTGAGCAATGCTCGTATGTTATGTGCTTCAGAAAAAAAAAACTGATGAATCAAATATAATTCACACACATAAAATATTTACCCTATTGAGATGCGAGAACTTTCTACATGAAAATACAAAAAAAAAAGATCAAACATGTAAAAAAACACGGATCTGAATGAAATCATTCAAATACTGCAGAGAATCTTTCAATACTCTCCAGGATATACCGTTTCAACATTTTTTTATGATTTTTATTATGGGGATTTAGCAGGGTTGGCAAATATCATGATATTTATATAAATAGCAAAATATCATAATATCGGATATATATCCGATATATATCTGATATATATCAAGAATTTTGTTCTTTAGCTACACTGCAAAAAACCGTTTATTAAACATACATATGTATTGAAAGACCATTATTCATAAAATTTTAATTAATACAAGTAACAAAACAGAAGAAACAAGACAAAAAACAAAACAGTTTTTCTGAATAAAAATAAAATAAATAACTTCAATAAATATAATAAAAAAGAATCTCCGAGACGGGAGATCTAACCACAGTACGCACTGTTGTTACGTTTCAATTTTAACCAAATTATCAAGGATTTTTTCTGCAGTATTTATTTCGTAAAAAAAGTGAATGATATATATCATGATATATATCAAATCAATAAATATCAGATATATATCAAGATATATATCATGATATATATCACTCGATATATATCGACCAACCCTGGGATTTAGAAACTTCATATCAGAGGGCAAGAGACAAAACAACTTGGGACCGTAAAAAAGGAAACTGTGTTGTAAATGTGTCTTATTGAACCTAGGATATCTAACATATTGCCCTTGAACAGTTCTGGTACAATATCTATGACTAACAAATAGTTTTCCTCTTCTTTTCAGCTCTCTCATTATCGTTTCATAAACATAAATTTGTTTGATATTGAATTGTTTTGTTTCTGAATACAGTTGTTCGGTATCATAGCGTCGTCCGACTTTATGGATTATCTTCAAAATTGTTTTGTGTACTATTTCTAGACTTTTTCCTCGACCTTTGAACATACCCCCCCATATAGTTATTCCATATCTGATTATTGATCCAACTATAGCATCATGTATCCTATAGAGCAATTTCACCGAGAGAACGCTGCGCAGATTGTAAAATATATAAAAGGTCCGCTTTAATCTATCTATTATATACGAAACGTGCTTATCCCATCTTAAAAATTGATCTATATAGACTCCCAAATACTTGACAGACTCTACTCTACCAACCACTGAACAATTGGAGTGGCTGGTGTTCGTACACTCGGAAGAATGAATAATTAAGGAGTCGAAATCTGGCTGACCGCCCTCAGTAAGAGAAAAAGCTATAAATTTTGTTTTTTGGGTGTTTAAACTCAATTTACTCTCAGCCAACCATCTATTGACTCTATTCAAACCAAGTTCTGCACTCTTATAGGTTTCCTCCCAAGTTTCGCCCCCGAATGTCAACACCGAATCATCCGCATAAGTGACAACATTTATGTTAGGAAGATTTAGGATTCCATTGATGAATACAAGAAATAACACAGGACCTAGAACAGTTCCTTGTGGAATTCCTATAGTCGGGACGAGTGGGTCGCTCAGCACTCCCGCGATTTTAACTGACTGTTTTCTATTGATTAAGTAATCTTTGAACAGTTTCAAACAGACTCCTCTCACTCCAATCATATTCAACCTGTTCAGAAGCAGCTCGTGTGAGACGGTGTCAAACGCCTTTGCTAAATCCAAAAACACTGATAAGGTTTTTTGTTTTCATTCAAACCAAATATGATACTTGCCATGAGATCTTCAATTGCACAAGTTGTAGAAACATTTTTCCGGAAGCCGTACTGCCTCGTACTTATCAAATCGAATTGTTCCAAGTACAATATTAGTCTGGATTTCAAACATTTCTCGAAAACTTTAGCTAGGTTATTTATCACTGAGATGGGTCTATAATTCGATCTATTTCTCTTATCTCCCGATTTATACAAACACGTTATGTGAGATTCTTTCCATTCAGAGGGTACAATGCCTGTCTCAAAAACTGCATTAATTATGTGTTGTAATGGATCCACAATATGGAGATAAATTTTTTTCAATAGGTACGAACTTAAACCGTCGGGTCCGGGAGAAGAGCAGTTCTTCAGAGAAGAAATATTAGAAATTATCTCGTTTTTCGATACAGGATCTTTTGTACAATCAATGGTTATTAGAAGTAGTTAACGAAAAAAGGACGAAAAATTTGGTGCATTACAAAATTATACAAACTCAGTAAAATGACAATTATCATTAAAATAGGCTTCCGACAAAGTAGATGTTTAGTATTACAATGTGTAACTTGAATTTTCACTGAAATATTGGCCCCACGTTGGGCGCCATTTGTGTAACGTAAAATTCTCAGACAACGTTACATTTATGCAACGGCAGCTTTTGGTCAGGTGGCATTCAGGTCGTGGGTTCACAATTTATGAAAATTATTCTTCAATGAAATATAGATAGGGCGCCACTTGATTTACCTTTTATAATATTGTTAGATGTTTCAATTTGACTACTTGAAAATCAAGAAACAAGAAGTTGTGTTATACAGTGGTTAATAAAAAAAAGACTCAAAGGTTCAAATTGAAAAATATAATGTTCGAAGATAGGGGTTAGTAATTAAGTATCTACTTAGCACAGGAGGATAGCGTTGTTCCTAAATCCTACAGCTACACCAAACCTCAAAGAGTTGCACCAAACTTTTCCTCGTTGTTCAATATTCAAAGGCTTATTGCAGTCCGAAGGATCCCGTGCTTGGTAATCGACGATAGATGAAGATAAAGCAATCGTAACAGCTAAGTTCTCGTTGAGAACGACATTCCAGACTCCACAAAATATATAGTATATAATAAAACTATTCTTAGCCTCCGGTAGAGACCCTAAAATCAAGATTTTAACACTTTACTGTTTAATCAGAAACAAATTTTGAAAAATAAATGAATCTCTATACGAAACTCACCTTATCAATTCGAAAGGGTCGTTTTATTAGTTCTTTATAATGCTCGTCGAAAATCTCAATGTTCTTAGAATTATATTTTACGTATCAAATCCTCTTTCGAGTAGAACGAAAAAAAAACAAGAATCTGGAATGATCGTGTCAACAACGAGATCCAAAAAAAATTGCTGCGGGAGATGGACATGAACTGCCACCTGTTTTCCATCCGATATAGTTTTAATTCCGCTGAGGCATGGTTCTTCTTCGATTGAACATATTTCGAATTAATTCCGCAAGATGGGTCAGGAATGAAAAGAGAAACGATGATAATTTCAAAATTGAAATTTCGAAACGCTACAAGGTTTCGGGTTGTTTTTTGATATAACCAACGGTTTCGTCAAAATCTTACCTTCAATTTGAACGTATATGATATTCTAGAACAGAGGTACTCTGTTCCACACCACCTTTGACGATGACTACAGGGCGCGTTTTTTTCAAAGTGGTACTCCCTAATAGGCCTAATCCACTACTTCTTTGTTTTTTGAAAAGGTGTTCGAACGCTTATTTTCTTCTCCTTCGTCTTCTCCTTCTATGAATGCATGTATATGACATCCGTGGAGTCAATCCCAGAGTTTTGGATTCCTGCATCGGTCACATTTTATTTTTCTGAGGAATCTTCAAATGGTTCGGCATTCAGGCAGGATTTTCCATGGCAATTGCCACAAACCGGTGAGCAACGAAGTCCCAAACTCCGACAGTCACACATTGGTCCACAACCTTTCGTACAGTTGCCAAATATAATTTTTAAAAGACAATCAGGCGCAGGAAGTTGGGATGTCGTTTTTGGTTACAATATATTGTCTTTTAACATCTATCCCCACTCCTCAGGATTCAAATTGTTACCAAGCCATGGTTGTACTTGATAGTACACCCGAAACAGATGTTCACAGATGTTGTTGTGCTGCGTCGAGAGTTGGGGGTAAAAGATTCAATCTCAGCTCACAGCTCTAATCAAGCAAGAATACCGGTATTTATTGATGCGGCAACGAGGCTGACAGGGAGAAAGAGAAAATAGCAGAAAAAGGAACAAGCGTAAAATAATTTCATTCAATACAGAGAACATACCTGGACTAGAGCTTGTAACTCGATCAACGAATCTAAAGGTAAGAGCTTCTACCAACAAATTAAGAAACTGTCCAGATACAAAAAATTTTACAAGATTCCTACAGTAGTATATAATAACAAAGAACATAAGACAGATGACGAAAAGACAAAAATTTTTGCTCACCATCTGAATCAAACCTATCAATATGACAGAGACAAAAACTACGACATTGAAACAGAAAAGAAAGTAGAGTCCTGGTACAAGCAATACTACTCCAAGAAGGTGAAGAATGGTATACCTATTAAATTAGATGAGGACACATACAACGAATTACTACATAAGTCGAGAAACAGTTCGCCAGGAACAGATAACATACCTTGGAAAATAGTAAAGAAATTAGAATATAACATTCATTTACACATAATGGAGTTATACGAATGGTGTCTTAATAGCTGTACATATCCTCAATGTTGGAAAACAGGAACAGTTATCCTCATAGCAAAAAATAACGGAGATCATGCAAAAGTGGAAAACTATAGGCCCATCACCCTTCTACCAGTCCTTGGAAAATTATTTGAAAAAATAATCAAACAGAAACTCGAAGAGCACATCGACAAGCATATACCAAACCATCAATTCGGCTTCCGTAAGAACAAGTCAACATTTCATCCTCTCACAATGTTAGTTTCCAATCTACAGAATGCCCAGTTAAACAACAGAAAAACAGCAGCAGTGAGCATAGATATTAGTAAAGCGTTCGATAGTGTATGGAGCAAGGGTTTACTCTACAAATTACACATGAAAAATACTCCAGCTTATCTTCTCCAAATTATCAAATGCTATCTAGAGAACAGAATATTAAGAGTAAAAATAAATGATACACATTCAGACTTCTTCACTCCCATGCAAGGTACACCTCAAGGATCACCACTATCTCCATTCCTATTCAACATATATTGCAGTGATATTGGATCAATACCTAATAACAACCAGTACACTCTACAATACGCAGATGACACAATGGCTATTTCGCATGAGAAATCACTCCAATGCTGTCTAGAAAAACTGCAATCCCATATAGATGACATCACAGCTTGGTTGGCTAGATGGAGACTCAAAGTTAACCCAGCGAAATCACAACTTATGATATTTAATCACAACATCAATGAAAACTCTCCATCTATTTCTATAAACAATAAAAAAGTCAAACCTTCTCCATCAATAAAATACCTGGGAATCCATATAGACAACAAAGCCAGCCTGAAGCAAGACGTCAAAAACATGAAGAAAAAAGCCATCACTAGAGCAAAACATTTCAAATGTTTAACATATAAGGACAAAGGCATTAGCATAAAAACAGCTACTAAGATATATAAAACAATATGTAGGCCTATAATTGAATACGGTCATCCATTATATGCAAACTGCAAAGATTCCTTGTGGAAGATGATAGAAGTGGCTGAAACCACAGCACTAAGGACAATTACAAAGCTGAGGAATCCAAGAAACCACCTACATAATCCCTCCAACAATCTCCTGTATGAGCTGACAAAAGTGGTTCCAATAAGAGAGAGAATTGCACAGTTGAATGAAAGATTCCGGAAAAGATTAGAGGGTACCGAAGATGTTCTGCAGCAATTCCACGGTGAGCCAGTCAGTAATTCACATAGGAAATTCCCTACCTGCACACTTCTAGAAAAACTGAGAAGCAATCAAGATGCGACATTATGAACACCTACATATCCATATATTATTATTATTTTTTTTTTTGTAACATGAATGTAATTTGTTTGATTTCATTGGGCTGAAGGACTTAGGTCAATGGCTTTAAATACAGTTACAGTGGAACTTCCCTATAACGAATACGCTAAATCCGCAAAAAAATTTCGTTATACAGAAATTTCGTTATGCAGAAAATTTTTTTTTATTGTGTCAAGTGTCAAAAAAAGCAACGTTCACTTGCATTTTTTTTATTTGAATACAGTATACATACATAATTAACTCAAGCACTTCCTTCTAGACATTTTCGCACTACTATTTTAATTAACGATCAGAGCTAAACTGAACAATCTGTATAGCCAGGGGTGAATCTACAACTGTTTCAATAGGAACTCTCCGTCCGCCGTAATGGTTTAGTTTATGATCGGGATTTATTACCTATGTCCGACAGAATTACGGAAAAAACCATCCCTAAGTATAGTCTGGGAAAAACCTTCTTACCAATACGCACTTAGAGAGTGATTTTCTTGGAATTATTCGTTATAGAGAGAATTCATTTCGTTTTAGAGGGTGTTTTTAACAGGGTATTTGGATTCAAGGTGCAATGACAGATACGAAATTCGTTGTACAGAGAAATTCGTTGTAGAGACGTTCGCTGTAGGGAAGTTCCACTGTATTTATTTATTTATTTAGTTTCATGTTTCAACCCTCATTTTCAAAGAAAATATTATAGCACTTGTCGAAAAAAGAGGAGATGATTGGGCAAAATCTGTTAAAAACCGTGTAACGTTTGACACAGATATAGTTGCACCTCGAGCTAAATATCATCAAATTTGTTTCAACAAATTTAAATTGCCAGTCTCCGAGAAAATGAAGGTATTGTTATCACCTCGAAGGAAAACAGGATATCTTGAATCAAGCTTGGTACAATAGGAAAGATTCTGAGGCAGAATTGTCGGTACCTACTTCTGCAGAACTTCTGCGCCAGGACGAACTGAAATTTGCAAAACTAGTTTCTATCCAATATCTGCTCTGTTCAATAAAGGAAAGACCGCAGCTTTGAAAATGGTTAAGGAACTCTTGCTTGATTAGAGCTGTGAGCAAAAGCAGACCAGTTTGACCGAATCTTTTACCTCTAACTCTTGACGCAGCAAAACAACATCTCTGAACATCTGTTTCGGGTGTACAACAATCTCTTGGTAACAATTTGAATTCTGAGGAGTAGGGATGGATGTTAAAAGACAATATATCGTCGGCCTAATTCGTAAACCTGCCAAACCCATTCTAAAATAGAGGACTTAGCAGGTTAACGAATTAGGCCGACGATATATTGTAACCAAAAATGACATTCCAACTTCCTGCGCCTGATTGTCTTTTAAAAATGATATTTTGCAATTGTACGAAAGGTTGTGGACCAATGTGTGGCTATCCGAGATTGAGACTTCGTTGCTCACCGGTTTGTGGCAATTGCCATGGAAAATCCTGCCTCAATGCCGAACCATTTGAAGATTCCTCAGAAAAATAAAATGTGACCGATGCAGGAATCCAAAACTCTGAGATTGACTCCACGGATGTCATTGAAGAAAATATACATGCATTCATAGAAGGAGAAGACGAAGGAGAAGAAAATAAGCGTTCGAACACCTTTCCGAAAAACAAAGAAGTCGTGGATTAGGCCTATTAGGGGATACCACTTTGAAAAAAAAGCGCCCTGTAGTCATCCTCAAAGGTGGTGTGGAACAGAGTACCTTCATTATCCAGAATATCACATACGTTCAAATTGAAGGCAAGATTGTGACGAAACCGTTGGTTATATCAAAAAACGATCCGAAAACTTTTTTCTAGGAAATTTCATCAGCTTTCTTTTTGCTCTGAGGTATTTTTGGCGTAAGTTCGATAGGGACCGAGATATTCTAATTTCAGTGGACTATTAGACAGCAGGACATCGAAGTCACTTGAACAGGCTAAAAACTGGTATCATGCAAATGGACTACAAATAAATACCGGAAAACCCAGAAGCTTACTTTTACCACCAGAAAGCACACTGATGCAACTCTCACTTATTTCATTCTTCGCTTGTCTGGAGTAAATACATCGATGAGCTGTGTGGAAGACTCTCGACGGCTATATTCTTGATTAACAGGATGAAACAGACATCGAGTGTGGAAACAGCTAAACGCACCTATTATTCTGCCTTTCACAGTCCAATGCTATATGGAATCATTTTGTGGGGACAAGGTGCCTATATCGAGAAGGTTCTCCTGAAACAAAAAAGAGCCATAAGAACTCTATATGGGATGGGAAGCACTGAGAGCTGTCGCGTAGTTTTCAAGAGGGAAAAATCCTTACAGTTGTATCATGTTTTATACTTACCTGTGTGAAATATGTTCATCAAAACCGAAACAAATTTCCAACTAACTCTCAGTTTCACGATTACAACACACGCGAAAGACATAACTTTGCTCTTCCTCATGTGAAACTTAAGAAAACCCAGCAAGGTCCAAATTTTATATGTTTGAAATTATACAATAAATTGCCTGATTCCATCAAAAAATTGAATGAACTAAATTTTAACAAGAAAGTAAAGGAGCTGTTACTGCAGAACACAATCTATAGTTTGGATGAATTTTAAAATGTTTGTGTTTGTCTAAGATTTGTTTTGTGACAGTGACATATGATTTGTTATTTAATTTAGAGTTTTTTTAAACGACAAACCGTGTAATTTATTTGACGGTGACTATTTATGATGTACAATATACTGTAGGTACATTCATGAATAAATTATTATTATTATTATTATTAAAAATTCATATCTCGGAAACTATTCTTCGGAACACATACAGATTTTGCATGTGGGTTAATCATATCGATACCAATCACCACTGAAAAAATTATCGACTTCCCGTGGGACGGAGGGGTTGTTTTTTCAACCCTTAACTTTGAAAAATTCATATCTCGGAAACTATTCTTCGGCACACATACAGATTTTGCATGTGGGTTAATCATATCGATACTAATCACCACTGGAAAAATGATCGACTTCCCGTGGGACGGAGGGGTTGTTTTTTCAACCCTTAACTTTGAAAAATTCATATCTCGGAAAATATTCTTCGGAACACCTACAGATTTTGCATGTGGGTTAATCATATCGATACTAATCACCACTGAAAAAATGATCGATTTCCCGTTGGACGAAGGGGTTGTTTTTTCAACCCTTAACTTTGAAAAATTCATATCTCGGAAACTATTCTACAGAACACATACAGATTTTGCATGTGGGTTAATCATATTGATACTAATTACCTCTGAAAAAAATGATTGACTTCCCGTGGGACGGAGGGGTTGTTTTTTCAACCCTTAACTTTGAAAAATTCATATCTCGGAAACTATTCTTCGAAACACATACAGATTTTGCATGTGTGTTAATCATATCGATACTAATCACCACTGAAAAAATGATCGACTTCCCGTGGGACGAAGGGGTTGTTTTTCAACTCTTAACTTTGAAAAATTCAAATCTCAGAAACTATTCTTAGGAACATATTCAGCTCTTGCAGTAAATATCAAAGTTAAAGGTTAAAAAAACAACCCCTTCGTCTCACGGGAAGTGGGTCATTCTTTCAGTGGTAATTAGTATCGATATGATTAACAGATTTCAGTTAATAATTTTCGATCGGCCTGCACGCCACTGATCTCGCTGTTCGGGTGCTTTCGTCATATTGGCCGCGGGAGGCCGCTGGAAACAATCTGCTAAGTTCACACCGGTACCATCGGTGTGAACCTAGCAGACCAAATCGAGCAGACCGTTTGTCGGAAACGCCCGAACGCGGTGTCCAGTGGCGCACGGATCTGCAGTAGGATGAATGGGGTAACAAGGCTGATTCGCATAAATAATGAACAAAATGGTGTCAAACTTTATTGAATTTCTACAAAAAAAAAAGTTTTACAGGAAATGAGGGTTGATTTTAACGAAGCTATTTCGGAAAGTTATGAAATATCAGTGATCCGCTATATCGGGAATATTTCGTCGCATCATTACCATGTCACGGAAAATATGCGACAGAGCATAATGGCACTTGGCATGTGAAATTGTTATATTGATGTGAAAATTGCCTGCAAATTTCGTTCACTTACAATGGGTTCCAGGGGGTGAAATTTCATCCCTTATTTTGAAAAATTCGATAATTAGGAAAATACTCAACAGAGCACAATTAAACTCGGTAGGTAGGAATGTTATATCGATTCAAACATTTGGTGAAAATTTCATCCACTTGCAGAGGGATCCATTCTTATTTTGAAAAATTCGATATCTCAGAAAATACAATGGAGCACGATAAAACTCGGTAGGTAGGACTGTTACATCGATTCGAACATTCGGTGAAAATTTCGACCACGTGCAAAGGGATCTGGGGGGTGAAATTTCATCCCCTATTTTGAAAAATTCGATATCTCGGAAAATACTCAACGGAGCACAATTAAACTCGGTAGGTAGGCCTGTTATATCGATACGATGATTCGGTGAAAATTTTGTTCACTTGCAGAGGGATCCAGGGGTGAAATTTCATCCCTTACTTTGAAAAATTCGATATTATTATTATTATTATTATTATTATTTATGAGTTGGAGCTGAGGCCTAGCCTATAATAGCTCTGAATATACAAAAAATTCAATTAACACAGTAACAGTACATATCGCAACAAGAGAGAGAAAGAAAACGAAGAAGCATTCAAAATGAGTCGAATGTAAGAACTGTCACACAATTATCACAAATTTTGCGGATCAAACGTTTCCCGAACAAAGCTGTCATATCTATTTTTGAAAATGTTCACAGAAGAAGCACCAACAACCTCGGAAGGCAGACGGTTCCAGACATCGAACACACTATTAGAAAGGAAAATCTGACGAGTGGTGGTTCTGAATTTTTCCTTGAGTAATTCATAGTCGTGGCCCCTCAGGTTGTTGTTATTGAGGGGGAACAAATAAGCCAGGTCCATGTCAAACTTGCCATGCAGAGCTCTGTAGGTCACAATCAGGTCCCCTTTCTTGCGTCGGTCCTCAACAGTGGTTAGGCCGAACACTTTCAAACGTTCGTCATAACTGGAGCGATTGGGGCCATATGGAAGACGGGTGACATATCTTTGGAGTTTCTCAAGTTTATCCATATCACCCCTGAGATTAATAATAATAATAATAATAATAATAATAATGAAATTTATTTTCATAATTAATTGTAAAAAAGTTACAACGAAAAAGAAAACAGGTCAAAAAAAATATTCCAGTAAAAATAAGAGCACAAAAAAAACTATTCTAAAGTTTACGAGGACGCCAAGTTTTACAAGCCGCCATGAAATTGTCGACTGTGTAAGGTTCTGCATTAATTAAAAACTTCAAGATTTCGTTCCTGTAACCTTTGAACTCTAACATTCGGATCTCTTGCGGTAAACAATTAAATAGTCTAATGCACCAGTATGTGGTGGCACTCTCACTCATGGCGAGGTGATGCACTGGAAAAAACAAAGGAAACATCTGCCTCGTATCATTGTGGTTCCGATACTTGTCAAAAAATATACCATTTTTATATACAAACAATAAACACCTAAAAATAAACAATGATGGGAGTGTAAGAATACCCTTACTCTTGAACATTCCACGACATGACTCCCTAAAACCCATGCCACACATGACACGGATTGCTCTTTTTTGTGTTTTGAATAAGGACTCCGCAGCGGTAGTACCCCCCCACAAAACAATACAGTAGCTCAACAGAGACTGTACGCTAGAAAAGTACACTGTCTTGAGAGCAGTGAAATTTAACTGCTTTCTCAGCACTCCTAGCATATAGATGACAGAATTTAATTTTTTGTTGATAAAATCGACTTGGGGACACCACTTAAGATGTCTATCGATATAAATGCCAAGAGTTCTGGATTGGAAAGCAATATCTATTGGATGCCTCGATACATTTAAATTGACGGGAAGTGTCATCTTAGATCTGGTTGTTGAATAGACAACACACTCTGTTTTCGACACATTGACTGAGAGTCGATTATCACGACACCAAGCCTCTACGAAAGTCATTGCCCTATTAATATCATCTGGCAGCGACGTTACGCTGTCAGAGATCAGGAGCATATTCGTGTCATCAGCATAGATGAAAGGAGACACACCGTTTGCTAACAACAACTCAGGTAGGTCATTAATATAGACCAAAAACAGTAGCGGTCCCAGGATGCTTCCCTGGGGAACTCCCCTATTAGTCAGTGCTGGTGACGATAGATAAGTCACACCCTGAACCGTCATTGAAACTATCTGTTGCCTGTTCTCCAAATATGATTTAATAACTCTGAGTTGCTCGTTACGAATCCCGCAGTTCTCCAACTTCCTCAATAGGATCGAATGGTCCACTGAGTCAAACGCTTTGGAGAAGTCAACGAATAATCCAGTCGGGATATCACCACACTCCAAAGCCTCCATGATCGCCGTAGTGAAGCAGTAAAGGGCTGTTTCAGTACTTCTTGATTTCAGGAAACCATGCTGACCACCACTCAGGATTTCAAACTTGAGAAAAAACTTCATAAATCTCTCCGCAAGAACTTTCTCAAAAATCTTAGCAAAAGTTGTTATCAAGCTAATAGGCCTATAATTATTCAAATCGTTAGGATCGCCCTTTTTATGTAATGGTTTGACAATAGAGATCTTCAATGACTCAGGAAAGATACCTGTTACAAAAGCATTATTCATAATTTTACATATAGGTTTTACAATATGGTTAATGCATCTCTTGATAATTGTGATGGGAATACCATCATAACCACTAGATGATTTGTTTTCCATTTTTTTGACAGCTTTCAAAATCTCTGATTCCGTGATCTCAAACATGAAAAAGGACTTGTTACAAGCGCCACGATTCTTAAGGGGATGATTATCAGAAGGTGAACCCTGATTAGGTACTATGTCAATAAAATATCTATTAAATGCTTCAACAGTGTTTGACGGGTCACCATTTATGGTTGGGCATACAACTTTACGTGATTTGTTGGTTAGCTGATTAACAACTTGCCAACACATTCTTGATTTATTGTTCGAATTTTCTATCATATCAGCAAAATATTTTTGTTTGGCACGCCGAAGTTCAATATCATACTTAAGCTTTAGTTTTTTATAAAAAATATTAAAAGACGGTCTGCTCATAGTCACAATATATACTATGTCAAGCTGGTTTTTTATTGCTAACAGATCAGGCGTAGGTACAAATTTAGTTTTTGTCCTATTTGAACGAGTAACTGAGACTTCAGGAAAATGAGCATTGAAAACCTCAGCAAAAATAGCCATGAAACAATCCCATGCTCCGTTGACAGCATCAATGGGAATTGCATACACATCATCCCAAACAACATTTGTGATTTCAGAAATGAAATTAATTATCGCGTCTTCAGTAAAACGTCTAGTCTTAAACTTAACTTTATCAGAACTCATTGTATTGAAGTTGAACCTAATGAACTGGGCGAGATGATCAGATAAATGTGCCTGCAAAGCATAGGACACCACACCGGTCCCGCAAACTCTAAAAAGGGCCTTATATGTTATGTTTTGTAGATTTTCGAACAAACACCGGGATCACAGTTATGGAAGGCCTTGGAGATCATGTAAACTGTCCTCTTCGTTTTGTCCACTATTTTCTGCATATGCAACGACCACGAAAGATCGTCCGAGATCGTCAAACCCAAGTTATATTGGTGTTTAGATGAAGACAATATTTTCCCAACCGGTGTGAACCTACCAGACCAAATCCATCAGACCATTTGTCGGAAACGCCCGAACGCGGTGTCCAGTGGCGTACGGATCTGCAGTAAGATGAATGGTGTAACACGGCTGATTCGCATAAATAATGAACAAGGGATGTCAAACTTTATTGAATTTCTATTAAAAAAAGACTTCTACAGGAAACGAGGGTTGATTTTAACGGAGCTATTTCGGAAAGATATGAAATATTAGTGATCCGCTATATAGGGAATATTTCGTTGGATCATTACATTATCACGGAAAATATCCGACGAGAGCATAATGACACTCGGCATGCGGAATTGTTATTTTGATGTAAATATTGCCTGGAAATTTCGTTCCCTTGCAAAGGGATCCAGGGGGTGAAATTTCATCCCCTATTTTGAAAAATTCGATATCCCGGAAAATACTGAACGGAGCACAATTAAACTCGGTACGTAGTACTGTTATATGGATTCGAACATGTGGTGAAAATTTCGTCCACTTGCAGAGGGATCCAGGGGGTGAAATTACATCCCCTATTTTGAAAAATTCGATATCTCGGAAAATCCTCAACGGAGCACAATTAAACTCAGTACGTAGTACTATTATATGGATTCGAACATGTGGTGAAAATTTTGTCCACTTGCAGAGGGAGCCAGGGGTGAAATTTCATCCCCTATTTTGAAAAATTCGATATCTCGGAAAATACCAAACGGAGCACAATTAAACTCGGTAGGTGTGACTATTATATCGATTCGAACATTTGGTGAAAATTTCTTCCACTTGCAGAGGGAGCCAGGGGGTGAAATTTCATCCCCCATTTTGAAAAATTCGATATCTCGGAAAATACTAAACGGAGCACAATTAAACTCAGTAGGTGGGACTATTATATCGATTCGAACATTTGATGAAGATATCGTCAACTTGCATAGGGATCCAGGGGGTGAAATTTCATCCCCTATTTTGAACAATTCGATATCTCGGAAAATACTAAACGGAGCACAATTAAACTCGGTAGGTGTGACTATTATATCGATTCGAACATTTGGTGAAAATTTCGTCCACTTGCAGAGGGAGCCAGGGGGTGAAATTTCATCCCCTATTTTGAAAAATTCGATATCTCGGAAATTACCAAACGGAGCACAATTAAACTCGGTAGGTGTGACTATTATATCGATTCGAACATTTGATGAAAATTTTGTCCACTTGCAGAGGGAGCCAGGGGGTGAAATTTCATCCCCTATTTTGAAAAATTCGATATCTCGGAAAATACTAAACGGAGCACAATTAAACTCGGTAGGTGTGACTATTATATCGATTCGAACATTTGATGAAAATTTTGTCCACTTGCAGAGGGAGCCAGGGGGTGAAATTTCATCCCCTATTTTGAAAAATTCGATATCTCGGAAAATCCTCAACGGAGCACAATTAAACTCAGTAGGTGGGACTATTATATCGATTCGAACATTTGGTGAAAATTTCGTCCACTTGCAGAGGGAGCGAGGGGGTGAAATTTCATCCCCCATTTTGAAAAATTCGATATCTCGGAAAATACTAAACGGAGCACAATTAAACACAGTAGGTGGGACTATTATATCGATTCGAACATTTGATGAAAATATCGTCAACTTGCATAGGGATCCAGGGGGTGAAATTTCATCCCCTATTTTGAAAAATTCGTTATCTCGGAAAATACTCAACGGAGCACAATTAAACTCGGTACGTAGTACTGTTATACCGATTCGAACATTTGGTAAAAATTTCGTCCACTTGCAGAGGGATCCAGGGGGTGAAATTTCATCCCCTATTTTGAAAAATTCGATATCTCGGAAATTACTCAACGGAGCACAATTAAACTCGGTACGTAGTACTGTTATATGGATTCGAACATGTGGTGAAAATTTTTTTCACTTGCAGAGGGAGCCAGGGGGTGAAATTACATCCCCTATTTTGAAAAAATTCGATATCTCGGAAAATACTAAACGGAGCACAATTAAACTCGGTACGTAGTACTGTTATATGGATTCGAACATGTGGTGAAAATTTTGTCCGTTGAGTATTTTCCGGGATATCGAATTTTTCAAAATAGGGGATGTAATTTCACCCCCTGGCTCCCTCTGCAAGTGGACAAAATTTTCATAACATGTTCGAATCCATATAACAGTACTACGTACCGAGTTTAATTGTGCTCCGTTGAGTAATTTCCGAGATATCGAATTTTTCAAAATAGGGGATGAAATTTCACCCCCTGGATCCCTCTGCAAGTTGACGAAATTTTCACCAAATGTTCGAATCGGTATAACAGTACTACGTACCGAGTTTAATTGTGCTCCGTTGAGTATTTTCCGAGATATCGAATTTTTCAAAATAGGGGATGAAATTTCAGCCCCTGGCTCCCTCTGCAAGTGGACGAAATTTTCACCAAATGTTCGAATCGATATAATAGTCACACCTACCGAGTTTAATTGTGCTCCGTTTAGTATTTTCCGAGATATCGAATTGTTCAAAATAGGGGATGAAATTTCACCTCCTGGATCCCTATGCAAGTTGACGATATTTTCATCAAATGTTCGAATCGATATAATAGTCCCACCTACTGTGTTTAATTGTGCTCCGTTTAGTATTTTCCGAGATATCGAATTTTTCAAAATGGGGGATGAAATTTCACCCCCTCGCTCCCTCTGCAAGTGGACGAAATTTTCACCAAATGTTCGAATCGATATAATAGTCCCACCTACTGAGTTTAATTGTGCTCCGTTGAGGATTTTCCGAGATATCGAATTTTTCAAAATAGGGGATGAAATTTCACCCCCTGGCTCCCTCTGCAAGTGGACAAAATTTTCATCAAATGTTCGAATCGATATAATAGTCACACCTACCGAGTTTAATTGTGCTCCGTTCAGTATTTTCCGAGATATCGAATTTTTCAAAATAGGGGATGAAATTTCACCCCCTGGCTCCCTCTGCAAGTGGACAAAATTTTCATCAAATGTTCGAATCGATATAATAGTCACACCTACCGAGTTTAATTGTGCTCCGTTTGGTATTTTCCGAGATATCGAATTGTTCAAAATAGGGGATGAAATTTCACCCCCTGGATCCCTTTGCAAGGGAACGAAATTTCCAGGCAATATTTACATCAAAATAACAATTCCGCATGCCGAGTGTCATCATGCTCTCGTCGGATATTTTCCGTGATAATGTAATGATCCAACGAAATATTCCCTATATAGCGGATCACTAATATTTCATATCTTTCCGAAATAGCTCCGTTAAAATCAACCCTCGTTTCCTGTAGAAGTCTTTTTTTAATAGAAATTCAATAAAGTTTGACATCCCTTGTTCATTATTTATGCGAATCAGCCGTGTTACACCATTCATCTTACTGCAGATCCGTACGCCACTGGACACCGCGTTCGGGCGTTTCCGACAAACGGTCTGATGGATTTGGTCTGGTAGGTTCACACCGGTATTTTCCCAGGCAAAGTGTAAGGTTTTCTTGGGTTCTTTTTTCCGACATGTAGCACAGTACACTTCTCCAAGTTCAGAGGAAGCAGCCAGTCCCGGCATCACTGGGAAACAACGTCTAGATCACGTTGCAAAGTTGCTGAACAATTCTCTGCGTCATTATAAAGTTTAGTGTCATCCGCGAATTGAGAACAGGATGACCCTAAAAGAAGTGGGAGATCTGCTGTGTACAACAGGAACAGAATCGGTCCCAAGACCGATCCTTGAGGCACGCCGCTGATGGCTGGTCCTGAACGCGAGATTCCATCAGACACCCGCACAAAGAATTCTCTGTCGCTCAGAAAGGCTCTGATCCACATCAGTAGCTTACCTCTGATACCAAGATGTTCGAGTTTGGATAAGAGTCTTTTTATAGGTACTCGGTCGAAGGCCTTGGAAAAATCCAAGTAGACCACATCGATAGAGGTCCCGGCATCCAGGGATCTCGTCTAATCGTTCACGCACTGAGGGAGATTTGTTATAACCGATCTACCCGACAGAAAGCCATGTTGCTGCCGCGGAATGATGTTATTTTCCAGAAGGAAGCTCAACATCTGGTTGAGTATCACACTGTCGCAGATCTTGGAAGCTACAGCAGTCAGACTTATTGGGCGATAATTGGTTGGACAGAGTTTATCGCCTTTCTTGAAAATCGGTGTTATCGATGCTTCCAACCACGATGAAGGTAGGGTATGAGTTTGAAAAGACTTCTCGAAAATGAGCGCCAGAGGCATCGAAAGAGCACTAGAGCAAATTTTGAAAATTCTCGGTGAAAAGCCATCAGGTCCAGGCGAAGAGTCTGCCCTCAACGCCATCAGCTCTTTCTCAACCTCCATCGGAGATAATGAAATATCGTACATATCGAAACTGCAACGAGCACATCCCACAACTGGAAGCGGCCCATCGGGTTCAAATGTAAATGATGAGGAGAATGTATCAGCCAATATCTCCGCAGACTCTTGGTGGTCAAAGCATACGGCTCCGGAGGGATCTCGGATCAAGGGAACGGATACTTTTGTGTTCAGAAATGACCGAACGTATTTATAAAATCTCTTCGCACTTCCCGACGACGCGAGTTCAGACTCGTAATTCTTTTTTGCCCGGTTGATGGCGCTAGATAAAACATTAGAATACGATCGATGCACTGCATATTTCTGTTGATTTCCATGTCTGGTGAACCTACGCCAAAGTCTCCTCTTATGCCGAATCATAACACATAAGTTTTTGTCGATCCATGGTTTAGTTGGACTGGCGGAGATCTGCTTTGTAGATGTGTTGGCCTGCAAAGTGGACTGCAGGATATCGGATTGTGAAAATTGATGATCTCGACAGTTCTCCGAACCATTCTCTTGGTTGAAGAAACGCTGAACTGAATTTTTGCTTTAAGAGTGAGATGGTCCGATTTTCCGAAAGGAGGATGATAATCAATGTCTGAAATTAAATTGTCGACGTTCACCAAGACAAGATCCAGCAAAGATGGCACCTGATTTTGTCGATATCTTGTTGGCTTCGAGATCAGTTGTTGAAAATTAGAATTTTGCACTAGTTCAGCAAAATGAAGGCGACGAGGACGATGGCAGGGTGACCAGAGGCCAAACAACGTCAGGAAGATTGAAATCTTCAGCTATCAAACAGTGGTTCCTGTCCGAAAGTTGAGTCAAATGATCAACCAGAGCAGAATCGTAGGCGCACGGGTGAGGGCGATAAATACAACCAACAGTTAAGCAGAAGTCCTTGAATGTTATCTGAATAAAAATATTATCAATGCCTGGGGTATCAATTCGAGAGATTTGAACAGAAGAAGTGCAAACAATCTCCTGCTTCACAAAGATGCACACCCCGCCGTGGCCAACAGTAGTTGAGCTGTCACTTCTGAATAGTTCGTAGCCCGGTATGTGTACCGCCGAGTCCAGTATGTCGGAATGCAGCTAAGTTTCGGAAACTAAAATGAAAGAGGGGTTATGAAGGTTATGGTCGTGTCTTTCCAAGCCGAGTAGCCTTCACAGCAGCAGCTTGAGAGATTGGATCGACACTCCTGAGCACATCGACAGGAACACCTAGATTTTCATCTGGATACTCCGGCTCAGGCAAATTTTTTAAAATTATATTGAAAGAACGCTTAAAGCGATCGAGCATCTCAGCCGACCCAAGAAGAAATAGGAGAAACTGCAGAAGCAGAAGCCAGAGCACTATTATCAATATCACGTTTGATTTCTCGAATATTATTTATTACAGACTCAACATTCAAGGAAAGAACCCCATGTGAACTCTCGAGTAACGTTATTTTAGTTTCACAATCGGATAGCAAGAGGATATTGATAATACGTTCAGATCAACACGTACTTATTTTCGCTCCGTGAATGTCTTTTTCATAGTGAAAAATTGTGTAACCTCGAAAAAAAAATTATATTGGGGTAAACTTGAGACATTAGCCTTTCCAGTGTGTACATTAAGACTTTAAAATATTTGAATATTTGGCCTGGTTCGGCAATAATTAGTTCATTTTTATATCGGATAAAATCAAGGAAAACTTATCAGCTAGAACACCTGCTGACGAGATACCCGATAACGTATCACTAGTTGTGATTCTTGTTTTACCAGTGGCGTACCCAGTTCAGAGATGGATTGCTCTTATTGCAGAAAGCCGGTAACAAATGCCGTTTGCTGTTTTGAATGTAAGGCATCCTTTCATCCAAGTTGCTCCGTGAAAGCGCGTGCTGTGATGAAAGATGGAAGGTTGCTGTGTTGTCAGCACGGGAATGAGAATCCTTTATCCTTGGAATCTGATAAAATAATAAAACAACTCACCCTTCTATTCGAGACCCAGTTCAGAGACTTCAAGGAAGAAATAAAAAAGAATTACATTTCTCAAATATTAGAGATGAATGAGAAGATTGAGGCTTTGTCTTCACAAGTGATTGCCCAGGCGGAGGACATATCAACCCTTAAAGACACTGTTGCTACGCTGAGTTCATCTTCGGCGAAACCCAACACAAGAAGCTCAACTACTCCTGACGAATTCATTATGGAGATTGAAGAACGTCGCAGGCGATCCAAAAATATTATTGTCTATGACATGGAGACACAGAGTTCGATGAGCGATGAAGTAGAAGCTATGTTATGTAAGGTTGTCCCAGATGTGAAGATTATCAAGGCATTTCGTTTGGGTAAGAAGATGGGAAACAGCCCACCACCCTTGAAGCTGATGTTCGGAAGTTCTGATGAGGTTCTGAATATTTTGAAGAACAAACATAAGATTGGTGAGCCTCCTGTGAGATTATCGGCCGATTTGACACTCAGGCAGCGTGAATATCTGGGTGATCTTCGGCGAGAGTTGGAACAACGTAAAGCTAATGGGGAATTGAATATTACTATTAGATATATAAGTGGTTCACCGAAAATTGTCAAGGTTAGAAAAAACTAATTGATGGGGATAAGTACAGTTTTAATCGCTTGAGTGTCTATTACCAGAATGTTCGTAGTATTAAGGGTAAAGTTAAACTTTACGAGCTAGTTGAGAGTGTAAATGTTACAGATTATGATGTTATCGTGTTGACTGAGACTTGGCTGGACCAATCCATTATTGATGCCGAGTTACAATTTCATAATTATAATATATTTAGGAAAGACAGGTCCATTTTTTCTAGTTCGAAACAGGCTGGGGGTGGAGTGCTGATCGCGGTAAAGAGGAAGTTTTCATCAACTTTGGTTTCAACTCTGCGTAACAATGTTGAGGATATTTTTGTTTTACTTTAAGTGTGATACGAATGTATTGTTGGGAACTGTTTATATACCTCCTAACTCATGCGCTTCTGCTAGAGTTCAGCACTATGAAAGCCATTGTATGAATTTGGAGCATGTGGTGGATACTATTAAACCAGATACTGTTTTCATAGCAGGCGATTATAACTTGGGAGGGATTGATTGGCATGATGCGACTTTGAGCGGGTGTACTGATTCATGTGCTCGAATTCTCGGCGATACCCTTGCTTTTGGGGATCTGTTTCAAATTAATTCAGTAAGAAACTTGTATGACGGTTTGTTAGATCTTGTGTTCTCTGGGAATCGATATGTCTCAGTCGAGCCCGCCGTTGATGTTCTCTCTAGGTTGGATGCTTACCACCCCGCCCTCTCCGCCAATATTCCGGTCAGCATTGTACATTCTCCAGATGTGGGTAGAACTTCTTACAATTTTAAGAAAGCTAATTACGAAGCATTGAATGAACACTTCTCAGAACTCAATTGGGAAGCTCTATTCCATGACAGTGCTGATGGGATAGATGATATGGTTGGTGTGTTTTATGATGTTGTTTTCAGTGATATAGATAGATTTGTCCCAAAAATTTTCATTAAAAAGTCCACTTTTCCTCCTTGCTATACTCCCGAGCTTAAAAATCTCGTTTTCAAGAAGAAATAAATTCGCCGTAAATATAAGAGATATAAACGCTGGGAAGATTATCTTTCATTTTCTGAGATTCGCTCGGCTTGCACTAGGATGGCGGAGTCATGTTATTCTACTTACATTGATAATGTAGAGAATTCAATAAAGGATAATATAAGAGCATTTTGGAATTTCACTAATTCTAAAAGAAAAGACAATGATTTACCGACAAGTATGCACCTGCATGGAAGATGTGCTGAAGATGACATGGATTTAGCAGCCCTCTTTTCTGAACATTTTCGATCTACCTATGTTTCGGGTCCTACTCTTTCTGATGATTCAACCTATTCTGATCACTTCGGGGACGACAGCTTATCTTTTTCTCTTGACGAGGTTGTCAAGAAGTTGGAAAATCTTGATATTGGAAAGGGTCCGGGACCTGATTCCCTGCCGGCATTCTTCTTGAAGAACTGTTGTTCTTCAATGGCGCTTCCACTTAAGCTACTGTTTAACAGGTCCTTGTCAACTGGTGTTTTTCCTACCAGGTGGAAGTGTAGTACGGTGAAACCTTTGTTCAAGTCTGGAAATAGGCATGACATCGCCGATTATAGGCCTATAAGCATCATAAGCGCCATTCCTAAAATCCTGGAGACATTAATATTGGATCGCATACAATCAGATATATCGTCTAGATTGATCGAGCAACAACATGGCTTCACTAAGGGTAAAAGTGTCGACTCAAATCTATTAGTTTTCGTCCAGTATGTCTTCGATTGTTTGGAAGGAGGAGGTAAGGTTGATGTTGTATACACCGACTTTTCTAAGGCCTTTGATAAGGTGGATCATTCCATTTTGAGCGAGAAACTGTCGTCCTTTGGAATAACTGGAATATTAAAGAAGTGGTTTATTTCTTATTTCACCCACCGTACTCAGTCGGTTAAAGTTCATGATTCCTTCTCCCCATTATACATTGTAGATTCAGGTGTACCTCAGGGTAGTCATTAAGTGCAAACTTATGAGTGTTGTTAGGCGGGATCGAAACTTTGTATCACACTACTGTCTGAATAACGAAGCAATACAAACTGTGAACTCTGTTAAAGACCTGGGTGTATTTTACGATAGTAGAATGAGTTTCAGAGAGCACTTTGACCATATAATCAATAAGAGTCTCCGGATGCTGGGGTTCATTTTGCGGCATTCGTATGAGTTTAGGGATGTCAATACCATGAAACATCTTTATGTCAGTCTGGTAAGGCCGCATCTTGGGTATGCCTCTTGTGTATGGTCTCCATATACTCATGAAGACTGTGACAGGTTAGAACGAGTGCAAAATAGGTTTTTTCTCTCTGTGTCTTGCAGAATCGGAATCTCAAGACTAAACTTTTCCGCAACTCATATGAGATCGGTTCTGCGCCTTCCTGCCTTGCCGACTCGTAGAATTAGAGCTGACATATTGTTGTTCGCTAGATTGGTGGGGGGGCTTTTGTCCTCTTCCGATCTTCTGTCTCTTTTCAGCTTTCACGCTCCATCTAGGAATGTTAGAGGTACCATGTTGCTATGTCTCAGGACCTACAGGTACAATTATACCAGGGCTTCGCCAATTCCAAGAATCTCGCAACATATAAATACTGCCAGCGTTATGTCAGTAGATTGGTTGATCATAGCCAGAAGAAGATTGGGAACCGCTGCGCAAAGAACGTTTGCGCGTAACACAACCGGGACAATTCCATTTCGAGTCTGATCCCCTCAGATAATCAACTTCCTTACTAGAAAGATTCGCGCATTGGGGATGTACACATTTTCGACATCCAGAACATTGGAGCTGACAGTCATCAGTGTTCGACTCCAAGCATACTGGACAGTGACCCGGCATCGAGGGGTCTTTCACTGTGGAATTTTAGTGTACAAAATTTCGGAATTGTGAGTGAATTGCACGGAATTACACAGAATTACATGGAATTTAAAGGTATTATTCGGGAATTGAATGGCATTGAGTGGAATTGAGCGGAATTGAGCGGAATTGAGCCGAATTTCATTGGAACTCAATGGAATTGAACGGAATTGTAATGGAATTGAATAGAATCGAACGGAATTGAACATGCGCAGAAGGATCATTTTAAAACTTAGGGGTCGTTTAGACATAACCTATAATAGTTTATTAAGTATAGAGAACGGTAAGGGCATTTTTTCCGATCGAAGATAATTATTGTCTGAGATCGGCAGTCCCCTAACGTCTATCGTGCAAAAAACGCTATAAGTATCTCGATACTTATAGCGTTTTTTGCACGATAGACACAATTTTTACTCAATGTACAAAATAATTATCTGACAAATTCATTCATTCGTGGCTTTATCAATGCTGTGTAGGAATATAATATAAGGCGTTGTGTTGGTGATGAAAACTTAGTAAATTGTCGAAGTGACAATAATCGATTGAATTTAATTGCGTTAAAAAACGAGTGATATAGAATCTTCGTAAGATAATGAAATTCAAACAGCCTGGGAAATTCGCCGTTCTTCAGTTATTCCTGAGAAATCTAAAATGCATACATACAAAACTATCAAGGAATGGATTCAGACTAATGGCGGTATTCTGCATTTTCTCTGTAAGCTACGAATCTGTAGCGTACGATTGATCTGTAATTTATCTATGGATCTGTATGTGGCTGACTTACAGATTCGTAAATTATGACATTCTGGAAGTTTTTCTGTAACTCTCGTATTAGAAGTGTCAATTTTGAAGTACTCCCTAATAAGATCGTAACTACTTCGTAATAAGATCATAGAATAGAATTTATTTTCCTATCATTTTGGCTCGTAAGTATTGATTATTGGAGATATTTATGTTCAATTCGTGTTCGTTACAACGAGAAAGAGAAATTTACAACCGAAGTACAAAGATGAATTACAAAAGTAGTTGAGTTTAGTAAAGTATTTTATATTCTGTGACTAAAACAAATCATTCAACATAACCTCACAATATACCTTTCGATATGTTTCCGATCACCTGTAAGCTACAGATTTATAGAAAATGTCGAGAATCGTAATTGTCCTGTAAACTTATGAAAAGTTACAGATTCGCTTACAGATGAAAGCAGAATACCGCCATAAAGCTCGGACTAAAGGCAGCCAAATCAATGAAAAAGTGTTACTGGCCTATTTTGTTCGAAGAATCGAAAAGCTGAGATCGCTTGGAAGTCTTTGGGCGGAATATTCAATGCTGAAGAGCACAATATTTTTGAACGACGGTATTGACATATCCAAGTTTGCAACGCTCATAGCATTCATCAAGAGAAAATCTATTGGTTACAAACCCAAAAAATCTGCTGTTTTTACAAGAGAAGATATGAATAAATTCTTAAGAGAAACACCAGATGATATGTTCTTAATTATTAAGGTGTGCTTTTATTAATGCAATAGTGCTTAATAAACTAATTATGTCCTTTCAGGTATGATATTGGGTATAGATTAGGTATTTCAGGGGCATGTAGAAGGGAAGAGTTGTAACCGGTGTGAACTTGGCAGACTGTTTCCAGCGGCCTCCAGCAGCCAGTTTGGCGAAAGCACCCGAACGGCGGGATCAGTGGCGGGCAGGTCGATCGAAAATTATTAACTGAAATCTGTTAAAATTCGATATCTCGAAGAATATATGTTGGAGCATATTGGTATTTCGTGTGCTAGATTATGAATGTGAAACTAGCAACAGATTTAGCGTTCAACCAGTGCGCCGTAACTGGTGATCCCGCGGCACGGCCGACAGACGAGTTAGGTAGCGTCTTAAAAAACATTGAAATATGGTGGAATGGTATCATATTTTGAAATAAAATGTTGTTTATGTATTAACTAGGGATAATAGTAGACTAAATCCATTTCCGTAAAAGGGTGGGCGGAGGAATAAAAAAAGACTTTGAAAATACATTAATTCCGATTATTTTAAAATCTATAAAAACCAAAAAAGACGTTCTCGCATATGTTGACTTGGGTTTTTGTGTTCATTATGATATGAACAATCACTCCTAATCGATGAAAGTCATTGTCGGGCAGTAGGAGGAGTACAGGGGGAGTCTGAAATATACTATATACTATACTCCTATTATTCAAAGTTCTATAAAAACCAAAAAAGACGTTGTCGCATATGTTGACTTGAGTTTTGGTGTTCATTATGATATGAACAATCACTCCTAATCGATGAAAGTCATTGTCGGGCCGTAGGAGGAGTACAGGGGGAATCTGAAAAATACTGTACTTCTATTATTCAATGTTTCATGAAAACCAAAAAAGACGTTGTCGCATATGTTGACTTGGGTTTTCTTGTTGATTTTGATATGAAAAATCATTCCCAATCGATGAAAGTCATTGTCGGGCCGTAGGAGGAGTACAGGGGGAATCTGAAAAATACTGTACTTCTATTATTCAATGTTCTATGAAAACCAAAAAAGACGTTGTCGCATATGTTGACTTGGGTTTTTGTGTTGATTTTGATATGAACAATCATTCCTAATCGATGAAAGTCATTATCGGGCCCTAGGAGGAGTACAGGGGGAATCTGAAAAATACATTAATTCCGATTATTTTAAAATCTATAAAAACCAAAAAAGACGTTCTCGCATATGTTGACTTGGGTTTTTGTGTTCATTATGATATGAACAATCACTCCTAATCGATGAAAGTCATTGTCGGGCAGTAGGAGGAGTACAGGGGGAGTCTGAAATATACTATATACTATACTCCTATTATTCAAAGTTCTATAAAAACCAAAAAAGACGTTGTCGCATATGTTGACTTGAGTTTTGGTGTTCATTATGATATGAACAATCACTCCTAATCGATGAAAGTCATTGTCGGGCCGTAGGAGGAGTACAGGGGGAATCTGAAAAATACTGTACTTCTATTATTCAATGTTCTATGAAAACCAAAAAAGACGTTGCCGCATATGTTGACTTGGGTTTTTTTGTTGATTTTGATATGAAAAATCATTCCCAATCGATGAAAGTCATTGTCGGGCCGTAGGAGGAGTACAGGGGGAATCTGAAAAATACTGTACTTCTATTATTCAATGTTCTATGAAAACCAAAAAAGACGTTGTCGCATATGTTGACTTGGGTTTTTGTGTTGATTTTGATATGAACAATCATTCCTAATCGATGAAAGTCATTATCGGGCCCTAGGAGGAGTACAGGGGGAATCTGAAAAATACTGTACTCTTATTACTCAATGTTCTATGAAAACCAAAAAAGACGTTGTCGCATATGTTGACTTGGGTTTTTGTGTTAATTTTGATATGAACAATCATTCCTAATCGATGAAAGTCATTGTCGGCCGTCTTTTTTGGTTTTCATAGAACATTGAATAATAGAAGTACAGTATTTTTCAGATTCCCCCTGTACTCCTCCTACAGTTCGACAATGACTTCCATCGTTTAGGAATGATTGTTCATATCAAAATCAACACAAAAACCCAAGTCAACATATGCGACAACGTCTTTTTTGGTTTTCATAGAACATTCAGTAATAAGAGTACAGTATTTTTCAGATTCCCCCTGTACTCCTCCTACGGCCCGACAATGACCTTCATCGATTAGGAATGATTGTTCATATCAAAGTCAACATATGCGACAACGTCTTTTTTGGTTTTCATAGAAAATTGAGTAATAAGAGTACAGTATTTTTCAAATTCCCTCTGTACTCCTCCTACGGCCCGACAATGACCTTCATCGATTAGGAATGATTGTTCATATCAAAATCAACACAAAAACCCGAGTCAACATATGCGACAACGTCTTTTTTGGTTTTCATAGAACATTGAGTAATAGAAGTACAGTATTTTTCAGATTCCCCCTGTACTCCTCCTACGTCCCGACAATGACTTTCATCGATTGGGAATGATTGTTCATATCAAAGTCAACACAAAAACCCAAATCAATATATGCGACAACGTCTTTTTTAGTTTTCATAGAACCTTGAGTAATAAGAGTACAGTATTTTTCAGACTCCCCCTGTACTCCTCCTACGGCCCGACAATGACTTTCATCGATTAGGAATGATTGTTCATATCAAAATCAACACAAAAACCAAAGCAACATATGCGACAACGTCTTTTTTGGTTTTCATAGAACATTGAGTAATAAGAGTACAGTATTTTTCAGAATCCCCTGTACTCCTCCTACGGCCCGACAATGACTTTCATCGATTAGGAGTGATTGTTCATATCATAATGAACACCAAAACTCAAGTCAACATATGCGACAACGTCTTTTTTGGTTTTTATAGAATATATATATATATATATATTCTTATGGAAAAGAGAGCTTAAATAATACAATAAATGTTGAAACAAAAAGTACCTAAGCTGAGGTAAAAAAAGAACGGGGTATCATAACATTCTTCGTATGATACTATAGAATCATACGATACTATCATCACTAGTATCATATGATACTATACAGCCAGGGGAAAAAACCTCAGCCGAAAAAACCTGTCTCCCCGTAAAAAAATAACATAAAATATTAAATATCAGGAAAATCTTGAAAGACATCAGTGTGATCATCTTCATGTTATCCGTCGATGGGGTCGGATGGACAGATTCTTCCCAAAACGACTCGCAATTCTTAATCTGAAATGAAAAAAGACAAAAGCAGAAAAGAAACCGATTATTCAGAATAAATCAAATGCATTTTAGAAATGCATTTGGTACTTTAAAAAACATCAACATTCAGATTTCTTGGCCAAATAATGTTCGGAGGTTTATAAAAATTTATGACAGAAATGTCACAAAATTTGAAAGAAGTGAAAAAGCTCCATCAATTTCCCCTTTCCGAATGTGTTGAAATTCACAAAACTGGTCATTTTTCAACATAACAAGCTAAACTTATAAAGAATCAATTAATACATAACTTTCGACTGTCCTCTTTCACGAGGATTTTTTTCTGTTGCCGTGTGCGTTTCTTGCAGAAGAATCACTTCGATACCATGTTCATCAGAGACGTAATCACACTTGTCTTTCGAAATTCCTTCGATATTCAAATTCAAAATCCACAAATTCTCGCTCTCTGGTCGTGAGGGTTTTTCAAACCGGATACGACCTTCCAGGTGATGATATTTCGGCACTTCAGATGTTTGAAGACCGCTACGGGACCCTGATGAAAGGCAATCATCTCCCATAGATAAACCAAACATGTTATAACACAAGAAAACAGAATATTTTTCGGGAGCAAAAACTAAGACATATTCCGAGAATTGTCATTCTGACAATTTGAAAAATAGGAGTATAGTATTTTTCCGACTCCCCCTGTACTCCTCCTACGGCCCGACAATGACTTTCATCGATTAGGAGTGATTGTTCTTATCATAATGAACACCAAAACTCAAGTCAACATATGCGACAACGTCTTTTTTGGTTTTTATAGAACTTAAAATAATCGGAATTAATGTCTTTTCAAAGTCCATTTTTATTCCTCCGCCCACCCTTTTACGGAAATGGATTTAGTCTACTATTATCCCTAGTTAATACATAAACAACATTTTATTTCAAAATATGATACCATTCCACCATATTTCAATGTTTTTTAAGACGCTAACTAACTCGTCTGTCGGCCGTGCCGCGGGATCACCAGTTACGGCGCATCGGTTGAACGCTAAATCTGTTGCTGGCAGAACTGTTGCTAGTTTCACATTCATTGCTAGATTATATTTCCAATATCGATATTACCAGAAGACGATCGATTTCCCGTGAGAGCACGGGCTTGTTTTTACAACCTTTAACTTTGAAAAATTCATATCTCGGAAACTATTCTTCGGAACACATACAGATTTTGCATGTGGGTTGATCATATCGATACTAATCACCACTGAAAAAATGATCGACTTTCTGTGCGACGGAGGGGTTGTTTTTCCAACCCTTAACTCTCAAAAATTCATATCTCGGAAACTATTCTTCGGAACACATACAAATTTTGCATGTGGGTTAATCATATCGATACTAATCATCACTGAAATTCATACCTCGGAAACTATTCTTCGGAACACATACAGATTCTGCATATGGGTTAATCATATCGATACCAATTACCACTGAAAAAATGATCGACTTCCCGTGGGACGGAGAGGTTGTTTTTTCAACCCTTAACTCTCAAAAATTCATATCTCGGAAACTGTTCTTCGGAACACATACAGATTTTGCATGTGGGTTAATCATATCGATACCAATTACCACTGAAAAAATGATCGACTTCCCGTGGGACGGAGGGGTTGTTTTTTCAACCCTTAACATTAAAAAATTCATACCCCGGAAACTATTCTTCGGAACACATACATATTCTGCATGTGGGTTAATCATATCGATACCAAGTACCACTGAAAAAATGATCGACTTCCCGTGGGACGGAGGGGTTGTTTTTTCAACCCTTAACTCTCAAAAATTCATATCTCGGAAACTGTTCTTCGGAACACATACAGATTTTGCATGTGGGTTAATCATATCGATACCAATTACCACTGAAAAAATGATCGACTTCCCGTGGGACGGAGGGGTTGTTTTTTCAACCCTTAACATTAAAAAATTCATACCCCGGAAACTATTCTTCGGAACACATACATATTCTGCATGTGGGTTAATCATATCGATACCAAGTACCACTGAAAAAATGATCGACTTCCCGTGGGACGGAGGGGTTGTTTTTTCAACCCTTAACTCTCAAAAATTCATATCTCGGAAACTGTTCTTCGGAACACATACAGATTCTGCATGTGGGTTAATCATATCGATACTAATTACCACTGAAAAAATGATCGACTTCCCGTAGGACGGAGGGGTTGTTTTTTCAACCCTTAACTCTCAAAAATTCATATCTCGGAAACTGTTCTTCGGAACACATACAGATTTTGCATGTGGGTTAATCATATCGATACCAATTACCACTGAAAAAATGATCGACTTCCCGTGGGACGGAGGGGTTGTTTTTTTAACCCTTAACTTTGAAAAATTCATGTCTCGGAAACTATTCTTCGGAACACATACAGATTCTGCATGTGGGTTAATCATATCGATACTAATTACCACTGAAAAAATGATCTACTTCCCGTAGGACGGAGGGGTTGTTTTTTCAACCCTTAACTTTGAAAAATTCATATCTCGGAAACTATTCTTCGGAACACATACAGATTCTGCATATGGGTTAATCATATCGATACCAATTACCACTGAAAAAATGATCGACTTCCCGTGGGACGGAGAGGTTGTTTTTTCAACCCTTAACTCTCAAAAATTCATATCTCGGAAACTGTTCTTCAGACAGGTATCGATATGATTAACCCATATGCAGAATCTGTATGTGTTCCGAAGAATAGTTTCCGAGATATGAATTTTTGAGCGTTAAGGGTTGAAAAAACAACCCCTCCGTCCCATGGGAAGTCGATCATTTTTTCAGTGGTGATTAGTATCGATATGATTAACCCACATGCAAAATCTGTATGTGTTCCGAAGAATAGTTTCCGAGATATCAATTTTTTAATGTTAAGGGTTGAAAAAACAACCCCTCCGTCCGACGGGAAGTCGATCATTTTTTCAGTGGTGATTAGTATCGATATGATTAACCCACATGCAAAATCTGTATGTGTTCCGAAGAATTGTTTTCGAGATATGAATTTTTTAATGTTAAGGGTTGAAAAAACAACCCCTTCGTCCCACGGGAAGTCGATCATTTTTCCAGTGGTGATTAGTATCGATATGGTTAACCCACATGCAAAATCTGTATGTGTTCCGAAGAATAGTTTCCGAGATATCAATTTTTTAATTTTAAGGGTTGAAAAAACAACCCCTCCGTCCCACGGGAAGTCGATCATTTTTTCAGTGGTGATTAGTATCGATATGCAACCCACATGCAAAATCTGTATGTGTTCCGAAGAATAGTTTCCGAGATATGAATTTTTCAAAGTTAAAGGTTGTATAAACTAGCCCGTGCTCCCACGGGAAGTCGATCGCCTTCTGGTAATATCGATATTGGAAATATAATCTAGCACACGAAATACCAATATGCTCCAACATATATTCTCCGAGATATCGAATTTTAACAGATTTCAGTTCATAATTTTCGATCGACCTGCACGCCACTGATCCCGCCGTTCGGGTGCTTTCGCCAAACTGGCCGCTGGAGGCCGCTGGAAACGGTCTGCCAAGTTCACACCGGTATCCATCAGACCGTTTGTCGGAAACGCTCGAACGCGGTGTCCAGTGGCGTACGGATCTGCAGTAAGATGAATGGTGTAACACGGCTGATTCGCATAAATAATGAACAAGGGATGTAAAATTTTATTGAATTTCTATTAAAAAAGACTTCTACAGGAAACGAGGGTTGCTTTTAACGGAGCTATTTCGGAAAGATATGAAATATCAGTGATCCGCTATATAGGGAATATTTCGTTGGATCATTACATTATCACGGAAAATATCCGACGAGAGCATAATAACACTCGGCATGCGGAATTGTTATTTTGATGTAAATATTGCCTGGAAATTTCGTTCCCTTGCGAAGGAATCCAGGGGGTGAAATTTCATCCCTTATTTTGAAAAATTCGATATCTCGGAAAATCCTCAATGGAGCATAATTAAACTCGGTACGTAGGACTGTTATATCGATTCGAACATTTGGTGAAAATATCGTCCACTTGCATAGGGATCCAGGGGGTGAAATTTTATCCCCTATTTTGAAAAATTCGATATCTCGGAAAATACTAAACGGAGCACAATTAAACTCGGTACGTAGTACTGTTATATGGATTCGAACATGTGGTGAAAATTTCGTCCACTTGCATAGGGATCCAGGGGTGAAATTTCATCCCCTATTTTGGAAAATTCGATATCTCGGAAATAACTCAACGGAGCACAATTAAACTCGGTACGTAGTACTGTTATATGGATTCGAACATGTGGTGAAAATTTTGTCCACTTGCAGAGGGAGCCAGGGGATGAAATTACATCCCCTATTTTGAAAAATTCGATATCTCGGAAAATACTAAACGGAGCACAATTAAACTCGGTACGTAGTACTGTTATATGGATTCGAACATGTGGTGAAAATTTTGTCCACTTGCAGAGGGAACCAGGGGGTAAAATTTCATCCCCTATTTTGAAAAATTAGATATCTCGGAAGATACTGAACGGAGCACAAATAAACTCGGTACTTAGTACTGTTATATCGATTCGAACATTTGGTGAAAATTCCGTCCACTTGCAGAGGGAGCCAGGGGATGAAATTTCATCCCTTATTTTGAAAAATTCGATATCTCGGAAAGTCCTCAACGGAGCACAATTAAACTCGGTACGTAGTACTGTTATATGGATTCGAACATGTGGTGAAAATTTTATCCACTTGCAGAGGGAGCCAGGGGGTGAAATTTCATTCCCTATTTTGAAAAATTCGATATCTCGTAAAATACTAAACGGAGCACAATTAAACTCGGTACGTAGTACTGTTATATCGATTCAAACATTTGGTGGAAATTTCGTCCACTTGCAGAGGGAGCCAGGGGGTGAAATTTCATCCCCTTTTTTGAAAAATTCGATATCTCGGAAAATACTAAACGGAGCACAATTAAACTCGGTAGGTGTGACTATTATATCGATTCGAACATTTGATGAAAATATCGTCAACAAGCATAGGGATCCAGGGGGTGAAATATCATCCCCTATTTTGAAAAATTCGATATCTCGGAAAATACTAAACGGAGCAAAATTAAACTCGGTAGGTGTGACTATTATATCGATTCGAACATTTGGTGAAAATTTCGTCCACTTGCAGAGGGAGCCAGGGAATGAAATTTTACCCCCTGGCTCCCTCTGCAAGTGGACAAAATTTTCACCACATGTCCGTGTTGTTAATGCAAAATATTTTATTTATATTTTTATACATTTATGTCACTCTATGATATCTTGATAGTATGTTCTATGATATGACACAGACATGCGTGTAATCGTTGAGAGAATAAAGTTAGTCGTTGAGAAAACGTAGTTTGAATCACAGGTTATGGGCCCAGAGATATCACGTATCGGGATTTTCAGTGTGCTGTGTTCTTTTTTCAAGCAGAAATATTTCTTGAAACTTTTTTCAGACTCTTACAGACGATAATATTCAGTTAGAATAATTTTTTCGCTGTGTGATTGCTTCGATAAAAGACGATTAAGTTTATTGCCAAAATGGCCACGGGTTCGAACTTTTTAGTTAACGTGCCTAAATTGAAAGGACGCGAGAATTATAGTGAATGGTGCTTCGCCGCGGAGAATTTCCTTGTACTGGAAGGAAAACTCGATTTTATAAAAAGAGATCCTACACAACCGGTAACAACTGATGGAGCCGCAGATGTTGAAGATGCGAATACACCAGCTAAACTTATTTTAACAATAAATCCATCCATATATGTACACATCAGATAAGTCAAGACAACGAAAGAGTTATGGGATAAATTGAAATCTATCTTTGATGATTCTGGATTCACAAGAAGAATAAGCCTATTAAGAAATCTCATCTCAATTCGTCTCGACGATTGTACATCGATGACGTCGTATGTTACTCAAATTGTTGAAGCAGGTCAAAAATTGGCAGGTACTGGATTCAATATTAGTGACGAGTGGATCGGATCGATTATGCTAGCTGGTTTAAGTGAAAAATATGCCCCGATGCTGATGGCGATAGAAAATTCTGGAATCCAGATACATAGATTAATACTATATACTCATATAGATAGGAAACTGGCCTAGTAATGGCCGGAACCGTATTTTGGCGCCATCTTTTAACCTGGAAACAATTAATATCGGTATTTGACAATAGTTAATAAATGACATTAGAGAAAAATAGTAGAAATCTGTTTTTTCCAATCAAGCACATTTGACGGACAAGATCAAGACTCCATTACCATAACCGGTGTGAAAAGAACCGGTGTGAACCTACCAGACCAAATCCATCAGACCGTTTGTCGGAAACGCCCGAACGCGGTGTCCAGTGGCGTACGGATCTGCAGTAAGATGAATGGTTTAACACGGCTGATTCGCATAAATAATGAACAAGGGATGTCAGACTTTATTGAATTTCTATTCAAAAAAGACTTCTACAGGAAACGAGGGTTGATTTTAACGGAGCTACTTCGGAAAGATATGAAATATCAGTGATCCGCTATATAGGGAATATTTCGTTGGATCATTACATTATCACGGAAAATATCCGACGAGAGCATAATGACACTCGGCATGCGGAATTGTTATTTTGATGTAAATATTGCCTGGAAATTTCGTTCCCTTGCAAAGGGATCCAGGGGGTGAAATTTCATCCCCTATTTTGAAAAATTCGATATCTCGGAAAATACTGAACGGAGCACAATTAAACTCGGTACGTAGTACTGTTATATGGATTCGAACATGTGGTGAAAATTTTGTCCACTTGCAGAGGGAGCCAGGGGGTGAAATTACATCCCCTATTTTGAAAAATTCGATATCTCGGAAAATCCTCAACGGAGCACAATTAAACTCGGTACGTAGTACTGTTATATGGATTCGAACATGTGGTGAAAATTTTGTCCACTTGCAGAGGGAGCCAGGGGGTAAAATTTCATCCCCTATTTTGAAAAATTCGATATCTCGGAAAATACTCAACGGAGCACAATTAAACTCGGTAGATATGACTATTATATCGATTCGAACATTTGATGAAAATTTTGTCCACTTGCAGAGGGAGCCAGGGGGTGAAATTACATCCCCTATTTTGAAAAATTCGATATCTCGGAAAATACTCAACGGAGCACAATTAAACTCGGTAGATATGACTATTATATCGATTCGAACATTTGATGAAAATTTTGTCCACTTGCAGAGGGAGCCAGGGGGTGAAATTACATCCCCTATTTTGAAAAATTCGATATCTCGGAAAATACTCAACGGAGCACAATTAAACTCGGTAGATGTGACTATTATATCGATTCGAACATTTGATGAAAATTTTGTCCACTTGCAGAGGGAGCCAGGGGGTGAAATTACATCCCCTATTTTGAAAAATTCGATATCTCGGAAAATACTCAACGGAGCACAATTAAACTCGGTAGATGTGACTATTATATCGATTCGAACATTTGATGAAAATTTTGTCCACTTGCAGAGGGAGCCAGGGGTGAAATTACATCCCCTATTTTGAAAAATTCGATATCTCGGAAAATCCTCAACGGAGCACAATTAAACTCGGTACGTAGTACTGTTATATGGATTCGAACATGTGGTGAAAATTTTGTCCACTTGCAGAGGGAGCCAGGGGGTGAAATTTCATCCCCTATTTTGAAAAATTCGATATCTCGGAAAATACTCAACGGAGCACAATTAAACTCGGTAGATGTGACTATTATATCGATTCGAACATTTGATGAAAATTTTGTCCACTTGCAGAGGGAGCCAGGGGGTGAAATTACATCCCCTATTTTGAAAAATTCGATATTTCGGAAAATCCTCAACGGAGCACAATTAAACTCGGTACGTAGTACTGTTATATGGATTCGAATATGTGGTGAAAATTTTGTTCACTTGCAGAGGGAGCCAGGGGGTGAAATTTCATCCCCTATTTTGAAAAATTCGATATCTCGGAAAATCCTCAACGGAGCACAATTAAACTCGGTACGTAGTACTATTATATGGATTCGAACATGTGGTGAAAATTTTGTCTACTTGCAGAGGGAGCCAGGGAGTGAAATTTCATCCCCTATTTTGAAAAATTCGATATTTCGGAAAATACTCAACGGAGCACAATTAAACTCGGTAGATGTGACTATTATATCGATTCGAACATTTGATGAAAATTTTGTCCACTTGCAGAGGGAGCCAGGGGGTGAAATTACATCCCCTATTTTGAAAAATTCGATATCTCGGAAAATCCTCAACGGAGCACAATTAAACTCGGTACGTAGTACTATTATATGGATTCGAACATGTGGTGAAAATTTTGTCCACTTGCAGAGGGAGCCAGGGGGTGAAATTTCATCCCCTATTTTGAAAAATTCGATATCTCGGAAAATACTCAACGGAGCACAATTAAACTCGGTAGATGTGACTATTATATCGATTCGAACATCTGATGAAAATTTTGTCGACTTGCAGAGGGAGCCAGGGGGTGAAATTACATCCCCTATTTTGAAAAATTCGATATCTCGGAAAATCCTCAACGGAGCACAATTAAACTCGGTACGTAGTACTGTTATATGGATTCGAATATGTGGTGAAAATTTTGTTCACTTGCAGAGGGAGCCAGGGGGTCAAATTTCATCCCCTATTTTGAAAAATACGATATCTCGGAAAATCCTCAACGGAGCACAATTAAACTCGGTACGTAGTACTGTTATATGGATTCGAACATTTGATGAAAATTTTGTCCACTTGCAGAGGGAGCCAGGGGGTGAAATTACATCCCCTATTTTGAAAAATTCGATATCTCGGAAAATACTCAACGGAGCACAATTAAACTCGGTAGATGTGACTATTATATCGATTCGAACATTTGATGAAAATTTTGTCCACTTGCAGAGGGAGCCAGGGGGTGAAATTACATCCCCTATTTTGAAAAATTCGATATCTCGGAAAATCCTCAACGGAGCACAATTAAACTCGGTACGTAGTACTGTTATATGGATTCGAACATGTGGTGAAAATTTTGTCCACTTGCAGAGGGAGCCAGGGGTGAAATTTCATCCCCTATTTTGAAAAATTCGATATCTCGGAAAATACTCAACGGAGCACAATTAAACTCGGTAGATGTGACTATTATATCGATTCGAACATTTGATGAAAATTTTGTCCACTTGCAGAGGGAGCCAGGGGTGAAATTACATCCCCTATTTTGAAAAATTCGATATCTCGGAAAATCCTCAACGGAGCACAATTAAACTCGGTACGTAGTACTGTTATATGGATTCGAATATGTGGTGAAAATTTTGTTCACTTGCAGAGGGAGCCAGGGGTGAAATTTCATCACTATTTTGAAAAATTCGATATCTCGGAAAATCCCCAACGGAGCACAATTAAACTCGGTACGTAGTACTATTATATGGATTCGAACATGTGGTGAAAATTTTGTCCACTTGCAGAGGGAGCCAGGGGTGAAATTTCATCCCCTATTTTGAAAAATTCGATATCTCGGAAAATACTCAACGGAGCACAATTAAACTCGGTAGATGTGACTATTATATCGATTCGAACATTTGATGAAAATTTTGTCCACTTGCAGAGGGAGCCAGGGGGTGAAATTACATCCCCTATTTTGAAAAATTCGATATCTCGGAAAATCCTCAACGGAGCACAATTAAACTCGGTACGTAGTACTATTATATGGATTCGAACATGTGGTGAAAATTTTGTCCACTTGCAGAGGGAGCCAGGGGTGAAATTTCATCCCCTATTTTGAAAAATTCGATATCTCGGAAAATACTCAACGGAGCACAATTAAACTCGGTAGATGTGACTATTATATCGATTCGAACATTTGATGAAAATTTTGTCGACTTGCAGAGGGAGCCAGGGGGTGAAATTACATCCCCTATTTTGAAAAATTCGATATCTCGGAAAATCCTCAACGGAGCACAATTAAACTCGGTACGTAGTACTGTTATATGGATTCGAATATGTGGTGAAAATTTTGTTCACTTGCAGAGGGAGCCAGGGGGTCAAATTTCATCCCCTATTTTGAAAAATACGATATCTCGGAAAATCCTCAACGGAGCACAATTAAACTCGGTAGATGTGACTATTATATCGATTCGAACATTTGATGAAAATTTTGTCCACTTGCAGAGGGAGCCAGGGGGTGAAATTACATCCCCTATTTTGAAAAATTCGATATCTCGGAAAATCCTCAACGGAGCACAATTAAACTCGGTACGTAGTACTGTTATATGGATTCGAATATGTGGTGAAAATTTTGTTCACTTGCAGAGGGAGCCAGGGGGTGAAATTTCATCCCCTATTTTGAAAAATTCGATATCTCGGAAAATCCTCAACGGAGCACAATTGAACTCGGTACGTAGTACTATTATATGGATTCGAACATGTGGTGAAAATTTTGTCCACTTGCAGAGGGAGCCAGGGGGTGAAATTTCATCCCCTATTTTGAAAAATTCGATATCTCGGAAAATACTCAACGGAGCACAATTAAACTCGGTAGATGTGACTATTATATCGATTCGAACATTTGATGAAAATTTTGTCCACTTGCAGAGGGAGCCAGGGGGTGAAATTACATCCCCTATTTTGAAAAATTCGATATCTCGGAAAATCCTCAACGGAGCACAATTAAACTCGGTACGTAGTACTATTATATGGATTCGAACATGTGGTGAAAATTTTGTCCACTTGCAGAGGGAGCCAGGGGGTGAAATTTCATCCCCTATTTTGAAAAATTCGATATCTCGGAAAATACTCAACGGAGCACAATTAAACTCGGTAGATGTGACTATTATATCGATTCGAACATTTGATGAAAATTTTGTCGACTTGCAGAGGGAGCCAGGGGGTGAAATTACATCCCCTATTTTGAAAAATTCGATATCTCGGAAAATCCTCAACGGAGCACAATTAAACTCGGTACGTAGTACTGTTATATGGATTCGAATATGTGGTGAAAATTTTGTTCACTTGCAGAGGGAGCCAGGGGGTCAAATTTCATCCCCTATTTTGAAAAATACGATATCTCGGAAAATCCTCAACGGAGCACAATTAAACTCGGTACGTAGTACTGTTATATGGATTCGAACATTTGATGAAAATTTTGTCCACTTGCAGAGGGAGCCAGGGGGTGAAATTACATCCCCTATTTTGAAAAATTCGATATCTCGGAAAATACTCAACGGAGCACAATTAAACTCGGTAGATGTGACTATTATATCGATTCGAACATTTGATGAAAATTTTGTCCACTTGCAGAGGGAGCCAGGGGGTGAAATTACATCCCCTATTTTGAAAAATTCGATATCTCGGAAAATCCTCAACGGAGCACAATTAAACTCGGTACGTAGTACTGTTATATGGATTCGAACATGTGGTGAAAATTTTGTCCACTTGCAGAGGGAGCCAGGGGTGAAATTTCATCCCCTATTTTGAAAAATTCGATATCTCGGAAAATACTCAACGGAGCACAATTAAACTCGGTAGATGTGACTATTATATCGATTCGAACATTTGATGAAAATTTTGTCCACTTGCAGAGGGAGCCAGGGGGTGAAATTACATCCCCTATTTTGAAAAATTCGATATCTCGGAAAATACTCAACGGAGCACAATTAAACTCGGTAGATGTGACTATTATATCGATTCGAACATTTGATGAAAATTTTGTCCACTTGCAGAGGGAGCCAGGGGGTGAAATTACATCCCCTATTTTGAAAAATTCGATATCTCGGAAAATACTCAACGGAGCACAATTAAACTCGGTAGATATGACTATTATATCGATTCGAACATTTGATGAAAATTTTGTCCACTTGCAGAGGGAGCCAGGGGGTGAAATTACATCCCCTATTTTGAAAAATTCGATATCTCGGAAAATCCTCAACGGAGCACAATTAAACTCGGTACGTAGTACTATTATATGGATTCGAACATGTGGTGAAAATTTTGTCCACTTGCAGAGGGAGCCAGGGGGTGAAATTTCATCCCCTATTTTGAAAAATTCGATATCTCGGAAAATACTCAACGGAGCACAATTAAACTCGGTACGTATACTATTATATGGATTCGAACATGTGGTGAAAATTTTGTCCACTTGCAGAGGGAGCCAGGGGGTGAAATTTCATCCCCTATTTTGAAAAATTCGATATCTCGGAAAATCCTCAACGGAGCACAATTAAATTCGGTAAGTAGTACTATTATATGGATTCGAACATGTGGTGAAAATTTTGTCCACTTGCAGAGGGAGCCAGGGGGTGAAATTTTATCCCCTATTTTGAAAAATTCGATATCTCGGAAAATACTCAACGGAGCACAATTAAACTCGGTAGATATGACTATTATATCGATTCGAACATTTGATGAAAATTTTGTCCACTTGCAGAGGGAGCCAGGGGGTGAAATTACATCCCCTATTTTGAAAAATTCGATATCTCGGAAAATACTCAACGGAGCACAATTAAACTCGGTAGATGTGACTATTATATCGATTCGAACATTTGATGAAAATTTTGTCCACTTGCAGAGGGAGCCAGGGGGTAAAATTTCATCCCCTATTTTGAAAAATTCGATATCTCGGAAAATACTCAACGGAGCACAATTAAACTCGGTAGATATGACTATTATATCGATTCGAACATTTGATGAAAATTTTGTCCACTTGCAGAGGGAGCCAGGGGGTGTAATTTCACCCCCTGGCTCCCTCTGCAAGTGGACAAAATTTTCATCAAATGTTCGAATCCATATAACAGTACTACGTACCGAGTTTAATTGTGCTCCGTTGAGGATTTTCCGAGATATCGTATTTTTCAAAATAGGGGATGAAATTTGACCCCCTGGCTCCCTCTGCAAGTGAACAAAATTTTCACCACATATTCGAATCCATATAACAGTACTACGTACCGAGTTTAATTGTGCTCCGTTGAGGATTTTCCGAGATATCGAATTTTTCAAAATAGGGATGTAATTTCACCCCCTGGCTCCCTCTGCAAGTCGACAAAATTTTCATCAAATGTTCGAATCGATATAATAGTCTGATCTACCGAGTTTAATTGTGCTCCGTTGAGTATTTTCCGAGATATCGAATTTTTCAAAATAGGGGATGAAATTTCACCCCCTGGCTCCCTCTGCAAGTGGACAAAATTTTCACCACATGTTCGAATCCATATAATAGTACTACGTACCGAGTTTAATTGTGCTCCGTTGAGGATTTTCCGAGATATCGAATTTTTCAAAATAGGGGATGAAATTTCACCCCCTGGCTCCCTCTGCAAGTGGACAAAATTTTCACCACATGTTCGAATCCATATAATAGTACTACGTACCGAGTTTAATTGTGCTCCGTTGAGTATTTTCCGAGATATCGAATTTTTCAAAATAGGGGATGAAATTTCACCCCCTGGCTCCCTCTGCAAGTGAACAAAATTTTCACCACATATTCGAATACATATAACAGTACTACGTACCGAGTTTAATTGTGCTCCGTTGAGGATTTTCCGAGATATCGAATTTTTCAAAATAGGGGATGTAATTTCACCCCCTGGCTCCCTCTGCAAGTGGACAAAATTTTCATCAAATGTTCGAATCGATATAATAGTCACATCTACCGAGTTTAATTGTGCTCCGTTGAGTATTTTCCGAGATATCGAATTTTTCAAAATAGGGGATGAAATTTCACTTCCTGGCTCCCTCTGCAAGTGGACAAAATTTTCACCACATGTTCGAATCCATATAACAGTACTACGTACCGAGTTTAATTGTGCTCCGTTGAGGATTTTCCGAGATATCGAATTTTTCAAAATAGGGGATGTAATTTCACCCCCTGGCTCCCTCTGCAAGTGGACAAAATTTTCATCAAATGTTCGAATCGATATAATAGTCACATCTACCGAGTTTAATTGTGCTCCGTTGAGTATTTTCCGAGATATCGAATTTTTCAAAATAGGGGATGTAATTTCACCCCCTGGCTCCCTCTGCAAGTGGACAAAATTTTCATCAAATGTTCGAATCCATATAACAGTACTACGTCCGAGTTTAATTGTGCTCCGTTGAGGATTTTCCGAGATATCGTATTTTTCAAAATAGGGGATGAAATTTGACCCCCTGGCTCCCTCTGCAAGTGAACAAAATTTTCACTACATGTTCGAATCCATATAATAGTACTACGTACCGAGTTTAATTGTGCTCCGTTGAGTATTTTCCGAGATATCGAATTTTTCAAAATAGGGGATGAAGTTTCACCCCCTGGCTCCCTCTGCAAGTGGACAAAATTTTCACCACATGTTCGAATCCATATAATAGTACTACGTACCGAGTTTAATTGTGCTCCGTTGAGGATTTTCCGAGATATCGAATTTTTCAAAATAGGGGATGTAATTTCACCCCCTGGCTCCCTCTGCAAGTGGACAAAATTTTCATCAAATGTTCGAATCGATATAATAGTCACATCTACCGAGTTTAATTGTGCTCCGTTGAGTATTTTCCGAGATATCGAATTTTTCAAAATAGGGGATGAAATTTCACCCCCTGGCTCCCTCTGCAAGTGGACAAAATTTTCATCAAATGTTCGAATCGATATAATAGTCACATCTACCGAGTTTAATTGTGCTCCGTTGAGTATTTTCCGAGATATCGAATTTTTCAAAATAGGGGATGTAATTTCACCCCCTGGCTCCCTCTGCAAGTGGACAAAATTTTCATCAAATGTTCGAATCGATATAATAGTCACATCTACCGAGTTTAATTGTGCTCCGTTGAGTATTTTCCGAGATATCGAATTTTTCAAAATAGGGGATGTAATTTCACCCCCTGGCTCCCTCTGCAAGTGGACAAAATTTTCATCAAATGTTCGAATCGATATAATAGTCACATCTACCGAGTTTAATTGTGCTCCGTTGAGTATTTTCCGAGATATCGAATTTTTCAAAATAGGGGATGTAATTTCACCCCTGGCTC
The DNA here is from genome assembly GCA_038502775.1 of Hippodamia convergens. Classification (NCBI taxonomy): domain Eukaryota; kingdom Metazoa; phylum Arthropoda; class Insecta; order Coleoptera; family Coccinellidae; genus Hippodamia; species Hippodamia convergens. The sequence continues at coordinate 97,917,568 of CM076607.1, forward strand.
CCTCTGCAAGTGGACAAAATTTTCATCAAATGTTCGAATCGATATAATAGTCATATCTACCGAGTTTAATTGTGCTCCGTTGAGTATTTTCCGAGATATCGAATTTTTCAAAATAGGGGATGTAATTTCACCCCCTGGCTCCCTCTGCAAGTGGACAAAATTTTCATCAAATGTTCGAATCGATATAATAGTCATATCTACCGAGTTTAATTGTGCTCCGTTGAGTATTTTCCGAGATATCGAATTTTTCAAAATAGGGGATGAAATTTTTAGCCCCTGGCTCCCTCTGCAAGTGGACAAAATTTTCACCACATGTTCGAATCCATATAACAGTACTACGTACCGAGTTTAATTGTGCTCCGTTGAGGATTTTCCGAGATATCGAATTTTTCAAAATAGGGGATGTAATTTCACCCCCTGGCTCCCTCTGCAAGTGGACAAAATTTTCACCACATGTTCGAATCCATATAACAGTACTACGTACCGAGTTTAATTGTGCTCCGTTCAGTATTTTCCGAGATATCGAATTTTTCAAAATAGGGGATGAAATTTCACCCCCTGGATCCCTTTGCAAGGGAACGGAATTTCCAGGCAATATTTACATCAAAATAACAATTCCGCATGCCGAGTGTCATTATGCTCTCGTCGGATATTTTCCGTGATAATGTAATGATCCAACGAAATATTCCCTATATAGCGGATCACTGATATTTCATATCTTTCCGAAGTAGCTCCGTTAAAATCAACCCTCGTTTCCTGTAGAAGTCTTTTTTGAATAGAAATTCAATAAAGTCTGACATCCCTTGTTCATTATTTATGCGAATCAGCCGTGTTAAACCATTCATCTTACTGCAGATCTGTACGCCACTGGACACCGCGTTCGGGCGTTTCCGACAAACGGTCTGATGGATTTGGTCTGGTAGGTTCACACCGGTGTGAAAAGAGCGGCCAAAGATAGCGGCCGAAATTTACGGAAACACCCGAACGCCCAAGTCAGTGGCGTCCGGTGTCCCTTCTGTTTTCTCATAGGAATTCGAAGTTAGGTTGATTAAATGGGGGAATAATAAGTAAAACGCGTATTTTTTATTTTGAATAGACGATTTTACGACAAAAAAAAGTCGATATGAACATTCATATTTCGCACCGGACTCGTTTTATTAATTTCTCGTGAACTTGAAGATGCCGATATGAGGAAGAGCTCCTTGCATTACCACATTGGAGGGAAAGAATCCTGACGACGTATACTACTTGAACAGTGCAAAAAAATTTGACTTGCGATGGGGCCCTGGGGTTGAAATTTCATCCCTTAACTTTTCGGGTGGTGTTTCGATCAGAACGCGGAATCCTTGCATAATCATATTCACAGGAAAAATTCACTTGGTTATCATCATCAAATAGCGCGAAAAAAATTTGACTTGCGATGGGGCCCTGGGGTTGAAATTTCATCCCTTAACTTTTCGGGTGGTGTTTCTATCAGAACGCGGAATCCTTGCATAATCATATTCACAGGAAAAATTCACTTGGTTATAATCATCAAATAGCGCGAAAAAAATTTGACCTGCGATGGGGCCCTGGGGTTGAAATTTCATTCCTTAACTTTTCGGGTGGTGTTTCGATCAGAACGCGGAATCCTTGCATAATCATATTCACAGAAAAAATTCACTTGGGTATCATCATCAAAGAGCGCAAAAAAAATTTGACTTGCGATGGGGTCCTGGGGTTGAAATTTCATCCCTTAACATTTCGGGTGGTGTTTCGATCAGAACGCGGAATCCTTGCATAATCATATTCACAGCAAAAATTCACTTGGGTATCATCATCAAATAGCGCAAAAAAAATTTGACTTGCGATGGGGCCCTGGGGTTAAAATTTCATCCCTTAACTTTTCGGGTGGTGTTTCGATCAGAACGCGGAATCCTTGCATAATCATATTCACAGTAAAAATTTACTTGGGTATCATCATCAGATCGCGCAAAAAAAATTTGACTTGCGATGAGGCCCTGGGGTTGAAATTTCATCCCTTAACTTTTGGGGTGGTGTTTCTATCAGAACGCGGAATCCTTGCATAATCATATTCACAGGAAAAATTAACTTGGTTATAATCATCAAATAGCGCGAAAAAAATTTGACTTGCGATGGGGCCCTGGGTTGAAATTTCATCCCTTAACTTTTCGGGTGGTGTTTCGATCAGAACGCGGAATCCTTGCATAATCATATTCACAGGAAAAATTCACTTGGTTATCATCATCAAATAGCGCGAAAAAAATTTGACTTGCGATGGGGCCCTAGGGTTGAAATTTCATCCCTTAACTTTTCGGGTGGTGTTTCGATCAGAACGCGAAATCCTTGCATAATCACATTCACAGGAAAAATTCACTTGGGTATCATCATCAAATAGCGCAAAAAAAATTTGACTTGCGATGGGGCCCTGGGGTTAAAATTTCATCCCTTAACTTTTCGGGTGGTGTTTCGATCAGAACGCGGAATCCTTGCATAATCATATTCACAGGAAAAATTCACTTGCGTATCATCATCAGAAAGCGCAAAAAAAATTTGACTTGCGATGAGGCCCCGGGGTTGAAATTTCATCCCTTAACTTTTCGGGTGGTGTTTCTATCAGAACGCGGAATCCTTGCATAATCATATTCACAGGAAAAATTCACTTAGTTATAATCATCAAATAGCGCGAAAAAAATTTGACTTGCGATGGGGCCCTGGGGTTGAAAGTTCAACCCTTAATTTTTCGGGTGGTGTTTCGATCAGAACGCGGAATCCTTGCATAATCATATTCACAGGAAAAATTCACTTGGGTATCATCATCAGAAAGCGCAAAAAAAATTTGACTTGCGATGAGGCCCCGGGGTTGAAATTTCATCCCTTAACTTTTCGGGTGGTGTTTCTATCAGAACGCGGAATCCTTGCTAATCATATTCACAGGAAAAATTCACTTAGTTATAATCATCAAATAGCGCGAAAAAAATTTGACTTGCGATGGGGCCCTGGGGTTGAAATTTCATCCCTTAACTTTTCGGGTGGTGTTTCGATCAGAACGCGGAATCCTTGCATAATCATATTCACAGGAAAAATTCACTTGGTTATCATCATCAAATAGCGCGAAAAAAATTTGACTTGCGATGGGGCCCTGGGGTTGAAATTTCATCCCTTAACTTTTCGGGTGGTGTTTCTATCAGAACGCGGAATCCTTGCATAATCATATTCACAGGAAAAATTCACTTGGTTATAATCATCAAATAGCGCGAAAAAAATTTGACCTGCGATGGGGCCCTGGGGTTGAAATTTCATTCCTTAACTTTTCGGGAGGTGTTTCGATCAGAACGCGGAATCCTTGCATAATCATATTCACAGAAAAAATTCACTTGGGTATCATCATCAAATAGCGCAAAAAAAATTTGACTTGCGATGGGGCCCTGGGGTTAAAATTTCATCCCTTAACTTTTCGGGTGGTGTTTCGATCAGAACGCGGAATCCTTGCATAATCATATTCACAGTAAAAATTTACTTGGGTATCATCATCAGATCGCGCAAAAAAAATTTGACTTGCGATGAGGCCCTGGGGTTGAAATTTCATCCCTTAACTTTTGGGGTGGTGTTTCTATCAGAACGCGGAATCCTTGCATAATCATATTCACAGGAAAAATTAACTTGGTTATAATCATCAAATAGCGCGAAAAAAATTTGACTTGCGATGGGGCCCTGGGGTTGAAATTTCATCCCTTAACTTTTCGGGTGGTGTTTCGATCAGAACGCGGAATCCTTGCATAATCATATTCACAGGAAAAATTCACTTGCGTATCATCATCAAATAGCGCAAAAAAAATTTGACTTGCGATGGGGCCCTGGGGTTAAAATTTCATCCCTTAACTTTTCGGGTGGTGTTTCGATCAGAACGCGGAATCCTTGCATAATCATATTCACAGTAAAAATTTACTTGGGTATCATCATCAGATCGCGCAAAAAAAATTTGACTTGCGATGAGGCCCTGGGGTTGAAATTTCATCCCTTAACTTTTGGGTGGTGTTTCTATCAGAACGCGAAATCCTTGCATAATCACATTCACAGGAAAAATTCACTTGGTATCATCATCAAATAGCGCAAAAAAAATTTGACTTGCGATGGGGCCCTGGGTTAAAATTTCATCCCTTAACTTTTCGGGTGGTGTTTCGATCAGAACGCGGAATCCTTGCATAATCATATTCACAGGAAAAATTCACTTGCGTATCATCATCAGAAAGCGCAAAAAAAATTTGACTTGCGATGAGGCCCCGGGGTTGAAATTTCATCCCTTAACTTTTCGGGTGGTGTTTCTATCAGAACGCGGAATCCTTGCATAATCATATTCACAGGAAAAATTCACTTAGTTATAATCATCAAATAGCGCGAAAAAAATTTGACTTGCGATGGGGCCCTGGGGTTGAAAGTTCAACCCTTAATTTTTCGGGTGGTGTTTCGATCAGAACGCGGAATCCTTGCATAATCATATTCACAGGAAAAATTCACTTGGGTATCATCATCAGAAAGCGCAAAAAAAATTTGACTTGCGATGAGGCCCCGGGGTTGAAATTTCATCCCTTAACTTTTCGGGTGGTGTTTCTATCAGAACGCGGAATCCTTGCATAATCATATTCACAGGAAAAATTCACTCAGTTATAATCATCAAATAGCGCGAAAAAAATTTGACTTGCGATGGGGCCCTGGGGTTGAAATTTCATCCCTTAACTTTTCGGGTGGTGTTTCGATCAGAACGCGGAATCCTTGCATAATCATATTCACAGGAAAAATTCACTTGGTTATCATCATCAAATAGCGCGAAAAAAATTTGACTTGGGATGGGGCCGTGGGGTTGAAAGTTCAACCCTTAACTTTTCGGGAGGTGTTTCGATCAGAACGCGGAATCCTTGCATAATCATATTCACAGGAAAAATTCACTTGGGTATCATTATCAAATAGCGCAAAAAAAAATTGACTTGCGATGGGGCCCTGGGGTTGAAATTTCATCCCTTAACGTTTCGGGTGGTGTTTCGATCAGAACGCGGAATCCTTGCATAATCATATTCACAGGAAAAATTCACTTGGGTATCATCATCAAATAGCGCAAAAAAAATTTGACTTGCGATGGGCCCTGGGGTTGAAATTTCATCCCTTAACTTTTCGGGTGGTGTTTCGATCAGAACGCGGAATCCTTGCATAATCATATTCACAGGAAAAATTCACTTGGTTATCATCATCAAATAGCGCGAAAAAAATTTGACTTGCGATGGGGCCGTGGGGTTGAAAGTTCAACCCTTAACTTTTCGGGTGGTGTTTCGATCAGAACGCGGAATCCTTGCATAATCATATTCACAGGAAAAATTCACTTGGGTATCATTATCAAATAGCAAGGATTCCGCGTTCTGATAGAAACACCACCCGAAAAGTTAAGGGATGAAATTTCAACCCCAGGGCCCCATCGCAAGTCAAATTTTTTTCGCGCTATTTGATGATGATAACCAAGTGAATTTTTCCTGTGAATATGATTATGCAAGGATTCCGCGTTCTGATCGAAACACCACCCGAAACGTTAAGGGATGAAATTTCAACCCCAGGGCCCCATCGCAAGTCAATTTTTTTTGCGCTATTTGATAATGATACCCAAGTGAATTTTTCCTGTGAATATGATTATGCAAGGATTCCGCGTTCTGATCGAAACACCACCCGAAAAGTTAAGGGTTGAACTTTCAACCCCACGGCCCCATCGCAAGTCAAATTTTTTCGCGCTATTTGATGATGATAACCAAGTGAATTTTTCCTGTGAATATGATTATGCAAGGATTCCGCGTTCTGATCGAAACACCACCCGAAAAGTTAAGGGATGAAATTTCAACCCCAGGGCCCCATCGCAAGTCAAATTTTTTTTGCGCTATTTGATGATGATACCCAAGTGAATTTTTCCTGTGAATATGATTATGCAAGGATTCCGCGTTCTGATCGAAACACCACCCGAAACGTTAAGGGATGAAATTTCAACCCCAGGGCCCCATCGCAAGTCAATTTTTTTTGCGCTATTTGATAATGATACCCAAGTGAATTTTTCCTGTGAATATGATTATGCAAGGATTCCGCGTTCTGATCGAAACACCACCCGAAAAGTTAAGGGTTGAACTTTCAACCCCACGGCCCCATCGCAAGTCAAATTTTTTTCGCGCTATTTGATGATGATAACCAAGTGAATTTTTCCTGTGAATATGATTATGCAAGGATTCCGCGTTCTGATCGAAACACCACCCGAAAAGTTAAGGGATGAAATTTCAACCCCAGGGCCCCATCGCAAGTCAAATTTTTTTCGCGCTATTTGATGATTATAACTAAGTGAATTTTTCCTGTGAATATGATTATGCAAGGATTCCGCGTTCTGATCGAAACACCACCCGAAAAATTAAGGGTTGAACTTTCAACCCCAGGGCCCTATCGCAAGTCAAATTTTTTTTCGCGCTATTTGATGATTATAACTAAGTGAATTTTTCCTGTGAATATGATTATGCAAGGATTCCGCGTTCTGATAGAAACACCACCCGAAAAGTTAAGGGATGAAATTTCAACCCCGGGGCCTCATCGCAAGTCAAATTTTTTTTGCGCTTTCTGATGATGATACCCAAGTGAATTTTTCCTGTGAATATGATTATGCAAGGATTCCGCGTTCTGATCGAAACACCACCCGAAAAATTAAGGGTTGAACTTTCAACCCCAGGGCCCCATCGCAAGTCAAATTTTTTTCGCGCTATTTGATGATTATAACTAAGTGAATTTTTCCTGTGAATATGATTATGCAAGGATTCCGCGTTCTGATAGAAACACCACCCGAAAAGTTAAGGATGAAATTTCAACCCCGGGGCCTCATCGCAAGTCAAATTTTTTTTGCGCGATCTGATGATGATACCCAAGTAAATTTTTACTGTGAATATGATTATGCAAGGATTCCGCGTTCTGATCGAAACACCACCCGAAAAGTTAAGGGTTGAACTTTCAACCCCACGGCCCCATCGCAAGTCAAATTTTTTTCGCGCTATTTGATGATGATAACCAAGTGAATTTTTCCTGTGAATATGATTATGCAAGGATTCCGCGTTCTGATCGAAACACCACCCGAAAAGTTAAGGGATGAAATTTCAACCCCAGGGCCCCATCGCAAGTCAAATTTTTTTTGCGCTATTTGATGATGATACCCAAGTGAATTTTTCCTGTGAATATGATTATGCAAGGATTCCGCGTTCTGATCGAAACACCACCCGAAACGTTAAGGGATGAAATTTCAACCCCAGGGCCCCATCGCAAGTCAATTTTTTTTTGCGCTATTTGATAATGATACCCAAGTGAATTTTTCCTGTGAATATGATTATGCAAGGATTCCGCGTTCTGATCGAAACACCACCCGAAAAGTTAAGGGTTGAACTTTCAACCCCACGGCCCCATCGCAAGTCAAATTTTTTTCGCGCTATTTGATGATGATAACCAAGTGAATTTTTCCTGTGAATATGATTATGCAAGGATTCCGCGTTCTGATCGAAACACCACCCGAAAAGTTAAGGGATGAAATTTCAACCCCAGGGCCCCATCGCAAGTCAAATTTTTTTCGCGCTATTTGATGATTATAACTAAGTGAATTTTTCCTGTGAATATGATTATGCAAGGATTCCGCGTTCTGATCGAAACACCACCCGAAAAATTAAGGTTGAACTTTCAACCCCAGGGCCCTATCGCAAGTCAAATTTTTTTCGCGCTATTTGATGATTATAACTAAGTGAATTTTTCCTGTGAATATGATTATGCAAGGATTCCGCGTTCTGATAGAAACACCACCCGAAAAGTTAAGGGATGAAATTTCAACCCCGGGGCCTCATCGCAAGTCAAATTTTTTTTGCGCTTTCTGATGATGATACCCAAGTGAATTTTTTCCTGTGAATATGATTATGCAAGGATTCCGCGTTCTGATCGAAACACCACCCGAAAAATTAAGGGTTGAACTTTCAACCCCAGGGCCCCATCGCAAGTCAAATTTTTTTTCGCGCTATTTGATGATTATAACTAAGTGAATTTTTCCTGTGAATATGATTATGCAAGGATTCCGCGTTCTGATAGAAACACCACCCGAAAAGTTAAGGGATGAAATTTCAACCCCGGGGCCTCATCGCAAGTCAAATTTTTTTTGCGCGATCTGATGATGATACCCAAGTAAATTTTTACTGTGAATATGATTATGCAAGGATTCCGCGTTCTGATCGAAACACCACCCGAAAAATTAAGGGTTGCACTTTCAACCCCAGGGCCCCATCGCAAGTCAAATTTTTTTCGCGCCATTTGATAATTATAACCAAGTGAATTTTTCCTGTGAATATGATTATGCAAGGATTCCGCGTTCTGATCGAAACACCACCCGAAAAGTTAAGGGATGAAATTTCAACCCCAGGACCCCATCGCAAGTCAAATTTTTTTCACGCTATTTGATGATGATAACCAAGTCAGTTTTTTCTGTGAATATGATTATGCAAGGATTCCGCGTTCTGATCGAGACACCACCCGAAAAGTTAAGGGTTGAAATTTCAACCCCAGGGCCCCATCGCAAGTCAAATTTTTTTCGCGCTATTTGATGATGATAACCAAGTTAATTTTTCCTGTGAATATGATTATGCAAGGATTCCGCGTTCTGATAGAAACACCACCCGAAAAGTTAAGGGATGAAATTTCAACCCCAGGGCCTCATCGCAAGTCAAATTTTTTTTGCGCGATCTGATGATGATACCCAAGTAAATTTTTACTGTGAATATGATTATGCAAGGATTCCGCGTTCTGATCGAAACACCACCCGAAAAGTTAAGGGATGAAATTTTAACCCCAGGGCCCCATCGCAAGTCAATTTTTTTTTGCGCTTTCTGATGATGATACCCAAGTGAATTTTTCCTGTGAATATGATTATGCAAGGATTCCGCGTTCTGATCGAAACACCACTCGAAAAGTTAAGGGTTGAACTTTCAACCCCAGGGCCCCATCGCAAGTCAAATTTTTTTCGCGCTATTTGATGATGATAACCAAGTGAATTTTTCCTGTGAATATGATTATGCAAGGATTCCGCGTTCTGATCGGAACACCACCTGAAAAATTAAGGGATGAAATTTCAACCCCAGTTCCCCATCGCAAGTCAAATTTTTTTTGCGCTATTTGATGATGATACCCAAGTGAATTTTGCTGTGAATATGATTATGCAAGGATTCCGCGTTCTGATCGAAACACCACCCGAAAAGTTAAGGGATGAAATTTCAACCCCAGGGCCCCATCGCAAGTCAAATTTTTTTTGCGCTATTTGATGATGATACCCAAGTGAATTTTTCCTGTGAATATGATTATGCAAGGATTCCGCGTTCTGATCGAAACACCACCCGAAAAGTTAAGGGATGAAATTTCAACCCCAGGGCCCCATCGCAAGTCAAATTTTTTTGCTCTGTTCAAGTAGTATACGTCGTCAGGATTCTTTCCCTCCAATGTGGTAATGCAAGGAGCTCTTCCTCATATCGGCATCTTCAAGTTCACGAGAAATTAATAAAACGAGTCCGGTGCGAATATGAATGTTCATATCGACTTTTTTTTGTCGTAAAATCGTCTATTCAAAATAAAAAATACGCGTTTTACTTATTATTCCCCCATTTAATCAACCTAACTTCGAATTCCTATGAGAAAACAGAAGGAACACCGGACGCCACTGACTTGGGCGTTCGGGTGTTTCCGTAAATTTCGGCCGCTATCTTTGGCCGCTCTATTCACACCGGTATACCATATGATATATGTATATGCAATGTACGATCTAAACACTCTCAAGCAATTCAAAAATGGTTGTAACGGAGAGTTTATTGCTTTTCCATATATTGGAAACTCTATCAAAATATGAAAGTGTTTTTTACACCGACATCTATCGGACTGGAAGGAAGTACGAATCATTTCCAATCTCAATGAATCTCAGGAAATATGATAGATTTGGACTGGTTCCCCAATAGATCTATTGCGCAAATAATCTTGATCTATCAAATGCCAATTTTCGGCTATTTATGATATCCGAAACGATTTGTACTTCCTTCCAGGCCGATAGATGTCACTATAAACGCGGTTCCAAAATTTCTACGGACTTTCCCATCTATATTAGTATTTATCTATGTCCAGATATCGACAGACGCTATTAAGTCAAAATTGATTGACATGGAACCAGAGAAAAGTTACGTAGACAGTGCGTTGATCAGTACGCATACGCAAAGTCATCAACGTAGACATTTCGATAAATTTAATTCTATGGTAAAGAAAAATGGCAGTACGTCAGGTAGCAGCACTGGAAACCTCAATGCACAAGCGCAGAAGTCAAACGTCAAGACTGTCAATGTGAAGTGTTATAATTGTAAACAAATTGGTCATTACAGGAATCAGTGCAGAAAACAGATTCCAAACAGAAGAAATGATGAAAGAAAGCAAACAAATGCATTTAATACGATCCTTTTTGATGGAAATTTCAATAAAGACGATTGGTTCATCGATTCAGGTGCTAGCTCGCACATGACAGCTCATAAAGATTGGATTATAGATCCAGATTACAATTGCTCGAAAGAAATCATTGTTGCTGATCAGAATAAACTCCCAGTTTTATGTTCTGGAAATGTAAAAATAGTTACTCTTACTGAACAATGTGAATATGATGTCACAATTGAGGATGTTTGGTGTGTTTCCCAGTTTGACAACAAACCTGCTTTCAGTGAGTCAACTCATTCGAAAAGGTAACAAGGTCAATTTTACTCTCAATGGTTGTGAAATATACAACAAGAAAGATATTCTCGTTGCTACTGCAACAGCCGTAAATGGAGTTTACAAGCTGAACGTTCCTTGTCGCTTGGTTGCTACAGTTGTGGAATCAGAAATTTGGCATCGAAGGTTAGGACATGTGAACAACCTTTATCTGGATAAAATGGAGAATGCTGCAGATGGGATAAAGTTAAAGAAGAAAACAAAGATAACTAAGATGAATTGCACTATTTGTTGTGAAGGAAAACAAAGCCGTTTGCCGTTTCCTCATGAAGAATACAAAGAGAGAGTTGAAAATATGTTGAACAGAAGAATAAAAATATTGAGAAGTGACAATGGCAAAGAATTTTGCAACCTGGCATTTGAAGAATATTTGAAGAAGAAGGGTATAATACATCAGAGGACGAATCCTTATACGCCCGAGCAAAATGGATTGAGCGAGAGGATGAATAGGGCAATAGTGGAGAAGGCTAGATGTCTCCTATATGAAGCTAACCTGGAAAAGAGATTTTGGGCAGAAGCAGTAAATACTGCTGTTTATTTGCTGAACAGGGCAGTAAAAATCAAATTTGAATTACCGTACTCCATATGAGTTATGGACAGGTACCAAACCTGATTTGAGACACATCAGGATATTTGGAAGTACAGTGATGACACATTCCCAGAGAAAAAGGGCGTAAGTGGGACAGAAAAACTAATAAATGTATTCTTGTAGGTTTCTCAGAAGATGTCAAAGGATATAGAATATACAACCCCAGTTCAAAATCAATTACAACGAGTAGAGATGTTGTCATTATAGAAGATACGAAACAGTCCGAGAGCCTGATTGAGATTGAGAAAAAGGAAGAGATTGAGAGGGGATCGTTATTGGTAGATGAACAATCAAATGGTGAAAGAACTACTCAACAACTTGAGGAAGCAGAAGCTGAAACAGTTGACGACGATGATGTGACAGACCAAGAGGAAGATATCAATACAAGAAAAGTTTTACCAGTTCGGGAAAGAAGACCACCAGAAATATTTGGTTTTTCGAATCTATGCTTAGAAGATGAAGACAGGGAAGAAGTGAATGAAATCTTGATTGAAGAAGCACTTCAAGGGCCAGAACGAGATCATTGGGAACAAGCTGTTCGCGAGGAGCTGGAAAGTTTCGCTGAGAATAATGCATGGGAACTAGTGGACCCTCCAGTAGATGGAACCATTGTGAAGTGTAAGTGGGTGCTAAGAAAGAAAATTGATAACGAAAACAAAGTGCGATATCGTGCGCGATTAGTAGCAAAAGGTTGCTCGTAAAAATATGGAGTAGACTATGATGAAACTTTTTCACCCGTAGTTAGACATAGTACTCTTAGATTGCTGTTTGCATTATCTGTTCAATTAGATTTGAAGATCACTCATCTTGATGTAAAAACTGCCTTTTTAAATGGAGATTTGAATGAAATCATTTATATGCAAAAACCAAATGACTTTACTCAAAATTCAGGTGATAAATATAAAGTACTCAAGCTAAAGAAAGCTATATATGGTCTAAAACAGGCCTCTAGGGCATGGCATAAAAAGATTGACGAATTTTTCTTAAGTAATGGCTATGAAAAGTCAAAGTTGGAGCCATGTTTATACTCAAAAATTGATGATAATATGAAAGTTATTGTTACAGTATATGTTGACAATTTTTTTGTCTTTTCTAATAATATTCACGAAACAGAGAAATTGAAAGATTTAATGAGTAGTAATTTCAGGATAAAGGATTTAGGCATAGTAAAGCAATGTTTAGGAATGAGAGTTCAAATTGATGAGAAAAATAACTGTTTAACTTTAGATCAAGAAAGATATATTGATGAATTATTGTATAGGTTTGACATGGCAGATTCTAAAACTGTTGACACTCCGATTGAAATGAAATTGAAGTTAAAAAAATGTATTGATCAAAAGGGTAACAACCGATTTCAACAATTAACAGGTAGTTTGATGTATTTGGCGGTTCTCACAAGACCAGATAAAATGTTTTCTGTTTCTTATTTGAGTCAATTCAACAATTGTAATAATGATGAACATTTAGCTTATGCCAAAAGAATTTTAAGATATTTGAAAAGTACTAAAAATTTTGGATTAAAATTTATGAAAGAGGAAAACTCAGATATAGAAGGTTTTGTTGATGCCGATTGGGCAAATAATTTTGATAGAAAATCGTTTACAGGTTATTGTTTTATGTTGTCTGGTTCATTAATATCATGGTGTAGTAGAAAGCAGAAAAACGTAACGTTATCTAGTACAGAATCAGAATATGTTGCTATTTCAGAGTGTTGTGAAGAATTATTCTATCTAAGAAATTTACAATATGAAATAACAAAAAGAATTTACATTGTCAATTTTTATAATGACAGTCAAAGTGCCCAAAAATTGTTAAAAAATTCTGCATTTCACTGTAGAACGAAACATGTAGATGTGAGATATCATTATTGCAGGAAATGTTTAATGATAAAGTTTTTGATATTATTTATAAGTCAACCTCAGAAATGCCTGCAGATATATTTACAAAGGGTTTAAATTCTTCTAAACATTACAAATTTCTGAAATTGATGGTATAACTGAGTTGAATTAGGGAAATATTTTGAGTGGGGATGTTGTTTATGCAAAATATTTTATTTATATTTTTATACATTTATGTCACTCTATGATATGTTGATAGTATGTTCTATGATATGACACATACAGACATGCGTGTAATCGTTGAGAGAATAAAGTTAGTCGTTGAGAAAACGTAGTTTGAATCACAGTTCGAATCCATATAACAGTACTACGTACCGAGTTTAATTGTGCTCCGTTGAGGACATTTGGTGAAAACTTCGTCCACTTGCAGAGGGAGCCAGGGGATGAAATTTTACCCCCTGGCTCCCTATGCAAGTGGACAAACTTTTCACCACATGTTCGAATCCATATAACAGTACTACGTACCGAGTTTAATTATGCTCCGTTGAGGACTTTCCGAGATATCGAATTTTTCAAAATAAGGGATGAAATTTCACCCCCTGGCTCCCTCTACAAGTGGACGAAATTTTCACCAAATGTTCGAATCGATATAACAGTACTACGTACCGAGTTTAATTGTGCTCCGTTGAGGACATTTGGTGAAAATTTTATCCACTTGCAGAGGGAGCCAGGGGATGAAATTTTACCCCCTGGGTCCCTATGCAAGTGGACAAAATTTACCGGTGTGAAGTTAGCGCCACTTTTCACGGAGATAGCGGCCGTTTCACCAGTGGCGTCGGGTGAAATAAAATGTATCACAACTTTTTACTGGAACCAAGTAGCGATCTGAAATTTATAAGATATCTTTTTCGAGTAATTTCCAATATTATACCAAAAAATTAGATTTTTTTTTTCACTCGGAACAATAAAAAAAAAACCCTCAAAAAAACCAGACATTATGATTAATTAGAAATAACCGGAGAAAATGGCCTCTACAGATGAAACTCACAGAATAGGTTTTTTATGATGTGAAGAACTAGTGTTATCAATTTCATTTCCTTCGGAAGGGGCTGAGGGGTGGAAATCGACACCGCCTCCAACAATCCTATTGTCATCAGGAAATACCGAAAAAAATGGCCTCTACGAATGAAACTTTCAGGAAACGTTTATTATGATCTAAAAAACGAGTGATATCAATTTCATTTCTTTCGGAAGGGGCTGAGAGGTGGAAATCGACACCGCCGCCTCCCACAAACCTATTATCATCAGGGAAATACCGAAGAAAATGGCCTCTACAGATGAAACTCACAGAATAGGTTCTTTATGATCTGAAGAACCAGTGTTATTGATTTCATTTCCTTCGGAAAGGCTGAGGGGTGGATATCGACACCGCCGCCTCCAAATATCATATTGTCATCAGGGAAATACCGAAGAAAATGGCCTCTACAAATGAAACTTTCAGGAAACGTTTATTATGATCTAAGAAACGAGTGATATCAATTTCAACTCCTTCGGAAGGGGCTGAGGGGTGGAAATTGACACCGCCTCCAACAATCCTATTGTCATCAGGGAAATACCGAAGAGAATGGCCTCTACAGATGAAACCCACAGAATAGGTTCTTTATGATCTGAAGAACCAGTGTTATTAATTTCACTTCCTTCGAAAGGGGCTGAGGGGTGGATATCGACACCGCCGCCTCCAACAATCATATTGTCATCAGGGAAATACCCAAGAAAATGGCCTCTACAAATGAAACTCTCATGAAAGGTTTATTATGATCTAAGGAACGAGTGATATCAATTTCAACTCCTTCGGAAGGGGCTGAGGGTGGAAATCGACACCGCCTCCAACAATCCTATTATCATCAGAGAAATACCGAAGAAAATGGCCTCTACAGATGAAACACACAGAATAGGTTCTTAATGATCTGAAGAACCAGTGTTATCAATTTCATTTCCTTCGGAAGGGGCTGAGGGGTGGATATCGACACCGCCGCCTCCAACAATCATATTGTCATCAGGGAAATACCGAAGAAAATGGCCTCTACAAATGAAACTCTCAGAAAACGTTTATTATGATCTAAAGAACGAGTGATATCAATTTCAACTCCTTCGGAAGGGGCTGAGGGGTGGAAATCGACACCGCCTCCAACAATCCCATTATCATCAGGGAAATACCGAAGAAAATGGCCTCTACAGATGAAACTCACAGAATAGGTTCTTCATGATCTGAAGAACCAGTGTTATCAATTTCATTTCCTTCGGAAGGGGCTGAGGGGTGAAATCGACACCGCCGCCTCCCACAAACCTATTATCATCAGAGAAATACCGAAGAAAATGGCCTCTACAGATGAAACTCACAGAATAGGTTCTTTATGATCTGAAGAACCAGTGTTATTAATTTCATTTTATTCGGAAGGGGCTGAGGGGTGGATATCGACACCGCCGCCTCCAACAATCATATTGTCATCAGGGAAATACCCAAGAAAATGGCCTCTACAAATGAAACTCTCATGAAACGTTTATTATGATCTAAGGAACGAGTGATATCAATTTCAACTCCTTCGGAAGGGGCTGAGGGGTGAAATCGACACCGCCTCCAACAATCCTATTGTCATCAGGGAAATACCGAAGAAAATGGCCTCTACAGATGAAACTCACAGAATAGGTTCTTCATGATCTGAAGAACCAGTGTTATCAATTTCATTTCCTTCGGAAGGGGCTGAGGGGTGGAAATCGACACCGCCCCCTCCCACAAACCTATTATCATCAGAGAAATACCGAAGAAAATGGCCTCTACAGATGAAACTCACAGAATAGGTTCTTTATGATCTGAAGAACCAGTGTTATTAATTTCATTTCCTTCGGAAGGGGCTGAGGGGTGGATATCGACACCGCCGCCTCCAACAATCATATTGTCATCAGGAAATACCCAAGAAAATGGCCTCTACAAATGAAACTCTCATGAAACGTTTATTATGATCTAAGGAACGAGTGATATCAATTTCAACTCCTTCGGAAGGGCTGAGGGGTGGAAATCGACACCGCCTCCAACAATCCTATTGTCATCAGGAAATACCGAAGAAAATAGCCTCTACAGATGAAACTCACAGAATAGGTTCTTTATGATCTGAAGAACCAGTGTTATTAATTCCATTTCCTTCGAAAAGGGCTGAGGGGTGGAAATCGACACCGCCGCCTCCAACAATCCTATTATCATCAGGGAAATACCGAAGAAAATGGCCTCTACAGATGAAACTCACAGAATAGTTCTTTATGATCTGAAGAACCAGTGTTATTATTTTCATTTCCTTCGGAAGGGGCTGAGGGGTGGATATCGACACCGCCGCCTCCAACAATCATATTGTCATCAGGAAATACCCAAGAAAATGGCCTCTACAAATGAAACTCTCATGAAACGTTTATTATGATCTAAGGAACGAGTGATATCAATTTCACCTCCTTCGGAAGGGGCTGAGGGGTGGAAATCGACACCGCCGCCTCCCACAAACCTATTATCATCAGAGAAATACCGAAGAAAATGGCCTCTACAGATGAAACTCACAGAATAGGTTCTTTATGATCTGAAGAACCAAGTGTATTATTTTCATTTCCTTCGGAAGGGGCTGAGGGGTGGATATCGACACCCGCCCCTCCAACAATCATATTGTCATCAGGGAAATACCCAAGAAAATGGCCTCTACAAATGAAACTCTCATGAAACGTTCATAATGATCTAAGGAACGAGTGATATCAATTTCAACTCCTTCGGAAGGGGCTGAGGGGTGGAAATCGACACCGCCTCCAACAATCCCATTATCATCAGGAAATACCGAAGAAAATGGCCTCTACAGATGAAACTCACAGAATAGGTTCTTTATGATCTGAAGAACCAGTGTTATTAATTCCATTTCCTTCGAAAAGGGCTGAGGTGTGTGAAATCGACACCGCCGCCTCCAACAATCCTATTATCATCAGGGAAATACCGAAGAAAATGGCCTCTACAAATGAAACTCACAGAATAGGTTCTTTATGATCTGAAGAACCAGTGTTATTAATTTCATTTCCTTCGGAAGGGGCTGAGGGGTGGAAATCGACACCGCCTCCAACAATCCTATTATCATCAGGGAAATACCGAAGAAAATGGCCTCTACAGATGAACTCACAGAATAGGTTCTTTATGATCTGAAGAACCATTGTTATCAATTTCATTTCCTTCGGAAGGGGCTGAGGGGTGAAAATCGACACCGCCGCCTCCAACAATCCTATTATCATCAGGGAAATACCGAAGAAAATGGCCTCTACAATATATATATTTCTTTTGAATAAGAGAGCTAAAATAATACAATAAATGTTGAAACAAAAAGAACCTAAGCTGAGGTAAAAAAAGGAACGGGTACCACAACATTCTTCGTATGATACTATAGTATCATACGATACTTTCATCACCAGTATCATACGATACTATAGAGCCAGGGGAAAAAACCTCAGCCGAAAAAACCTGTCTCCCCGTTTAAAAAAATAAAATAAAATTGTTGTATCTGAATATTCTATATAGAAGGACATCACGATCAGCGGACGGCTCTTCGGAGGAAGGATTTCCAAACACAAACTCCAACCTGAAAATAAAAAAAGCCAGAACAGCAAGAGAATTCAATTTATACTTCATCAAATTGATCTGAAATTTTCAACCCATTGCAAAAATGAGTTTGATATATTGCGAGGGGTCTCTCACTGACCAAAATGTGTACACTAAATTGCCTCTTCGAGAAAAAATTCCCCTAATTACCCCCAAAATTGCCTCATTGCCTTCTCATTTCCTCTCATTTCCCCTCATTGCCTTCTCATTTCCTCTCATTTCCCCTCATTACCTCTCATTTCCTCTCATTGCCTTTTCATTTCCCCTCATTACCTTCTCATTTCCCTTCATTGCCTCCTCATTACCTCTCATTTCCTTCTTATTATCTCTCATTACTTTCTTATTTCTCTTTGTAAATGTCTTGTCGAATAGATTAATTTTTTAAATTTCATTTATTCATTTAATTTTCAAGAAAAACAAGAAAAAGTTCAGCTACGAAGTTTTGTGAAAAAATGATTAAGGACATGAAAATCGAGAAGATATTACATAACTTTTTTAGGTTTTACTATAAAATAGTTTTTAACCCTAGAATAAAGTAGATGTGCGTAAATACATGATAATATAACATAATTATGAACTTCTGCACAACCGAGCCTACAACATTTTATGAAAATAAAATATGACTAAAAATATAGGAATGGAACATAAAACATTCAAGACAAAACAAAAAGTTTTTCAAATTCCAATGAGTCTTCACTTCAATGTAATATATTTTTTCTTATGTTGATTGTATTCGTTTAGCCAAAAACGTGTAGGTATATAGGAACCCGAAAGAGAAAGTGCATCATGAATATAAAAAAAATATATATCACCATCCTGTTATGAGAGAACAACATAAGTTCGAATAATGAATCTTTAATTCACCTTTATCGAATATTAGAACTGATTCTCGAACTCGAACAATTCAATCACTCACTCAATAACACTATACTAGTACAACAACGATTTACAGAATGTGAAATTTTGGAAGCTGGGTTGCTTGGTGTCGCTTGGTGAATCCACATTAATTTGATGGTGTGCAAAATAAATATTGCCAATCAAAGTGCCCTCAATTGAAATGGGACCTATAATATGTTCGAACTTTTCCTGCCCAAACATTAACCTTTCCAGGAAATTGCGTGTGTGCCTGCCTCATTTCGTAACAGATTAATAGAAAAATTGTCATTTGGTCAATTTCCATTAATCGAACCATTATTCTAAAATTGGAGTTTATCTAATTCAAACACAAATGAGACAAATACAACTTTGTAACACGAACCGATTTTTCTCCACACTGAATATGTATAATATACTCGAAAATATACAGGGTGAGTCTTTGACTTGTACTTATATTTTAACGGGACATTCCTGAGGTCAAGAGAAACACTTTTTATCTCTAACATTTCTTCCGATTCGGCGGCTCGGTTAGAAAGATACAGGCTGTTGAAAATCCATGAAAAAATTTAATTTTCGAATATATCTCGTGAACGATTTCATAGAATGAAATGATTTTCAGAATGAAGGTTCTCATTAATGTGGCAAATCTTTTACGAATACAAAATTTAACCCACATGTTTAATTTTTTTCTTTATGACCAATATATAACCATTCCATTCCATAATTATAGCAGAAATTCTATGATCCCGACCCTTGGAAGTGAGTTGAATGCCATTTAATGAATATTTGGCCATTTTGGAAAACAAAAGTATTTTACGTGAAATTTCGTGAAATGCGCACTCTTCGAGTAATTAATGATTTTGAAAAATCTATATCAGCGAAATTAAAAAAAATGGTTACTTTGGCTGAATATAATTCTGTTCAGAAGATTCGCAGAATTAAATTTCTGCTACATTTTCTCGAAGGTTCAGGTGGAAGATCTAATCCTCAGAAAAATTTTACTGTCATATTTCCAGGGGTGGCATAGCTCATTATGAAAGTTTAAGATGGCTATATCTTTTTATCTAGGCTGAGTCAGAAAAAATGTTATACGAAAAAAGTATTTCTTTTGACCTCAACAATCTGTAGTTTTGAATTTATGTACAAGTCAAAAAATCACCTGTATATCTCGATATAGTGTATTATTGATGATTATTGGGTATTTTCGAGGGTATTTTGCAATGAAAGAATTGTATTGCATTCATTGTACTACATAATTTGTATTATTCTGATTCTCCATAGGTACCGAATTACCCCTCAAAAGCTCGACTTACCCCTCAGTTTCCACCTCGGTTTCCACTTTTTTCCTCTCATTTCCTATTCAATTCCTCTCATTTCCTCTCATTACCTCTCATTTCCTTCTCATTACCCCTCATTTCCTCTCATTGCCTCTCATTGCCTTCTCATTTCCCCTCATACCTCTCATTTCCCCCTCATTACCCCTTAAGTGTACACACAAATTTCCCCAGTGGGAGACCCCTCGGATATATTGTGTATGGCTCTAATGCCATCTTGGAATTTATAAAATCGAACAATTATTAATTAGGTGTTCAACTGTTTCCTCTGATTCACCACATTCACAATTAGGACTATCAACCGAATTCCACTTGAAAAGCATGCTGTTGGTACGACCATGACCTGTTCTTATTCGATTAAGAAGGACCATATTCTCCTGGGAAGGTTAAAACCAGGAACTTTATTCGATGGAACAGATATTAGATCTTTATTAGATAAAGAACATACATCCCATTCGGATTTCCAAATTTCGTTGTAGCTGAAGTTTCGAATTCAGAAAGTTATTCGACCAAATAGGTTTACGAGATTTCAGTCTTGGAATTCTATTTTCTGGAACGTAGGAAAGTATCGGAAAAGAATTCGGAAATGAATTGAATTTATATCCAAGAATTCCAAGTTGCAGACTGTCTTCGAATATGGGGAGGAACTATATTCGATAGCACTGGTAGCCATTGAATAGGTGTAGATCGGATGTTCCAGTAATTATTCTCATTGAAAAATTGAGCTGTGCATCGATTTTCTGAACATGAACACTATTGAGCCAAACAGGGCAACAATATTCAGCGTGGAAAAAACCAGGGCAAGGGCTGCTGTGCGAAGTGTAGTCGGGTCAGCACCCCATGACGTACCAGCAAGTTTCTGTAGAATGTTATTTCTCGTTTTTAGTTTCATTCGTAAGTCATCCTCTACAGATGAAACTCACAGAATAGGTTCTTTATGATCTGAAGAACCAGTATTATCAATTTCATTTCCTTCGGAAGGGGCTGAGGGGTGGAAATCGACACCGCCTCCAACAATCCTATTGTCATCAGGGAAATACCGAAAAAAAGGGCCTCTACAGATTATAAAGAACCTATTCTGTGAGTTTCATCTGTAGAGGCTATTTTCTTCGGTATTTCCCTGATGATAATAGGATTGTTGAAGGCGGCGGTGTCGATTTCCACCCCTCAGCCCCTTCCGAAGGAAATGAAATTGATATCACTCGTTCCTTAGATCATAATAAACGTTTCCTGAGAGATTCATTTGTAGAGGCCATTTTCTTCGGTATTTCCCTGATGACAATATGATTGTTGGAGGCGGCGGTGTCGATATCCACCCCTCAGCCCCTTCCTAAAAAATGAAATTGATATCACTCGTTTCTTAGATCATAATAAACGTTTCCTGAAAGTTTCATTCGTAGAGGCCATTTTCTTCGGTATTTCCCTGATGACAATAGGATTGTTGGAGGCGGTGTCGATTTCCACCCCTCAGCCCCTTCCGAAGGAAACGAAATTGATAACACTAGTTCTTCACATCATAAAAAATCTATTCTGTGAGTTTCATTTGTAGAGGCCATTTTCTTCGGTATTTCCCTGATGACAATAGGATTGTTGTAGGCGGTGTCGATTTCCACCCCTCAGCCCCTTCCGAAGGAAATGAAATTAATAACACTGGTTCTTCACATCATAAAGAACCTTTTCTGTGAGTTTCATCTGTAGAGGCCATTTTCTTCGGTATTTCCCTGATGATAATAGGATTGTTGGAGGCGGTGTCGATTTCCACCCCTCAGCCCCTTCCGAAGGAAATGAAATTAATAACACTGGTTCTTCAGATCATAAAGAACCTATTCTGTGAGTTTCATTTTTAGAGGCTATTTTCTTCGGTATTTCCCTGATGACAATAGGATTGTTGGAGGCGGTGTCGATTTCCACCCCTCAGCCCCTTCCGAAGGAGTTGAAATTGATATCACTCGTTCCTCAGATCATAATGAACGTTTCATGAGAGTTTCATTTGTAGAGGCCATTTTCTTGGTATTTTCCTGATGACAATATGATTGTTGGAGGCGGCGGTGTCGATATCCACCCCTCAGCCATTTCCGAAGGAAATGAAATTAATAACACTGGTTCTTCAGATCATAAAGAACCTATTCTGTGAGTTTCATCTGTAGAGGCCATTCTCTTCGGTATTTCCCTGATGACAATAGGATTGTTGGAGGCGGTGTCAATTTCCACCCCTCAGCCCCTTCCGAAGGAGTTGAAATTGATATCACTCGTTTCTTAGATCATAATAAACGTTTCCTGAAAGTTTCATTTGTAGAGGCCATTTTCTTCGGTATTTCCCTGATGACAATATGATATTTGGAGGCGGCGGTGTCGATATCCACCCCTCAGCCCCTTCCGAAGGAAATGAAATCAATAACACTGGTTCTTCAGATCATAAAGAACCTATTCTGTGAGTTTCATCTGTAGAGGCCATTTTCTTCGGTATTTTCCCTGATGATAATAGGTTTGTGGGAGGCGGCGGTGTCGATTTCCACCTCTCAGCCCCTTCCGAAAGAAATGAAATTGATATCACTCGTTTTTTAGATCATAATAAACGTTTCCTGAAAGTTTCATTCGTAGAGGCCATTTTTTTCGGTATTTCCCTGATGACAATAGGATTGTTGGAGGCGGTGTCGATTTCCACCCCTCAGCCCCTTCCGAAGGAAATGAAATTGATAACACTAGTTCTTCACATCATAAAAAACCTATTCTGTGAGTTTCATCTGTAGAGGCCATTTTCTTCGGTTATTTCTAATTAATCATAATGTCTGGTTTTTTTGAGGGTTTTTTTTTTATTGTTCCGAGTGAAAAAAAAATCTAATTTTTTGGTATAATATTGGAAATTACTCGAAAAAGATATCTTATAAATTTCAGATCGCTACTTGGTTCCAGTAAAAAGTTGTGATACATTTTATTTCACCCGACGCCACTGGTGAAACGGCCGCTATCTCCGTGAAAAGTGGCCGGTAACTTCACACCGGTACAAAATTTTCACCACATGTTCGAATTCATATAACAGTACTACGTACTGAGTTTAGTTGTGCTCCGTTGAAGACTTTCCGAGATATCGAATTTTTCAAAATAAGGGATGACATTTCACCCCCTGGCTTCCCTCTGCAAGTGGACAAACTTTTCACCACATGTTCGAATCCATATAACAGTACCACGTACCGAGTTTAATTGTGCTCCGTTTAGTATTTTCCGAGATATCGAATTTTTCAAAATAGGGGATGAAATTTCACTCCCTGGATCCCTATGCAAGTTGACGATATTTTCATCAAATGTTCGAATCGATATAATAGTCACACCTACCGAGTTTAATTGTGCTCCGTTTAGTATTCTCCGAGATATCGGATTTTTCAAAATAGGGGATGAAATTTCACCTCCTGGCTCCCTCTGCAAGTGGACAAAATTTTCACCACATGTTCGAATCCATATAACAGTACTACGTACCGAGTTTAATTGTGCTCCGTTTAGTATATTCCGAGATATCGAATTTTTCAAAATAGGGGATGATATTTCACCCCCTGGATTCCTATGCAAGTTGACGATATTTTCATCAAATGTTCGAATCGATATAATAGTCACACCTACCGAGTTTAATTGTGCTCCGTTTAGTATTTTCCGAGATATCGAATTTTTCAAAATTCCCTCTGCAAGTGGACAAAATTTTCACCACATGTTCGAATCCATATAACAGTACTACGTACCGAGTTTAATTGTGCTCCGTTGAGGACTTTCCGAGATATCGAATTTTTCAAAATAAGGGATGAAATTTCTCCCTCTGGCTCCCTCTGCAAGTGGGCGAAATTTTCACCAAATTTTCGAATCGATATAACAGTACTACGTACCGAGTTTAATTGTGCTTCGTTCAGTATCTTCCGAGATATCGAATTTTTCAAAATAGGGGATGAAATTTCACCCCCTGGCTCTATCTGCAAGTGGACGAAATTTTCACCACATTTTCGAATCCATATAACAGTACTACGTACCGAGTTTAATTGTGCTCCGTTTAGTATTTTCGGAGATATCGAATTTTTCAAAATAGGGGATGAAATTTCACCCCCTGGATCCCTATGCAAGTGGACGATATTTTCACCAAATGTTCGAATCGATATAACAGTCCTACGTACCGAGTTTAATCATGCTCCATTGAGGATTTTCCGAGATATCGAATTTTTCAAAATAGGGGATGAAATTTCACTCCCTGGATCCCTATGCAAGTTGACGATATTTTCATCAAATGTTCGAATCGATATAATAGTCACACCTACCGAGTTTAATTGTGCTCCGTTTAGTATTTTCCGAGATATCGAATTTTTCAAAATAGGGGATGAAATTTCACCCCCTGGCTCCCTCTGCAAGTAGACAAAATTTTCACCACATGTTCGAATCTATATAACAGTACTACGTACCGAAGTTTAATTGTGCTCCGTTTAGTTTCTTCCGAGATATCGGATTTTCAAAATAGGGGATGAAATTTCACCGCCTGGCTCCTCTGCAAGTGGACGAAATTTTCACCACATGTTCGAATCCATATAACAGTACTACGTACCGAGTTTAATTGTGCTCCATTTAGTATTTTCCGAGATATCGAATTTTTCAAAATAGGGGATGAAATTTCACCCCCTGGATCCCTATGCAAGTGGACGATATTTTCACCAAATGTTCGAATCGATATAACAGTCCTACGTACCGAGTTTAATCATGCTCCATTGAGGATTTTCGGAGATATCGAATTTTTCAAAATAAGGGATGAAATTTCACCCCCTTCATCCCTTTGCAAGGGAACTTAATTTCCAGGCAATATTTACATCAAAATAACAATTCCGCATGCCGAGTGTCATTATGCTCTCGTCGGATATTTTCCGTGATAATGTAATGATCCAACGAAATATTCCCTATATAGCGGATCACTGATATTTCATAACTTTCCGAAATAGCTCCGTTAAAATCAACCCTCGTTTCCTGTAGAAGTCTTTTTTAGTAGAAATTCAATAAAATTTAACATCCCTTGTTCATTATTTATGCGAATCAGCCGTGTTACACCATTCATTCTACTGCAGATCCGTACGCCACTGGACACCGCGTTCGGGCGTTTCCGACAAACGGTCTGATGGATTTGGTCTGGTAGGTTCACACCGGTCAAGTATGGATATCTGCATGTCTGGAAATTGGATCCAACATTGCAACCCGGAGTACTACTTCAGTATCTGAATAATAAAGGATTCACCAACGTTAAATGCGATAAACGATTAACTGGAATCACGAAGACCGGAAGAATATTCGTCCTTCAAGATCACTGTTCCGGCTGACAAGTTTGAATCGATGAAAAATCCAGATTTATGGCCCGAAGGTAGTAAAATAAACAATTTTTTCTTTCGTCTCAACAGAATCCGAGCTCAAGATTCGATAAAAGTTGTGTAATCATCCATCAAAATGTTCAACTTTGGGTAATTGTTTGGTTAGATTAGAACAATTTGTAAACAATATCAACTGAGCATTGGCAAAGTTCTATGGAAATTAATGCATTTCATATTGACGGTTATGAACTCGCATCAAAATATTGTAAACCGACCGGTTGCCACGGAAGATGTGCAATTTATTGTAAACAGGAGATATCGTATAGGGAGCCATAGATTAATACTATATACTTATATAGATAGGAAACTGGCCTAGTAATGGCCGGAACCGTATTTTGGCGCCATCTTTTAACCTGGAAACAATTAATATCGGTATTTGACAAAAGTCAATCGATGACACTAAAGAAAAATAGCAGAAATCTGTTTTTTCCAACCAAGCACATTTGAACGACAAGATCAAGACTCCATTACCATATGATATGCTAATGTGCGACCTTAACACTCTCAAGCAATTCAAAAATGGTTGTAACGGAGAGTTGATTGCTTTTCCATATGTTGAAAACTCTCTCAAAATATGAAAGTGCGTTTACAGTGACATCTATCGGACTGGAAGGAAGTACGAATTATTTCCAATCTCAATGAATCGCAGGAAATTTGATAGATCTGGATTGGTTTCCCAATAGATCTATTGCGCAACCAATCTTGATCTATCGAATGCCAATTTTCGGCTATTTAATGATATCCGAAACGATTTGTACTTCCTTCCAGGCCGATAGATGTCACTGTAAACACGGCTCCAAAATTTCTACGGACTTTCCTATCTATATTAGTATTTATCTATGTAGGGAGCGATCAGACTTGGTCGATCACAGCGTTCCTTATGTGTTCGAATGTTCAGCAATTGAAGCTCGCATTAATTCGATGAAGTATATAATATTATCGATATACCGTCCGAATACTTACCCCAGATGTGATGTAGAATTGTTCTTTGATAAAATGAATATTATTTTTCAGAAACTCATATCTGATAATAGTCAGTATATTATTGCGGGTGATTTTAATATGAACCTTTTATCGGATGATTCAGAAACACGGAATTTCGTCTCACTTCTGGAAGGTTTCAATGCGAAACCTACGATCCTTGATCCAACGCGAATTACGCCTTTTCATCAACGTGCATTGATAATGTACTAACCAATTTAGATGACTATGAGGTTGCTGTGATTCCATCCCCTCTATCAGATCACACGGCCCAATACTTCTCCTTCCCATGTTCATTGTCCGATTTTCGAACAGAATTTAAACTGATTCGTCTTATAAACGAATCAACAATACAAAACTTCATGAAGTTGATAACCGATGAGAAATGGGAAAATTTTCTACAAGACTATGATCAAATGGATGTTGAATCTTTGTGGGATTCGTTTTTTCACAATTACAAGCGCATTTTCGACACCTCTTTTCCTTTAATTAAAATTATGGAACGAAAATTCGTGAAAAAATACGAAGACAGATCTACACATGTGGAGGATCTCAAAAACCGCCTAGACTACCTGTTTATTCTATCTCGTTTTCATCCGGAATACCTATGCTAATATTTACAAAGAAATCAAAAAATCTTATGACAAAACTCTGAGAGCAAATAAAAGTAATTATATAAAAAAGCGTATTATATCGTCTGATAATAAATCCTAAACAGTATGGAATCCGATAAATCAATTAACAGGACGTAAGAGGAAAGATTTAAATAAACTTTTAATTTCAGACAATCCTCAACAACTTTCAAATTCGTTCAATCATCACTTTATAAATGTTGCCAATGTTCATCAATTCTGTAGCAGATTCCACAGCGGTTGTACCTAGCTCCGCTTTTTGTAACCCTAAATCATTTTATTTATTCGAGGTAACGGCAGAGGAGGTGGTGGATACTGTCAGAAAGATGAAAAATAAAGCTTCATTCGGCCATGATGAAATACCAATAACGGTTATTAAAAGATCTATCTCTATTATTGCAGAACCCTTAGCCCGCATCATAAATAAGTCTTTCAAGGATGGTGTATTTCCGAAATCCTTGAAAATAGCTATTGTGAGACCGCTTTTTAAAAAAGGAAATATCGATGATCCTAGTAATTACAGACCAATAAGCTTATTAACGTCATTTTCTAAAATTTTTGAGAAGATCTTGGTAAGTAGGCTGTTGAGTTTTTTTCACAAATCCAGAATTTTTTCAAAATGTCAACATGGGTTCGTGAAGTCCAAAAGTACGGAGACGGCACTTTTTGAGTTGACGCGGTCGATTCTTGAGGTTCTTGAGGGACGGGATGTAGCGATTGGTCTCTTCATCGACCTCTCAAAGGCTTTCGACAGCGTTGATCACATTAAGCTCTTACATAAACTCTTCTGTTGCGGAATAAGGGGTAACCAGTTGAACTTGGTTCAAAGTTATTTAAATAATAGAGTACAGAGGGTGAGAATGGAAATTAATGGGAAGAATTTTATATCCTCTGATATGCACATGAAGGTTGGTGTTCCACAGGGAGGTATTGTCGCACCAATACTATTTCTAATCTACATTAATGAGCTCCCAAACTACGTTTCAGAGAAGGTAGATGTATTTATGTACGCTGATGATGCAAATACGTTGGTGTCTGCATCTGATATACCAACAGGTACTACAACGACACAAAACACCCTGTCATCTATAGCAGACTGGTGTTCACAAAATAATCTCACCATTAACGTGGACAAAACTGAATGTGTGTTTTTTTCTACAATGCATGCAAAGTGGTCGAGGCCTGAAACTATCACTCTTCTTCATAACACCGTGAATATAGGAGACAGTACAAAATTTTTGGGTGTGATTTTGGATCAACATTTATGTTGGTTTGAACACATCGAACTATTACAGCGAAGGTTGAATTCTGTTCTCTACACACTTCGCGTTTTATTTCAGCAAGCTGACCTGGACCTACTCAAGACCGAGTATTTTACAAATTTTCACTCGATACTATCGTATGGCATTATTATTTGGGGAAACAGCTCGGATATCAATAAGATATTTATAATTCAAAAACGCGCATTGAGAGTTATGCTTCGGCTGCCTTCTAGAGCTTCATGTCGTGGGAGGTTTAAAGTCGAGGGGATATTAACAACGGTGGGACTTTACATATTCAGATGTCTTGTTTTTCTGCGAAAAAATGGTCACTACTTTAAGCAATACGAAAACTCGAATAACACTAGGAGAATGAATTTCTTTCATCTTCCGAAGAATTCTCTAACGCTGTCGCAAAGGAATGTAGAGTATATGTGTCTAAAGTTCTATAACCATCTACCGAAAAATATTCAGTCCATATCGGAAGGAAAGAAGTTCAATGACACTGTAAGAACTTTTTTGACAAAGCTTGAACCATACTCAATAACCGAGTATTTCAACTATGATTTCCAAGTCTGATCGTTCTCATGGGTCATTTTCTTCTGTTTTTTCTTGTTTATTTCATATGTATATTTAGTTTGACTAGTTTCCTTTTCGAATTGTATTCAGATTATGGAAATAAATGGTGTTATTATTATTATTATTATTATTATTCATATGTTCTTTTACCCGGTGGTAAGAATTTTGAAGCATCCTTTTGTTTCAGGATGATCCAGAGATTAGCGCTAACTATGCGCTGGCTTCCTTGTACGGCAGGATAATCGAAAATTTGTTTTTAAGGTGAGTAGCCTGTTTCAAATGACTGCATACCAAAGAGAGGAGAATTTAGATTCGGTTAATATATAATATATATTTTGATTATATTATGGTATCTTGATACCGAATCTGTTTTGTTTTTGTTTGCATTGCTTCGATAAGAACGAACTTGGCTCTATGAAATGAAACACTAAACAACGCTCCGGGCTCTTTATCTTATTGTATCACGATTAATTTTGTTTTTTTTTTTAGAAAAATCTGGGTTGTCTGAAATAGTTTCAATAGATATGAACTATTATTATTGTCAGTTTAAATATAATTTATAATAACATTGAAGAACTTAGCAGTTTGTTGCATTGGTTTAGGCTTTCGCGGCCATCGTTCAATGTCACCTGTTCTTTCGAGCATATAAGCGTCGGGGGATTAGTTCTCGACGTTTCGCCACTTCGAGTGTCTGGAATCTTCAGGAGATATTTCAGGAGATGTTCTCGCTGAAATGAACCGCCTGAGTATGTATATTTCCTGAAGATGCCAGACACTCGAACTGGCAAAAAGTCGAAAACTAATCCACGTCGACGGCCGAAATGCTCGAAAGAACAGGTATCAACATTAGCAGTTTGTATTTCTGCTTTCCTTTGGTCTTCTGTAGAATCAATTACTTGATTCAATTCTGCCCTCCGAGCCCTTGGATATTTATCATTGAAATTCCTTTATATCTCTATAAGAAAGGTACCTTTATCATTTAGATTTCTGGTCATGTTTCCATCCATAAGTGTTTCTCTGAACGATGTATCTGCGTAGTTTTGGCCTCACAACTTTCGGTGTCCCAGCCGCATTCAGGATTGCCCTCCATCATTCACAATTTTGTGCTTTTGTTTTCCACTGCTGAACTCCAATTCTAGACATCCCTTCATCCCTTTCTGGGTCAGCCTACACATAGATCTTTTGCTATCGGTTCTCTCGAAGAATGGTGTTTTCATCAAACCGTGGTCTCCTGACCTCATTACATGACAGCTTTCATGTGTCTCCAATGTATTTGGGTTCCCTTGTTCAATAGGTTTTTTTAATCGAAAAAAATAACAATTGTAGATACAAAAGTATCGGGAAAGGTAATGGAAAACAAAAATCTATATAACGATTTTATTGTTACCCGTTTCGTAATCACGACAGGATCCACATCCTCAACAAAAAAAAAACTGAAAAACAATATAATTAATCACGATA
Organism: Hippodamia convergens; assembly: GCA_038502775.1. Lineage (NCBI taxonomy): Eukaryota > Metazoa > Arthropoda > Insecta > Coleoptera > Coccinellidae > Hippodamia > Hippodamia convergens. Next base: position 97,948,012 of record CM076607.1, read on the forward strand.
AAGCAACAGAAGCACAGTCAGCAATAAAAAGCTACGGATACGAAAATTGGAGCTCCCAAATAGGAGAACAAACGAGAACTTCTATTGTTCAGTAATAATGAGAGTTGTCAAAAGTTTAAAGCGAGAGAGAACAGTTTCATTTCATACAGCACTCGCCGAAATACATGTAACATATTATAACATTCTAGTAATTAGAATGGCGTCAGTGAATTCCTCTCGAATTCTAGAAAAATCTGCATTAGCATCATCTAGACTGTTGTCTCAAAAATACAAACCATAAATGCAATCTATCATATCAAATACAAAAAATTAAGTAAAATCACAGGGTTTGACAATCAGAAAATAACACTCGGGAAGATAAAACTGTGATCCATCCAAAATACAAATGCACAAAAAAGAACGTTTATCAGCAATTTAGCTCAAAGCCTCGCTCAAAGCGTATTCAAACAAAGTATCAGGAAAGTTCACCTGCGAGTTTGTCAATAAATCAGGATTGTGTGATTCACGGATTTTTAAAATTTTCAGGTTATTAAAAAATGGGGGAAATTATTACAGTTGCTATTTATTTATCTATCAAAATATTTTATGGAAAGTCTGCATTTTCTTATTGTTTTTTTAGAGTTTCCTCTCCCAGTCTCTGAATCAAAAATTAAATCAAAATTAGTTCACAAGTTGCACGCAGGGGCCTTTTTTCTATTATTGAAATAAAAGAGTCGGCTTTTGTTTAATTGTAGAATTTTCTTGACTTGATGCATTACTCGTAAAAGAGGAAATCTGATAAGAAGATTTTTTGGTGACTACTTACTCCTGTATGCGAGGGTTTCATGTAAATAGAGACGGATTTTCGAGGTTCCTGATAGTTAAATCCAAGTTCCACTAATAATACAACTGAACTCCCATTCTGAATTCGATGTAAGGATGAATGCTGTTGATGTTAGACAAATTTAATCGAGACCGGTGTGAAGTTAGCGGCCACTTTTCTCGGAGATAGCGGCCGTTTCACCAGTGGCGTTGGGTGAAATATAATGTATCACAACTTTTGACTGGAACCAAGTAGCGATCTAAAATTTATAAGATATCTTTTTGGAGTAATTTCCAATATTATACCAAAATATTAGATATTTTTTCACACGGAACAATGAAAAAAGCCCTAAAAAAAAACAAAAATTATGATTATTCGGAAATAACCGAAATGGCCTCTAAAAATGAAACTTTCAGGAAACGTTTATTATGATTCAAGGAACGAGTGTTATCAATCTCATCTCCTCCGGAAGGGGCAGAGGGGTGTGAATCGTCACCGCCTCCAACAATCCTACTGTCATTGAGAAAACACCGAAGAAAATGGCCGCTACAAATGAAATTTTCAGGGAACGTTTATTTTGATCCAAAAAACTAGTGTTATCAATCTCATCTCCTTCGGAAGGGGCTGAGGGGTGGATATTGACACCGCCGCCTTCAACATTCCTGCTGTCATTGGGAAAACACCGAAGAAAATGGCCTCTACAGATGAAACTCACAGAAAGACTTTTTAATGATCTGAAGAACCAGTGTTATCAATCTCATTTCCTTCGGAAGTTTCATTTGTAGAGGCCATTTTCTTTGGTATTTTCCCAATGAAAATAGGATTGTTGAAGGCGGCGTTGTCGATATCCACCCCTCAGCCCCTTCCGCAGGATATGAGATTGATAACACTCGTTCCTTAGATCATAATAAACGTTTTCTGAAAGTTTCATTTGTAGAGGCCATTTTCTTCGGTGTTTTCCTAATGACAATAGGATTGTTGCTGGAGGCGGTGACGATTTACACCCCTCTGCCCCTTCCGAAGGAGATGAGTGTGATAATACTCGTTCCTCAGATCATAATAAACGTTTTCTGAAAGTTTCATTTGTAGAGGCCATTTTCTTCGGTATTTTCCTAATGACAATAGGATTGTTGGAGGCGGCGGTGTCGATTTTCACCCCTCAGCCCCTTCCGAAGGAAATGAAATTGATATCACTCGTTCCTTAGATCATAATAAACGTTTCCTGAAAGTATCATTCGTAGAGGCCATTTTCTTCGGTATTTCCCTGATAATAATAGGATTGTTGGCGGCGGTGTCGATATCCAGCCCTCAGCCTCTTCCGAAGGAAATGAAATTAATAACACTGGTTCTTCAGATCATAAAGAACCTATTCTGTGAGTTTCATCTGTAGAGGCCATTTTCTTCGGTATTTCTCTGATGATAATAGTATTGTTGAAGGCGGCGGTGTCGATTTCCACCCCTCAGGCCCTTCCGAAGGAAATGAGATTAATAACACTCGTTCCTTAGATCATAATAAACCTTTCCCGAAAGTACCGGTGTGAACTTGGCAGACTGTTTTCAGAGGCCTCCAGCGGCCAGTTTGGCGAAAGCAGGATCAGTGGCGTGCAGGCCGATAGAAAATGATTAACTGAAATCGGTGAAAATTCGATATCTCCGAGATTATCTGTTGAAGCATATTGGTTTTCGTGTGCTAGATTATATTTCCAATATCGATATAACCAAAAGACGAAGGACTTCCCGTGGGATCACGGGCTTGTTTTTTTCAACCCATAACATTGAAACATTTATTCTCGGAAACTATTCTTCGGAACATACAGATGTTGCTTGTGGGTTAATCATATCGATACTAATTACCACAGAGAAAATTATCGACTTCCCGTGGGACGAAGGGGTTATTTTTTCAATCCATACAATTGAAAAATTTATATCTCGGAAACAATTTTTCAGAACACATACAGATTTTACATGTGCGTTGATCATATCGATACTCATTACCACTGAAAAAATTATCGACTTCCTGTGGGACGGAGGGGTTGTGTTTTCAACCCCTGACATTGAAAAATTCATATATCGGAAGCTATTCTTCGGAACACATACAGATTTTGTATGTGGATTCATCATGTCGAACCTAAATAGCACTGAAAAAATTATACCGGTGTGAACCTACCAGACCAAATCCATCAGACCGTTTGTCGGAAACGCCCGAACGTGGTGTACAGTGGTGTACGGATCTGTAGTAAGATGAACACGGCTGATTCGACCGGTGCGAACCTACCAGACCAAATCCATCAGACCGTTTGCCGGAAACGCCCGAACGCGGTGTCCAGTGGCGTACGGATCTGCAGTAAGATGAATGGTGTAACACGGCTGATTCGCATAAATAATGAACAAGGGATGTCAAATTTTATTGAATTTCTATTGAAAAAAAGACTTCTACAGGAAACGAGGGTTGATTTTAACGGAGCTATTTCGGAAAGATATGAAATATCAGTGACCCGCTATATAGGGAATATTTCGTTGGATCATTACATTATCACGGAAAATATCCGACGAGAGCATAATGACACTCGGCATGCGGAATTGTTATTTTGATGTAAATATTGCCTGGAAATTTCGTTCCCTTGCAAAGGGATCCGGGGGTGAAATTTCATCCCTTATTTTGAAAAATTCGATATCTCGGAAAATCCTCGATGGAGCACAATTAAACTCGGTAGGTACGTAGTACTGTTATATGGATTCGAACATGTGGTGAAAATTTTGTCCACTTGCAGAGGGAGCCAGGGGGTGAAATTTCATCCCCTATTTTGAAAAATTCGATATCTCGGAAAATACTAAACGGAGCACAATTAAACTCGGTACGTAGTACTGTTATACCGATTCGAACATTTGGTGAAAATTTCGTCCACTTGCAGAGGGAGCCAGGGGGTGAAATTTCATCCCCTATTTTGAAAAATTTGATATCTCGGAAAATACTAAACGGAGCACAATTGAACTCGGTACGTAGTACTGTTATATCGATTCGAACATGTGGTGAAAATTTTGTCCACTTGCAGAGGGAGCCAGGGGGTGAAATTTCATCCCTTATTTTGAAAAATTCGATATCTCGGAAAATCCTCAATGGAGCATAATCAAACTCGGTACGTAGGACTGTTATATCGATTCGAACATGTGGTGAAAATTTTGTCCACTTGCAGAGGGATCCAGGGGGTGAAATTTCATCCCCTATTTTGGAACCGGTGTGAACTTGGCAGACTGTTTCCAGCGGCCTCCAGCGGCCAGTTTGGCGAAAGCACCCGAACGGCGGGATCAGTGGCGTGCAGGTCGATCGGGAATTATTAACTGAAATCTGTTAAAATTCGATATCTCGGAGAAAATATGTTGGAGCATATTGGTATTTCGTGTGCTAGATTATATTTCCAATATCGATATTACCAGAAGACGATCGACTTCCCGTGGGAGCACCGGCCTTTTTTTTCAATCCTTAACATTGAAAAATTTATATATCGGAAACTATTCTTCGGAACACATACAGATTTTGCATGTGGGTTAATCATATCGATACTAATTACCACTGAAAAAATGATCGACTTCCCGTGGGACGAAGGGGTTGTTTTTTCAACCCTTAACATTAAAAAATTCATATCACGTATCACGGAAATTATTCTTCGGAATACATACAGATTTTGCATGTGGGTTAATCATATTGATTCTGATAACCACTGAAAAAATGATCGACTTCCCGTGGGACGGAGGGGTTGTTTTTTCAACCCATAACATTAAAAAATTTATATCTCGAAAACTATTCTTCGGAACACGTACAGATTTTGCATGTGGGTTAATCATATCGATACTGATAACCACTAACAAAATTATCGACTTCCCGTGGGACGGAGGGGTTGTTTTTTCAACCCTTAACTTCGAAAAATTTATATCTCGGAAACTATTCTTCAGAACACATACAGATTCTTCATGTGGGTTAATCATATCGATACTAATTACCACTGAAAAAATGATCGACTTCCCGTGGAACGAAGGGGTTGTTTTTTCAACCCTTGACATTGAAAAATTCATATCTCGGAAACTATTCTTCGGAACACATACAGATTTTGCATGTGGGTTAATCATATCGATACTGATAACCACTAACAAAATTATCGACTTCCCGTGGGACGGAGGGGTTGTTTTTTCAACCCTTAACTTCGAAAAATTTATATCTCGGAAACTATTCTTCGGAACACATACAGATTTAATGAATTGGTTGAGGCTTTCGCGGCCATCGTTCAATGTGACATGTTCTTTCGAGCATTTAGGCCGTCGTCTCCTGAAATATAACTCCTGAAGATGCCAGACACTCGAACTGGCGAAACGTCGAGAACTAATCTACGACGACGGCCTAAATGCTCGAAAGAACATGTCACAACATACAGATTTTTCATGTGGGTTAATCATATCGATACAAATTACCACTGAAAAAATGATCGACTTCCCGTGGGACGAAGGGGTTGTTTTTTCAACCCTTGACATTGAAAAATTCATATCTCGGAAACTATTCTTCGGAACACATACAGATTTTGTATGTGGGTTAATCATATCGATACTGATAACCACTGAAAAAATGATCGACTTCCCGTGGGAAGGAGGGGTTGTTTTTTCAACCCCTAACATTAAAAAATTCATATCTCAGAAACTATTCTTCGGAACACATACAAATTTTGCATGTGGGTTAATCATATCAATACTGATAACCACTGAAAAAATGATCGACTTCCCGTGGGAAGGAGGGGTTGTTTTTTCAACCCCTAACATTGAAAAATTCATATCTCGGAAAATATTCTTCGGAACACATACAGATTTTGCAGGTGGGTTAATCATATCGATACTGATGACCACTGAAAAAATGATCGACTTTCCGTGCGACGAAGGGGTTGTTTTTTCAACCCTTGACATTGAAAAATTCATATCTCCGATACTATTCTTCGGAACACATACAGATTTTGTATGTGGGTTAATCATATCGATACTGATAACCACTGAAAAAATTATCGACTTCCCGTATGACAGGGGGTTGTTTTTCAACCCCTAACATTAAAAAATTCATATCTCGGAAACTATTCTTCGGAACACATACAGATTTTGCATGTGGGTTAATCATATCGATACTGATAACCACTGAAAAAATTATCGACTTCGCGTGGGAGGGAGGGGTTGTTTTTTCAACCCTTAACATAAAAAAATTCATATCTCGAAAACTATTCTTCGGAACACATACAGATTTTGCAGGTGGGTTAATCATATCGATACTGATAACCACTGAAAAAATGATCGACTTCCCGTGGGACGGAGAGGTTGTTTTTTCAACCCTTAACTTTGAAAAATTTATATTTCGGAAACTATTCTTCGGAACACATACAGATTTTGCATGTGGGTTAATCACATCGATAGTAATTACCACTGAAAAAGTGATCGACTTCTTGTGGGACGAAGGGGTTGTTTTTTCAACCCTTAACTTTAAAAATTTTATATATCGGAAACTATTCTTCGGAACACATACAGATTTTGCATGTGGGTTGACCATATCGATACTTATAACCACTGAAAAAATGATCGACTTCCCGTGGGACGGAGGGGTTGTTAACCCTAACTTAAAAAAATTCATATCTCGGAAACTATTCTTCGGAACACATACAGATTTTGCATGTGGGTTAATCATATCGATACTGATAACCACTGAGAAAATTATTGACTTCCCGTGGGACGGAGGGGTTGTTTTTTCAACCCTTAATATAAAAAAATTCATATCTCGGAAACTATTCTTCGGAACACATACAGATTTTCCACGTGGATTAATCATATCGATACCAATTACCACTGAAAAAATTCTATCTCGGAAACTTCTTTTTTCAGTGGTAATTAGTATCGACATGATTAACCCACATGCAAAATCTGTATGTGTTCCGAAGAATAGTTTCCGAGATATAAATTTTTCAAAGTTTAGTGTTGAAAAAACAACCCCTTCGTCCCACGGGAAGTCGATCATTTTTTCAGTGATTATAAGTATCGATATGGTCAACCCACATGCAAAATCTGTATGTGTTCCGAAGAATAGTTTCCGAGATATAAAATTTTTAAAGTTGAGGGTTGAAAAAACAACCCCTTCGTCCCACAAGAAGTCGATCACTTTTTCAGTGGTAATTAGTATCGATGTGATTAACCCACATGCAAAATCTGTATGTTTTCCGAAGAATAGTTTCCGAGATATAAAATTTTTTAATGTTAATGGTTGAATAAACAACCCCTTAGTCTCACGGGAAGTCGATCATTTTTTCAGTGGTAAATAGTATCAATATGATTAATCCACATGCAAAATCTGTATGTGTTCCGAAAAATAGTTTCCGAGATATGAATTTTTCAAAGTTAAGGGTTGAAAAAACAACCCCTCCGTCCCTCGGGAAGTCGATCATTTCTTCAGTGGTTATCAGTATCGATATTATTAACCCACATGCAAAATCTGTATGTGTTCCGAAGAATAGTTTCCGAGATATAAATTTTTCAAAGTTAAGGGTTGAAAAAACAACCCCTCCGTCCCACGGGAAGTCGATCATTTTTTCAGTGGTTATCAGTATCGATATGATTAACCCACATGCAAAATCTGTATGTGTTCCAAAGAATAGTTTCCAAGATATGAATTTTTTAATGTTAGGGGTTGGAAAAACAACCCCTCCGTCATACGGGAAGTCGATCATTTTTTCAGTGGTTATCAGTATCGATATGATCAACCTACATACAAAATCTGTATGTGTTCCGAAGAATAGTTTCCGAGATATGAATTTTTCAATGTCAAGGGTTGAAAAAACAACCCTTTCGTCCCACGGGAAGTCGATCATTTTTTCAGTGGTCATCAGTATCGATATGATTAACCCACCTGCAAAATCTGTATGTGTTTCGAAGAATAGTTTCCGTGATACGTGATATGAATTTTTTAATGTTAAGGGTTGAAAAAACAACCCCTTCGTCCCACGGGAAGTCGATCATTTTTTCAGTGGTAATTAATATCGATATGGTTAACCCACATGCAAAATCTGTATGTGTTCCGTAGAATAGTTTCCGAGATATGAATTTTTCAATGTCAAGGGTTGAAAAAACAACCCCTTCGTCCCACGGGAAGTCGATCATTTTTTCAGTGATATTTAGTATCGATATGATTAACCCACATGCAAAATCTGTATGTGTTCCGAAGAATATCTTCCGAGATATAAATTTTTCAATGTTAAGGGTTGAAAAAACAAGCCCGTGCTCTCACGGGAAGTCGATCGTCTTCTGGTAATATCGATATTGAAAATATAATCTAGCACACGAAATACCAATAAGCTCCAACATATTTTCTCCGAGATATCGAATTTTAACAGATTTCAGTTAATAATTTTCGATCGACCTGCACGCCACTGATCCCGCCGTTCGGGTGCTTTCGCCAAATTGGCCTCTGGAGGCCGCTGGAAACAGTCTGCCAAGTTCACACCGGTTATTTTGGAAAATTCGATATCTCGGAAATTACTCAACGGAGCACAATTAAACTCGGTACGTAGTACTGTTATATGGATTCGAACATGTGGTGAAAATTTCGTCCACTTGCAGAGGGATCCAGGGGGTGAAATTTCATCCCCTATTTTGGAAAATTCGATATCTCGGAAATTACTCAACGGAGCACAATTAAACTCGGTAGGTGTGACTATTATATCGATTCGAACATTTGATGAAAATATCGTTTGGGTTGTTCGGAAAGTAATTTCGTTTATTTTAAGTGTGAATAAAATGCAATATTTTTATAGTGTTTCTGTATTTTATTAAATTATATATTGTCCATTTTCTTCAACTACTTCCTTCCATCTTTCTGGTAGGAGCATGATTCCACGCTCATAAAAATGCTGGTCTTTACTGGCAAAAAACCGCTCCAACTCCGTTTGGACATCTTGATTTGAATTGAAAGTTTTCCCATTCAAATGATTTTGGAGAGATCGGAATAAATGGTAATCCGAAGGAGCCAGATCAGGAGAATATGGCGGGTGTGGTAAAACATCCCATCCAAGCTGTATAAGTTTTTGCCGAGTCACTAAACTGGTATGAGGTCTTGCGTTATCGTGGTGGAATACAACACCTTTTCTATTGACCAATTCCGGTCTCTTTTCTTGGAGTGATGCATTCAATTTGTCCATTTGCTGACAGTATACATCAGAATTAATGGTGGTATTGCTTGGTAAAAGCTCATAATATACGATTCCTTTGTATTCCCACCAAACGGATAGCATCACCTTCTTTTGATGAATTTCTGCTTTTGACGTGCTCTGAGCCTTTTCATCCTTTTTACTCCACGATCTTTTACGCTTAACATTGTTGTATACAACCCACTTCTCATCCCCAGTTATTATTCGTTTCAAAAATGGATCATTTTCCAGACGCTTTAGAAGCGAATCGCAAACATCAATGCGTCGAAGCAAATTTCGTTCCGTAAGAATGTGTGGTACCCAAATGTCGAGCTTTGACACCAAACCAAGGCCTTTCAGATGATCATGAACCGTTGAGTTGGATAAATTAAGTCTCTCGGCAATCTCCCGAGTTGTTACTCGACGGTTTGCATCCACTAATGCCTGAATTTTATCGTCGTCAGCTTCGACTGGTCTTCCGCCACGTGCAGCATCTTGGAGATCGAAATTTCCAGAACGAAATTTAGCAAACCAATTTTGACACTGGCGTTCTGTTAAGACATCCTCCCCGTACACTTCAACTAATTTTCTTCTTGCTTGAGCAGCATTTTTACCCTTTCGGTAATAAAAAAGCAAAATATGTCGAAAATGCATCTTTTCACTTTCCATGTTTAATCAATAACTATTCCAAAATAGTATGGTAAAATTTAAATTTAAATTTGCAGAAATGTCACTTATAACGTCAAAAACATAAATTAAAATTATCGGTAACTGACACGTGATCGTGGGGGGGTATAATCAAACAGTAATCTTTGTATAAGTGAAAAAACGAAATTACTTTCCGAACAACCTATAGATGATAATTGACAAAGATTTCCATTGTTCAAATGAATTGTTTTTTGTTGTTCACGTTCGTAACTGTTGAATTTCAATCGTTCTGATGTTATATATATTTTCCATGTATGTTTGTATAGTGTGTAGTTCTCACAGATGACACTGAATACCGCTCGTCTGTTTTTTAGCTTGAGAAAGGCCACAAATTGGCCGAAACGTCGCAATAAAGATTGAATAAACTTGGAATTCACATTGTTCCTGTAGACTGATAATTCCTTTTCAGTCAATAATTTTCGATAGGCCTGCACGCCACTGATCCCGCCGTTCGGGTGCTTTCGCCAAACTGGCCGCTGGAGGCCGCTGGTAACAGTGTGCCAAGTTCACACCGGTGCAATTTATTGATTGCGAAGTCGAAGGACCTAAATCGGGATTATCATTTGATGGCAAGCATGTGGGAACTGGGTCATTTGTTTCGCTATCCATATGAAGAGAAGAATTATGTTTACAATGGCAAATTTGGCAACGTTTTCTAGAGGCACAATTTCGAATATTATGGTTACGGAGGCAGTTCAAACAACGTTTCTGATTGAGAATCAATTCCTTACGCTGCTTAGGGCTTTTCTTATTGTAGCGATCACAATACATGAAAAAGTGATGTTCATTACACAAAAGACACTTATATGAATTATTGGCTACTTGATGTACCCTGGCATTAGAAAAGGAAACGGGTCTTTAATATTTAGGTGAGGAAGAGTAATTAGAGAAAGTTTTATTGCCATCCTCTAATGCAGTGTGTTCCAAACTGTGGGGGGCGTCCCCCTAGGGGGGCGCGAGACTGTTGCAGGGGGGGAACGCAGCTGATTCCAAAATATCATTTTCGAATACAAACCAAAAAAGTCGAATGGGTGTCAAAAAAAATTAATCAGAAAAACGGTTATAGAAAAATTAAGGGGGGCACAACAAATTTTTTTCCAAAGAGTGGGGCGCAGGTACAAAAAGTTTGGAAAGCACTGCTCTAATGCTTCCAAAACCGTTACCTGATTTTCCAAAAAGGCCATCAATGAAGTAAATGTTGGAGGTTCCTAAGAGCTATAAGAATTACCCATATGTTTTTCCCACTGTTTGCGCGTTTCTGAATTAAAAAGTGAAACAACATGATGCACTAAAATATCATCCCAAGCATTGAAAGGTGTACTAATGCCGGAAATTATTCTCTTAATTTCGAGAGAAGATTCTTTTTTCATTGTTTTCATAGCAAAAGTAGCGGACAAATGAGATGAAATTAGGCGACGTTTATTTTCGTATCGATATGTCAAATTTTTTCAAGCAATAGTTAAGTTTTCTTCAGTAACTACTGACAAGGCGAGATGCATCTCCCTCTAAACTCAATTTTAAATGGTGTATTTTCTTAACATTAGATATATTTGTTTTATTAACAACCAAAGTTGTAAAAAGATCTCGAAATGATTCCCATTCATGAAAAGCGCCCTTCAACTCAGATAAGGATATAGGTGGCAATTTTACGAATCATCGAATTTCACGTTGTCAGTTTTTACAACAGGTGCCTTCGGATTTTGAAAAGAATCAAAAAATGTCTGAAATTCTGAGCGTCTGTCCAAGTATAATTCCTCAACAGTGTCAAATTCATTCTTTAAAATAGTTGGATTTCTTAATTTCATCACTGATTTCGCGCAAGATCTGAGAATGGTTAGTTTCATATTGGGACCAAATTTTGTCCAAGTTAGCCACCCGTGTTTTTTAAAATTAGTGTAAGACTTCGTTATTCTAGCAGCTAAAAATTGTTGTTCGAGCAGTAAATCTGCCATCTCGTTTTATAAGTGAACAAAATGTAGATCAAGCACGGAAATATAGCAAGCAAAAGCAGTACCAGAAAATCAGCCGTCAGAATAACAGTTAAAAATGAATCATAATATAGCAATTTTGAGAAATTTTAAGTTCTCAAGCAAATAATAAGCAGTTACATTAACAATTCAAATCAAGAATTGAATCTAAATCTAATTCAGCATGAAAAAGTCAAAGCATAATATGTGAAATTATAATTTTGAACATTCAAGATGAGAATGAAAACTATCTGAAGTTTTTCGTTTTGCAAGTGAGAGCAAAACTCTGATTTCCACCAATAGTGGGCAAAACACAATAGAGAACAGTATTAAGTATAATAAGCTGATTTATTTCTTTCCAAGAATTCGTAACACAGAGTCCCAGATAAGGTGATGAAAAGTTGGTTACCTTGCGTCCGGTGATGATGAAGGTTCTTGGCGAATTTACCAAATTTTTTTGTATCTTGCCTAAGCACATATACCAGATTTACCCTCAAGCTGTTAGTCCAAAGAGGATGAAGGATGTGGCTTCTTATGGGTGTATTATTTCCGACGCAACCAACAAGTAGATGGAAATATAAATCTCACCAACACCAGTAAACTCGCTGCATAGTTGAGTACTTGATGACAGGCAAATCGCCCATATGACCGTCTTGAAATCTTCTTGAAATTTTCAGTGAAAATTCCGTGAACACACAGCAAAGTTCAAAATTTGGCACGACTGGACCAATATTGTTAGCAATGAACTTTATTTAGTCCAAGAAATGAGCAATGGACCGTAATTCAAGTTTAATTTGTAAGCAACGTAGTAAGCAGGAAAGAAGAAAAATTCACTCCATTCATTACATTTATTTCACAGCAAGCAATCTACAAAAAAACTCGTTTTCCACATCGCAATCTCCGACCACACATGTGTTGCGCTTCTTGTTGATTTTAGCATGCGTTATTTCTCAATGTATTAAATAAAACAGTGGTGGAGAGAACAATGAGGATTATAAGATCTCAATCTCTAAGAAGGTCAAATATTTATTTTTATCAACAGTCACATGAAACGAATAGATAAATTATGTAATTCAGTTAACAAAGTTTATTATTTCAGCATTTACAGGTTAGTGCTATCTATGTCACCTAGCTCAAAATTACAACTTCACACAGGACGACACCCCTTCTACTGAACACAAAACTATTAAAACAAGAAATTTCAATGAACAAGCCATAGTGAATTTCAGGGAGGAGCTAACAAATGTAGACTGGAATGAAATCTACAATTTTCACGAATCGGATGTTAATGGCATGTGGAATTTTTTCTCTGGTACATAGGTCCACTATTATTCATTGTCTACATTAATGATCTACCACAAATAGAGACAAAAATTAAGCAACAAGATATGCAGGCAGATGCTGAAGAAACCGACTCTACTGAATCATGCAACATCACTATTTACGCAGACGACACAAATATAATAACCACAGCTAAAGATACCCATACAACCTTGAGAAACATAAAAGCAATATTCAACGAAGTAGAGAAATGGTGTACATGTAACAAACTCATACTAAACCTAAACAAAACTGAGTGTACCATTTTCCATACTGAACACACTGGTCACACTATACCACAAATTATTACACTACAAAATGAAGATATAAAACCCTCAGATAATGTGAAATTCTTAGGAGTCTGGCTTGATAAAAACATGAAATGGAAACCACACATATAGAACAACTTAATAAAAAACTAAATAGTGTTGTATATACTCAAAAGTTATGAGAAACCACGTTGACGTAAATGTAATGAAAACCCTCTGCAATGCAAATTTTCAATCACTTATACTCTATGGAATTATTTTTTGGGAAAATAGTTCCCAAAAAAATAAAATATTTATAACACAAAAACACGCTATTAGAGTTATATATAACATGAAATATCGGGAATCATGTAGAGGAGTATTTAAGGAAAAAGGCATACTGACAGCAACTGCAATTTACATACTGAAATGTACCCTTTTCTTACGCAACGACAGAGAACTATTTAAACACACACAACAACAACAACACAAGGAAAACAATTCCATACATGTACCCAAAAGTAAAACTGGCTCTGACACAAAACAACACGAAATACATGTGCATCAAAATCTACAATTCTCTACCCAAACATATCCACGAGACAAACAATAACTTGTTCAAGAAAGAGTTGAACAAGTTTTTGGTGAATACAGAACCTTACAATATTGAGGAATTTTTTGAGTCATGCAGTTCCCAGAGAATTTGACCTATCACATTTTTGAGTTTCTTTTGTTTAAAATGACGTCAATCTTTTGCAGAATATATTGTGTATACTTTATAATTTTGCTTTGAGAAATAAAGGAATATTATTATTAATATTATGTCAGTGGCCGCTTGCCACTATCCTTAATTCGGAACTAATTCAAGCTCTAATAGTCCTAAATCAAATGCGTGCGCATAATAATATTTCCCCCACTTCATTGGCCAGCGAGTCATGACCACTGCACAGTTTAGAAAATAGAAACCAACCAGTAAGTCAGTGTTACCACCTTTTATTTCGGAAATCTACCCAAGATCAATTCGAAATCTACCAAAAATCTACCGGATTCTGAATGAAATCTACCAAGAATTTATCGATTTTTTTTTATGTAATCTAATTATCCGATACTTTATAATGCTATTGAGAGATGGTTAAAGTGATCTCAACATGATAAATTTCAATTAAAATGATTCTTTGTTTCATAATAAAGGTGAAAATAACAGAAATATAGTGCGTTGTCGCAAATCGGAACCACAAAGTTGGATTTATACCGTCATCAGTAGCGCACCCAGGGGGGGAGCCAAGGGGCAGCAGTCCCCCCCCCCGAGATTCATTTTTGTTAAAGCAAAATTGAGACTTTCTATCATACTTCAAGAATGCATGTTGATGCAGCCCCTCCCGAAAATTTATCCTGGGTTCGCCCTTGACCGTCATAGAACAAACTTAGTTGGAATTTTGAACTGGAAATGACATATATGATCCAGATATTAACATGAACAGTTTGGATCTAGCATTCCTTTATGAAGTTTATATACCTCTGTGTTCCGAAATATGTGTCAATCATTGTAGATAATCAATAATATCTCGTATTTGAGGGAATAGACAAATCCACTGAAAATCTACCGAAAATCTACTGAAGAGAGTCGACTACCAAACTTCGCTCCGAATCGCCGAAAATCTACCAAAAAAGTAGAAATCTACCAAAGGTGGTAACGCTGCAGTAAGTGCACTCCCTGGATTTCTTTACACCATTTCGGACTCGCGCATACCTCAGTGATTCTAACCTCAAATTCATTTGAACAAGGGCAAATGACTCAAATGACGAATTCATTGCATTACGCAGATGATTTTTCTCGTTGAACACTGGGACGATAAAACTAAATATAAACTTTTTGCTTTTTTTCTTTAATAATATAGAACTGGGATTTCTGTAGGAATTAGAAAGAAGAATATATAGAATACGAAAATAGCAATTTTCAGTTGCCGCAAAATGAATATTATCATGTAAACCATTTATCCAACAATTAGTTCTGATCGTTATCAAATATCAAATAAGAACGTTTTCCTGAAAAGAATTCGGTTTTTTTTTTTGTAAAAAATGTGCTATAATTTCCTGGAGAATATGATTATTACATTATTATTTATTTGTGACGAAATAATAATAAATATAATGCCTTTGGTATATGAAATTTCAATATCAGTGTTAAAAAACGACACAAGTCTCCCCATTTAAAAATCATTAGAAAAGAGTATGAAAATGAATGAAGCAAAAATTATAATGTAATATTTTTATATTCGAGATACCACCTGCCATCGTTGTCCTGCACTGAGAGAAGTATTCACTTGATATTATCGATCATGCGTTGAAGTTAATAAATCATTTATTGGCAAAATGGACAAATAAATATTTCTTTCATGGAAATAAAGAATTTATTTAAGTTTGCGCAAATCACCTTCACTCAATATTATATCACATTTATTTATGAATAATAACAATAATACCGAATAAAGACGCATTACACTGAAATAAATAAATTTAGTAATAATTAACAAACTGCATGAATTATGCATGAATGTTAACGTCTGATAGCAAAATTGAAAATTAATGGCTTTGCAGACGGAATTGAATTCTGGAATAATGACCAGTCCGTGCAGGATTTGAACCTGCGACCCTCGAATTACTAGTCCAATGCGCTAACCAACTGTGCCATTGGGAAGGTTGAAGGTTCCATCTGATCTTCGGTTGGCGACTCTCCCAGAATTCGATGTTAGTTTGTTAGTTTTAATTCTCCATGAACTATGACGCTCGTGAAGAATTCTTTGGAGAGTTAGGGTTGGAAGGGGAACTTATTCGCTATCGGTGGTCATCGATGATTCGATTTTTACCTTTCATCCGATTGCGTCATTCGCGATTTATCGGCAGGAGTCGGGTAGTTGAATCTACCGACCACCGAACAATGTTAACTAGCCAAGATGACTGAAACATGTCAAATGCGGTTTGTTTATTGTTAATAAATCCTGTTGTTGCGACCACGCAAGATTTATTTTCATTTTTTTTCTTTATTAATAAACTAATATTTAAAATTAATCTACAATTTTCATACTTCAGTTTTCAATTTTCTACAAATAAAATTCACCTAATATTAAGCATTTTTTTTTCATTCAGTCTTCCTCCGTACATGCCTTCAAATCTCTCCTTCATCGGTGTGCAAGGAAGACAAATGTTCTGAAAACACATGTTCAGGAACAATTCAATTCAATGAAATCTCTCGACTGTAACGAACCTGTGCTCAAGTGCGAGATAAATTTCGACGTTTTCACCTTTCCAAAACTTTTCAAATTTTCAACTTTTCACAAGTTTTAGAACTTGAAGATTTTCTACAGTAAGACTACAGTTAGTGAAACTCTGGCCAGAGTGTGAGTGGAACGAGTTTCATCGGCGTGAAGAACATTCATCCAACACCCAAGGTTAAGTCCGGCAAAAAGGTAGGATTTGAAGGTATTTTCCGAACATCTGAAAATTTTATAGTCCACTACATCTCAATCCACCATTATTTGGTCCAATTCGGGCACGGATGCTTAATGTTGGGTGATTTTCATTTTTCAATTTTCAATAATTTTCCTTATCTGATCAAGATAAATCATTCATAATTCAAAATTCGACTTACGGCCAACGTTGCAGCGTACATCCCACTTCATTCACGCATTGCGCATCGCTCTTCGGTATCTAACCAGTACGTAGCGCGATTCATTCGCGATATTGGTGTTTACATATTAATTCTAACCACATTCATTTTCATTGTACGAAAGAACAAGTTAATTGTTGTTGCAGGTGTACTGTTCTAATTAAATCATGTCAGACAAATTGAAGAAAATTTTCAATTTACGACAAACTCAAATCAATTCTTTGCATGAGATTTTTGAAATAGCGGTTCGTGCTGAAACTGATCCAAATCTTTTCTCTCTGTTGGAGGTTTCAATGAATGAAATTGATCAAATCAAACAAGATTTCTTTTCATATCATAATTCCATCATTGGTGTGGCCGACGTTACTGAGGGCGTTACTTTCGAGGAGCAGGATGCACTCAGAAAAAAGTTCAATGATGAATTTTTGAGAATAAAACAAATTTTTCATGATCTCAAATGTAAGCAACGAAAAAGTGAAACAAAAGACGATGAGGTTTGTAATCTACAATTGAAACAAATCGAACTTAAGTCTTTTTCTGGCGATATAACAGAATTTCCAACTTGGATTGACATGTATGATGCGGTTATTCATAAAAACAAAAAACTCAGTTCAATCGAAAAATTCAATTATCTTTTGAATTCGTTGAAAGGTCCTGCTTTTTCACTCATTCAAACATTACCTATGACATCGTCCAATTATGAAATAGCTTATGACACCTTAGTTGAGCGTTATAAAAATACACGTCATTTGGCTGTTGCATATTGGTCAAAAATTGAAAATAGTCATAAAATGTCATCAGATGATCCTAGAGAATTAAGAGCTCTTTTAGATAACTTTGAAGAAAATAAAAGAGCCTTGCTAAACTTAAACTTGAAAGATTTGTGGAACTTTGTTACAATGCAGATGTTGATGAATCGTATTCATATTTCAATTGCTTCACGTTTCGAACTGTTTCACAATTCATCAAACATACCTACATATGAAGTACTTCATGATTTTCTTTCTAAGCAGTGTCATGCTTTGGATAATGTGAATTTAGGAAAGCCATCCAAAGTCATACGCAGAAATTTCAATGTCAAAAACACCACCTCTGCTTCAGCATTCATTTCACAAGCCTCTAAGTCGTCAACTCTTACATGCCATTTGTGTCAATCGAATCATTTGGTGTACAAATGTCCAAAATTGCTCAGTGTAAATCCTCATCAACGAATGAAACTGATTCAACGGGAGAGGTTGTGTGTCAATTGCCTCAACAAACACGCGACAGCTAACTGTCAGTCAAAAAATACCTGCTTTACATGTCATCAACCGCATCACACACTGTTGCATGTGACTCAGACAAATACTGATGTTGATGCTAACGCTTCCACTTCGTCACAAAACGGTAAAGTTCCTTCAATCAATGCAGGATTTTTATCCTCGACTTCTAGTGTTCTGCTAGGTACAGCGACAATCAACATTTTAGATAGCTTTAATCGTTTTCAAAGATATCGGTGCATCTTGGATTCAGGTAGTATGACGTCGTTCATATCACAGCGTTGTCTCCAAAAATTGGGTTTCCAAAGTAAAGATTTATCTATCAATTTAAATGGATTGGAATCAATGAGTACTTCTTCGAGACTTGGTTATGTTTCAATCGTTATAACGCCTCATTTTAATACGAATATTTCATTCGAGATTGAAGCCATTGTTCTCAAAAGAATTTGTGAAAACCTTCCTCCTTCACCCATTTCCTCTTCGTTTTCCTACACAGAGAACCTAAATTTGGCTGATCCCCAGTTTGCTCTTCCGGCGCAAGTTGATTTGCTTCTTGGAGCTGATGTTTTTTCGAAGATCATGTTAGATGGTCATATCACTGGAGCCACTGGCGAACCTGATGCGATAAATACCAGATTGGGTTATGTCCTTATGGGTAAGGTAAAATCTTCTCTTCATGATCAGTCGATTTCTTCATTCTTCTGTCAATCTTCATCTGAAGAACTTCATCTTCAGATTAAAAAGCTTTGGGAAATTGAAGAGCTTCCTAATACACTTCCTGTTTCTCAGGAAAATGCCTTGTGTGAGCGAATATTTTCTGAAACTCACTCAAGAAATTCGGAGGGTAGATTTATGGTTATGCTGCCATTTAAAAGTTTTCCATCTCTTCCTGAATTTACTGGAATAAGGGATCTTGCGCTTCGGCAGTTTAAATTTTTGGAAAAACGTCTTGTCAAAGATCCTTCTCTCTATGCTGCATATTGTTCTTTCATGAGAGAATATCTCGAATTAGGTCACATGGAACTTTGTACTTATTCAAACGATCCATTCAGTTATTATATTCCTCATCATCCGATTTTGCGTCCAGATAGTTCAACCACGAAATTAAGGGTTGTCTTCAACGGCTCCGCTCATCCGCCTCATCAACCATCCTTGAATGAAACCCTCTTGGTTGGTCCTAAATTACAACAAGACCTGATCTATATTCTTTTATTGTTTCGTCTTCATGCAGTAGCATTCACAGCCGACATAAAAATGATGTATCGACAAATTTCAGTTCATCCCGACCATTGCAATTACCAAAAAATATTTTGGCGATTTTCACCCGAAGAAGATATTCAAGAATATCGTCTTCTCACTGTCACATATGGATTAGGTCCTTCACCTTTTCTCGCAATTCGCTCTCTGATTGAATTAGCAAGATCTGAAAGCCAAACCTATTCTTTGGCTGCAAAAGTCATTCAAACCTGCACTTACGTTGACGATGTTGTTCATGGTGCTTCTTCATTAGATGAAGCCCTATCTCTACAAAAAGAACTGCAAAATCTTCTTGCACTTGGGGGTTTTCACTTAAGAAAATGGATCAGTAATACTCCTGCCTTGCTATCCCATTTACCTCCCTCTGACTTGAATCACAGTCCTCTTCACTTTGATAATGACACCTCGATTAAAGTTCTTGGATTACAATGGAACCCCAGTTCCGATAGTTTCAAGTTTTCAGTGGATTCAACTAAGAGTGTTTGCAGTAAAAGAAATATTCTCTCCCATGTAGCCCGTATATTCGATCCACTTGGTTTTCTATCTCCTCTAACATTTCTTCTGAAATATTTGATTCAGAGAATTTGGCTTATGAGAATCGATTGGGATGATACTCCTTCTTCCGATGTTGTCAATTTGTGGCAATTATATTTGACCCAAGTTTCACATATTGGAGAGTTAAGTGTACCCAGGTACATTCTGACCAGCGAGTCATCTTTCTATGAACTGCATTGTTTCGGAGATGCTAGTGAAAGAGGTTATTGTTGCGTAATCTATCTTCGGAGTTTCACATTGAATCAGGATGATTGTAATGTTAGATTTGTTATTTCTAGGGCAAAAGTTGCTCCAACAAAAAAGTTAAGTTTACCCAGGCTAGAATTATGCGCATCTGTATTGGTGGCTAGGCTGGCGAGTCATGTCATTCAAAGTTTCGAAGGTGAATTAAACATCAAGAAAGTGTTCTACTGGACAGATTCGACTATTGTCCTCCACTGGATAAAATCTTCTCCACTTAAGTGGAAAACTTTTGTTGGCAACAGAGTTGCAATCATTCATTCCAAATCATCTCCCCATTCCTGGTTTCATGTTTCTTCCTCGGAGAATCCTGCTGATGTTGGTTCTCGTGGTTCTCTTCCAGATGATTTGCTTCAGTGTTCGCTATGGTGGGCGGGTCCTACATTCCTTCGAAACTGTCATTTTCAACCAGAAGTTCAAGAATTCCCTGCTTCTTCTGAAGTAATTGCGGAAGCTCGACAGATTTCACTGAATGTGGTCCCATCTCATCATTTAATCGATGATTTGCTAGAGAAGCATTCATCATTTTCTGTATTTTCAAGAGTTCTCGCTTATATTCTTCGATTTTCAAATAATTGTCGAACTTCACACCAACAAAGGTTCGGTTGCCTTTCTTCGGTCGAGCTACATAATGCTTCCTTACTTGCTGTCAAACATATTCAGTCATCACATTTCAGCGAAGAAATTGACAACATTCAAAATAACCGCAAACTTCCAAAGTCATTCCTCAAATTTTCACCATTCATTGATGATGAAGGTATTCTCAGAGTTGGTGGTCGCCTTCGGCAAGCTCCACTCCATTTTTCAAAAAAATTTCCCGCTATTTTGCCCAGTCGTAGCCGATTAACTGATTTAATAATTTCTCATTTTCATCAAACTTATTTTCACGCTGGTCTACAAACGGTCCAATTTCTGATAGCTCAACGGTTTTGGATTCTTTCATTTCGTCGCTCCATCAAACGAGTGCTCTCAAAATGTATGATATGCTTCAAGCATAATCCACAGACCTTCGGTCCTGCCAAAATGGGCGATCTCCCTCCTTCTCGTGTTTCTCGCCTTAAACCATTTTCCCATACTGGTGTTGACTTCGCCGGTCCCTTCAAAGTCACCATGAGTAAACATCGTGGAATTCGTGCTTCTAAGGCTTATCTTTGCTTGTTTGTTTGCTTCGCGACAAAAGCAGTACATTTGGAACTGGCTTCTGATCTGTCGATGAACGCCTTTCTGGCGGCTCTAAAACGGTTCATTGCTCGTCGTGGGCGCTGTACC
Source organism: Hippodamia convergens (assembly GCA_038502775.1). NCBI lineage: Eukaryota > Metazoa > Arthropoda > Insecta > Coleoptera > Coccinellidae > Hippodamia > Hippodamia convergens. The sequence continues at coordinate 97,969,502 of CM076607.1, forward strand.
AACTTATACAGCGATTGTGGTACAAATTTTGTCGCCGCTTATAGGCATTTAAACGAACTGTTCGCCCAAGCCGCATCTGCAGAATCCATCACTTGGCATTTCAACCCTGCATCTGCACCTCATTTCGGAGGTCTCTGGGAGTCTGCAATCAAGTGTGCAAAAATGCATCTTCTCCGAGTTGTAGGAGAACAAGTACTATCGTACGAGGAGCTCAATACAGTCTTCACTCAGGTCGAAGCTGTTCTGAACTCTCGTCCGCTGACACCTGTTAGTAACGATCCCAACGATTTTTCTGCCCTAACTCCTGGTCACTTCCTTACCTTAGAACCGCTCACTGCTCTACCAGAGCAAGATAAAACTTTCCTTCCAATCAATAGGCTCACACGTTGGCAACTTATTGAACGTATGCATCGTGACTTTTGGAATCGCTGGTCAAAAGAATATTTGCACAACTTACATCAAAGAAGTAAGTGGCATATATCCAGTACTCCTGTTAAAGAAAATGTCTTAGTCCTTATAAAGTCTGACAATCTTCCACCGTGTAAGTGGCAATTGGGACGTATTGTTGAGTTGCATCCTGGTGCAGACGGTTGTACTAGGGTTGTTTCAGTTAAAACAGCTGATAACACTTTACTCAAAAGGCCTGTTATCAAACTTTGTCCCCTTCCACTCGATGACAGTTAAACACTGCGTGCTTAAGGTGGGCGGTATGTTGCGACCACGCAAGATTTATTTTCATTTTTTTTCTTTATTAATAAACTAATATTTAAAATTAATCTACAATTTTCATACTTCAGTTTTCAATTTTCTACAAATAAAATTCACCTAATATTAAGCATTTTTTTTTCATTCAGTCTTCCTCCGTACATGCCTTCAAATCTCTCCTTCATCGGTGTGCAAGGAAGACAAATGTTCTGAAAACACATGTTCAGGAACAATTCAATTCAATGAAATCTCTCGACTGTAACGAACCTGTGCTCAAGTGCGAGATAAATTTCGACGTTTTCACCTTTCCAAAACTTTTCAAATTTTCAACTTTTCACAAGTTTTAGAACTTGAAGATTTTCTACAGTAAGACTACAGTTAGTGAAACTCTGGCCAGAGTGTGAGTGGAACGAGTTTCATCGGCGTGAAGAACATTCATCCAACACCCAAGGTTAAGTCCGGCAAAAAGGTAGGATTTGAAGGTATTTTCCGAACATCTGAAAATTTTATAGTCCACTACATCTCAATCCACCACCTGTTTTTTGTTTAAACATATCGTGGTGTCGTGGAAGTTTTGAATCATTTAGTAATAGAAACCAAACGTTCGTTTATTACCAAATGAACATATGTTTTCAATTAATATATCTTATATTTGAAGAGAACTGCAGTTTAAATGAAATACATCATACCCAAATATATTAAATATTAACAAATACCGTGTAAATAAATATTTCGTTATATATGAATGAATTCTTTCAGAGGCAAGATCTGTTAGTTAATAAATAAATTAAAGATTAATAAGTGGATTTGTCTGTTAATGAATAATCTCGAAATAAATACTTTATTGATAAAAACAAATTTATTTCTCTCAGTGTGGTGCAATCTCTTAGCCACGAAACTACAGCCGGGACAGGAGAAGTTGGTCCGCGACAGGGTATTAAAAGGCTACCAGTTGAGTTTTTAGCACAACGAGCCGATTCTATTTCCCCGCAGGCCCACTTCACATATATACAATCATCGATGGAGGCCACCTCCTATCCGCCTCCTGGAGACGCGGCGGGCCGGTACTTCATTCCGACACATATACGAGCACATTATGCACTCCTACATGCAACCCGGTTCCAACCGGTACCCGGAAGACTTTTGATAAGACTCAACTGCGCGCGTGTGATATCGCTGCAGCGACCATTTACTTGATGTCGACAACAAGGGCGCACCCAGAATTAATTTTGGGGGGGGGCTGCACCAACATGCATTTTTGACGTATGACAGAAAGTCTCAATTTTTCTTTGACAAAAATGAATCTCGGGGGTGGCGGGGGGAGCTGAAGCCCCTTGTTTCCCCCCCCCCTGAGTGCGCTACTGGTCGACAAAAACCTTCGCAATCAATGCCGGGCGATTAACCGGTACAGATTAACCTGCGATTAACGAGTACAGATTTTCGGATCTGAAAAGTCTGATCGGAATCTGACCTGAAATTACTTGTGGATATAGTCTATTGCGATCACAGTATACAGTCAAATCACTTTAACAGAGTAATGGTGCCCCCGATGGTGCCTATACAATACACGATCCGGCGGCTTGCAGTCCCAGGACTGTCGATTTGAACTGACAGTCAAAGACCTGATCTGATAATCGAAAACTGACAGTCCGCGGACTGCAGTATATCCTTAATTTGACTATACACGTTTAGTTCAGATCCGCAGTTTTCCAAGTGAAGACCTATTCAGTATGTCTCTTGAACGTAAACGAAAATCGACTGCTGCCATGATTGTGTTATTAATTAAAAATGAAAAATCGAAAAAGAGATTACGGACTGAAGAATGGTGGTTGAAACGTGATAAACTATCGCATATGAATTCATTAAGAGAACTGAGAAGCAGTGCAAAAAAGTCTACTGTTAGATTTTCATCAATAGTTTTGTAAAAGTTTTTCATAGGCGCTATTCTTTGTTCGCCTATTCGAATATTCGCCTTCTCGAATATTCGCGGCTCTTCACTTGCCATAGGCAAAGCATATTTCTATACAGGTCGATGAATTCACTTATAAAATGGATCCCATTAGCCGGATCGCCCGTTTTGGCTGTAAAATATCGAAAATGTTGGAAGTTTAGAACTGTCGATGGGATCTGAAGGAATCCCTCTACACACGGTAGTTTTTTCAAACGATTTGACGAAACTGTCGGCCGGGACTTTTCGATTATCTGTGCATGTGTAGTGATAACAAAACTGTAGATCTACGTTAGTGCAGTTCCGGACTGCAGTTCGCCGGTGCGTGTATATGTACTTTTACATTCTCACTATCAAGAAGAGAAATTTTAAAACACGATAGCGATGCGTTACCAACGACATACACCTTATATGTTCGTGTTTTGTTCGTGGTTTGTCCACACATATTCGGCGGGCCACGCACCGCAAACAGTGAACTTTGACAAACCACCTATGTCAGACAGTGCGTGGTTCGTAGTTTGTCCAGGCAGGTTCGGCGAACTACGCACTGTGTAACTGCGTCTTAAGAAGTGAATCTGTTTAAGAACCTTCCGAATATCATTCACCTCGACGTTCACACTTATTCATCCTTTATTCTAGTAATTTTTCATCTATTGTTGTTGGTTGAAGGATTTCTTGACGTCGAAGGTGGCGTTACCATGAGTAGTCTATTGACTATTAATATACTCAATTTATTTATACTAAAGGGTACTCGTAGAGTGAAAAATTTTCAACGAAATATTTGTTTTTTGGAATATTGAAATATTTTTTTTTAATTCATACCTATTTCAACGAAATTCTTTCTTCATATTATGTGATGATTTTTAGTGGGAGAGCCTTGGGCCCAAGAACGTGCCTCTTCTATTCGAAATGGCCATAGGATTATCCGACTTCATATGTGGGTTCCCCGCTCGGTTCTTGGATCCATCTCTGTCACATTTTATGAGTTTTTATTTACTGAAATTCTCGCTGAATCAAACCATAGTTTGGGTTTCTCCGTGAGTGAAAATGGAATTTCAAGTTAATCTATAAATCATTTAAGTTTGTCCGTTGAAGAGGTCTACTATAGACTCCGAAAAGTTAGCAGCTAAGATGAACACTCAATGTTCAACAATGTTATGGAATAAGCTATACCTACTGTAGATATAATGCTATACTAAATTTTGAAGAAATCTAGTCATGTTGCTATCGAATAGTTTGACAAACCAAAAATTCAAATTATAAGCAGAAAACATTTATGGACAAATTTAGAAGATTTAGAAGTCACTACCCCTCAAACATGAATCTTAAAACCGTATACACGTGGTTTGGTCTTTCGGCCCTCATTAGTAGGTACGGTGAAAAGAAGTGCACTGCACTTGGTGGTAAGATTGGACTGTTTTAGTCGTCCCGTTTTCCAGAACCACTTTCAAATATGTGGAATTGTATTCAATTTGTTTTCTCTTTTTGTTAAAAATGCTACAACAGCGTTCGTGCATCATTGGCATTATGGCCTTGAGAACGTATTTTTTTTTTTAATTGGAACCTAATCAGAAGTACATATCATTCTAGCATATATTTGTACAATAGAATGCAAACATGTTTAATAAATAGTCGGCAAACATGTTTATTTGTTATTGTCTCATTTTTCTTGTTCCAATTTTTTTTTAAAGTTATTGAATTTACAATGAACTTTTGAACTATGACTTTCAGCATTGATACAATTAGAATGTTGAAGGACTTCGTTCGATGACCCTTGCCTGAGCCCTTGAGCAATTAACTGATTTTAAAAATTTTTGAGACTTCCTGACTTATTTATTAGATTCCAGGTCGAATGCGCTCGTTAAGCGATCTCAATCAAGATCTGAATTGTCTGGTCAAATTTCGTACATGGGCTTTTTAAATGCCACGGAGTCAAGTGTGGGGACCTTGGGGGCCATTCAATCGGTTCTTTTTTCAATTCACCGATTTTGGAAAGTATTATTTATTCAAAACGTCATGAGATGAAACAAATGAGTCTTGGAAAGTGTTGAAAAGAGTAATTTGGTTCTTCGAGAAAAAATCAATTTATTCTAAACTAACTAACACTGTACTTTATTCTCATAAAAGGCCATCGACCGAAGTCCTTCAGCCTGTAGTAACAACGAATACATATTTACATATTTATATATTTACATATATTTACATATTTACATATATACATATTAAATACATATTTACAAACTTTTCATAATTGGTAAGTGGAGATTATGTAAAAGTGAATAAAAAAAAATCATATACAGATATATATCAAAATTTTTCTAATTCTTCCCATATGGTGTTCCGTGGAAGTTTTCTGTACGGCCTTATATTCTGGTCTCTGTTAACACAAAATTCATTCAATATTTCTTTATTGCGCGTTTTCTGTGCGAACTTCTTGGAGAGCTCCCCCATTCGAAAATTAATGGGTGTGATACCTGTTGTTTCGTAGAGGAGAGAGTTGGGGGGATTATGAAGTGGGTTCCTGGGGTGTCTCATTTTTGTGATGGCTCTCAAGGACGTGGTTTTGGCTGTTTGGAGGATCTTTTTGGTAGATTTGTTAGCCGCTAGATATATTGGGTGGCAATACTCCAATAGTGGACGACATATTGTCTTATATCTATGCGATGCCGTTTTTCTGTTAATTCCTGCGTTTTTGTAAGTCAATTTCCTGAAGTGCTTACTCCTGTTAATACATTTTCTCTTCATTGCATTCGCGTGTTTTTTGAAGGTCGTTTTGTGGTCTATTTCTACTCCCAGGTATTTCGCACTTTCATTACATTCTATTAGTGTGTTTCCCATTGCCAGTTTGGAGGAGTTCTGGGTGATCCGATGATTGAAAATGATGAACTGAAATTTGGATGGGTTTAGTTGCAATCTCCATGTATTGAACCAAGATATGGTTCTTTCTAGTAACCATTGAATGTTTTCCACTGTTTTTTCAATGGTGTTGTTATGACTAATGCAGGGTGTTCCAAACTGTGGGGCGCGCCCCCTTAGGGGGGCGCGATACTGTTGCAGGGGGGGCACGCAGCTGATTCCAAATTATCATTTTCGAATACAAACCAAAAAAGTCGAATAGGTGTCGAAAAAATTAATCAGAAAAACGGTTATAGAAAAATTAAGGGGGGCACAACAAATTTTTTTTCCAAAGAGGGAGGCGCAGGTACAAAAAGTTTGGAAAGCACTGGACTAATGAGTGCAGTGTCGTCCGCGAATTGCAGCAAGTAAAAAGTCATTTCGGGTTGTGTGTTCTGTCCGTAGATATCATAGCAGTATACTTTGCTCAATAGTGTGGACAGCGGCGATCCCTGTGGTACTCCTTGTTCGCTTGTGAAACAGTGGGACAAGTGGTTTCCTACCCTGACCTGGAAAGTTCGATTCATCAAGAAGTCTCTCAGCAACCATATCAGAAAGACAGGGCACTTCAGGATAACTAATTTGTAGAGCAATCCTTTGTGCCAGATGCTATCGAAGGCTTTTCTGATATCGAGGAATAATGCGGCACTATGTTTTCCCATTAAGTTGTCGGCTTGAATATTTGAGGATAGAATCGTGACTGGATGAACAGTGGAATGTTTTTCTTTAAATCCAAGTTGATAGTTTGGTATTTTGTGGCCAATCTCTTGTTCGAGCATGTTTTTTTGTTATCTGTTCGAACAGTTTTCCCACCACAGATAGCAAGGTGATGGGGCGGTAGTTTTCGACCTTTTGTTTTCCGGTTTTGGACTTTGGTATTGTGATAACTATGCCGTGCTTCCACTCGGATGGGAAATAATGACGGTTTAGGCAATATTCATATATTTGAATCAAGTATTTATGGCATGTTTCGTATAAATTTCGTAGAATGTGTTTAGTGACGTTGTCGTGTCCAGGAGTTGTGTTCTTGCCTTTATTTAGAATTTCGTAATAGATATCTTCGTCAATTTTTATATCATAATTGGTAGGTTTGTTCTGAAAATACCCATCATACCAGTTGCAGACATCGTCATATTTTTGTTGATTGAATTGATGGTTCTGGTTTTCACTAAATGTTTCACAATAGTATGACGCGAATAGCTGTGCTTTTTCTTCATCTGTTGAATATATTATGTTGTTCTCTTCAATTGGTTCAGGGATGAATTTTTCTTTAAATCCTGATATATTCCTAATTTGCTGCCAATAATTTTTGCCTTTACTTTCATTAATATCGTTGCAAACCTGAATCCATTTATGTTCTTTGTATTGTCTTATTAATACCTGGATGTTTTTATTGTACGCATTTATCTCTTTTTTTTGCCCGATGTGCATTTTCCTCTTTTTCTTTATCATCTTGATGATATATGCAGGAAGTTCGTGTACATAGAATTTTGATTTTTTGTCAGGACAGTTTTCTAGTACAAGTGTTGCCAAAGTGGAGTTGAATTGGGAGACTTTTTCTGAAGAGATTGGTTCATTTGCCATAGAGTTTATATAACCTTCCAACTGACTATTTAATTTTGGGATGTCGCATTTCTTTAGGTCTTTTTTCACTGGTGTTACTTCAATCGCTGGCCTGTCTAATTCGATTGATATTTCGATCGTGTCGTGTTCTGTGCCGAGGTCTGGATGAGTATATATTGCAGTTACGTTGTTTTTTATGTTATTTGTGTAGAACACACGATCTGGAGTTGTATCAAGATTGTTGGGCATTCTGAATGTTGGAGGGGTGGTTGCCATTTCGAAAGGGGCGTTGTTGAGGAAGTCCTTTAATTGTTTAGTTTTTCTGCCGTTGACATTCAAGTCCCCAATTATGAGCACATACTTGTATAGAGAGGCTTTGTTAAAGAGGGTTTGTTCAATGCTGGAATATGGATGTATGTATACCAAGAAGATGTGCAGTTTATATCCTTGAAATGGGATAGAGAAATGTGAGATTTCATTCAGTGGATTGTTCACACTGGGGGGATTTTCCTTGGTCATTTTTAAATCGGGATGGACTTGTATTAAACTGCCTCCACGGATGTTTGTGTTCACAATGTTTCCATTTCTCTGTATGACGTTCCAATTCCTGTATTTTGTGTTACTTTTTTCATTAGTTTTAGTTTCTACAAATAGTGCACAGTTTATATTATTTCTCTCGACGTGTTGTTAATCAGATGTTTCCTAGGTGAGTAACTATTCAGATTGGCGTACATTATTTTAAGTGTCGATGTGAATTTAAACGTTGTTAGGACTGTGGATGGGTTGAGTTGGGGAAGACGTCATTGGGTCTTCAAGGTCGAACATCAAAAGGTAGAGTCGACTCCCCGAGAAATGCGCTACAGTGTCTTTAGAATATTGGCTGATGAATCTTTTTCTCAGTTTTGTAATCAGTTCATCCCTATTTGTGTTATTCGTCTTATTCAGTTTGTGTATATATGTATCTATTATCATGTCGTGGATTGTTATTGCAGAATGTATTTTTGTGTTTTTGGTTATTTTTGGGTCGATATCCCTTGATTTCTTATTGAGAGGCTTAATCTGTATATTGGGTATTACCACACTATATGAAGGTCTATAGTCTCTTGAGCCTGGTGATGGGGGCGAATGTGAAGATTGAGTTTCTTTGAAGCTATTGATTTTCTTTTCTTCAACAAGTTTGTTGAGTGTTCTTTTTATAATTGCTTTGCTCGTATTAGTTTTCAAAAGAAAACCCTGTTTGGTTGATAGAATTATGTCATCACTGTCAGGCTGTTCTTGATTCCATATGTCCGAAAGATCTTTACGTAATATGTTCTCAGTTGTTTGGATGTAGTATAGCAAGTTGTACTGTTTGTTTGTAATATCTCTCATTTTTGCAGAATAATTTCTTTTGGCTGCAGTGTTCGTAGATTTGTCTTTATCGGTGGAAACATTTATGTTTGGTAGTGTATGTGCGGAAAATTCTTGATTACTCATGTGGGAATTCCCGTCAGATGTTCGATCCGTTCTTATTTTATCCAGATGTGTGCGATAATCGCACCGTATTATTGTTGTTTGAATTTCATTTTTAGATGACGATGTTTTTTTGTTTGGGCCAAGTTGTGTGGGGGAGGTTGGATCACTGTTTCTCTTCCGTTTACGAAAAACTTTTTTCCACTCGCCATTATCCATGACATCCATCTCACTGTATTCACCATCACTCGACGAATTCATGATAGATTATGGGAATTTATTATTACAACTCAATTCTCATAGAGTAAGATCCCAGGGCCGCCAGACCTTACTTATTTTTGAAGTAACGAATTTTATAGTATAGACAGTCTTATATGTGTTAAATAGTGTGTGCATACTCGCTAGCTTGGCTATGCGGCCCGTTCGCAGGTAGCAGGTAGAAAAAGTGGACAAAAACATACCGAACTTTTCTTAAATTCGAAGAACTGATTTTTATATATGTCACGCAGAATATTATGAAAAATAAATATTTCATATTGCCAGACAGTTTCCGTGGGCCGAAATTCCTCCCAGACGCTTCAAATTCCAATAAAAAAAATGACAGGTTAGAAACATTGTGTCATTTTGACAACTTTCGGAATCAAACGACAAAATTTCTAGCTCCTCCAAGGTTGGAGGTTTGGTCGTTGGGCCAGCAACCCAACACCTAGAGCGTCTGGGAGAAATTACGGCCCACAGAAACGGTCTAGCAATATGAAATATTCCTTTATTTATAATATTTTGTGTTACATACATCAAAATTATTGTTTCGAATTTAACAAGAGTGCTGAACCTGGCCATTTCGCAACAATGTTTCTATGTATGTATGTAGACGTATATTCTGGGCTTAAAAATATGCAATCTACAATACATATCATCAAGAAAAAGCTTTATGACGTATACCCAGTTCTCTTCATCAAGCCTTTCAATCCTTTTTATTTCTCCGAACTGTGCTGCTACTTCATTTTCAATCTCCAATCCAACTCTTACGTTAACCAACAACTCCAGCAAAAATGATCTCCTGGTGCTCAATAGTCCCTGTACATTTCAAGTAATCATTCTCATTTTTAGTTCATTCACTCACGTCGTTGAATACTACCAGTCCTATTCCGAGGCTTGTTGAATGAGAAATTCAGCAACATTGTGAACTTGGGTTGCTGGCCCAACGACCAAACCTCCATCCTTGGAGGAGCTAGAAATTTTGTCGTTTGATTCCGAAAGTTGTCAAAATGACACAATGTTTCTAACCTGTCATTTTTTTTATTGGAATTTGAAGCGTCTGGGAGGAATTTCGGCCCACGGAAACTGTCTGGCAATATGAAATATTTATTTTTCATAATATTCTGCGTGACATATATAAAAATCAGTTCTTCGAATTTAAGAAAAGTTCGGTATGTTTTTGTCCACTTTTTCTACCTGCTACCTGCGAACGGGCCGCATAGCCAAGCTAGCGAGTATGCACACACTATTTAAAACATATAAGACTGTCTATACTATAAAATTCGGTACTTCAAAAATAAGTAAGGTCTGGCGGCCCTGGGATCTTAGACTATCAATATCACAGCCGTGCGTTTATCAACCGTACGCGACAGATGCTAGCACAAGAATAAATGAATTTATTCTATATATTTGCACGATACTCTCTTTGAGGGGATGAAAACTCCATGTCTATAGGGTACCTATACACTGCTAGTATGTTTCATTATAACAATATCCTAAACCAAACTTTCGTGGATATTTCTCAACAATATAAGTATATTCAGCTTAATATTGCCCTTACGACTCCGCTCAGAGATGAAAGTACCATAGTTTATTTTGCGCGACCATCATTCAGCTCGAAATTGGGTATAAAAAGAAGATACAGGGTTAGGTATGAAATTTTTTCTGGTAAAGGTTTTCTCTTGGATTTTTTTGTTTCACATTTGAAAATTACGTATTTTTTAATACTACAGAATTTTTTTTCGAAAAAAGATGCCAACCGAGGTGACGATAACTCAGAATAGTATATTCTAAAACAAGTTGCTGAATGGGCTCCTATTCCAAAGCTAATGCGAAATTTAAAAACGGCTTCTTTTCCAACGCGAATGCGAAATTTGAAAACCAGCGACCAAGGAACCAGTTTTCGAACGCATGAGTGTTCACTACAGCACTGCAATAAAGTAGTACTGTAATGAACTCATTACGATTCTGAAATAGAGATAATTATTTTCATATAGATTTAGAACTTCATTATTCTGTTTCATTATCGAGATAAAATCGTCATATCACAAATTCATACTGCGGGAACTGGAAGAAATAAACATTTTTAGGAGATCAATTTTTCAGAATGACTTTGAAAGGTTCATAAATATGAAAATCACCTGTATTGAAATAATACTACTACTTTTTATTCAGTTTCTGCGATGATGATGTCGAGGATACCGGTGTGAAAGCAGCCACAAGAACGATTTTTTTTGTGCAGGGAAATGAATACTTAACTTCTGCAGCCGGTCTTATCATTCTTTGAGATTAAATGAGGAGTAGACCAATAAAATTTAAATTTTTCATGGAATGAACTCTTGTAGCCAGTGATTTTTGAATAAAAATTATGCTGAGTGCAGGAAAATTTGAATATTTAAACTTTTTTTCTATGAATGTGTTCCCTGAATGGTCCTCTTCAACATCCACATACCGCTCGATTTTGTCGGGCAAGGATTCACCCCCCACGACTCCCCCAATCAATTTCGAAAAATATATGCTGAATGCTGAAAAATTCGAATATTGTGAATTTTTTTTCGGAAACGTATCCTCCCAGAAGTTCTCTTCAAGATATACATACTACCATATTTTGTCGGGCGATAATTCACTCCCCACCGTACCCCCCAATTATTAGATAAGGCGTTATTCTTAGTGCAGAAAAATTTAAAAATTCGAACTTTTTTTCTATGAATGTGTTCTCTGAATGGCCCTCTTCAAGATCCACATATTGCCTGAATTTGTCGGGCAAGAATTCACCCCCCCCCCCCCCCCCCCCCCGCACCCCCCCAAATATGACGTAAGGAATTATCTTCAGTACAGAAAAATTCAAATTTTTTAACTTTTTTTTCTATGAATAGGTTCTCTCGGAGGTCCTCTTCAAGATCCACATATCGCTTGATTTTGTCGGGCAATAATTCACCCCCCACTACACCCCCCAATTATTAGGTAAGGCATTATTCTTAGTGCAGAAAAATTTTGAAATTCGAACTTTTTTTTCTGTGAATGTGTTCTCTGAATGGTCCTCTTCAAAATCCACATATCGTCCCATTTTGTCGGGAAAGAATTCACCCCTCACGACTCCCCCAAAAAATTTCAATAAAACTTTGCTGAGTGCAGAAAAATTCGAATATAGTGAATTTTTTTTCGGAAACGTATACTCCTAGAGGTTCTCGTCAAGATATACATACTACTATATTTTAACGGGCGATAATTCACCCACCACCACACCCCCCCAATTATTAGGTAAGGCATTATTCTCAGTGGAGAAAAATTTGAAAATTCGAACTTTTTTTTCTATGAATGTGTTCTCTGAATGTCCATCTTCAAGATCCACATATTGCCTGATTTTGTCGGGCACGAATTCACCCCCCACCGCATCCCCCAAATATTACGTAAGGAATTATCTTTAGTACAGAAAAATTCAAATTTTGAACTTTTTTTTCTATGAATACGTTCTCTCGAAGGTCCTCTTCAAGATCCACATATCGCCTGATTTTGTCGGGCAATAATTCACCCCCCACCACACCCCCCAATTATTAGGTAAGGCAATATTCTTAGTGCAGAAAAATTTAAAAATTCGAACTTTTTTTTCTATGAATGTATTCTCTGAATGGTCCTCTTCAAGATCCACATATCGTCCGAATTATTGCCCTACAAAATCAGGCGATATGTGGATTTTGAAGAGGACCTTCGAGAGAACCTATTCATAGAAAAAAAGTTGAAAAATTTGAATTTTTCTGTACTGAAGATAATTCCTTACGTAATATTTGGGGGGTGCGGTGGGGGGGGGTGAATTCTTGCCCGACAAAATCAGGCAATATGTGGATCTTGAAGAGGGCCATTCAGAGAACACATTCATAGAAAAAAAAGTTCGAATTTTAAAATTTTTCTGCACTGAGAATAATGCCTTACCTAATAATTGGGGGGTGAATTATTGCCCGACAAAATCAGGTGATATGTCGATCTCGAAGAGGACCTTCGAGAGAACCCATTCATAGAAAAAAAAGTTCAAAAATTTGAATTTTTCTGTACTGAAGATAATTCCTTACGTAATATTTGGGGGGTGCGGTGGGGGGTGAATTCTTGCGCGACAAAATCGGACGATATGTGGACCTTGAAGAGTACCATTCAGAGAACAGATTCATAGAAAAAAAAATCGAATTTTCAAATTTTTCTGCACTAAGAATAGAATAGTGTTTATTGATCCAGAAGACACAATCTTTACAAGTGTATAGGACAAGTCAAGTATTAGGTAATTCAATATAAATATTCAAAAATACAACTGTTCAATTAAAAAAAACAGTACATAGGGAACAAAATATAAAACACAAACTGTAACGGACGAACTCGACGACTTTGAAAACAATAATAAAGTCATTAATGTCAGATCATGGTGGTAATGGTATCTTCCATGAATTCATCGATAGCATAATAAGCCTTGCTGAGCAATAGATCCTTTATACGCCTTTTGAATAGTTTTATATTCAATTCTTGTATCACTACAGGTAAGTGATTAAAAACTGTATGCCTTGGTATTTAACGGACATTTCAAATTTGCTGGTTCTATGCTTTGGAATTCTCAGTGAATTGGAAGATCTGGTTTCATATGTATGGTAATTAGAATTTCTGATCATGCCTGTGAGATTAGTTTTCACATATAAAAGAACATTTAAAATATAAATACAGGGAAATGTTAAAATTCTAAATTTTATAAAAAAGGGTTTGCAAGATTAAAACCGCTGTAAACCAAAAATGTTTCTTATTACTCGTTTCTGTGATATCAGAAATCTCTTGCTGTCTACAGCATTACCCCAAAGCACAACGTTGTATGACAGATGAGTATAGATCATACTGTAGTATACATTCAGGACTACATTCAAAGGCAAGGTATGCTTTATACGAGATATAGCATAATTAGCTATATTTATTTAGGGTGTTTCTATAGTCATCCACAAAAATATTAAAAGATATATCAGAAGCTGGGAAGAAGTAGACGAACAAATCCTAATAGTAGAAATACATAAAAGGGGACATCAAATGGTAATAGTAGGTGTATATGCTCCAAGCGAGGATGCAGATAGTAATATAAAAGACCAATTTTATGATAAACTATCAAATATACTGACAAATATCAAAGACACGAAAGAAATACTAATACTGGGAGATCTGAATGGGCGAACTGGAGTGGAAAGAGACAGTGCCGTTGTTGGAAAATATGGAGAACCCGTAACCAATGATAATGGAATACGACTGAGGAATCTTTGTGAGGTAATGTCTTTGAAAATCATGAATGGATATTTCCCGCATAAAGACATTCATAAATATACCTGGATACAAGCGACTAGACAATTACACTCCATAATTGATTATATAATTCAAAGACAGCATTCAAGACTAAAGACAACAGACGTGAGGGTATACCGTGGGGCAGAATGTGGATCGGATCATCATCTGGTCGTGGCGAATATAATAGTGAACTACAGACAGGCAAACCTTGAATTACACAAACCTCAACAGCCACTACAAACAGATGTGGAAAAAATTGTTTATAATTTGGAGAGCTTCACACAAGAGTCCATTCAATTTCTATATAAATTAAGACTAGCAAACAAACTACAGAATATCACACATATGAATGCAGAACAGTTGTATGGACATATTAAAGAATGCATTCATGAAGCAGCGAAAGAAGCGTTGGGTTGTAGAGAAAAATATAATAAAGGAAATCTAGAGTGGTATACAGAAAATATCAAAAGACTTGTTGAAAATAAGAAGAAAGCTTATAATACCTGGCTAAATACAAATACGGGTGAAGATAGAAGGATATACGCTAGATGGAATAGAGAAGTTAAAAGGGAAGTAGCAAAAAGTAAAAATGAAATGTGGGAGAGGAAATGTGCTGAGGTGGACAGATGTATTGGGGGGACAAAAGTGGCTGAAGCATGGAAGACTATAAGAAATTTAAGAAAAGAGGGAAAACAGGTCAGCAAGATGAACCTGATAAGTGAAAAAGAATGGGTAGATTATTATAAAGAGTTACTTACTGAAAATAGAGAAGAGTACAAAATTGAAAACATAAACATTAGAACAACTGAAGATCAGGAAGTGGAAGAAATAACAGTAGAAGAAGTAAAGAGAGCTCTGAGGAAATCGAAGAACCGAAAGGCTGCAGGGCCTGGAAACATCCCCATTGAGTTAGTCAAGTACGGGCCAGATATACTACTAGAAATGATGGCTCAACTATTTAATTTATGCTTATTAGACGGTGACAGTATCCCGGAAGACTGGAATATAGCTTATATAAGCTCCATTTTCAAAAAAGGCGATAAAAAACAATGCAAAAACTATAGGGGCATAAGTGTGACTAGTGCAATGGGTAGGTTGTACGGCAGAATATTGAAGACTAGAATCGAAATGAACATAACAGATATGGAAGAGCAGTCAGGATTCCGTACAGGACGATCATGTATTGACAACACATTTGTTCTTCAACAAATATTAGAAAAACGAACATCCCATAATATGTCTACTCACATAGTGTTTGTCGACCTGGAAAAAGCCTATGATACGGTGCCTTTAAAGAGACTTTTCGAAACGTTGACTAAGTCGGGCCTCAGTAAAACCTATATTCAAGCTATATGGAACTTATATAAAGAAGCAAAAAGTGCGGTGAAGATAGGAAATGTTTTATCTGAATGGTTTCCTGCCACAAAGGGGCTTAGACAAGGATGCAGCCTGTCACCTACCTTATTTAAAGTATATATGCAAGAAGCCATCAAAGACTGGAAAAGGAAAACATACGGAATGGGGATACAAGTTCAAGATGAAATCCTAACAACTCTTCTCTTTGCCGATGACCAGGCAATTGTAGCAGGTGACGAGAGCGATGTCGATTATATGTTCAGAAAACTGAAAGAGGAGTACGAAAGATGGGGGTTAAGTGTTAATGAGAGTAAAACGGAATATTTGAGAATAGGAGACACAAATGAGGAAGACCCTGACTTACAAATTCATAAACTCAAAAGATGCAGAGAATTTAAATATTTGGGAAGTATCATTTCGGAGGATGGAACAACAAAGAAGGATATTAGAAATAGAACACAGCAAGGTAGGAGGGCTATTCGCTTGTTGAACTCGTTACTGTGGTCAAGCAGCATGAAACTCAAGACAAAAATGACAATCTTCACGACAGTTGTAGAACCTATTTTAACTTACGGATGTGAATGCTGGCAACTTCCAGAAAAAGAGAAAAAGATCATAGAGACAGTGGAGATGGACTTCTTGAGAAGATCTTGTCGAATTTCCAGAATGTTACATATTAGAAACGAAGAGATAAGAAGGAAAACTGGGCGAGTTATTACAACAGCAGAACGAGTGGAAACGAGACAATTAATATGGTATGGGCACGTTATGAGGATGGATGATACACGATGGCCGAAGAGGGTTTTGGAGTACATACCACAAAGCAGAAGAAGGAGAGGAAGACCAACAACCCAATGGAGAGAGGGAATTAGAAAGAGTATGAGAGATAGAGCGATTGATGAAGATGAATGGAATGATAGAGAGAAATGGCGAACGAAATGCGGGATGCGGCATAGGCTGTAGGACCCCCGCTTATATTATTATTATTATTTATTTTTTTACTCACATGGTCAATATGGGTATCCCACTTAAGGTTATGTTCTAAGAATACACCCAAAAACTTGACAGTGTTTGTTGAGGTCTTACAAGCATTATTGAAAGTAATACGCAGTAGGTTTTCATTGCGTAAGTTAAAATGTACAAACTCGGTCTTATCAAGATTAACCACCAAGCCATTGGAGTGACACCATGTTTTGAATTTTTCCATATAAAACTCCACCATGAACCTGAGTTCCTCAAGGGTCCGGGCGGAGACCAAAAGAGATGCATCATCCGCAAATAGAGTCAAAATATTCGAGTCAATATGATTCGTGATATCATTAATGAATAAAATGAAAATCAGTGGGCCCAGCACGGACCCCTGAGGAACACCCATGTCCACGCCCCGGCAACGAGACAATGCATCACGGACCCTCACACATATCCTCCTACCAAGTAGGAAATCCATAAGCCACTCAAGGAACGTACCCCTGAAACCAATATTGTAAAGTTTGGCGTTCAAAAAGGTGAGGTCGATAATGTCAAATGCATGCGACAAGTCAAAAAATATGACAGCTACGAACAATCCCCGGTCAAGAACTCTATACAGGGTGTTTCCTTAACATGCGGCAAAAATTCAGGGGGCTGTTCCTTGGACTATTCTAAGAATATTTTGTCCTTTGATGATTTTTGAAAAACCTTTTTGTTTCGAAGATACAGGGCAAACAAAATTTTAGATAATAACATTTTATTATGAAAAATTACATGAAAATTTAACTTAACCTACAAAAACTGTTGAAAATGACCACCTCCAGCCAGCATACAAGCATCCAATCTTCTCCTCATTGACTGCCGAACCCTTTCAAAAACACCAGGATCATTTCTTATTAAGTTACACCCAGCAATGATCCGATTTCGCAAGTCTTCCACATTTTCTACTGGAGTGGTATAAACTAATGATTTTAGATGGCCCCATAGGAACTGGCCGTTTTTTATAGTTGTCAAACACATTTAAAAATAAATTGTACCTACTTAGTAAACACAGTGCGGTACGCATTTTTATTTATACTATTATCAATTTTAAAAATATGAAAAATGTTGTTCGCCCTGTATCTTAGAAACAAAGAGGTTTTTCCAAAAACATCAAAGGACAAAATATTCTTAGAATAGTCCAAGTAACAGCTCCCTGAATTTTTGCCGCATGTTTAGGAAACACCCTGTATACTTCCCCAAGAAGGTTACACGCAGCAGACTGAGTTGAACGGCCTCTGCGAAAACCGTGTTGGCTATCGGTGACTAAGTTGTATCTTTCTAGAAAGTCGTTCATCCTAGAGTATGCCAATTTTTCGAAAATTTTTGAGAAGACACTCAACGAAGCGATAGGTCTATAATTAACTATATCAAGAGGATAACCCTTCTTGAACACTGGTGTGATAATACCCGTCTTCAAGATGTCCGGGAATCTGCCCTGTTGTACAGATAGATTGAACAGTTCGGCAAGGTATTCAGATACATCATCAGCAATATATTTGATCAGTTTAGTAGAAATGCCATCGACCCCAGTGCTTTTCCCATTCTTGAGTTGACTAATGACCAGTAGAACGTCATGCTTTGTCACAGGCATGAAGAAAAATGTAGAGGGCACCATGTTGGGTGAAGTGCATATTGAAGGTTTCGATGTTCCAAAGTTCTCACAAACAATCTTATCAGCAACACCGGCAAAATAGTCACAGAAAATTTCCGAGAGACAATCAGGCTCGGTATACACACTGTTGTCGATGTTCAGGGATATATTTCCAACAGTGTTTTTTTTGCGACCTGTATGGATATTTACCAAGTTCCAAATTGTCCTATTCCTATTTGTAGACTGTTCAATTAAATCCTGATGGTAATTGAGTTTGGTAAACTTGAACAATATATATATATATATATATATATATATATATATATATATATATTCGTATTTCGCTTTTTTATAGATTAATCTTATTGTGTCATCATTAGTTATTTTCACTAGCCAATGTAAATCTTTTAGATTTTGACTAGCAACTTTTATTTGAGGAGTTATCCAGCGTTTTGACCTGCCATTACCGTGGCGGCGGACAAAGGGGCAACAATCATCAAGCTCGCCCAACAATGTACAGACAAAATCATCAAAACCAATATTTATATCGTCGTTGTCAGTGAGTTCACAAAAACTGATCATTCTCACCCTAGAAACGTAACAACTAAAATTTTTTTCTGACATATCCCTAAAATTAACAAAGCTACGCTTTATTCCATTCAAATCACTATTGACTGGAAAATAGCACGTCAACAAAAATCCTTTATGGTCACTGAGATGTGGTTCAAATACATGAGACCTGCAATGCTCTAGGTTGACCCTATTAGTTAGAATATAATCAACCTTAGATGACGAAGTAATACCCAACAAGTTAGTGTACACTCTTGTTGGACAGAGCGAAGTGACACTGAGATTAAGAGCCCTTTCAGACGAGGATACTGTATGCGGGATACTGTATGCGAGATACAGAATCACAGCCGCATACTACCCAGATACTTCTTTGGAATACTTTTGTATTACACATTTCTTAACAAGCTTCAGTGCAGTGCAGTCGATCATGAATATTGAAGAGTGCGTTATGTTATGGTTTATATCTAATAAAAAGAAAAAAATTAAAAGGAGACGAACTCTGTGGGTTCATCCTATAGTTGAATTAAGGGAAGCTAAGGGAATATATAATTTACTTCATCAAGATTTATTACAAGACACTACAAAGTTTTTTAATTATTATCGAATGTCTCCACAATCATTTGAAGAGCTGCACAACATTTTAAAAAGTGAATTAACCAAGCAAGATTCCACAATGCGTAGAGGTATTCAATCAAGAGAACGGTTATCTATAACATTAAGGTAAATAACAAATCGTAATACTTTTTCTTTTATTTATGAAAAATAGTTTTAATGCAAAATACAGAAAGTTGATATTATTTATATATTTATATTTAAATAATGCATTTTTTATGTGACCTTAGTATTCCTTAAGAAGGTCCACAAGTGATCCATCTGTTGACATATTGTCACTCGATTCTGCGGAAAAGGGAGATTGGAGAGGAGTAAGGATTTTTTGTTGTAAGTTGTGTTGTGTACTTGGAAACTGTGGTAATTGATAATTTTGTTGAGAGGTGTGAGATGATTGTGGTATTGGATTATTTTGTTGAGAAGTTTGTGGTGATTGTGGTATTTGATTAATTTGTTGAGAGGTGTGTGGTTGTGGTATTGGATTATTTTGTTGAGAGGTGTGTGGTGATTGTGGTATTTGATTAAAATGGTGTGGAATATTAGAATACGGTTGTGGAGGTGTAAAAAAAGCTGAAGGATGCATAGGATAAGTTTCTGAAAAATAAGGCGTATGTGGAACAGGAGCACCATGAGTGGTAAAAATGGCTGACTTAATTGCCTGAATGATTGCCAATTTCACATCCAGCTTTTTCTCAACTGGCACTCTTTTGAAATCTGCTAGAAGCGAAAGAAGGAAATGTCGGTCCTCGTCTTTTTCTAACAGATCCTCATTTCTTTGGCGTTGCTCAAGACTTGCCTTTAAGAGTGTTACCATTTCTGAAGAATCATCTGTAGAAGTATTTTTTCTTTTTTTTGAAATAGGTGTATAGCTCATCATTGTTTCTCCATTGTCTTCTGACAGTAAAGTTTCGTTGTTCTCCGTTGGGTCCTCTGTAATGTTAGAGCTTGTCCTAAAACAGTAAATGTTCGTTATAAGATTCTTTAAAAATGTCAAATTAAACATTCTTACTCTTTATTTGAAGGGCACCGCATTAGGAAGGATAGTTGGTCGAAAAATACATAGGTTTTCCAAGTCGTCCCATCACCACTTTTCTTTTTTTTTCTTCTGCTCAATTCTCGAGCAAATGAATTTCGTAAATTTTTCCATTTTTTTTGTAGATCTTTTCCTAAAAAAAACAGACTATAAAAAGAAAATATTTCTAAATTTTTTCTAAAGTTAAAACAAGTGTTATATATAAAAAGCTTCATTTGCGGTTATTATTTTAGGTACCTAGCGACTGGATGTTCTCTAACTGATTTACATTACACCTACAGAGTGGGAATTTCAACAGCAAGCGAAATAATACAGCACACATGCAAGCTAATTTGGTCCAAAATGAAAGAGCAATGTATGCAAAAACCCACAAGAGAAAACTGGTTGGAAGTAGCAGATGGTTTTTTTCGAAACGCCAATTTTCCCCATTGCGTGGGTGCTATTGACGGTAAACATATTCGAGTGATAAAACCACAAAAAAGTGGATCTTTGTATTTTAATTATAAACATTTTTTTTCAATTCAACTCTTGGCAATGTGCGATTCAAACTATTGTTTTACGTTTGTGGATATTGGGGATTACGGCAAAAACAGTGATTCAAGTATTTTTAAAAATTCGGAACTTTACAAAAAGTTATCGAGAAATAAACTAAACCTTCCTGATCCCGACTTTTTACCGGAAAAGGATGACTGTAAAATCCCCTATGTTATTATTGGCGACGAAGCGTTTGGATTATCGTTTAATGTAATGCGTCCATATGGTGGAAAATTTCTGCCAATACAGAAAAGAATTTATAATTACAGACTTTCTAGAGCACGAAGGTATATTGAATGTACTTTCGGGATTTTTGCTAACAAGTGGAGAATATTCCATCGTCCTCTTAACGTGTCTATTGAGTTTGCTGAAGATATTGTGAAATCCTGCACTGTACTTCACAATTTTGTGCGAATACGCGATGGATACAGACACGAGGATACGTTATCCTACGAAGGACTTTATGACAATGAAGTCGAGGCTACCGAGGCATACCCTGCTAGACCAGCGATTGCTATCTGTGACTATTTTGCTGAGTATTTTATGACGACTCATGCACTACCTTGGCAAAATAACTGTATTTAAGATATGTGTGTGTGTAGTACAAATAAAAATATATTTATCCCTGGCAATTTTGTTTAGATTAAAGAATTAAAAATAAATTATTTAGTAAAGCAGATTTTTTTCTTTTATGTCTCACATTGATTTTTGCTTCAGTTGTGCAATTACTTATTCCCTCGCTTATACTCAAAAATAGTCACGTTGAGATCAACTCGGTACAATACTAGCACATCACTTCGAGGTATGAAAGTAATGAAAGGCTCTTAAAAACATTTTTGGTACACTAGATTAAATTATTCAATTATTCAAACACAAAACAAAATCGACGTGCCATAACACGATCATGTTTCTCAGTATGGGTGTTCAATTAAAAAAACGCTCAAGTTGACTATGAAAACATTTGTTGATTTTCACGTATGTCTTGGCATATTTCATAAAGTATTCTTTAATGTGACAACTACTGACAGTCGCCATATAACAATGTCTTGAACAATGTATTTATAAACATAACCTAATTTTTCATATGAAGTAATAATACACATTACTTTTTGTTACTGTCCTTTTCTGTTAAAATTCCAAAGTCTACTTGAGCGTTTTTTTAATTGAACACACGTTATAAAAATGTACTTACCATATTCGTTTTGTTGAACAGATGTCATTTCCTCAAAATTATTACACATTTGTTTGGCAATTTCCACCCAACATCTTTGCTTTTTGTTTCTGTCAAAATAATCTTCATGACTAGTGTTCCATAAACAAGAATTTGGCTCTATCAAACTAATAAACTTCTCGTTATCGAAAACGGCACGATCCATAGTTTTTATTGTTGGTACTACTAACTACACTTCTGAATAAATACTGGCCGCCTATGAAATCGAAGTTTTTGCGTCGCAAAAGTATGCGTGTCTGAAAAGCTCCATAAGCCACCATGATAATTCTGTATCTCGGATACTCCTTCGCCGCCGGCTTAGAGCCCTTTCAGACGAGGACGCTGTATCCCAGACGCGTGTATCTCAGATGCAGAAAAAGCATGCAGTTAAATTGTACCTTTCACACGGCATTCGACGCCGCATACAGAATTATCATGGTGGCTTATGGAGCTTTTCAGACACGCATACTTTTGCGACGCAAAAACTTCGATTTCATAGGCGGCCAGTATTTATTCAGAAGTGTAGTGAGTAGTACCAACAATAAAAACTATGGATCTTGATGAAGTAAATTATATATTCCCTTAGCTTCCCTTAATTCAACTATAGGATGAACCCACAGAGTTCGTCTCCTTTTAATTTTTTTCTTTTTATTAGATATAAACCATAACATAACGCACTCTTCAATATTCATGATCGACTGCACTGCACTGAAGCTTGTTTAGAAATGTGTAATACAAAAGTATTCCAAAGAAGTATCTGGGTAGTATGCGGCTGTGATTCTGTATCTCGCATACAGTATCCCGCATACAGTATCCTCGTCTGAAAGGGCTCTAAAATTCAACAATAAATCATCAAACATACTCTTAAGCGCTCTTTCAGACGAGGATACTGTATGCGGGATACTGTATGCGAGATACAGAATCACAGCCGCATACTACCCAGATACTTCTTTGGAATACTTTTGTATTACACATTTCTTAACAAGCTTCAGTTATCAGAAACATTAATGCCATCAGTCCAAAGACAGTCAGTTAGGGTGCTTTGGTTGGTAAATGTCTCCTTTGAAAAAAATTTCGCACATAAGCTCTATTGGGCCAACTAGAAGACACCATGGCTTTTTCATAGTCTGATTTGGGTATCGATACTTTGAACGATGAATAATGGTCAGGATATCGAGACTTTTACTATCGTAAAACTTTTAGATAGAAACTTTGAAAGCTCATCGACGGTTGTTTTAGGGTGAAGGTTGGTAACATAAAAAGATACATGTCTTTCAACACCACTGACATTAGATTCACCAGTGTAATTACCAACAATAAGGGGACGAATTGCTTTCTTAGGTTTAGTATGGGTAACCGTTTTCCATGCCTTACCTAATAATTGGGGGGTGAATTATCGCCCGACAAAATATGGAAGTATGTATATCTTGAAGAGAACCTCTAGGAAGATACGTTTCCGAAAAAAAATTCACAATATTCGAATTTTTCTGCACTCAGCAAAGTTTTTTTGAAATTTTTTGGGGAAGTCGTGGGGGGTGAATTCTTTCCCGACAAAATCGGACGATATGAGGATCTTGAAGAGGACGATTCAGAGAACACATTCATAGAAAAAAAAGTTCGAATTTTTAAATTTTTCTGCACTGAGAATAATGCCTTACCTAATAATTGGGGGGTGTGGTGGGGGTGAATTATTGCCTGATAAAATCAGGCGATATGTGGATCTTGAAGAGGACCTTCGAGATAACCTATTCATAGAAAAAAAAGTTCAAAAATTTGAATTTTTCTGTACTGAAGATACTGTCATTGAATATTGCATTTATAAGAGACGAAAATATTTACTCCTTGCCTTGCCTGAGTTGAATTTGCTTTGATTATTATATTATTCAATCGTTCTTATCAGAACGTTTCTTATCGTTTCAGCTATTCTCAATTTTTTATTATGGCAGAAACAGAAAAGTGAGTACTCAGTGAAAAATATATTTCAACATTAACTAAAATCTGTAGAGCAATGCAATGTTTTTCACCAAGAAAGACTTCGTCAAGCATTATTTGTCCTTTATGTCAGAATGCAGTAGGATTTTCGATGTTACTTTTAAAACATTTAACCGATGTTCATGAATTTAAGATAACTCGATCCAGTCATCAATTCGCCAATTTCGAAGAATTTACAGTCTGGAGAAACTTTGGAAACAAAGAAGTGGATTACTGTTACCATTCAACTAGAAAAGATAAGAAAGGCGAGACAATTATTATATATAATTGTAATAGAAGTGACACGAGAGGTATTAATTTTTCTTTTATAATGTGGGAGAATCTTGTATAACGTATTTGATTTTTTTTAAGGATATATTTCCAACAGCAAGGTATGTCAAATGAAAACAGGGGGTACTTCAAAAATCAAAGGAATGTGTCCATCAAGAATTAAAGCTAGAATTCTGATTAATAGGTGAATACTCTAAAACCAAGAATCAAATTGTTAGAATTTAATCAATTTCATTCTTCACAGGGAAAGACCATGAGTCAACAAGTATTACCATAGAGTTACTGTGGAAGCACATTATAAATCCCTCATGATGGAAGCAAATGTTGAGAATGTTGGTAAGAATTATTTCAGGGTGAAATCCCAATATGAGAATAAATTTTATTATGTTTCGTTCATCACTTCTTGTGATGAAGACTGCAGAATGGGATATTGTGCGGAATTGCAAAATATGTTTACACGAATATAAATGTATGCTAGTAACAGTATCAAAACTATATTGTGCAAGCATTTATGTTTGGTCGGAGAAGCGATTCTGTTTCAGATGGAGACTCTGATGAAGATATGATGTTGCATATTAATGAACCTAAAACAAGTCTTAAGGCATACAAGGATGATGTCAATTACTTTATAAAAGAATCAGCGTCCAAGCCAAGTTCGATATCATTTAATCATGAGGAGGAAAATGTAATGTAGTTCAAGCTCGGCTTGAATATTTTCTGATGAGGAATTGATGAAGAGCATTAAATTGCTGGACGAAGGAATTGAAGAGATGGCTGGCAGCTCGCATAGAGAGTAACAGAGAAATATGCAAAAAAAGAAAAATAGAAAAACAAACTTATTATCCCAAGAAGAAATAGTGTGTTCCAAAGAGATTTGATAGCGACTTAATTTCAATGGAAGTAGTAGAATAATTTCAGATTTTTATCAAGCATATATATATTTATTTTTCTTTCAGAAAAGTCGTCATATGAGTATTTCGATGAGATGATTCTTATTCAAGAGATGCATTCTAGAAAAGAGAAAAACTTGAAGGACTTTCATTTTAAAATTATATACTAATGTGATATTTCTCCCTCAAATTTATATCCCGTCTCAAACTTTTATAATAATAACAATGTATATTACTATTCTTCAATTGGAATGGAAAAAGCGCTCAAGTGAAAGTTTTTCTTCTTGGTTCTTTTGCTTCACAAGCTCAAACCTAGAAAAAAAAATAAATTCCATTTTCACAATTAATGTTTTATTATTTGTTTAGTATATATGAACAATTCTAAATTCTCAAGAAAAAAGTACTTTCAAAGTTTTCTTGGCAATTTTCGTTTTGAATTCTCTACTGAAATCTATATCCCAATTGTAATTGTTTGCAATAATAATATGGAATGTGATAATTGGATGACCACCCAATAATCACATTTTATATTGACTAATACACCTTACATCCTATTTAGATCAAAATCTTGGTAAATAAACAGTAAATATGATAGATATAGTAAGTAGATGATATACGATAAATTTCTTTCGACAAAATTCTATTTCAGAATTTGAAAGGTGCAAAAAATGCTTCAAGGTTAACTATTTGAATATGCCTGCTGACGAATATTTTTCATTTATTTTTTGATTACATTACATTTTCATTCAATCCAGTACCTAATCCACTGAAGCTTTCGGTACCTACGTAAAATACTTTCATTTAACAAATATGAAAAATTAAATCCTCTTATATAATTCCGTAGATAATACACAATAAATCTCGTTTTGACAAAACTCTTTTTCAGAATTTGAAAGGTTCAAATGATTCTTCAAGGTAAACTAGTCGAATATGCCTGCTGAGGAATACTTCTCAGTTATTGTTTGAGTATATTACATTTTTCTTGGTAGAAATATACTGAAAACAGGTTAATTATTGAATCAATCCAGTACCTAATTCACTGAAGGTTTCGGAACTTACGTAAAATATTACTTTTATTTGCCAAATATGAAAAATGAATTTCTGTCAGATTTCCCGAGCTGATTGCTGAGTCAGGATTGTTTATCAGTTGAAATTTGAAATCATCTCTGTTTGAAATGCAAGTGTCAAAATCAGATGTTTGCGATGCGATGACAAACCTACTAGCGCGCCGGTCTGGTTTCGCTTCACTTCGGAATACTGTAACTCTGGGATTTATTTGCGTTTTACTGTATCCTGGCTGCTTTCACACCGGTGTCGAGGATGAGGTCTTCTTGTTCAATGAATAGCAGAAAAAGTTCTTGGCATCCTTGACGAGGGCGTATCGTTTCAGTAATTCATATATCTCTCGAAGAATGCAGATAGTAGAAGCATCACCGTTGACTAATCTTTCGAGTTTTGGTATTCGTCATACCGTTTGTTCGATTTTGATTCGCGTGTATCGGGAATGAATAAGGAGGATTCTTGGACAAATTCCGCCTCGTCAAGGCTGCCAAGAACTTTTTTGTGCTATCAATTGTACAAGAAGACTTCATCCTCGACATCATCACCGCAGAAACTGAATACATAATAATTGTATTATTTCAATACAGGCGATTTTCATATTTATGAACCTTTCGAAATCATCCTGAAATATCAATCTCCTATAGGGAAGTTAATTTCTTTCAGTTCCCGCGGTATAAACTTGAGATATTCAGATTTTATCTCGATGATGTAACAGAATAATGAAATTCTAAATCTATATGAAAATAATTTTTTTTCTATCTCAGAATCGTAATGAGTTCATTATAGAACTAAATGCAGAGCTTTAATGAACTCATTGCTGCATTGTTTTAAACATACGTCATTTCAATTTCCGTAATCTGTCAATGTTCGTAGCATTCACACAAACAGCCAAGATACGATACAAAAGTCACTAGGATGTATAATCTGAAATTTTCATTGAATTTCGAGAGTATTTCACAAAAACTGACTAAAATAGAGCAAAAACCGTCTTATATTCGTTGCAGAAGGAAGAAGGCAGTTCGAATACTCATGCGTTCGAAAACTGGCTCCTTCGTCGTTCGTTTTCAAATTTCGCATTAGCAATGAAATAGGAGCCCATTCTACAACTTGTTTTAGAATATACTATTCTGACCTCACCTTGGTTGGTATCTTTTTAAAAAAAAATTCTGTAGTATTAAAAACTACGTAATTTTCAAATTTTTAACAAAAAAAAAAACCGAGAGAAAACCTGAAGCAGTAAAAATGTCATAACCCTGTATCTCCTTTTTATACTCAATTTCGAGCTGAATGATGGTCGCACAAAACAAACTATGGTACTTTCGTCTCTGGGCGGAATCGTAAGGACTGATTATACTTATATTGTTTTGAAATATCCACCTAAGTATGGTTTGGGATTTTGTTAATTTATTATATTTATGCATACTAGCAGTCTCGAAAGGAGTACCTGTAGACAAATGTATAGGATAAATTGATTTTTTCTCGAAGCACCAAAGTACCCTTTTTTAACATTTTCCAAGACCCATTTGTTTCATCTCATGTCGCTTTGAATAATAGGTGGATTGAAAAGAGAACCGATTGAATGGTCTCTAAGGTCCCCCTAGACTTGACGTGGCATTTAAAAAGCCAAGGGTCGGTTTCATAAAGCCTTGATCAGCCGATCAACCACTTAATCGTCAATCAAGCAACCCCCTCCATGCTTCGTTTTCCGAATTGATTCTCGATCAACGATTTGACGGTCCGATCAAGAAATCAACAATCAACGCTTCTTTATCGTCAATCAACTACGAAATAGGTTTCATAAAACATTTTGATGGCTGATTAAGCCAGAAAGCGCGTTTTGATTGGCAATCAAATTGATTGACCGAATTCGAGCGATCAACAAGAAAGTTAGCTATTGTTTATTGTGAGTTTTACATCTCAAAATGCTTTCTGATATAAGTTCATCTTCAGGGGAATTAAATGAAGAAAATAATTATGTCAGTAGACGTCCAAGAATATTCAAAACTAGAAGCGATCCTATTGAATCATTCGACGATGCGGAATTCAAAAATCGCTTCAGATTCAACAAAACGAGTGTCATGGAAATCCTCCACAAATTGGGAAAAATATCGAACCTCGCACTCGAAGGAATCGTGCTATTGATGCACGGTTACAAATATTACTAGCACTGAAATTTTATGACACAGGAGGATTTCAGTTAAAGATAGGGGATCACGTCAACATCACAAAACCAACCGTGTGCAGAGTGGTTAAGAGAGTGTCAATTGAACTTGCCAAATTGAAGCCTCTCTATATTTCAATGCCAACAACCAGGCAGAAAAGGTTGGAAGTAGCTGCAGGCTTCCACGATATTGCTGGGCTGCCAAGGGTTCTGGGCACAATAGATTGTACACACATTAGAATAATTTCACCTGGAGGACCCAATGCTGAATTGTTCAGAAACCGAAAGGGATATTTTTCAATAAATGTTCAGGCTGTGTGTGATGCAAATCTACGAATCATGAACATTATTGCACGTTGGCCAGGTTCGGTGCACGATTCCACTATTTTTAATGACTCCCCACTGATTGTTGAATTGGAGCAAGGGTTATATGGCAGCAGGGTTCGAAAATATCATGATATTTATATAAATATCAAAATATCGGATATACATCGATATATATCCGATATATATCAACTTTCTGATATTTATTTTTACGAACAATTTTTCAAATTTTTTTTTAAAGAAGTCAATAAATCAAACGTATTTAGAACTTCATTTACCAAATTCATTAAAAAACTAATCAAGATTCTAAAAAACATAAAACAACAAAAAAAAGGTATCTATTGAAATATTTTCTGGGAGGTCTCTGCATTTTCCTGAAAACTTAATATGGGTTTTCTCTCCCAGTCTCTGAAACGAAAAACAACTAGAAAAAATTTTAATAATATAAAAAAAAACGTTACGCTTAGGATTTCGAAGTGTTTTCATTTTCTTTCTGTTCATTGTTAGGCAACAATTTCTTCTCGTAAAGTTTGGCCCCTGACAAATTAGTGCTCAAATTTTTACGCAGGGGCCTTTCTTATATTATTAAATTTTTTTCTAATTGTTTCTTGTTTCAGAGACTGGGAGAGAAAACCCATATTAAGTTTTCAGGAAAAAAAAAGTTAGTTGATAAATTTATATAAAGTTCGTTATCCGGATTATTAAGAATTTCCTGTGCAGATGCAGTGGCCTCATCCCATATCAATTTCAAATTGCTATTACATACTGCAAACTTCAGCTGTATACGTGAACGTTCTTTCTGTTAAAAAATTCAAACAAAAAAAAAACAAGAGCACA
This sequence comes from Hippodamia convergens, assembly GCA_038502775.1. Classification (NCBI taxonomy): domain Eukaryota; kingdom Metazoa; phylum Arthropoda; class Insecta; order Coleoptera; family Coccinellidae; genus Hippodamia; species Hippodamia convergens. Next base: position 97,999,077 of record CM076607.1, read on the forward strand.
ATGAATAGTGCAATGACGAATTACTATCTGTATTCCCCGAAATTACGTCGCTTCTTCGATCGTACAAACGGTCGGTATGTTGGTATACATTGGTGACATTGGTGTGCTCTTAAATCGCGATTGATTATGAAATTTTTACGCACAGTCTCAAATTTTGGTAAATTCATAAATATCCTTGATATAGAAAAATTGAAAATTATTGGCGCGCAGACAGAATTGAATTCTGGAAAAATAACCCTCCCAAGCAGGGCTCGAACCTGCGACCTCCGAATTACTAGTCCGACGCACTAACCAACTGTGCTATCGGGAAGGACGGAGGTTCCACCTGATCTTCGGCCGGCAATTCTCCCAGAATTCGATGATAACTTTCGCCAAGTTCGACCCCGATACGACAGTCCATTCCGTCGTTGAATGGGTTGAGGAAATCGATCGAATTGAGGTCGAAATATCAGATGGAACCTCCGTCCTTCCCGATAGCACAGTTGGTTAGTGCGTCGGACTAGTAATTCGGAGGTCGCAGGTTCGAGCCCTGCTTGGGAGGGTTATTTTTCCAGAATTCAATTCTGTCTGCGCGCCAATAATTTTCAATTTTTCTATATCATTTTCAGACGATAGAAACATTCACGATTTATTTCTTGGCTAATTAACATTGTTCGGTGGTCGGGAGATTCAACTACCCGACTCCTGCCGATATATCGCAAAATCGCGAATGACGCAATCGGATGAACGGTAAAATCGAATCATCGATGACCACCGATAGCGAATGAGTTTCCCTACCTAACCTAACTCCCCAATGAATTCTTCACGAACGTCATAGTTCGTGAAGAATAAACACTAACAACTAACATCGAATTCTAGGAGAATTGCCAGCCGAAGATCAGATGGAACCTCCGTCCTTCCCGATAGCACAGTTGGTTAGTGCGTCGGACTAGTAATTCGGAGGTCGCAGGTTCGAGCCCTGCTTGGGAGGGTTATTTTTCCAGAATTCAATTCTGTCTGCGCGCCAATAATTTTCAATTTTTCTATATCATTTTCAGACGATAGAAACATTCACGATTTATCCTTGATATATATCAATCCTTATAAATATCGATATATATCATGATATATATCAGGATAAATATCGGCGATATATATCGGTCGAACCCTGTATGGCAGTGGCAACTTGCTTGGTGACAGTGGGTATGCTTGTAAGCCTTTTCTTCTCACGCCAATTCTGAATACCACCAATGAAGCAGAAAGGAGGTATAATCAAGCCATATAAAAACTGGGAATTGTATAGAGAGATGTTTTGGTGTGTTGAAGAGACGGTTCCCTTGCTTGCATTATGGACTGAGGAACAAGATGGATACCTCTTTAACCACTATTGTCGCCTGCAGTGTTCTGCACAACCTGGCCTTGACTGAGAAACGATTCAGTGGATATGTTGGAAGAACTTCCTGAAGTCTTCGAAGATGAACACCACATTGTCCATGGTCAACAGAACACAGCCATTCGAAATGCTCTAATATCAGACATTTTTTAGAGGTTTGTTTTCAAAACTCAAAGAAAAAAATAACTAATTGCAAATTAACTTCTAGGTGAAGTGTTTCACGAAGAAGTAGTTCTTCTGTTTTCTGGTTAGATATGGAAACAATTAGTAATTTGTTGTCATCAAATAATTCATGATTACTGAACTACTTATTTTTCTTGTGGAGCTAGAATTGATATAAAAAGCATTCAAATTATGATGCTGAATCGGTATACTTCAGGAACTGTTAAGGAATAACTAAATAATACAACCCTTAGAGGAGAAAACTTTATTGAAATTATGTTATTTTTGGCTCTTGATTAAATTGTTCAATTGAATTCTCGAAATTTTTGCTTCAATTTTTGCATTCTTCAATTTTTGAAGGTAATACCTATCTTTGGTAGAGAGGCCTTTCTTGAGAATTCTCTTGCTGGGTTTTCTTTTTTTATTTTTTTTGAGGAGAGGAAGAGGAACATTGAACGTTTGTTGGAAGTGGATCTACTTCTTGGGTGGGAATAGGAAGTGCTTCAGTAACATCAGAAATGGGAATTTCTGTAAAGCAACTCATATTAGTGATAGAAATATGATAATCAAACTATCCAATTATACTGAAAAAAAATTACAATCTCCGAACTACTGTCTACCAATATTTAGGTGAAATACCTGATTTCTATGAAAGATTGTTACATGTAGTTTGAGAAATTATCAGCATTTGAACACTCGAAATGAAATAGAAATACTTTATTATGAATAAATAAATTTCATAATGGCATAATATGCCATGTTGCCAAACTTTCACGTAAAATTATTCATTATCTGATGATATTAATTTTTTCGCAGTAATTCTTTGAACATTCATAGAAATCATATATTTTCTCTGGAATTTGAAGAAAATCTAAACAACCAATTAGTACAATACGCAAATTTATCAGAAAAGTAATTATAAGAGTCTTCCGAGCTATTAGCAGAGGGGTCTAGGTACAATCTTAGACCAATTCTCTGAAGATGCCTATCGCAGATTAAATTCCTAGTAGACCACAGCCAATAAGCCCGGAAGACTCTTGTAATGATAGTATATCGGGTCGAGAAAGCCTTAACCTAGAGATAAGTAAATTCTTACTCGAAACTCCCTTGAATACTGTTTGGTTCCTTTGATTCCGCAGTGAATCACATGAGTGGACTCTGACTAACTTTTAACTTACCAAAATAAATATTGGCATCGTCGTACATATTTTCCATTGTCCTAACATTTTGTTCTAAAATGGATAACAGCCTGTGCTGAGATATATCTAATGTGCTTCTGAAAGTCCCACCTCCAGTAGCATTGATTTTTTTCTGTAACAAATTAAAATTTTTTTTGAGGTAAACATTTCTTGTGTTTTTCATTTTTGACAAGCTTACTTTTTCCTGTCGAGCCCTCTGTTGGAGTTCCTCCAAATCCTCCCCATTTTCCTCTTCCAAAATTCTTTTATATCTCTCCTTCTGCAATGCAAACTAATCAAATGCAATGTTCTCAATGAATATCATGGGTAATTGTCTAGACTGATCCAAAAATCTCAAAAATTTACGAAAAATTCAGTAAACACTAACCTTGACATGCAGAATACGAATCTGTTTTCAGATTTTTCCGGTCGGACTTGGTTTTTCTAAAACAAGTTTATAAAGTTATTGAAGGTTATCTCGACAAAATACTTCATTTTTCAAGTTCGTTTAAATCTTTCAGAGTTTCGTAGCCTATTTACATCATGAATACAAAATTCTCGATTTTTTCCTTAATTTATAGTCTTCTTTATTGCTGAATTTCCCCAAAATGTGATGATTCCTAATTGTTTACATTCCCGTGATGTGACGGCCATCTTAATTTCTAGCTGAACCTCAACAGCGCAATGTCACGTCGAATGACGTAAAATGGGCGTCACATCACCGGAATGTAAACAATTAGGAATCATCACATTTTAGGGAAATTCAGCAATAAAGAAGACTATAAATTAAGAAAAAAATCGAGAATTTTGTATTCATGATAAAAATAGGCCACGAAACTCTGAAATATTTAAACGAACTTGAAAAATGAAGTATTTTGTCGAGATAACCTTCAATAACTTCAAGAATTTTTTTTAGAAAAACCAAGTCCGACCGGAAAAATCTGAAAACAGATTCGTGTTCTGCATGTCAAGGTTAGTGTTACTGAATTTTTCGTAAATTTTTGAGATTTTTGGATTAGTCTAGACAATTACCTGAATATGAAGCACTTACATTTTCCATAGCCACATCTTTTCTTGCTTTTCGCTTCAAATTTTCATACAACGTCTTCAGTTTTTGGCTGGACCTGGGCACATTTGAAGACGCGTTGAATATTCTTGTGAGCCCCTCCCAGACTTTTTTCTTTGTTTCAGAGCTTATTTTGTTCGTCTCTTTGCATTCAATTATGTGTTTTTGTCTGAAAAGTACAAAGGAGTACTCAGAACATGCTTCATAATGCATAAGGAATAATTCAAACGAAATATCAGTGTGAAAATGAATTTTACTCACGATTCTACTAGGAAAAGAAGTAGGTTCTTGTCCTCCGTGGTGTAGTTCATAACTCTCGAAAATTTTTTTTCGGATTTAATTTCCTCACAAAAATTCAATAATAGTTATTCGTAATAATAATATTAATCGAACCTGAAAATTCTGAGACTCGGTTTACGCTCAGCTTTCACCGTTGGAAGTTGACGCATGACACAATGACGCATACAACGAAGTGCAAAATAACATGCATTTCTGTGTTCTCCTTGATTGTGACTTCGGAAACGCGAGGTTGCCAGGTTGTATTCTCCAATCAACTGATCGGTGAATTTGATTCTACAATCAAGCTTCATGAAACCCGAATTGAGTTAATCGGCTTGTCAAATTTGACGGCTCAATTTGTTGATCGAGGAATCAACGGATCTTTATGAAACCCGCTGCAAGTGTACCAATTTTGACCAGACAATTCAGATCTTGATTGAGATCGCTTAACGAGCTCATTCGACCTGGAATCTGACAAATAAGTCCTGGAGAATCTGAAAATTTTAAAAATGAGTTAATTGCTCATCTTTCTAATGGTAGTAGTAACAGTTTTTTTTATTGACCGCATATATTGAATATATGCTACAATAATATGCACTTTCAAATTAAAGTTCCACAAAGAAATGATGCATGAACGCACTTGCAGCATTTTTAACAAAAAGAGTAAATGAATTCTAACGGACAATCCTCTTTAAAAAAAATGTAACTTTCCTGAAGCATTAGGTATTTAGAAAGAAGTGTGTAAATTTGCTCGAATAGATAAGGATGTAAATGGAAGAAGTATAGGTGAGCTCAATAATATAAATCAATTTCCAAAGTCCGCTAGTTCCCTTTCCATTCATAATAACCTTGTCCTTCCAGAACATAAATTCTCGGATTTAAACGTGATTATTTTCAACGTGACAACCTAGCAAAAATTGAATTCTGTGCATATTTTCGAGTTACATTCAGCCAAAGTACCCAATTTATGGAATTTCTAAGAAAATTTTTTTCTTTCAATATGAAATTACTCGTAAACAGCGGGTTGTACAGGAAAATATCAAGAATACTTTTATATTCCACAATGAATGAATATTCATCTCATCCCATTGAATTTACTGTTTACAATTAGACTCTTTGAATTTCTGGTGAATTTATGGAATGTTATGGTCATAATTGAGCTCGTAATTGGAAACTGGAGAATGTAAGTGGAATTTTGTGTTCGGGATAGATTAATCACGTTTACGAAAAACTATATTCCGAAAATCACTTCATTCGACAGATTCGTTCGCGAAATATAACTGAAAATTTAATTTGTTTATGGATTTTCGAGAGCCTGTATCTTTTCAACGAAGACGAATCGGAAAAAGTGGAAGATGAAAAAAGTGTTTCTTTTGACCAGAGGAATCAACGGTTAAAATATATGTACGAGTCAAAGACTCACTCTGTATATATATAAATGTCAATACACAAGTATTATTCATTAGCTATACCTTTTTTCACATGTTCGAATGACATTTTTCAGAGTGATATTGTGAACGAGTGTGGAGTGAGAAATCACAGATGTCGTCTTTATACAGGGTGGCCGGACGATTGACGTCAAAAAAAAAAAACAGGTCCCTCATGTCATGGGGTATTCGAATCACCCCCATGTATGTTATCCGATTTTTCACGGTTTCCGAGTTATGAATTTTTTCATGAAATTTCAGAATTTTCAACTTGAACATCTTCAAAATTTTTTTTTTCTAAAAGTACAAGACTTTTCTGATATTTTTTTGTTGTAGATAGATCGCCAGGAATTGTACTTTTATACATAAACTAACCAGCATCGTTACTCTGATAAAAATTATGAAAATGTTGGTCTCAAGTGAGAAAGTTACGTATTTTGGATCATGATCTAAATTTTCAAATTTAAATTAAAAATGTAAACAAGTTACTTCATGGTTTCTTAGTAGGCTTAAAAACTGCGCTCAACACTCAGCTTTCAGAATCTTCAATAAAAAATGGTACTCAACGGTCTACTTTTGCTAGAATTAGCCTTCAAAGTCAACGAGGTGGAAAAAATCAAAAAACTAGACGTTTACTCAAAAATTATTTTTTGCCGTTTTAAGATTTTTCTGATCAAGCTATGATAGAAAATGCTGAAAATCAATGAAAATTAGCTTTATAAGAACAGTTTTAGATAAGAAAAAGAAAAAGGTATGGCAATAAATCACACATCATGTGGATAAAAAAAAATTTATTTATAAAATTTACAATAGGTTTTCAAAGTGGCCACCTCGAGCCTCAATACACATTCTACACCCTCGCAAAAAATTTTCTTTCAGTCGCATAAAACCTATTATAAATTTTATGAATAAATTTCTTTTTATCTACATGATGTGTGATTTATTGCCATACCTTTTTTTTTCTTATCTAAAACTTTTCTGTTAAAGCTAATTTTCATTGATTTTCAGCATTTTCTATCATGGCTTGATCAGAAAAATCTTAAAACGGCAAAAAATAATTTTTGAGTAAACGTCTAGTTCTTTGATTTTTCCCACCTCGCTGACTTTGAAGGCTAATTCTAGCAAAAGTAGACCGTTGAGTACCATTTTTTATTAAAGATTCTGAAAGCTGAGTGTTGAGCGCAGTTTTTAAGCCTACTAAAAAACCATGAAAAAACCTGTTTACATTTTTAATTTAAATTTGAAAATTTAGATCATGATCCAAAATACGTAACATTCTCACTTGAGACCAACATTTTCATCATTTTTATCAGAGTTACGATGCTGGTTATTTTATGTATAAAAGAACAATTCCTGGCGATCTATCTACAACAAAAAAATATCAGAAAAGTCTTTTACTTTTAGAAAAAAAAAATTTTGAAGATGTTCAAGTTGAAAATTCTCAAATTTCATAAAAAAATTCATAACTCGGAAACCGTGAAAAATCGGATAACATACATGGGGGTGATTCGAATACCCCATGACATGAGGGACCTGGTTTTTTTTTTTGACGTCGATCGTCCAGCCACCCTGTATATGTTTTGACATTATTTAAGGATATTATAATAAATTTTTGACAAATTTTTCAGGTCGGTCCTGTCGTTTATAGAGTTTTTTTCCCTTTGAATGGCCACAGGTATTCGAAAAATTCTACAGCTCTAAAAAAACACGAAACAACATTTAACCATGAGTTCGATTTCGATAATTTTGAAATTCTACACAGAGGCACCAAGAGCAAAATAAGGACTTTTTTAGAAATGATATACATTCAAAGGGAAAAAAACTCTATAAAAGACAGAACCGACCTGGAAAATTTGTCAGAAATTTATTATAATATCCTTAAATAATGTCAAAACATATATAAAGACGACATCTGTGACTTCTCACGTAAAATATGATTCAAAGAAGTAGTATCCTCCAACACCATATTTATTCCTATTGATACAAATGCACAGATGGCATTTCGAACGATCAATTGGAAAACTGCGAAGCCAAGATGAAACAAAACAAATTCGAATTGACGATGACAACAAACATGTTTTTAAAAAAATTGAATGCACTTTATTGAGTTGATTTTTATTATTAAACAAGTAGATGTAGAAGATCTCCAAGTAGACCAACACTCTCGTATCAGCTCGTGTAGAGAATACACCTACCTGGGAGCGAAAATAGATAAAGGGGGTAGAACGGAAAAAGAAATAGAAGATCGTATCGTGAAAGGAAGGCAGGTTATCGGATGTCTGAATTCTATCCTGTGGGCTGAGCAGGTGTCTAGGGAGCGAAAGCACCAAATATACAATGCCATATTCAAAAGTATAGTGCTCTATGGCTGCGAGACATGGCAGTTGAATAAAAATCTAGAGCGGCGTCTGATGGCCCTAGAAATGGATTTCTGGCGTAGATCAGCTGGTAAGTCGAGATTGGAACGAGTGAGAAACGAGGAAATAAGAGAGATTATGAGGGTGGAAGACACGATAGTCGATGAAGTACGGAGAAGGCAATTAGTATGGTACGGCCATGTAGAAAGGATGAACGAAGATCGTATTCCCAAAATGGTGCTGAAGTGGATACCCACGGAAAAAAGAAAGAGAGGAAGACCCAAACTAACATGGCTTGGCGGAGTACAGAAAGCAATGTCTGAACGAAACTTACAGCCAGGGGACTGGGAAGATAGAAGAGGTTGGAAGCTGGGTATCGGAAGGCGTTGAACGCTATAAAACCGAAATATATATATAAATTAGAGGTTATAAGTGAAAACTCTCTCGCAGATTCAAATAAGCTGTAATGGACATCACATTCCAACAATATTGTTTCCTCAAATGTAACAATTTACAATGTAATAATTGATTTCTTGAATTTTTAAAGATCAAACAATTTTTTTCCAAACATCTAACGCTTTCCACACTCTACAATAATTTGACATTTGACATACCTCACTTCTTCATCTTTCACTCATCGACTGGGCCATCATAGAATATCAAGTTTTCTTTCTTCGATCTTTCCAATAGGTACTTATATATAGAACTTAATTTGTTTGTATCGGTTTTCTTGTTTATCACCCTTTCTCGTTTATTTATCTCAATCATTTCCAATATCAGTCTTTTGTGGTAATTTCTTTCCATTTGTAATACACTCACATCTTCGTAATTCATCCTGTGGTCTAGATTGAATGCATGGGTGGCCAATGCACATTTTTCATGATGTCTTCTTGTGTGTTCTATATATAAGTACCTATTGGAAAGATCGAGGAAAGAAAACTTGATATTCTATGATGGCCCAGTCGATGAGTGAAAGATGAAGAAGTGAGGTGTGTCAAATGTCAAATTATTGTAGAGTGTGGAAAGCGTTAGATGTTTGGAAAAAAATTGTTTGATCTTTAAAAATTCAAGAAATCAATTATTACATTGTAAATTGTTACATTTGAGGAAACAATATTGTTGGAGTGTGATGTCCATTACAACTTATTTGAATACAAAAATTCCGTATTCCGTGAAAAGGCGAGTAATTTCCTGTTTTAGATTTATTCTCCATCAAGAAATCAGAAAAAAAGGTCATGAAAAATTTACTACCCGAGATTCAATGTGAGCAAATTCCTTGTAAAATATCTATTGTGTGCATGAAGACGATTTCAAAAAGACTTCTAAGAAGTTCTTTTCGAGACATCCCAGGAAAGTTCTTTTTCTGACATACTAGGGAAGTTCTTTTTCTGACATTACGAAAAGTTCTTTTTGTGACATACCAGGTACATCCTGATAATGGTCGCCTGCGGCGGACATTTGATGTTATATGAAAGTTCTATTCCGAACATCGCAGTGGATGTCCAAATTGTTCAATGTCTCGAAATCTCTTACTTTTAACAGCTCAGAGATGTTTTTGTGCTCGCTGGGTGTTTCAGTGAGACAGTTTCAAGTTGAATTTTCATTTTCATGAATTGTTAGTCAAGTAATATACCGTTCTACCTGACTAAGTTGAAAAAATGAAAAATTAAACGACGATAATAATCCTTAGTGGAATATTTAATTTTCATTGGGCTTCGAAGAGAATTAAAGATAAATGAAGCGGATGAAATTTTCGCCAAAAATTACTTTGAATAATTATGTAGCTTGATCTACTTTCTGTATTCAATTAAAGTCCAGGTATTTTGCCGTTAACAACAGTGGTTTAGTGGTAAAATTTTCAGTGTGGGAACGCTAAATAGTGACTTACCTACCAATGGAAGGAAGGTACATGGGTGCTGGCTGATGCCTCAAATAAATATATGAGGCACTCACACATTTTTCAAGATATTATTTTATTTACTTGCGTAAGTGATTTTAATTTAATTTGTTATTATTATTATTTTTTTTTCCTGAGTCAAACCAGTGTGAGAACGCCGTTCCCACGGGTTCCCGCTCCACTACGCCCCTGGTTAACAACCGATTTGAACGAAAATTTTCTCAATGCCCCCAAAATATGTTATATTGTGTACTACTAGTGCCGCCTCGACAGTAATAAATGTAACGAAAATTGTAGAAGATATGGATTTATTCCAGCAAGAAACACACAACCTAAAATCATAATTGGATAAAGAGAGGGGGTGTACCCATATTAGAAATAGGCAGAGACTCTTATTCTTCCAATGCACTTTTAATAATAATGTTTTTAATTTTTTTCATGTTTTAGTGGAACAATTTTCAAAATATTCGTAATTTCTTCACAAGATAAATATAGGAATGAATGAAGAAAACATTTCTTTTGTTTTCTCATCAAATGTCATGAATATTTTTCTAAATGCCGTATCGTAGACACTAAAATCCAGGCCATCTCACCCAATTGTACGATTTCTGAATGAAAAATAGATTTTGTGACCTCTTACAACTTCAATTGGAAAAATATCATACCTAGTAAAGAGTTAGAGGAGTAAAGTGAATGAAGAATTACTAAGTGCAATTTTCGATTCGTGATTCAGAGGAGTCGACTCACTGTGGGTGATTTATAGAAAAGGGAAGAAGAACGACCAATTATCGTAATGATGGAACAAGAAATTCTTGGTATGCCAATATATGATAATAAAACGATTTCGAATTTCTCATTTTGAAGTCCTTTTCGGGAATATTTGATAACTGTAGGTACTGGAGGTTTTTTCACTGACTCTAATGATACTTGGTTTTTTTCTAATTGGTAGATTTCAGGAAATATGATCAGAAAACATAGACCCTACAAGTTTTATGACGAATGCTTAGAAAGCTATTGGGGAGAACAACTTTTGAAAAGCATATAAATATCATCAGTTCATGTAGATCTTCTGTATGACTTACGAGGATGATTATCATGCTTGAAATGCTCATAGGTCGCTTTCATGGCATTTTCTCTGGGTCTTACAACGTTGATGGCCTTATCGACTGCTTCATCAAGTGATCCTATGCTCAAAATTTTGAAAATTCTAAATAATATTCCTCAATTTCACGACACGTTTTTCCAATTATTCTGTGAATGAAACCCACCATCAGTCTCCGATTTTATGACTCAAAGAAACGTTCAGGTATCCAAGAATATTTGTCAATAAATGAAAAAAAGTAACTCTGGATTAGATGAAAAGTGTAATTGAAAAAAATCTAATATTCAATTTTTATATAATAATATGATAACATTCTCAACAATATCAGGTATATAGAAGATTCTTTTAATATATCAGTAAAATTTTCTTCAACGCAAATGACAATCAATTATGAATATTAATGGCGTTCAGACGGAATGTTTCTGAAAACAAAAACCACCGGAACAGGACCTGTCGGGAGGGTTCCCTTTTACAGAACTGAACATCCCGTCTGCACGCCATGTATTTTCGTAATTCATGTTATTTTCAGACGTTAAAAACTCTTGTAAATAACCTTAAGAGTAGTACAAAATAATAATTCATGTCTGTCGATACGTTTCAAGTTTGAATCGAAATTCTCGAAATTTGCAGCATTCTTTTATTCTCCGAGTATTTTCGATTCTTAATACAGAGTTCCTGAAGTAAGTCAAAACATTTCTTTTTTCTCCTGGGTCCATGTACAATTTTGTTATTTCTTTATACCAAGCATTTTCTTTCTTCATTTTCAGCTTGAAATGACCATTTTCAGAATCTTTATCATCCTCTTGATGCTTTGGTTTTGTTTCTTCTATACTCCATTCACTTTAATCAAATCACATAGGAGGTCATGATATCGTTTTCAGGAGTGGCTGCACCTGATGAAAAGTCAGAACGCACACAGACAATATCGTTAAGGACAAAATGACGTTGCCAGTTTTTTCTTCGTTTACATTTTGTTCGAGATCAAAATATTGCAATTAACTATAAAAGGAATCCTTTCTATCAATTTATGTAATCGTTAATTATTTTCGTGCGTCAGAACTTTTCCAATTCATTCATTTTCCGAATGAATTCACATTCTGATAAATACGTAATTGCTAAGAATGTAGAAAGGGCAATATTGACTTGAAACATAAAAGTATTTTGACAAGCGGCATAACCTCCATTTAAATTCGATTCAGAGTGGAATGTGTCAAGAGGAATGTGGTCAGAGGTGTTATTTCATATTTGTGAATGCAGTATACCTATACTCCATTCAGATTGAGAGAATTGACCTCAATTCCCTCGCGCCCCCCTAGAACAGAAAGATCGTATTAATCGATGCAATGTAGCGTCGGAGTTATATGAAAATTGCGTCGGTCCAAAATTGTGAATTTGACAAGGAAAAAAATGTTTCGTTCTATTGTACTACAATTTTTTTCCACGTCAAAATGTTGTCGCAATCTAGGAACTCTCTTATGAACAAATAGTGTCAGCCGATGAATCTTTCATTTGCAAATGAGAAGGCAATAACCGTCCAATTTCACAAAAAAAAGTTAGACGATTTCATATGACGCCGACGAAATGTGGGATTGAAAATTTTGTGCAATGCAAGATCCACTTTCAATTCTGCTTCTGAAGAACACCCTTAATATTGAAAATTATGATTAGGTCTGTAGATTCTTTTAGTAATTTACGTTTGCATGAAGATATTTCGCAAAATTATCAAGTACAAGTACATATTCTGGGTATTGTGGTTGCGACAGTTTTACAGTAACTTTACAGTAACTCGTTGCAATCTCAGAGCATCCCTAGTTTTCAAAAGAATATGCAATTGTTTATTCCGGTTCCGGTAAATCGAGTTTGGTCAATAGAATGACCCCAAAGATTGTGAATAAGTACACAAAGTGAAAATAGATCTGGAGAATTGTAATGTTGAAAATTGTTGGGAATCCAGAATTAAATGTTCACCAACGATGATGTTACGAAAAAAGACGGAAGATCACTGGAAATACTTGAACTACTGAATGTCAGATGAACAAACCTGTTTTTTGCAATTAATCTGAGATCAAGCCGCAAAGTCGTAAAATGAAATAATGAAAACAGCTAGGTATCTTCCCACTGAATATGAAAAAATTACACATTATTTCATTAAAAAATAACAAAACATCCATCTCCCAGAAAAATACCCATACTTGCAATTTTCATCATGTTTCCTCCGTGAATTTCGTTGCGTCAACTGAGAAACAATTTCACCGTAACAATCTTTCTTCAGTGCTCTGTTATGTGTCGAAATCACTCTGGAATGTCCCGAAGAGCTGGCAACAGCGCTGGGATCGGAAACGTTGGTCGTATTTAGTTATGATGTATATGTAGGATTGGAAAGTTTGCGTGATGTTTCGGGATTGAATGAGACTATCGGTTATACAACTTTTTTGAATTAATTTTTTGTTTCCCCCTCTCAGGTCACCTTGAGAGTTATATTTCTAAATAACTCAATTTTCACTTATACTCGTGAAATATTTTCGGATCATGTGGGTCTCAGGTCGCCTCAAGAACGTACCGGGTCTCGAAACGTCTATTAGACAAATATATATATATACGAGGGGTGTCCGTAAAATAAGTTCCACGGGCTACCACTGGCGCTAGGATCGTTTGTATGCGCGACCTGGCAACAGATCCAGGTTGTTTGGTCCCCCTACTCCAATCCCTCACCATGCTAGCCTCGCTGGGACGTTTTGTCTTGGCTCAGCAGCCGTCAGCGATGGCGCTTCCTCTTGCGTCTCCCGCCAGCTGCGAGTTGCGGTCTGTTATTCGTTTTCTGGCCGCTAAGAAGAAATCAGCGAAGGAAATTCACGAAGAACTTTGTCAAGTGTATGGAGAAGAGTGTATGAGCTCTGGGATGGTGCGCAGATGGGTCAGGGACTTTAAAAATGGCCGAACAGACGTCCACGACGAAGCCCGTGCAGGGCGGCCATCGGCTTCCGACGAAACAATTGCCAAAGTCGCAGCGGCAATGCTTGAAGATCGACGCACTACAGTTCGGGAACTGTGCGAAAAGATTCCGGAGGTCAGCAAAACCACAATTGACAAGATTTTGACTGAACATTTAGGCTATTCTACACGGACAGGCGGCAGAGTTCTATGACTCTGGTTTGAAAAAGTGGGTGCCTCGAATGCAGAAATGCATACAACGCAACGGCGATTATGTAGAAAAATAAAAGAAAGACTGAACTTTCCAAAAATGTACTATTCTTTGCAAATAAACCAGTTTTTTGATGTGAAAAAAATTCGTGGAACTTATTTTACGGACACGCCTCGTATATATATATATATATATATATATATATATATATATATATATCTATATATGAGTGAGTCTTTGACTTGTACTCGTACATATATTTTAACCGTAGATTCCTGAGGTCAAAAGAAACACTTTTTTCCTTCACTATTTTTTCCGATTCGGCCTAGAAAAAAAGATATAGCCATTTTAAACTTTCATAATGAGCTATGCCACTCCTGGATGTCATAGATATAATAGATGCCTGCCATTCAAAACTTGGAAATAATAACCAACTGTACAGGGTTGGCAAAATTGGTGATACTTGAACTACAACTTTTTAACCGTAAGAGATAGAGGAAAATGAATGACACGTTACGGTGGTCTTTTTTAGAGAAACTGATAATGCTATCAACTGCATTCCTCTATCTTCTTTTGTTTTCGAGTTATAGACCAAAATTGAAATTTGCGCGATTTCAACTTTGGACATTATCTCCGTTTCTGTTTGTGCTAGGATGTTGAAATGAAAACATTATACAGGCACTTTTCTCATAGCAATCCAGTAGCGTACTTTGTTTTTTCCTATGAGGTTTCCTTGCTGAGCTATAACATAAAGTTGTTTTTTTCTTATGGAAACAATAGTTTGAAATGGCTTAGAAAAAATCGCCATTTTTTCTCGTTTCAGAAATATATCATACATCATACATCGCCCTCAGATTCATTCAGATATCATGAAAAATATAGTTTGTATTTGAAATCTGAATTATTGAGTATTAAGTAGGCTGAAGCACAGAATAATGTCTCTACGCATGGTGTCATTATTATTTTGCGATTGAATACTTGATTTAATTCTCCGTGGTTTGATCTCAGTTCAGAACAACTGTCAATTCGAAGTCATTATTGCCGTTAAAATAAAACATTTTAACATATCATATTTCTCGTAGTTTCCGAACATTTCCATATTGCCGGCGATAATGACTTCGAATTCTAATAATTGACAGTTGTTCTGAACAGAGATCAAACCACGGAGAATTGAATCAAGTATTCAATGGCAAAATAATAATGACACCATAAGTAGAGACATTATTCTGTGATTCAGCCTACTAAATACTCAATAATTTCAAATACATTCCATAAGAAAAAAACACAAGTTTATGTTATAGCTCATCAAGGAAACCTATTGGGAAAAAACGAAGTACGCTACTGGATTGCTATGAAAAAAGTGCCCGTATAATGTTTTCATTTCAACATCCTAGCACAAACAGAAACGGAGATAACGGCCAAAGTTGAAATCGCGCAAATTTCAATTTTGGCCTATAACTCGAAAACAAAAGAAGATAGAGGAATGCAGTTGATGGCATTATCAGTTTCTCTAAAAAAGACCACCGTAACGTGTCATTCATTTTCCTCTATCTCTTACGGTTAAAAAGTTGTAGTTCATGTATCACCAATTTTGCCCACCCTGTACAATAAAAACAAGGTCAACTTACTTTTTCAATCCTATTCGACGAAAGATGAAGTACGATTTTGTTTGGTCTGAATAATTACCGAATGTATAAAATGTACCTACAAAGAATACTTATACTTCATACAGAATTTCGTTAGCGGCAAATGTTGAATATTCTTCTTTTGATTTCTTTTCCATTATTGATAATGAAGTATTCAGTTTGCTATCACCTATATCTTCAGTATGTAATCATTTTTAATCGTGGTTTATAAAATTTTCTGAGGTTCTCCAACAGAATCATAACCTTTCATTTCCAAACATAAACAAATGTCCCAAATGTCATTGAATATTGAATTGAACTTCACCGCTAAGCTGAACAGCTGAACGTTGCCAGTTAGGTTAGAACTCCGAAACCATAGATCATAGACCTATTATTAATAGAGTGTGCATAGACCTAACACTTAATGATCAAATGTCATTGTGTTTTGATAGTTTTTTCAATCATAACACTGTTGTGAATAATTCGTTATCTAGAATTTGACTTAACATTTCAGAAGATACTCATCATTATGTCTAATATACTTCATAATTTAATAAAAAGGAAAAAAATTTAACTTTGACAAAGCAGATTCATCGCGACTCTTCTATGTTTCGCATAGAGTGATCGACAAACAATTCAAATTGGGAATTAATGGTATCGTGATTTTCAATTAAAACGTTGTTAACAGCAGTTTTGTGAATAATGTGGCCGAATTGTGATCGCGTGTGTCAAGTGTACCTATCTTGAGATTCGGATGGAGGTGCCAGAGACACCAACATGATTTTCTCTGGGTGGAGCATTCACTCTGGCTTTTAATGAAAATGGGAAGTTAGGGCTTCTAACGAACAATCCCCTTTAAAAAAATGTAACTTGCCTGAAGCATTAGGAATTCAGAAAGAAGTGTGTAAATTTGCTTGAATAAATAAGGATGTGAATCGAAGAAGTAGAGGTGAGCTCATTAATATAACTCAATTTCCAAAGTCTGCTTCCCTTTCCATTCATTATAACCTTGTCCTTCCAGAACATAAATTCTCGGATTTAAACGTGATGATTTTCAAGATGACAACCTAGCAAAAATTGAATTCTGTGCATATTTTCGACAGAGTTACATTCAGCCAAAGTACCCAATTTATGGAATTTCTCAGAAAAATTTTTTCTTTCAATATGGAATTACTCGTAAACGGCGGGTTTTACAAGAAAATATCAAGAATACTAATATTTTCCAAAATGAATGAATATTGATCTCATCACATCGAATTTACTATTTACAATTAGACTCTTTGAATTTCTGGTGAATTTATGGAATGTTATGGTCATAATTGAGAAACTGGCGGATGTTAGTGGAATTTTGTGTTAAGGATAGATCAATCACGTTTACGAAAAACCATATTCCGAAAATTATTTCATTCGACCGATCCGTTTGCGAAATATAACTGAAAATTACATTTTTTTTATGGATTTTCGACAGCCTGTATCTTTTCAACGAAGACGAATCGGAAAAAATGGGAGATGAAAAAAGTGTTTCTTTTGACCTCAGGAATCTACGGTTTAAATATATGTACAAGTCAAAGACTCACCCTGTATATATATATATATAATGGCTATTACGGGTGTTTCGACATATCCATACGACTAGTACTGATTTTTTCTAAAAAATATATATATATATATATATATATATATATATATATATATATACAGAGGGTTATGTCCGTTAAATCTTTTCCATGTACTTCACCGATCCCTCATTATTTATCCTTATATTGTGTTTGTATATATATATATATATATATATATATATATTCTTTTGAATAAGAGAGCTAAAATAATACAAGAACCTAAGCTGTATATTAAGTATATACAGGTCTGGAATAAATACATGGCACCATAGGCATTTCAATGTTAAATTTGAATGTGTTACGAGTCTAGTAGAACAGTGGAATAATCTAAACCTCATTGCGATTCGACAACAAATAAGGGACTGGACTGTTGGAATCTCTAGCTTTATTCGGGTTCACACAATTACTGTTCTAGGACTGTCAGGAGTTTGCGCAGTAAATTTGTTCGCGATAGTTAGCGTTCGGGTTTATTGGGGACTGTTTCAGGAGGACTGCCGCCTGACTTGTTTTGCGTTCGGGTTTTTACGAATAATCCTGGGATAGTCCGAGAACAGTCCGAAAGTTGTCCCCGCTCTTGGGCAGGTACTGTTTAAGGATTATTCTGGGCATAGATAAATAATTCTGGGAGCATGCTTTTTAGGGCTTTACGTGACGGTTGTTGGCCGGAATCTTGATGCCATCGATTATCTTCAATGAAGATATCGTTGTCAAGATATATTTCCCGTGCTGAAAACTGAAATGCTTTTATTTCCTCTTTTTCATATTTGAATCGTTTGATTTTGTATAGTGCCCGATTAATAAGTTTGATTGACAATTCTTAATAATGCATTGAAAAGTGAATTGACATATCTACTTTTCACAAAGCCTACTTGAAAATGAATTGAATAAATCTATTATCATACTAAGAAACCTGGCTTTATGCCTGAAATTCGAATTTTATTCAATAACGGCAAAACGACTGATTTTAAAGGCATGAAATGTTTGGAATGCTCTAACTATTTTTTGACGAGCAATCGATGGGAAGAACAAAATTATATGGTTGCCATTTGAAAAAAATGAGATTTCGTAGTTTCGGTTTGTTTGAACCGATAAGGATAATATAAATTCAATATGTCAATTGTAGCATTGTTAAAACACTTGTTCCCAATTAAGAGAGGAGTGAAAAAGAAAGAATCTGCCTGCATGTTAGAACCGATATATCTGTTGGTTTCTTTCAAGTATATATATATATATATATATATATATATATATATATATATATATATATATTCTTTTGAATAAGAGAGCTAAAATAATACAATAAATGTTGAAACAAAATGCATTCGGGTTTTTCAAAACTTGAACCAGTCCTAGAACGGTCCTAGGTATCGAAACGAGTGCGCATCTGTTCGGCGCAGTTTTAGAACGATCCTGGGATTGTTCTGAAAATTGTAACCCGAATAAAGCTTTTGCCTCGAGTTGCAAGTACCGTCCGAGTGTCGGCTCGATTCGTATCAAGCGTATCAAGTCGGCGAAGGCGCGAAGATCCAACGCTCAACTTAGGTCCGGGATACACATTCAATACGAAGACCCCACTCCTGCGGAGATTTGCATTCCAACAGTCCAGTCCCTTATTTGTTATCGAATCGCAATGAGGTTTCGATTATTCCACTGTTCTACTAGACTCGTAGCACATTCGAATTTAACATTGAAATGCCTATGGTTCCATCTATTTATTCCAGACCTGTATAAGGATAATATAAATACCATGTGTAAATTCCAGCTTTGCTGAAACAGTAGTTCCCAGTGGAACGAGGAGTAAAAAAGAACGAATCCTACTCTTTTATCAGCACAACAGCGAAAGGATTAGTTGGTCTGCCTGCATGTTAGGGAAGACCTATATGTCTTCTTCTTCAAATAAGTGTATATAATAATTATATGAATAACTTTCAGCCTTACTAATATAACGTTGTTTTTAATGAAATTTTCGATTTTTATGAACCTAGAAATTACACATGGAACCGGAATGAATGTCTTGCATTGAATTGTTTAATAGACAAAAATGTATAATTCAATATATCAAAAAGGCAGACATGCTCCTATAACGTTGAAAAAGTCAATTTTCACGCTCAAAGGAACCATCGCCGAGCATAGCGAATCCCCATTTCACGTTAGGTGTCATAGTATATCTGACATTAATATGAAGTTTGCTAAAATACCGTAAATCTGCCGAACGCTGGCTCTCAGTCTATATTGAGATGTGCTGTATTAAGTTATGCAGGGTATCCCATACCTAGTGAATCAAACGACACACCAACCACGCTAGAGTAGACCATATACTATCGAATAATACCAACATTAGTTCAGTACCTTCTCCAAAATAATTAAAATTTTATGAATTTACCTAATATTGCCGATTTTCGAACAATTTGTTTCAATTGCAAGGCCGGTATGTGTATGAGGATAGCGATTTTAGCCCATATTGATTCTAGATTATTGATTATCATTCCAATTTAAAATTATTCTAAATCCTTAATCGAAAACCTCAATAAATGTAAAGTAGAAGAATTCTTTATTCTAAATAATTTTTATTACTAAGAATAAAATCCCTTTAGAATCAAAAAATTATACCAATTTATTTTTTGCAAACAGTTTTAAAAACTTTCCCATTTCATAGAGATTCAAAATTGGCAAAGAACATTAACAATATTCAGGGCCGTCGAGAGGGCGGTAAAGGCCGTACAAATAACCAGGGTCCGGGCTCTAGGGGGGCCCGGGGCTCGAGCCTTGAGGACATTTTTCATTCATATTTATCAACACCTAAAAAGGAGTAAAATGAGTTCGCGACTTCCATCTACAGGGTGAGTCGGGAGGAACGGACCAAACTTCAGCTGTGTTTTCTGCAGGTCGAAATAGTTTCAAAAAACTCATATGTTGTTATCCGATTTTCATTTGTTTTCAAACTATAGCGTCATTATAAAAAAACAACATTTTCTCCATCAAAATGATTTCATTTATAGCATTATTTTAATAAATGCTCAAAAATCCCGCCATTAACCTCCAAACATATTTGACTTCATCTGCGATGGGCTCTTGTTGCTTTCCTGATTGATTCGTGTCTTTCTTTAATAAGCAATGCCGCATTTCTAATGCGTCGAATTAGGGCATCCCGAGTGTTAACTTTCACTTTGTATACCTCGTTCTTGAACCAGCCCCACAAACAATAGTCCAGTGGTGTGAGGTCTCTAGATCTTGGAGACCAACTAATAGGACCACCGCGACCAATCCATCGTCCGCGAAACTCTTGATCTAAATATTGTTTGACCTGACGAGCGAAATGCGCGGGAGCTCCATCGTGCTGATAATTAATTTGCATTCGGATGTTTAAAGGAACGTCCTCCAGTAATGCTATTAACTCATTGCGCAAAAAAAAAATGAGTCAGCACCTATAGCATTTGTGATAAGAAGCGATAAACTAAAAAAAAATTATTTATTTGAAATATTCTAAATAAACTATAGTTTGAAAACAAATGAGAATCGGGTAACAACATATGAGTTTTTTGAAATTATTTCGACCTGCAGAATACACACCTGAAGTTTGGTCCGTTCCTCCCGACTCACCCTGTATATTACTAGACAACACTATTTACATCCAAGTACCTACTCAAGATTGCCTACCCCCTATGTAATAGCAAAGGCAATCGTGAATTCTCGAATCAGTATAAAATAATAAATTGGAAGATTGACAAATGTGTGTGATTCATCCTCGGATTCATCATGAAAGAGGGGAGAGAAAAATGGTCCTTTGGTTTCACAATCTTCATTTTTTGTTAACTTATAGTACACTTTTTTTGGGATAAGAAAACCGTAGATTACAATAGAGAGTTATCGAAAAGCAAATATAGGCCTAACTTTATTAAAAGATCCTGTAATAAAAGATCCCTTAACCTTGGTCGGATACTTAAGTTATCGAAACGATTTATTTCTTGTCAACTTTATTATGACGTTTCCTTTATTTTGACAGTTGTGAGAAGGTGTTTAACCTAGAATATTCGGAGAACTGTCAAAATAAGAGATCTTTTATTTAAATACGGCTGTCCTTCATTTAAGTTAAATACAGGAGGTCCGTATTTTATTACAGGCCACCTTAAAATCTTTTGCGAATGCGCATGAGTATGGTACCTAGGTTTAAGGTACCGAGGTTTAAGTTAGGCCTCTATTTGCGTTTCGATAACTCTCTAATAATTATTTCTATATTTTAACATTGTAGTTTGTATCTTTAGAAGACTTGAAGTCTCGAAACTAGTAGTCGAAAAATGAAGACTTTGGGAAGAAATTTGTCCTTAGTTTATTTTACGGTTACTTTACACTATCAAGGGGGCCCGTAATTGCGGTATGTATCAGGGCCCGCCGGAGCCCTGACAATATTTCCTCAACTTATTATCTATCTGGGATACAAGAGAAATTTATGTAGCCATCTTTCTGGCACGACGATTTGTCACTCCATAGTACGGTGTCAGAAAAATTGGGATTTTCGGTAATTTTTGCTATCATGATGCAACACAACAAAATCACTCACGTGTTTCATAATCCCGGGGTTCTAATTTATGTGAGCGCTGAGCATGGTAAGGGTAGAGGGTGGTACCCATACATTTTGAATGTTCTATGGGCGGTTGATCGTGGAATACCAGTTCGTCGTTCAATGTTGCGAACAGGGTTGCCACAAGTCAAAATTTGTATTTTACTGAACTACTGAATAAAACCTACCAGAATTCTACTAGAATAGGAATTGAACGAATCTACCAGATTTCTACTTACTTTTTTTAAAGTTCTGGAAGAAATCATAGGAAAACAAATGAAAAACCTATATTTTTGTTCGAAAAATTTCTTTACGAAGAAAAATAATTGAAAATCACATTTTCACATGGATTTTCAACAGCCTGTGAAATAGTAAAAACAAAAAGTGTTTCTTTCACCTCAAAAATCTTTCGTTGAAATTTATGTACAAGTCAGAGATTCAACCTGAACAATATGAAAGTTTTTAGCTGGGGTGGGGGGTATGAATGTAATGTAATTAATTTTTTCGCTATTCGGAGATGAAATTTCACAATATCTTAATTTGCAAATGAATTGGACTTACCTTAAAGAGACATTTAAAATAAATTGATACTCTTATTTCAATAATTAGTACCTATTGAACTGAAAATCTCAAATTTTAACTTTTAACTTTCGAAACAAAGCTTTATCACTCACTTCAAACGGTTTAGGTGAGGGATTATTGAGTCGTCAGACTAGAATGAGGCGCAGATTCAAAGATATGTGGAATAAACAAATTCAAAAATCCCTTTAATAACGAGATTTGGGGGATTTACCAGCGGTTGTAAAAATTTCTAATTTCAATCGTGTCGTTATAGTAGGGAAAAGCAGAACATTTCGAAATTCAATAGAGGGTTGAATAGATATTTTCGAACCTAATACGGACGAATTTGGTTAATTGAAAAAACAACTAGAAATCTACTGAAAATTTTTCGTTATCAACTAGAATTTCTACTGTCTACCAGATTCAAATTTCGTTCACTAAATTGGCTTCGCATTCTACCAGATTTAGTAGAAATTCTACTAAAGTGGTAACCATGGTTGCTAGTGGAGGTATCAGGCTCTTCTCTTATTTTTTCATCTGACGTTTGTGGTCTTTCAGGGTGATGACCTCAAAAAAGCATATATATTTGAAATCAAAGGAAAGAGCTCTATTGATTAGGAAAATGAAATACAGGGTGTGTCATTTGAAAAACAATACTTCACATAAAATTTTCAGGTTAGCGATGCCCTCACCTATTTCTTAGTACTGAATTTTTGTACGACCAATAATAACTGAGATAACTTGTGAGTAAACTATAAACAATCACTTTGTACATAGTTAAATATTTATTTACAAAACTTTCACTCTTCTTGTCTTCACAATTGCGAAATCTTCTATTAACTTTCTAGTATCCAAGCTTCCCAAAATTTGATGCTCGATTGAAACTACAGCGAAATCACTTAGTCGGTGCTGTAGCATTGTTGATCTTGAATGTTTTTTTTAATTTTAAATTTCAGGTGCTGTAGCATTGTTGATCTTGAATGTTTTTTTTAATTTTAAATTTCAAAAGAGATCTTTCACCAGATGCAACTGAAACCGGCATTGTTAATAATATTCTCCGTGCTATTGCTGTATTCGGAAATGTAGAAATTAAGCCATTGCCAAAAAAATATTGCAACAAGGTTTGTGGATCATTAGACTGACCTTCTGCAAAATGTGATTTTAATGCAATAATTTCATTACACAAACTCCTGA
This sequence comes from Hippodamia convergens, assembly GCA_038502775.1. NCBI lineage: Eukaryota > Metazoa > Arthropoda > Insecta > Coleoptera > Coccinellidae > Hippodamia > Hippodamia convergens. The sequence goes on from CM076607.1 coordinate 98,022,616, forward strand.
CAGTCCTAGAACAGTAATTGTGTGAACCCGAATAAAGCTAGAGATTCCAACAGTCCAGTCCCTTATTTGTTGTCGAATCGCAATGAGGTTTAGATTATTCCACTGTTCTACTAGACTCGTAACACATTCAAATTCAACATTGAAATGCCTATGGTGCCATGTATTTATTCCAGACCTGTATATACTTAATATACAGCTTAGGTTCTTGTATTATTTTAGCTCTCTTATTCAAAAGATATATATATATATATATATATATATATATATATATATATATATATATATATATATACAGTGGAACTTCCCTACAGCGAACGTCTCTACAACGAATTTCTCTGTACAACGAATTTCGTAGTCATTGCACCTTGAATCCAAATACCCTGTTAAAAGCACCCTCTAAAACGAAGTGAATTCTCTCTATAACGAATTATTCCAAGAAAATCTCTCTAAGTGCGTATTGGTAAGGAGGTTTTTCCCAGAGAATACTTAGGGATGGTTTTTTCCGTAATTCTGTCGGACGTAGGAAATAAATCCCGATCATAAACTAAACCATTACGGCGGACGGAGAGTTCCTTCTGAAACAGTTGTAGAAGCACCCCTGGCTATACAGATTGTTCAGTTTTCAGTTTCGCTCTGATCGTTAATGAAAATAGTAGTGCGAAAATATCTAGAAGTTAAGTTAATTACGTATAATGTATTCAAATAAAAAAATGCAAGTGAATGTTGCTTTTTTTGACACTTGACACAATAAAAAAAAATTTCTGCATAACGAAATTTCTGTATAACGAAATTTTTTTGCGGATTTAGCGTATTCGTTATAGGGAAGTTCCACTGTATATATATATATATATTAGACTGATTCAAAAAAATCGACTTCTTTTGTTTTCACGAAACCCCCCCTAATTATCTTTAGGGTATCGAAAAAAGACCTCTGTGAAAATATGAGCTCCAAATAATAACATTTAGAGGTCGCTCATCAATTATTTCTATTTTGCCTACTAATAGCAGGGGAAAAATTTCTTTTTTCAATAAAAAATTCCTAGAACACAAACCAATAGACGGATTTCTTTGTGTGATACATTTTCGTGTAGGCGATCAGATACACTACAAATATGTCCCTTTCGATATTTCGATAAAACGGCCTCTTCAAAAGTTATTCGATTCGATGCTAATATTGAGGTATTTTTGAAGAAAAAAATTATTCAAAAAAAACGACTTTACTTGTTTTCATGCAACCCGCCTTCTAATTATCTTCAGGGCATCGACAAAAGGTGTCTGTGAAAATATTAGCTTTGAATATCAATATTTAGAGGTCGCTCATCGATGGTTTCTATTTTCGCTGCTGATGGCAGGAAAAAAAATTCTTTTTTCAATAAAAAATTGTTTGTTCACGAACTAATAGACGGATTCCACTGTATGATACATTTTGGTGTAGGGAACTAGATACTCTACGAGAATGTTCCATACGATATCTCGATAAAACCACTCGTTCAAAAATTATTTGAACTTTTTTTCCAAAACACCACAATATAAGGTATTAATAGAGATATTTTTGAAGAAAAAGTTCGAATAACTTTTGAACGAGCGGTTTTATCGAAATATCGTATGAGACATTTTCGTAGAGCATCTAATTCCCTACGCGAAAATGTATCACGCAGTGAAATCCGTCAATTAGTTCGTGAAGAAAAAATTTTTTATTGAAAAAAGAAAATTTTTTCCTGCTATCAACAGCGGAAATAGAAATCATCGCTGAGCGACCTCTAAATATTAATATTCAAAGCTAATATCTTCACACACGAGTTTTTTCGATACCCTGAAAATAATCAGAAATGGAGTTTCGTGAAAACAAACAATATCGATTTTTTTGAATAATTTTTTTATTCAAAAATACCTCAATATTAGCATTGAATCGAATAACTTTTGAAGGGGCCGTTTTATCGAAATATCGTAAGAAACATTTCTGTAGAGTATCTGATTGTCTACACGAAAATGTATCACACAATGAAATCCATCTATTGGTTTCTGCTCTAGGAATTTTTTATTGAAAAAAGAAATTTTTTCCCTGCTATTAGTAGGGAAAATAGAAATAATCGATGAGCGACCTCTAAATATTATTATTTGAAGCTGATATTTTCATAGAGGTCTTTTTTCGATACCCTGAAAATAATTAGGGGGGGGTTTCATGAAAACAAAAAATGTCGATTTTTTTGAAACAGTCTAATATATATATATATATATATATATATATATATATATATATATATATATAGTATTTAATAAGGGATGTCGATGAACACACTGATGTAGTATTTACTCTTTATTCATATGCCTAGCTTTCGGAAATGATTGTTTCCTTCCTCAGGGCAGCTGTAACATTGAATAACATAAAACAAACAGCAAAAAAAAAACATCACAGATCTCTTACCAAATGCGAGTTTTAGTGTTATTTGACAATAATTCATGAATCAAACTTCGAATTTATCAATTTGAGCCTTCACAGTTCCTCCTCTATTCTCTATCACATTTATTGTAAAAAAGAGATAAGGTTAAAAAACGTACAGAACATAGAGTTTTTTCTACCCGTCAACTGGACCATCGAAAAATGGTCTGTTTCTAGAACATTCCAACAAATAAGCATAGATGGGACTTAAACCCCGTGTATCTGCTTTTTTATTGATTTGACTTTTTTGAGTTTTGATATTTATCATTTCTAAAATACATCTTTTTTTATAGTTGGAATTTGTGTCTAAAATTTTAACGTTTTCAAGATCAATATTATGAGAAAGGCGGTTTGCATGAATTGAAAGTGCACACCTTGGGTTGTTAGTACTTATGTCACTTTTATGTAATATTATTCGGTTCTTTAGCTATTGTGACGTTTGGCCTACATTAGTTTCATGGCAACTATTACATTCAATTTCATATACTACGTTTGACTTTAGATTCGCGGGCACTGGATCTTTTAACTTTGAGTATAAGTTCGACACTCTCTTTTTACATTGTGAAACTATTCTTAAGTCTTTACGGTCTCTGAAACAATCATTGATTTTATTCGTGAGGCCGGGAACATTAGGCAAACAACGATACACCACCCGTGTTTCTCTTGTGTCGACATCTTGAGGTGTTTCTTCGTCATGTCCAGGCATATCCGATGCAGAGAACAGCAACTTGTCTACCATTGTTTTCGGATATGAATTCTCCATCAACAGTCCGTATAATCTTTTGATACTCTGGTCTATAAATGCCATGTCACATATTCTGTTTATTCTGTTCTTTTGTTCTCTTATAAAATTTATCTTTATACCAATAGGATGATCTGATAGAAAATGTATGTATTTTCCCGATGACGTCCCTTTCTGGTACCAATCAAGTTTTATTGTATTATCTACTCGACACACTCTAGTATCCAAGAATGGAACTGAATTATTGTTATCTTTTTTCTCCACTGTAAATTTTAAATTTTGGTCAAAGCTGTTAAACACTTCTATAATTTCTTCAATTCCTAGCAATGGTAAGGCTATTATGAGATCATCTACATATTTCTTGAGGAACGCCAGTGTAAATGTCAGTTTTGGTATACTTATTGCTAGCAAATGGTCCATAACGTAGAGGGCCAGAACAGGGCGGAGTGGTGAACCCATAATACATCCAAACGTCTGCAAGTAAAACCTCCCATCAAACATAAAGTAGCCAGAATCTAGAAGGAAGGATATTATTTCTTTAAAATCATCTTGAGACATGTTGCAACAAGGTTCAATTTTGTCCCAGTTGAAGTCAATGGCCGCCAGCACTAGTTTCTTGGATATATTCCCGAACAAGTTTACCACATCTAAGGATATGACCACATGTTCCGGAGGTAACTGTGACCCATTGACTTGGGTTGAAAAGTCAAACGAGTCTTTCACATAGTATGGATTATTATGGTCATATGCTGCAGTCAGAATTTGTGCAACATATCTTGATAGTTTGATTGTAGGACCTTGTATATCAGATACAATCGGTCTTATTGGGAAATTGTCCTTATGGACCTTAGGAGAACCGTACATTCTTGGACCGATTGAGTTGTACACTCTCATCGATTTTCCTTGTTCTTTGCTGATAATGTTTCGTTTTTCAAGAGTTGTAATTATTGCGTTTGTCTTCTTCTGTGTGGTCGCCGTACATTAAAGAGACATAAGTACTAACAACCCAAGGTGTGCACTTTCAATTCATGCAAACCGCCTTTCTCATAATATTGATCTTGAAAACGTTAAAATTTTAGACACAAATTCCAACTATAAAAAAAGATGTATTTTAGAAATGATAAATATCAAAACTCAAAAAAGTCAAATCAATAAAAAAGCAGATACACGGGGTTTAAGTCCCATCTATGCTTATTTGTTGGAATGTTCTAGAAACAGACCATTTTTCGATGGTCCAGTTGACGGGTAGAAAAAACTCTATGTTCGTACGTTTTTTAACCTTATCTCTTTTTTACAATAAATGTGATAGAGAATAGAGGAGGAACTGTGAAGGCTCAAATTGATAAATTCGAAGTTTGATTCATGAATTATTGCCAAATAACACTAAAACTCGCATTTGGTAAGAGATCTGTGATTTTTTTTTTTTGCTGTTTGTTTTATGTTATTCAATGTTACAGCTGCCCTGAGGAAGGAATCAATCGTTTCCGAAAGCTAGGCATATGAATAAAGAGTAAATACTACATCAGTGTGTTGATCGACATCCCTTATCATATATATATCATTCAGCGATCATTATCTAAAGCATTATATATATATATATATATATATATATGTTTCAAAAAAATCGACATTTTTTGTTTTCACGAAACCCCCCCCCCCCCTAATTATCTTCAGGGTATCGAAAAGAGACCTCTATGAAAATATCAGCTTCAAATAATATTATTTAGAGGTCGCTCATCAATTTTTTCTATTTTCCCTACTAATAGCAGGGAAAAATTTTCATTTTTCAATAAAAAATTCCTAGAGCAGAAACCAATAGACGGATTTCATTGTGTGATACATTTTCGTGTAGACTATCAGATACTCTACAAATATGTCCATTACGATATTTCGATAAAACGGCCGCTTCAAAAGTTATTCATTTCGATGCTAATATTGAGGTGTTTTTGAAAAAAAAAATTATTCAAAAAAATCGATTCCGTTTGTTTTCACGAAACTCTATTTCTAATTATCTTCAGGGTATCGAAAGAAAGCGTCTGTCAAGATATTAGCCTTGAATATTAATATTTAGAGGTCGCTCAGCGATGATTTCTATTTCCGCTGTTGATAGCAGGAAAAAATTTTCTTTTTTCAATAAAAACTTTCCATTCACGAACCAATTGACGGATTTCACTGTGTAATACATTTTTCTGTAGGGAACTAGATACTCTACGAAAATGTCTCATACGATATTTCGATAAAACCGCTGGTTCAAAAGTTATTCGAACTTTTTCTTCAAAAATACCTCTATATTAATACCTTATATTGAAGTATTTTGGAAAAAAAAGTTCAAATAACTTTTGAACGGGTGGTTTTATCGAGATATCGTATGGACATTTTCGTAGAGTATCTAGAATTTTTTTTCCTGCCATCAGCAGCGAAAATAGAAACCATCGATGAGCAACCTCTAAATATTAATATTCAAAGCTAAAATTCTCACAGACGCCTTTTGTCGATGCCCTGAAGATGATTAGAAGGCGGGTTGCGTGAAAACAAGTAAAGTCGATTTTTTTGAATATTTTTTTTCTTCAAAAATACCTCAATATTAGCATCGAATCGAATAACTTTTGAAGAGGCCGTTTCATCGAAATATTGTAAGGGACATATTTGTAGTGTATCTGATTGCCTACACGAAAATGTATCACACAAAGGAATCCGTCAATTGGTTTGTGTTCTAGGAATTTTTTATTGAAAAAAGAAATTTTTCCCCTGCTATTAGTAGGCAAAATAGAAATAATTGATGAGCGACCTCTAAATGTTATCATTTGGAGCTGATATTTTCACAAAGGTCTTTTTTCGATACCCTGAAGCTAATTAGGGGGGGGTTTCGTGAAAACAAAAAAAGTCGATTTTTTTGAATCAGTCTAATATATATATATATATATATATATATATATATATATATATATATATATATATATATATGGATAAGATTTATTGGACAAAACCCTCTGAAACTGAAATGAACCGTAGACAGCTGTTTCGGGCTTTCGGCCCTCATCAGTACGGTGAGAAGTTGGTATTCGAAAACGCATAACGGAGTCAACACAAGGGAGCCATCCGCACATTTGCGATTTCGGTTGGAAGACCCTGCATTCCAGGGCAACATCCAACGTCACCACGGAGGCAACTTTAGCCACCTGCGTGACATCCGAGTCCAGGAATATAAATATAAGAAAGATATGAATCGGTAAAATACATGTATAAGATTTATTGGACATAACCAACTTCTCACCGTACTGATGAGGGCCGAAAGCCCGAAACAGCTGTCTACGGTTCATTTCAGTTTCAGGGGGTTATGTCCAATAAATCTTATACATGTATATATATATATATATATATATATATATATATATATATATACAATATAAGGATAAATAATGCGGGATCGGTGAAGTACATGGAAAAGATTTCACGGACATAACCCTCTGAAACGAAAATGAACCGTAGACAGCTGTTTCGGGCTGAAACAGCTGTCTACGGTTCATTTTCGTTTCAGAGGGTTATGTCCGTGAAATCTTTTCCATATATATATATATATATATATATATATACAGGGTGAGTCGGGAGGACCAAACTTCAGGTGTGTATTCTGCAGGTCGAAATAATTCGAAAAAACTCATATGTTGTTATCCGATTCTCATTTGTTTTCAAACTATAGGGTAATTAGAATATTTAAATAAGGTCAACCAATATTCAGATCAAGAGTTTCCCGGACTATGGATTGGTCGCTGTGGTCGTATTAGTTGGCCTCCAAGATCTCCAAACCTCACACCATTGAACTATTGTTTGTGGGGCTGCTTCAAGAACGAGATATACAAAGTTAAAGTTGACACTCGGGATGCTCTAATTCGACGCATTAGAAATACGGCATTTTTTTTCAAAGAAAATCACGAATCAATCAGAAAAGCATCGAGAGCAATTCGCAGACGAATGTGTTTGGAGGTTAATGGCGGGATTTTCGTGCATTTATTAAAATAATGCTATGAATGAAACTATTTTAATATAGAAAATGTTGTTTTTCATAATGACGCTGTAGTTTGAGAACAAATGAAAATCGGATAACAACATATGAGTTTTTTTATATTATTTCGAGCTATAGAATACACACCTGAAGTTTAGTCCGTTCCTCCCGACGCACCCTGTATATATATATATATATATATATACAAACAAATGAGAATCGGATAACAACATATGAGTTTTTTTATATCGGGAGGAACGGACCAAACTTCAGGTGTGTATTCTATAGCTCGAAATAATATAAAAAAACTCATATGTTGTTATCCGATTCTCATTTGTTTTCAAACTATAGGGTAATTAGAATATTTAAATAAGGTCAACCAATATTCAGATCAAGAGTTTCTCGGACTATGGATTGGTCGCTGTGGTCGTATTAGTTGGCCTCCAAGATCTCAAACCTCATACCATTGAACTATTGTTTGTGGGGCTGCTTCAAGAACGAGGTATACAAAGTTAAAGTTGACACTCTTGATGCTCTAATTCGACGCATTAGAAATACGGCATTTCTTTTTAAAGAAAATCACGAATCAATCAGAAAAGCATCGAGAGCCCTTCGCAGACGAATGTGTTTCGAGGTTAATGGCGGGATTTTCGTGCATTTATTAAAATGATGCTATAAATGAAACTATTTTAATATAGAAAATGTTGTTTTTTATAATGACGCTGTAGTTTGAGAACAAATGAAAATCGGATAACAACATATGAGTTTTTTTATATTATTTCGAGCTATAGAATACACACCTGAAGTTTGGTCCGTTCCTCCCGACTCACCCTGTATTTACTTGAAAGAAACCAACAGATATATCGGTTCTAACATGCAGGCAGATTCTTTCTTTTTCACTCCTCTCTTAATTGGGAACAAGTGTTTTAACAATGCTACAATTGACATATTGAATTTATATTATCCTTATCGGTTCAAACATGCAGGCAGACCACATAATACTTTCGCAGTCGTGCTGAAGAAAGCGTGGGATTTTTACTTTTTGGCTCCCTAATTTACTAGAAACTACTGTTTCAGCAAATCTGCAATTTACACATTGTATTCATACTATCATTATACGGGATGTCCCACCGGGAGTGCCTATTAGAAGTTTATGGAGAAATGACAATTTGATCAATTTCAAATTTTGTGTGAAGATATAAGCCAAGTGGACCTTCATTTATGATATATTGTTAAATATCAGTGACTTCCGCTTTCACCGCCAATGGTATCAACTTTCTTATTTCAAATGGAACACCCTGTTTTATGACTTCTTTGGATAGATCTTCGAATGCCACATTCATGTTATGTATCATTGCCTATAGCCATCTGGTGCCGATTTCGAGTTATTCACTGTTTTTTAAAAAATTACAAATTAAGGCTTGTAGAACAGTGAGAATTCAATAAAAGCGCAATGCACAATGTCAGATCGGTTTTTTGGAATGGGATACCGAAAAGATATTCGACGTCCATCTGTAGAGAAAATAACGTTTTGATATACTGGGAGGTAAAATGAGTGTCGAAGTTGGAATTCAAAAAAAGCCGAAAATTCGATTTTTTTCAAATGAAAACCGTATTTTTTCCCCTCACATATCAATTTGTGGGGTAAAAATAAGTGGAGTCTTTTAGAGATTCCCTATATCTAAAATGTATTATTTTCGAGATATTTCAAAATAACTGCTACGAGCATAATATAATATGATCTATGTCCACCCTTGCATAAAAATCTCTGACTTGATTCAAACTATTTTTCTATGCTTCTGTTGTTGACATCTCTCAAAAATTAGTTCATTGCTCAAATTGAACGACCACTAATGAATTGGTTGAGGCTTTCGCGGCCATCGTTCAATGTGACATGTTCTTTCGAGCATTTAGGCCGTCGTCGTATATTAGTTCTCGACGTTTCGCCAGTTCGAGTGTCTGGCATCTTCAGGAGTTATATTTCAGGAGATGTTCTCACTGGACTGAACTGCCTGAGTGTGACGGGGACGCAGATTGTACTTCCTTATATAACCTCGGTCGGGGGGCGTAGCTGCGCGTGACCGGTCTCGTCCCGATAACGAACACGCGCCGGTGTCCGACCGGTTCACAACCGGTTCCCGATCTTCATTCACTTCATGAACCCGGTTATTATTATAGGGAAGTGGTTTTGTGTTTTTGAGTACTGGCACCCATGTTCTATTGATTTTCAAAGATTCCTCCGATTTATTGAAATTCGTTGGGTGTTTATGAATTTCGATTGCTTCCCTGTAGAGCCTGGGGTAGTATGCGGTAGTGGTGCACAACACTTGGGTTTTGTCGAATTCTATTGCATGATTCGTGTTGTTCAGTGTGTGCTCTGCGACGGCGGATTTCTCTGAATGACCTAGTCTACAATTGGCCTTGTGTTCCTTGATCCTCGTATTGATGGGTCGCTTCGTTGTACCGATGTATACACTTCCACAGCTGCACGGAATTCGGTATACACCTGGTGTACTGAGTGTATCCCTTCTGTCCTTGGGGGAGTTGAGATGGTCCTTGATCTTCTTCGACGGTTTGAATATTGTCTTAATGTTATGTTTCCCCAGAATTCGTCCGATTCTATCTGTCACCCGTGGGATAAACGGCAAGAATGCTTTTGTTTCCTATTCTTGGCGACGTGATACATTGTCGTTGTTGTGTTCAGGCCTTTGTTTGATGTATCTATCGATGTCGTTTTTCGTGTAGCCGTTAGCCATGAGAGCGCGCTTCAAGTGTTCTAACTCGGTTGCTAGTTGTTCTGGCTCACAAATTCTTCTCGCTCTGTCGACTAGCGTTTTGATTATCCCTTTACGTTGGCATGGATGATGATTTGAGGTGTAGATATCTGTCCGTGTGTGTAGGTTTTCGGTATACAGTGTGTCCTAGAGTAGTTTCCTTCCGTGTGACAAGTACAGTAATTTCTTTTCGCAGGAAGAAGGCTCATCTTTTATCTTCGTTAGCCTTTTTGTCACGTTGCCGGGATGAAGACGTCATACCGAATTTCCTGAGATTTAAACGTAACTTCGGAACCCAACAAGCCAACAGAATTTACAGGAGAACTGAAAGAGCACTCTTGAGGGAACGTATTCACGCATCAAGAAGGAAACTCGCAGTAATAGACCAAGAACTGATCTCGATATTCTATAGATTGAGCAACACCATGTCAAAAGCGGATTGGGACAGAATCGATTCCATCTCCTACAGATCAATGGAAAATGAACATCTCACCAGTACAGAGAAACAGAAAACAAAATACCAAAAATTGAGAGAACAGAGTAAATCATCGGAAGACAATCACACACTCGACCTAGGGAAAACCGTTATCAATCTTTCCGATCGCTCTCTCACTAAAGACGAGGTGTCCATACTTTCTAAGGGAGGAAACTTTGCCATAGCTCCAAGAGTAATTCCAAAAGAAGAAATAATAGCAAATCTTGAGTCGGCCATCAGGGGTTTGCCCGAACATGTAGCCGAAGAAATACGAACGGATTGTTCCCAAATCTTGAGAAAGGCTAAACCACCGAAGCCAAACATCTCAACTAACGAGGCACTTGCTATCAAAGAACTCAACAAGGACGATAGCATACTGATATTGGGTGCCGACAAAGGGAACGCCACGGTAGTCATGAACAAGAGCGACAAAAAGATCAGTGAGCTCTTAGAACCACCAGTTTACAGAAAGCTCAAAAAAGATCCAACACAGGCAATCATCAGAAAAGTCAACAAACTGATAAAAGCATCTTCGTTGAAGGAATCACTACAGAAAAGATTGTGCCGAAGCGAGGCCTCGCTTCCAAGATTTTATGGATTACCTAAAATCCACAAAAAAGACATACCTCTGCGTCCAATTGTCAGCACAATAGGTTCTCCAACATACAACCTAGCAAAACATCTTGTCACAATCCTACAGCCACACGTCGAAAAAACAACCACGTACATAAGAGACTCCGCTCACTTCATAGAGAAGATCAAAAATATCGAAGTCGACACCAATGATATTCTGGTCAGTTTCGATGTGGTTTCACTGTTCACAAAAGTCCCACTGAATGAGGCAGTGGTAGAGATAGAACAGAAATTTCCAAGGGACATCAGCGAGCTGTTCAAAATATGCCTTACATCATCCTATTTCTCCTTCAACCAGGAAATATACGAACAAACCGATGGAATATCAATGGGTAATCCACTGGCCCCAGTGGTAGCGAACTACTTCATGGAGAAATTAGAAGAGAAAACTCTGAATACCGCACCTCTCAAACCGAAAGTATGGTTTCGATATGTAGATGACACAGTCGTCATATGGAGTCATGGAAGAGAAAAGCTCAATGAATTTCTGACACACATAAATAACATGCACCCAAGTATACAGTTCACAATGGAATTAGAAGACCAAAACAGAAATTTGGCTTTCCTTGATGTACTTGTCACACGGAAGGAAACTACTCTAGGACACACTGTATACCGAAAACCTACACACACGGACAGATATCTACACCTCAAATCATCATCCATGCCAACGTAAAGGGATAATCAAAACGCTAGTCGACAGAGCGAGAAGAATTTGTGAGCCAGAACAACTAGCAACCGAGTTAGAACACTTGAAGCGCGCTCTCATGGCTAACGGCTACACGAAAAACGACATCGATAGATACATCAAACAAAGGCCTGAACACAACAACGACAATGTATCACGTCGCCAAGAATAGGAAACAAAAGCATTCTTGCCGTTTATCCCACGGGTGACAGATAGAATCGGACGAATTCTGGGGAAACATAACATTAAGACAATATTCAAACCGTCGAAGAAGATCAAGGACCATCTCAACTCCCCCAAGGACAGAAGGGATACACTCAGTACACCAGGTGTATACCGAATTCCGTGCAGCTGTGGAAGTGTATACATCGGTACAACGAAGCGACCCATCAATACGAGGATCAAGGAACACAAGGCCAATTGTAGACTAGGTCATTCAGAGAAATCCGCCGTCGCAGAGCACACACTGAACAACACGAATCATGCAATAGAATTCGACAAAACCCAAGTGTTGTGCACCACTACCGCATACTACCCCAGGCTCTACAGGGAAGCAATCGAAATTCATAAACGCCCAACGAATTTCAATAAATCGGAGGAATCTTTGAAAATCAATAGAACATGGGTGCCAGTACTCAAAAACACAAAACCACTTCCCTATAATAATAACCGGGTTCATGAAGTGAATGAAGATCGGGAACCGGTTGTGAACCGGTCGGACACCGGCGCGTGTTCGTTATCGGGACGAGACCGGTCAAGCGCAGCCACGCCCCCCGACCGAGGTTATATAAGGAAGTACAATCTGCGTCCCCGTCACACTCAGGCAGTTCAGTCCAGTGAGAACATCTCCTGAAATATAACTCCTGAAGATGCCAGACACTCGAACTGGCGAAACGTCGAGAACTAATATACGACGACGGCCTAAATGCTCGAAAGAACATGTCACATTGAACGACCACTAGTTTTTTTACTGCTCATAATAAAAATAACAAGTTATTCTTCAGTAAATATGACATACATATCAAAAGCTCCATTTGTAATGCCAAATTCATGAAAAAAGTCAAGAAACTTCTCGAAATTTCATTCGAATAATGGTGCCTATACACGATCCGGCGGCTTGAAGTTCCAGGATTGTCAATTTGAACTGACACTCAAAGTCTGTATCGCAATACACACGATACAGTTAAATCTGATCGATACCTGATCTGATTATCGAAAACTGACAGTCCGCGGACTGCAGTCCATCCTAAATTTGACTATACACGTTCAGTTCAGATCCTCAGTTTTTCAAGTGGGGAACTATTAAGTATGTCTCTTGAACGTAAACGAAAATCGACTGCTGTCATGATTGTGTTATTAATTGAAAATGAAAAATCGAAAAAGAGATTATGGACTAAAGAATGGTTGTTAAAACGTGATAAACTATCGCATATGAATTTATTAAGAGAACTGAGAATCAGTGCAAAAGAGTCTACTTTTCAACAATAGTTTTGTAAAAGTTAACAAGTTTTTCATATGCGCTATTCTATGTTCGCCTATTCGAATATTCGCGGCTGTTCACTTGCCATAGGCAAGGCATATTTCTATACAGGTCGATAAATTCACTTATAAAATGGATCCCATTAGCCGGATCGCCCATTTTGGCTGTAAAATATCGAAAATGTTGTAAGTTCTGAACTGTCGATGGGATCTGAACGAATCGCTCTGAACACGGTAGTTTTTCAAACGATTTGACGAAACTGTCGGCCGGGACTTATCGATTATCTGTGCATTTGTAGTGATAACAAAACTGTAGACCTACGTTTCTGCAGTCCGGGACTGCACAGTCCCGGACTGCAGTTCGCCGGTGCGTGTTTATGTACTTTAAATTAGAAGAGAAAATTGAATAAAAAAAAATTATCAAAATTTTTCCCACCCACTCTCAAAAATTTTTCGCACCTTCTCAATATTTCTGATTGGTGGATTTCCTTATTCATTCTGGGATAGAATTCTGCCAATACATTACTCGATACATTCTTGAGTTGGAAGAAACCTGGAATACTTTGAATAAACTCGTAGAGTTTCTTATGAAAGTATGAATTTTTCTCATATATTGATTAGTGAGTGAAAAAATAGGGTTTCCATTTGAAGAAATCGAATTTTTGCCGATTTTTGAATTCCAACTCTGACACTCTCATTTCACCTCCCAGTATATCAAAACGTTATTTTTTCTACAGAGTGACGTCGAATAACTTTTAGGTAACCCATTTCAAGAATCGGATCTGAGATTGTTCGTTGCGCTTTCATTGAATTCTTATGCCCACTTGCACCACTTACGTCCAACTTAGATTTGAGACGTCGTTTCTTTTGCACCGCAGTGTAAGTGCCTCATAGGTTATGCCTATTTTGAGCCGCGAATATTCATGGCTTAAGCAAGACTTTAGCTCGTCTCAAGCGTCAAAAGTGAACTTCAGTTTTGACGTGTTATAACGGATAGAACTTTATTGAATGAAATTGATTATCTATATGAGCATGGGCGCCTGCAGCGGGGGGAGATTCTGATCTTCCCTTTCGTTTTTTGCAAGACACCCTCATTATAATTTATCTAATCCTAGGAGCGAGAAAAAAGTGTTGGATTCACAACAATTATCCGGTTTCCAAAGGTCTTACTATGTAATCGGCAGATGAATTTTATGAATTGATAACTGAGGCGCGTAGAACACCTTTAGGATGGACAAAATTCATGGAAATTTTTAGGTGTCGATGAATTCCATGATTTTTGTTTACCCCAAAAGCTCTCAACGCGCCCCCAAGAAGTTATAAATTCAAAAAAGTACCCATTCGTATCGGCATTCTTCTCAATCGTTACCAGATGATCGTTTTATGGACGGTTGTTTTTATTAGGCGGTATCTTTGATGCGGAGTTTTTCAAGGGGCAAGTGCAACTACTCTTATATTTCAATAATTTCTGTCCATTCTGTAATCAAGATATTTTTTTCTGAGAAGGGGAAAAATATATAATCTTTTCATTTATATTCCCATTCTAGAGAAAGAGTATTTGAATTCGAAAGCCGTTGGGACTGTATTCAGGGAGTATTTTTCATTTTTAGTATCTTTGCCTCAAATTGTCTTATTCATTTATTTATTTCAAACGGCATAGCCAATTTTCATATAACAACAAAATATAACATAATTAAGAAAATATTGAAAAAAAAATAATTTACAAGCTTAGATAGCCTCAAAATATCTTTTGAGATTAAAAATGGACACCTGGAATAAATCAATTTGTGCTGCATTTGCCCCTCTTATCGCTCGATCAATAGGATTATTCATGGCATAGTTAGTGGCCATATATTCAACATTAAAAAGATCTCTGTATCTAAGGAATACATTTTTCGCGTTCAGTTTGATCTTGGATAGTATAGTATATTCACAATCAAAAAAATTATTGAGTAATTTGAAAACGAACATTATGTCAAAATTATTTCTTCTTATAGATAGTGTTTTCATAGCTAGAGAATTATGTAAAAGGTCATAATTTATCGACTCCTTGGGAATACCTTGTCTGTAAGCAGCCCATCTCAAGAATTTTCTTTGTACTTGTTTAATACTGTTTTTATGAACTTCATAATATGGTGGCCAGACTTCCGAAAAATACTCCAATATACTTCTTACGTTCGAGCAATAAACAATTTTTAAAGCCGAAGTCTTTTAGTTTTCTTTAAATGAATCCTAACATCAGGGGAAGGTAAACGAAAACACACTATGTTCAGAATGATACTCTATTGGCGATCGATTTCGGCAATTGCCATCATCAGGCCAGCTGAAAAATTATACAGGATAATATAAAATGGTTTTTTAAGTGTAATAAGATTTAGTTTTGTGCATATTTTGGTCTTAGTGCATGAAATATTTGTTTATTTAACGGAAATGTTCCCTCCATTTTTTTAGGTTAGAGGCATGCTCACCGTCAATGCAGTATGAATGTCCAAGCTTTATCATATGATTATTGTTCTACAGTTTTATCCATTCACAATAATTACAAATTATTGAAGATATGTCTCGAATATTATTTATTTCGATAGTTTTTCGTTGTGTGACAATCTTTTCCTTTCTTTTTATTTCTCGTTTTGGGATTGAATGTTCTAGAAAGAGGACACGGAAGTTAGGGAAGTAGTGGGGATCTTCCTGTTATATGTCAGATTGATGGCGGGAAGTTTGAAGCATCTGTAGGTAGGTCTATCAATTTGAAAATGTTTTTGCTGTTATTGAAATCTGATAGATCATTCAAAAGATGTTGGTTTTCTTTATTCTTACAAATCTCATGTTGTTCGAGTAAAATTAATTTGTTGTATTTATTTCCTTTGTGTAATATATCTAAATTATCTAAAGTAGTCTTGGGGTCAAGTTCAGTTAAGTGGTTTCCCAATGCTGAGTTGGGGCGGTTTTTTTGATGTTCATTAAGGCGTTTTTCCACGGTTCTAGTTGTCATGCCGATATAAAAGCAGGGGCAGTCCATACATGTAATCTTATATATACCACTGTATTGGCCTTTTTTTGTTTTCGATTTATTATTAACCAAAAAGTTTTCAAGAGTTTTGTGTCGTCTGTTTACAATGCTATAGTCATATTTACCAAGAGTTGAAGAGATTTTTTGATTAAATATATTGTAAAATGGAAAAGATATAAAACGTTTTTGAATTGAGTAATGAGGGTAAATTTTATCGATTATTCTTTTCCTTTTTATAGAGGTTAGAATTTCGTCCATGAAGCTCTTGGGGTAGTGATTGTTTTCACCGATCTGATAAATTGTATTGAGTTCTTTCTTGTAATTTTCTTTGGATAGTGGAATATTGAGAAGTCTATTGAACAAAAACCTAAAAACTGTTCTTTTTATAGGGGGAGCGTGGTATGAATGAAAGGGGATGATCGAGTCTGTTTGTGTTGTCTTCCTATAGATATTGTAGGAAAATGAGTGGTCTTCATTTAAAGTTATGTTAAGATCCAAGAAATTAATGGAATTTTTGACTGCTTTCTCGAGTGTGAATTTTATGTTAAATCTTGAATTAATTTTATCAAAAAGGTTTGTCAGTTCCTCGTCTGTTCCTGCCCATATACAAAAGATGTCGTCTACATATCTTTTCCACATAATTATCCTGTCACTATTGGCTAACTTCATTATCTTTTTTTCAACATGATTTACATAAACTTCGGCAATTAGTCCACTGGATGGAGAACCCATCGATAGACCATCTTTCATCTGATATACTGTATTGTCAAATTTAAAAAAGTTTTGTTCTGTTATTAATTTGCAAAGATTCATCAGGTTGTCTATGTCCTCGTTTTGTATGTCATAAGTGTTGTCGAGGCTGCACTGCTCAACAATATGGTCTCTGAGTATGGAAAGGGTTTCCGTTACCGGAACGTTGGTATAGAGATTGACAATGTCAAAGGAAACCAAAGTATATTTTTGATGAGGATTCAGATTAATTGATTTGATGTTCTCAATCAATTCTAGTGAGTTTTTAATTGAAAAATCTGAAGTGTACTTAAATTTCTTAACAAAAAGAACGCGAGTGATAGAATCCCATTTATAATTCCTTTATTAAAGTTATATGTAGATGATACCATCGCATAAGTACCAAAAGATAGTTGTGAATTTCTACTGCAGTTACTTAATTCATACCACACTTCTATTAAGTTCACTATGGAAGTGGAAAGTCGGATGTGCTTGTCGTTCCTTGATGTTGTTGTTGTTGTTGTTAATGATAATGGTAGACTCTTGTCAAAATGGTATTATAAACCAACAAACTCCAACCGGTTACTCAATTATTACAGCAACCATAGTGTGGCCCAAAAAACAAATGTAGCCCATAATTTAGTTAAGAAATCTTTAATTCTCAGTGACCCTGTATACCATACTGAAAATTTGAAAATAGTAAAAGAAATTCTATTAAATAACAATTATCCATCGTATTTCATTAATAAAATCATCAAGAAAGTAAATGATCAGTTGACTGATTTGAGAAGTAACACTAATGTAAGGTTGGATACAGAGATGGGGGAAAAAAGATATTACAGGTTTCCATTTATACCTGATCTTTCTTACAAAATTCAAAATATCTTTAGAGAATACAACTGTGTCTGTGCTTTTTATAATTTGAGAACAACCAAGAGGTTTTTTACTCATCTCAAGGATCCAACTCCACCAGAATTACAAACTGAAGTAGTGTATAAGATCCCTTGCCAGAATTGTGAAAAATGTTATGTAGGGCAAACTAAACAATATATCAAAGACAGAATAAAACAACATGAATCAGATTTAAAAAATACACGTAATTTCGACAAGACAGCCCTCGCAGCACATGCATATAATGAAAAACATCTTTTTGATTTTGAGAATACCACAGTTCTGGACAGAGAAAAGTGTAATTATAAACGAAATATTAGTGAAATGATTCACATAAAACTTAACAACTCCGTAAATTTCCGAGATGATGTGAAGAACCTTAGTATGGTGTATGATTTTTTATTGGACATGACTTGACATGGTTGTTGGCACTGAGATTATGATTGCAATAATGTCGTGCCTAGTTAAATTTGTGGAATATGTTAAAGGTCCAGATCAAAGATGGCCTGGTTAAAGTTTTCTATTGTACTGTCATTGTTTGTTTGTCGACAAAGTGTCGGTGGTCTATGTTTTATACTCTAATTCTATGTATTTTATCAGGTTAGGTTGTCTTATTTGAGGTTACCTGACATGTGCGTTTTTAGAATTTGGTGTACGGTAATTGAGATTTCCATGAAACGATTGTATCTAATTTGCTGTTGACTGTACAAAATATTGGTTAGTTATCGTATGTTCTTATGTACTGAAGATTTGTAACATTTGGTTTAATTTTTCAGCCTTGAAAAAGAGGATAAAAATAGTCCTCGAAACGTCGGCAACAGTTTTGTGATTTGAGCAAAAATAAAGGTCCACATTCCCGATACTGTCTTATTTAATAATAACAATTCTTTGTTGACAGAGTCAAAAGGCCATTGACCGAAGTCTTTCAGCCACAATGAAAATAATATCCACTGAACTTACTCACTTCTAAATAGTTTTTTTCTGTGATGTTCCTGCATCATTATTTGAGTCATTTTCCCTGTCTGCAGATATTTCTTAACCCGGAATTAAATATGAAATGAGGTGAAGAAGCCTTTTACTGTGTTGTATTAGATCGGTGGGTCATGTTCGATACATTACTTTATGAAAATTTTTAAATTGAGTATTGCAAAGTTCATTCAGGTTCTAATGGAAATTCTGATGGATAAAATTTCTACTATAGGTTCACTAAATTTGTATAGAAATTCATAATATGAATAAAGGTGTGTTTTTTAGTTATCTAATCAAAACTAGTTTAGGTACTCCATGTCATTTGGATCATTTGGCCTTTTTGAATTTAGCTGGGCAATGTGAAGTTTCCTTTGAGTTCTTGGTACTTCAGCGGCATTGTTGATTCCTCTTGTGATTAGGATTACCCATTTTTCATCTTGTTCTGCAATTGATATACGTCGACTTGTTTTCTAACTGAAAAAAATATGCACTTTATTAAATGTATACGAACGTTTATCGAAATGTTTTAAGTGCCCTGAACTATGTATAGAGAAATTATTAACGATTTTACCAATACTTACTTCTGAACTAGATCCGAGTGTCTTTTTCCTTCGATGAAATTTCGATCACATGAACTCATTTTGAATAAAAGAAACTCGAAATAATCGCAAACTGAATAATAAATTCAAAATATGAAAATGAGAAATTCAAAATTCTAACCTGTTCGATCAGATAATATTGTTTATTTTAGCAGATTTTGTAGTTCGATAGCCTCCAAACAGGGTAACCTCATGTCAAATCATAATGATCAGAGATTAGTTAATTAATTAATTACTCTAATTCTATGTATTTTATCAGGTTAGGTTGTCTTATTTGAGGTTACCTGACATGTGCGTTTTTAGAATTTGGTGTACGGTAATTGACATTTCCATGAAACGATTGTATCTAATTTGCTGTTGACTGTACAAAATATTGGTTAGTTATCGTATGTTCTTATGTACTGAAGATTTGTAACATTTGGTTTAATTTTTCAACCTTGAAAAAGAGGATAAAAATAGTCCTCGAAACGTCGGCAACAGTTTTGTGATTTGAGCAAAATAAAAGGTCCACATTCCCGATACTGTCGTATTTATTGATGTTATGGATGAGAACTTTGAAGTGAATTGTTATTATTTTTATAGATTTTCTTGTATCAGAACCTCTGTCCTGCTTGAGTTAATAAAAATGGTGAAGGAATTGAAAAAGGACAAAAATATTGATAAGGTTTTTAATTAATAAATTCTCTGGATTAAATTATCTATATTTTTAGGAAGGTGTCCAAGCAACAGGTGACGGTTGGTACCAGCTCTGGCTGAGTCCAAACATCAGGTACAAAAATGTTGGCTGTATCAGGGGAGCATATTCAGTCTCTGGTCAACAAGTATAACAGCTCTTTGAGCTACTATAATATTGGTATTTGCATATATTCAAACTGATCATACTCATTACATGATCCTCATTTTATAATTTCCTAGTTTCAATTGCTTTAAATCTATTCAAGATGGCATTGATGAAGACTTACAAACACGAGTGCAGTGTCGTGATAATGAAGTTATATGACTTCGACCACCTTCTTTCTTCTCGACAAATAGCTACAATTAAGAGAACAAAGTCCTGAAGGAAAAAGATGAGAAAAACGGAGAAATAAAAAAGCTTTATTATTGAAGGGAACTGAAGAAAGAATGCCTCCTGAGGAAGAAAAACTAAGTTACAAGAATAGTAGCTTGTTTTGAAAAAAACACATTTCAATATGTGACATGTTCTTTCGAGCATTTAGGCCGTCGTCGTAGATTAGTTCTCGACGTTTCGCCAGTTCGAGTGTCTGGCATCTTCAGGAGTTATATTTCACACTCAGGCAGTTCAGTCCAGTGAGAACATCTCCTGAAATATAACTCCTGAAGATGCCAGACACTCGAACTGGCGAAACGTCGAGAACTAATCTACGACGACGGCCTAAATGCTCGAAAGAACATGTCACATTGAACGATGGCCGCGAAAGCCTCAACCAATACATTTCAATATATTTAGAAATTAAAATAAAACAAAAATAATATATTTTCAATAAATAAATGATACAATTTATCAATATTTGGTATATTTAAAATATAATAATGAATACCCTTGTTAAATATGCAGGTTCGAGATCGAATGTCGACCGAGTAACGTGTGTTCTCCGGCGCTCTGATAAATTATTAAAATTCTTGAATATTAATTCACGCTTGTGCTGACTTATTGAAGTTGGTGTTGTTTCTTCAAATCTCCTTATCCTGTGTACAAAATGAAAAAGCGTAACAACGGACCAGTGGAAAAATCTGAAAAAGTTGGCACGAGAAGTGTTACTTCCCGTGTGAATAAACTGGAAGAAGTGGTTCAGCTTGGCATTCAGGATCTCAAAAATCAAATCAGTGATGCCCCAAAATCACCGGAAATTCTTCGAGCCTTTTCAGTTCTAATTGCTGAATTCGAGGAAAAAGTTATGAAAAAACTATCCGAGATTAAATCCGATATCACAAATATGGAATTCTGCAACGCAGACACACGGCAATCCAATATGTCTAATACCATCGTTATCAACGGAATTCCCGAGAAAAAAGACGAATCCATATACGACGAGGTTGTAAATATTATTAATTCTAAAGTGAAACAAAACGTTTCTATCTCCGATTTAAATTACTGCTACAGAATGGGCAAACCTCGGATGGATAAGTCAGTGAGGCCGATTTCTGTTACTTTTGTGAGCCGTCGTGTGCGTGATTGTGTGTTTTCTTCTAAGAAAAATCTCAAAAATAGCGGAATTGTTATTTCTGAGTGTTTGTCGAAGGGGAATCTGCTTCTTTACAAGAAGGTACGAGCGAAACTGGGAGTGAGGCAGTGCTGGACCTGGAACGGCAAAGTTTATGCGAACATCAATGGAGGTAATCATCATATTCGTGCTGAATCCGATATAGATAAAATCAAAAATAATTAATCAATTTGGTTATTTCAATTAATGCATTAATTGAGTTCAGAGCGTCGATGGAACTTTCTTTATTGTAATATTTCTTTATTTTACCCATTATCGGATTAAGTTTAGTGACGACATTTTGTTTTTTTTTTCTTAAATTTTAGTTTTTTACTTTGTTCAACCTTCGACCCAACATTAAACGCTCTCTGATTGCATGGTTATTTATACATTTTTTTTGTTTTCTTTTGTGTATTCCATTGTTGCTATATTGACCAGAATTTCGGAGAGTTTGCCATGTCTTTCTAGTTGAATTGTGAATAAGAATGCAGAGGGGTCTCAGTTTGTCTCACGTTAATATTCGCTCACTAATGGCTCATCTAACGGAGTTACAAGATGTTGTTGGACGGGCAGACTTTCAGGTGATTGGATTAACTGAAACATGGCTTAAGCCTGAAGTTGAAACAAGCGTTGTTGGCATTGAAGGTTACCGTTTTTTGAGGCGGGATAGGCTTGACAGAAGAGGAGGTGGCCTAGGAGTATACATAAGGTCTGACATCAAATTTGGCACAATTAAAACCTCTGATGATATTGAGCAATTGTGGATCAAACTTTTCACACGAGAGTACACTATTGCATTTGGCGTAGTTTATAAATCTCCTGAAGCAGCGTATGCCGACTTCCTCTCTAAATTTGAGGTGTCTGTATCTCGGATTCTACTCGAAGTTGACCATCTTGTCTGTGTTGGAGATTTTAATATAGATTTGTTGCGATCTGATGCGGTCAATTCTCGTTTAGCGAAATCAATTTTTGAAGTGTTATCACTTGAACAGCTTATCAATGAACCTACACGAATAACGGCCAATTCCTCAACGCTCATAGACTTTATTCTTACTAATAGGGGATGCCCGGTGGCAACTAGCGGAACACTACCTGATAAATTGGCTGATCACCAGCTGACTTATTGTAACTTAGCCATAAATCGCAGTAATAATCGTCCAATTTTTAAGAAAATTCGTGATTACAAGAAAATCAATGTAAAAGATTTTGAGAGTGACCTTCAGTCGATTCCATGGCGTAACATCTATGATATTGACAGTGTGGACGATAAGATAAAATTCATTTCTGACAATATATTAACAGTATTGAATATTCATGCTCCAGAAAAGTTAGTCCGCATTACCAAGAGGAGCGCACCTTGGCTTACGGATCATATACGTGAGATGATGGCAGATCGTGACAGATTCTTGAGAAATTTCAAAAAGTATGGGAACGTTAGTGACTGGAATACATACAAACAGTTGAGAAATCAGGTAACGGGTGCGATTGAGAGAGAGAAAAAATCATATTTCAGCAGTCTGTACTCACAGAAGGATAAATGGAAGGCGTTGAAATTACTCAAACTCAACAGAAAAAGTAAAGGTCATGAAATTCCGGCTCACATTAATGACCCTGATGGAATCAACTATCACTTTTCCAGTCAATCTGTAAAACTTTCAGTCGATGATTCAATTTTATCATACTATAGGTCAGGGGGGTTGACCGGAGTTGAAACTTTCCATTTTAAATCAGTTTCAGAAATCGATATTCTGAAAATAATCATGAACCTGAAGAGTGGTTCTAAGGGTTCCGATGGCATTGATCTGTTTACACTGAATTTGTGTCTTCCATTTCTGCTGCCTTACATTACGCATGTTGTTAACTTCTGTTTGAAAAAATCTGTCTTCCCCACTGAATGGAAGAAGGCAAGAGTTGTACCCGTTCCTAAGGTTCAGGATCCTCAAACTTTCAATGACCTAAGACCTATTAGCGTATTACCAACATTGTCTAAAATCCTGGAAAAGGTTATGGAAACGCAGCTCTCCGACTTTGTGACCTCAGAGAAAATAATTCCTCAACATCAATCGGGATTTCGAAAGGGTCATAGTTGTGTCACAGCTTTAACTAAGATCACCGATGACATATTTCGTGCCTGTGACAGCAATAAAACTACTGCTTTGATTCTGCTGGATTACTCCAGAGCATTCGACAGTTTGAGTCATGAGCTATTGGACGCTGTTCTTGATTTCATTGGAGTTTCACAAAAGAGTAGAGCTCTTATAGCTAATTTTCTGGATGGCAGGTATCAGGCGGTCGTTGTTGGACATTCTATTTCTTCCTTTTGCAGGATGGATATGGGAGTTCCCCAGGGATCCATTCTGGGCCCATTATTATATTTAATATATGTGAGCCAATTCTACCGCTGTTTTCTCTCGTGATCTCAACATTATTATGCTGACGATACCCAAATGTATCTTTCTTTCCTGCCTTCTGAGTCAGATCAGGCAGTCGCAGCCATAAATTTTGATCTTCATAATGTTTCTGAGTTCTCTAGGAAGCACTGCCTTCGAATAAATACCTCAAAGTCTGCAGTCGTTGTGTTTGGTGGTGGGCGTCATGGATTTGAAGATAAATACAAGAACTGTATTGGTATTGACGGGGATGTTATCAAATTCTGTAGTGAAGTTAAGAGCTTGGGACTGACTATAGACCAGGACTTGCGCTTTACGGAGCATATTAGTAGAAAATTGCAATCTGCCTATATAAGTCTCAAACTCATTTATCAAAATAGACTATCCCTGCCTGCACTGCTGAAGTCTGAGTTGTGTGAGGCCCTAGTCCTTTCACAGCTTAACTATTGTGACTCGATATACGGCCCATGTCTGCGGAAAAGTGATTCTGATCGTTTGCAGAGACTGCAGAACTCATGTCTGAGGCTGATTTTTGGGATCAGAAAATATGATCATATAAGTCATTGTCTCGGATTGAATGGTTGGCTTTGCATGAGCGACCGCAGAATACTGCACATGGCTTGTTTCTTCCATAATATTCTTAAAAATAAAATTCAAGATTACCTGTACAGAAAAATTTCATTTCGATCGGACGTCCATCATGTTAACATACGATCCAGAGGTAGGCTCACGGTGCCGAAGCACTCTATGGAAATATTCAAGCGCTCTTTTTCATACCAAATCGCGTTCATTTTGAATCGTTTGCCACCCAGTATACTGGAGATTGAGTCGCGTCGGCGATTCAGAGCGGAGGTAATTCGTAGTTTGCCCTTGTTTCATTGACGTTGTGCTTTATGTTCTTTGCTGATTCTTCTCTGCATTTAGCTTGGATTAATTATATAATCTTGTTGGGCCAAGGTATTTTTGTATTTTTGTTTTTGTTATTTATTATTTCGAGTTATTTTTCATTTTTTGGGTTAGGTGGAAGAGCAGTTGCTTTAAGTCAACTGAATCTCGCCCTTATATTTATTATTTACAGAATATGATCACATAATTTTTCAATAAAGACATTATTATTATTATTATTATTATTAAATCCTTCCAAGTTACCAGAATAATTCAATAATAGGTTTTTGTGATATTTCTCTGTGTATCAGTGAAATCAGTATTGTACATTAATTTATTTCTACTTTCATCACACTCAAGATGTAAATTCACACTGCAATTCACCTGCAATACAATTTACCTGCAATATTTGACCACTCTCTCAACTGACAGGCTGATCAAGTTGAAGTAGTTAACCATACTTTCTGCAACTCAAATGGCACTTGACCAGGGATTTGACAGCTGATTAGTTAATTTTTACGTTGATCGGCCTTTCAGAAACTGGCCGAGATCTACGTAAAAATTAACTAATCAGCTGTCAAATCCCTGGTCAAGTGCCATTTGAGTTGCAGAAAGTATGGTTAACTACTTGAACTTGATCAGCCTGTCAGTTGACAGAGTGGTCAAATATTGCAGGTAAATTGTACGTCAAACGCACTTTTGGGTTTCTGAAACGCATGTTAAGTCTAAATCAGTGGTCAAACTAATGTCAAAGAGGTGGTCAACTAATCGGTGATGTTCGGCGAATTAACTCGGTAGAGACGTGGTTAATCATCGTAGTTTCCACGGAAATCTTAATTGTATGGGTTAATGGGTCTGCATAGCAATAATAAGGCATAGTGGCAATAATTATATTTTCTCCAAAAGGAAATTTATTTATTTTTTGAAACAATTTGTGATTTTATTATCTGGCTGTAGATTATCATCTCCCCAAAACACAGGAATAATGAGTTATTCCTAGGAATTAATCTGAATTATATCCATTCATTACAAAGCACATTTGGATGACTTACGAATGAAGCTGAAAACGAGAAATAATATTCTACAGAAACTTGCTGGTACATCATGGGGTGCTGACCCGACTGCTCTTCGCACAGCAGCCCTTGCCCTGGTTTTTTCCACCGCTGAATATTGTTGCCCTGTTTGGCTCAATAGTGTTCATGTTCAGAAAATCGATGCACAGCTCAATTTTTCAATGAGAATAATTACTGGAACCATCCGATCTACACCTATCCAATGGCTACCAGTGCTATCAAATATAGTACCTCCCCATATTCGAAGACAGTCTGCAACTTGGAATTCTTGGAATAAATTCAATTCATTTCCGGATTCTTTTCCGATACTTTCCTACTTTTTTTGATCTGATGGAATTATTTTTGTAGTGGAAGGACGGGAAAAGATAACAATTCTTAATAATTTGCCAACGTTTCGATCATTTAATATTTTTTTTATCTTCCTCAGGGCTACAATAAAATGACATGGACATAAAACGGTTGGATACAGTTAAAAGCTAAATTACAACAAATGTTCTACTGACTATTTAAGTTCTTTATATATTCAAGGATTGTAGATATCTGATACATGAAAATTGATGTAAATACGTTCTGAGTGTTTTTTCTTCTTGGAGTTCTTACCTCATTATTTGAATTTATATTCCCATTGCGTGAATACCTCGATTTAATGAATCCGTTTGGAATGGATGTTTCGCGAGAGGCATTTGTCGACAAAAACTTGTTCTTGGTGTTTCTTTTATTTTTCGTAGGTAACAACCTTCTCATATGAAATCAAAACATGAATTGGATGGTGGGGATCGGGGATCATCTGTGGCGTATCTGTGTCGCCGTGAATAAGCGCGGTCACACCGGTGCAAGATTTAAATTTGTTGTCTGTGGGGTCGGAAATTGATTCAGCGGTTTGTACTTATTTAGAATATTACTGTAAATGGCACTCAAGTTTTGTGTGTCAGTTCTTAAATTGAAGGATGATGTTTATTGTTATTTGAATCATTTCGCTCATACATCTTTTTTGGTAGGTTCTTTCAGTGTCTAGAATTGTCGTGTTCTCAAATTCAAAAGCCTGTCCCATCTCGAAATGGTGGAGGGCTAAAGCAGTTTTTTCATTTTTATTTTCGTTTTCTGGTTTGCAGTCATAAGTGTGTTGGCGTATCCGATCTTTCAGGTATTGTCTAGTCATACCGATATAACACTTTGGGCAATTGCTACATGGGATCTTGTAAACAATGTTGGATTTTAAACTGGGAGGAATTGGGTCTTTGAGTTTGGTGAAGCACGAGTCGACTGTTTGTATCGGGTAAAAGGCAAGTTTGTATGTTGGATTAAATATTTGTACTGCTCTGTTGATGTTCTCAGACAATCCTCCGATATAAGGAAATTTAAAATAGACCAGAGGAGTTGAGTTTCTGTCTTCTATTCTACTTCTAATTGTGTCATGTTTATACTGTGATATTACTCTTTTTACTAGTGAGGTAGGGTAGTTATTCTTAGCTAGGATGTTTATAACTTTCATTTCATTATTTTTGTGGAATTTTTCATCGCTGAGTTTGAGTGCTCTGAACACGAGATTTCTTATAGTACCAATCTTTTGATTTGTAGGGTGAGAGGATTTATAATTAAGGAGGCGTCCTGATGACGTAGGTTTAGTGAACCAGTTGGTGGAAATGGTCCCATCCTGGTTGTGAAGAAGTTAATTTTGCCCTAAACATCCTTTCAGCAACCCAAATTGATTTGACATCGATGTCAAGTTGAACGTTGTGTCAGTTGACATACGGTTTGATCGGCCTTTCAGAAACTTGCCGTCAGCCTTTCAGAAACCGGTCGTAAGATATTACGATTCAGTATTTGGTTATCAGAATTAAAAATATTTGTATGTGTTGTGTCTCTTTTATTCTATAATAATAATAATAATAATAATAATAATCTTTATTGGTCCCTCTTGACATAACAATGTATAGGACAAGTCAAATAGATCATAAACTAAATTAATAAATCATCACTCAAATATTCATTCACGCTGTAATAACATCCCTTCAACAAAATTTCACGGATAGATTTCTTAAATTTAGCCTTATTCATTGATTTTATACAATCAGGTAAATGGTTGAACAGTTTAATTCCCATGTATGTAGGTGAATTTTCGAACTTGCTTGTTCTGTGTCTTGGTAAGGAAAGAATTTTAGTATTCCTAGTGTCATATTCATGGTACCCAGATAGAGTGGCCAAGCTATTTAGATTATTTCTGACATGAAGAAGACATTTATAGATGTAAGTACAGGGAACAGTTAATATGTTATTCTGAATGAACAATGGCTTACAAGATGATCGTGGATCATGATTGAATATCATACGTAGGATTCTTTTTTGTGCTATTAGTATTCTATCTACATTGGAAGAAGAACCCCATATTAAAATATTATAGGCTATATGACTATAAGCTAAGCTATAGTATATATTTAAGAGTGAACTGACAGAAAAAAAATCCTTTACACGATTTATTGCATAATATGCACTGTTTAATTTTTTACTTAGCATGTCGATATGTTGACACCACCTTAATCTATCGTCTACATGAACGCCTAAAAATTTAATGCTTTCCTGTGATTTTATTACTGCATTAGGGCCACTGATAATCAATGGAACTCTGTTAACATTAGAAATCCCAAAATATATACACTCTGTCTTATTGACATTTACAATGAGACGATTTTTTTGACACCATGCAGAAAATTCCTGGACAAGGTTATTACAAGCAGACGTAAGTTCATCGAAACATTTGGCTGTCACAGCTACAGAAGTATCGTCCGCAAATAAGGTAATCTTACCTCCAGTTAAGTGATTCGGTAGATCCACTATAAATAATATAAAAAGAAGGGGCCCCAATACTGAACCCTGAGGTACGCCTGAAGTAATATTGAACTCATTTGAAGAAGCACCCTTTACGTGAACCTTCATAGTTCTTCCAGAAACAAAGCTATAAAGCCATTTTAAAAAAACGCCACGGAATCCAAGATTATAGTACTTATAAGTCATAAACTCGAAGGAAAGAACATCGAAAGCATTGGACAGATCAAAACACAGTCCCGCCACCATCAGACCTTCATCCAAGCATTCATAAACAAATTGCACAAAAGATAATGCTGCTGTCTCAGTAGACCGACCAGACCTGAATCCGTGCTGGCAGTCACATATAACATCGAATTTATTAGTAAAGCTAATAATTCTAGTGAAAACAATTCTTTCAATTACTTTGGACAGAGTGCTTAAAATCGATATCGGCCGATAATTTACAATATCGTTAACATTGTTCTTCTTGTATACGGGAATGACAATAGATGTTTTTAGTAGTGTTGGGTATTGTCCAGTTGACACAGATAAATTGATGAGTTCCGCAATATGTTCAGCAATATACTCCGCTGAGACCTTTAAAATTTTTGAAGAGATGAAGTCTGTTCCAGTGCTCTTTTTATTCTTCAAACTACCGATGCAGTCAATCACCTCAGCTCTATGAACTGGGAAAAAATAAAAAGTATGGTCCAGCATTGGGGCCGCTGTACATAACTCGGAAATATTAGTGCCGTAACAACGCTGTATACCAAGGGCAGCAATAGTTGAAAAATGTTCAGCAAAAGCGGTGGCTACAACAAATGGTTCGGAACACAGTGTTCCTCCTATATCTAAACTAATATTCTCATTGTTTTCACGAGTTGTATGTTTACCAGTTTCTTTTTTTACAATATTCCACACTGTTTTATTTCTATTTTGGGATTTTTCTAGAAGTTTTTCATGGTAACGAAGCTTACTGTTTTTCAATAAAATATTATAATTTCGTTTTGCTGTTTTGTATAGATCATGACTTTGTGGAGATTTCAGGTTGGCATGAAGCCAGTAGACGTTTTTTAAATTAGCGCTAGCTGCTCTAACTTCCTTGGTAACCCACTCAGAGGAATCATGCGCAACTATAACCTTTTTCAACGGAAAACATTCATTCATTAGATCTTTTAAAATATCCATGAAATCCTGAAAAACCGTGTCGATATCCATATTATCACATATAACATTAAATCGGGTCGTTGAAAGTAGTATAACTAACCTATTAAGAGTAGCTGGAGAAATTATCCTGACATATTTGGTTTCAGGCGTTTGTCTAATTATATGGTTCGTCTTATTCAGGAACGAACATTCTAAAATGGGCGTCCAGTGGTCACTAAGACAAGTTTCTCGCACATATGATCGAAAAAAATTTATATCTAGATTTGTTACAATGTAATCAACCATCGTACTAGATGTATAACCACGAATATTTGTAAAGACTCTAGTTGGTTCAAGACAAGTGACCTTCAAACCAAAGCAGTCAAAGAGATCTAAGAGCAATTTTCTACTAGAACAGTCAGCTTTTAGAAAATCGATGTTAAAATCACCGCAGATAATGAGGCGGTCAACAATTTCTGAGCAATACTGTAATATGAAAGCCAACTTATTCAAGAAGTATTCGATATCACCTTTTGGTGGCTTATACACACTAATGATACCTAGTTTGAGTTCCCCAACCAATAATTTTATTCCACAAATCTCGCACTTCATTTCTTCTGAGAATTTGGAAATGTTTAAGTATTTTATTTGGAGACCAGACTTTACATAAATCATGGTTCCACCATGTTTTCTGGTTGGTCGACAGAAAGAGACCGGCTGTATATAACCGGGAATAGACATCATACCTATATTATCACTATCACACCAATGTTCAGCAATACTCGCAACATCAGGGCTCTCTTCCTCCATGAAAACTGTTAAATTATTGATTTTGTTTGTAATGCATTGTATATTCAATTGCATTATTTTTATTTGGATCTTCGACATAATAAGACCGTCAGTTGAATTTAACTCGAGAGTTCCTGATTTGTTTCCTGTGGTTTGGGTTTCTCTCTGTTTCTCATCAGATGGTATAAAAAATTACTGACGCAAGCTCCTTCGGGCCATAGCTCAGGTTTCTTTATTTCAGCAATGTCGGTCTCAGGAACAGTTATAATAAAAGATTTGTAAAGTTCAGGGTATTTTGAGTAACCCAACTTTACATCAAAATTCTTGAAACCGCTCTGTTTTAAGTGATCATTAACACATTCGGTAGTACTTCCAGCATCTAACCTACTCAAATAAATAGATGCCATTTTGGCAACCCCCTTTAGATTCGAGCTAGTATTTTTTCCAAGAACTTCCGGTTTACGCCTCCTTCTGCGATTTACTGTTTTGAAGTCGTCCTTAGGTGGTTTGTTTATTGGAGATTTATTCTCTCCATTTTCTCCTATAGTCACGACCATAGATTTTGGTTTGGAGAATTTAGTTATCTGCTCTCCATTTCTAGGAACGAGTGAGGTTGACGATATTGGAAGATCCTCAGTTACGGCCGCCGCATACGATTTACCACTCACTCCAGTCGTCGTATCGCTACCCGTTGATTGTTTATACTGTATATCTTTGATGTTATGATCTATTTTTTGTTCCCTTAAGGTCGTAGTTAACCCAGATTTACTTTTGAGTTCCATAATTTCATTCTTCAGAATTCTTATTTCATTCTTCAGATTCACTATTTCTCCAGATGCGTTCTCTAACTTTTGAGACACTTCAGTTTTAATTAATTGACCAATATTTTCCATGATGAATTTTGAAAATAAGCTGTGAAATTCACTACTATTGAATACATCATTCAATAGTGACTTCATTTCCGAAGAACTTCGGGTTTTCGTTCCCATACCAACAAATTTTATTCAAATTTTTTCACAGTGTATTAACTTTGCAAGATCGCACAATCGAGACACGTCCGTACCGTTGTATTTGTTAATTTTGATAATATACAGGGTGAGTCGGGAGGAACGGACCAAACTTCATTTGTGTATTCTGCAGGTCGAAATAATTTCAAAAAACTCATATGTTGTTATCCGATTTTCATTTGTTTTCAAACTATAGCGTCATTATAAAAAAACAACATTTTCTACATTAAAATGGTTTCATTTATAGCATTATTTCAATAAATGCTCAAAAATCCCGCCATTAACCTCCAAACACATTCGACTTCGTCTGCGATGGGCTCTTGTTGCTTTTCTGATTGATTCGTGTCTTTCTTTAATAAGCAATGCCGCATTTCTAATGCGTCGAATTAGGGCATCCCTAGTGTTAACTTTTACTTTGTATACCTCGTTCTTGAACCAGCCTCACAAACAATAGTCTAGTGGTGTGAGGTCTCTAGACCTTGGAGGCCAACTAATAGGACCACCTCGACCAATCCATCGTCCGCGAAACTCTTGATCTAAATATTGTTTGACCTGACGAGCGAAATGCGCGGGAGCTCCATCGTGCTGATAATTCATTTGCATTCAGATGTTTAGAGGAACGTCCTCCAGTAAATGCTATTAACTCATTTCGCAAAAAAATAAGTCAGCACCTATAGCATTTGTGATAAGAAGCGATAAACTAAAAAAAAATATTTATTTGAAATATTCTAATTACCCTATAGTTTGAAAACAAATGAGAATCGGATAACAGCATATGAGTTTTTTGAAATTATTTTGACCTGCAGAATACACACCTGAAGTTTGGTCCGTTCCTCCCGACGTACCCTGTATTTGTTGATTTCATTTTCTGGAGCAGTTTTGTATTATTTCTGATAACATTTCAGTTTTTTGTTTCAAAAGTCAGTGCTTGATTCATTTTCATTTTGTGGTTGTACTGACCTCCGATCCTCTCAATTTTCAAATCGAATCAATTCACCAACTGCCAAGATACAATAGTAAAATCACTAATCTGAATTTTTATATCAATTTCGAGGGTATTTCACAAAACTTGACTGAAAAGAGAAAATACGGTCTAATACTCGTTGCAGAAGGCAAATCCAACATTCATGCATTTCGCATTCGTGTTGGAATAGGAGCTCATTTTTCAACTTGTTTTAGAATATACTATTATGTTCCTGTTACTATTTTTCCTGGAATGTTATTTGTTTCGAAAACAGTTGCCTTTTTATTTTATACCTATGTTGTTGACATTCAAAAATGTTGAAGTAGACAAATTCATCAATTTTACTTTGACTCCTCCCACATAAGAACAAATTCTGCGGGCGCCTCTGCATGCATATAAAAAAAAAGAAATAGAAATAAACGAAGCACTGATATCGGCTGAGCCTCATCATTTTTCGAACATTTTTATTTTGCCCATCCTGAGAAAAAATCCTGCGGGCGCCCATGTGTAAGAAGATGATTTCGACATATTAGATATCATTGATTATGGCTTTCCTAGAAGTCTACAATTTAATAGGGCCGATTACTACCATGATATGGACGAATTCGCATTTTTTGTCGATTTCGGTTTACCAAAAAAAACTACTCTGCAACTGCTGAAATTAACAGAGGATGATTCAGAATTGCCAAGTGATATGTAAGTACATACATTTTATGCATAATGATGTCAAACCTCAAAGAAGGGAGTTTAAGCCTTGATAATTTTGTAGGAATCAGAGTGTATCACCGATGAGTCAACTCCTCACGTGACTGCGATGCATCAGCAGGACATTTATTGGCTGTAGCCGATTTGATGAAAATCCACAAATCTGCAGTATTAAGAATAGCTGTTCGAGTTTCAGTATTCATAAAAATGCCTCAGACAGAAGCAGAATTACGTTCCACCCAAACCCAATTTCACCAAATTGCTGAATTTCCTCGTGTTATTGGAGCAATCGATTGTACCCATGTAATTATTAATTCTGCAGGTACTATTTCCTCTTGAAAATGTAAGACTCAAAAGTATTACTTCGATGATATTCCACAGGTGGAAAATTATGTCATTCAAGTAACAAATAAAGAATTGTTGAAATCAAATCAAATCATATGAATCAAATAAAAAGAATATGTTGTACTGTGCCTGTTCTTCATCGGCCCAAAGTATATGTCGTTCTGTGAATCAGAATACTGAAAAGGAAGATGCATAGGCAAGATATCTTGTTTGTCTATGCCGACACAAAATCATATGATCATATGATTCACTGATTTATACAGTGTTGCCAGATTTGGCATTGCTTAGCGCGTGCTTAACAAAGTCGTTTCTAAGGCGGCTACAGACGAATAGGCAAGCCTCGGCCAACGTCCGCATGAATGTGAAACTAGCAACAGTTCTTCCAGCAACAGATTTAGCGTTCAACCGGTGCGCCGTAACTGGTGATCCCGCGGCACGGCCGACAGATGAGTTAGTTAGCGTCTTAAAAAACATTGAAATATGGTGGAATGATATCATATTTTGAAATAAAATGTTGTTTATGTATTAACTAGGGATCATAGTAGACTAAATCCATTTCCGTAAAAGGGTGGGCGGAGGAATAAAAAAGGACTTTGAAAATACATTAATTCCGATTATTTTAAGTTCTATAAAAACCAAAAACGACGTTGTCGCATATGTTGACTTGAGTTTAGGTGTTCATTATGATATGAACAATCACTCCTAATCGATGAAAGTCATTGTCGGGCCGTAGGAGGAGTACAGGGGGAGTCTGAAAAATACTATACTCCTATTATTCAAAGTTCTATAAAAACCAAAAAAGACGTTGTCGCATATGTTGACTTGAGTTTTGGTGTTCATTATGATATGAACAATCACTCCTAATCGATGAAAGTCATTGTCGGGCCGTAGGATGAGTACAGGGGGAGTCTGAAAAATACTATACTCCTATTATTCAAAGTTCTATAAAAACCAAAAAAGACGTTGTCGCATATGTTGACTTAGATTTGGGTGTTCATTATGATATGAACAATCACTTCTAATCGATGAAAGTCATTGTCGGGCCGTAGGAGGAGTACAGGGGGAGTCTGAAAAATACTATACTCCTATTATTCATAGTTCTATAAACACCAAAAAAGACGTTGTCGCATATGTTGAGTTGAGTTTAGGTGTTCATTATGATATAAACAATCACTCCTTATCGATGAAAGTCATTGTCGGGCCGTAGGAGGAGTACAGGGGGAGTCTGAAAAATACTATACTCCTATTATTCAAAGTTCTATAAAAACCAAAAAAGACGTTGTCGCACATGTTGACTTGAGTTTTGGTGTTATTTATGATATGAAAAATCACTCCTAATCGATGAAAGTCATTGTCGGGCCGTAGGAGGAGTACAGGGGGAATCTGAAAAATACTGTACTCTTATTACTCAATGTTCTATGAAAACCAAAAAAGACGTTGTCGCATATGTTGACTTGGGTTTTTGTGTTGATTTTGATATGAACAATCATTCCTAATCGATGAAAGTCATTGTCGGGCCGTAGGAGGAGTACAGGGGGAGTCTGAAAAATACTATACTCCTATTATTCAAAGTTCTATAAAAACCAAAAAAGACGTTGTCGCATATGTTGACTTGAGTTTTGGTGTTCATTATGATATGAAAAATCACTCCTAATCGATGAAAGTCATTGTCGGGCCGAAGGAGGAGTACAGGGGGAATCTGAAAAATACTGTACTCTTATTACTCAATGTTCTATGAAAACCAAAAAAGACGTTGTCGCATATGTTGACTTGGGTTTTTGGGTTGATTTTGATATGAACAATCATTCCTAATTGATGAAAGTCATTGTCGGGCCGTAGGAGGAGTACAGGGGGAATCTGAAAAATACTGTACTCTTATTACTCAATGTTCTATGAAAACCAAAAAGACGTTGTCGCATATGTTGACTTGGGTTTTTGTGTTGATTATGATATGAGCAATGATTCCTAATCGATGAAAGTCATTGTCGGGCCGTAGGAGGAGTACAGGGGGAGTCTGAAAAATACTATACTCCTATTATTCAAAAATCTATAAAAACCAAAAAAGACGTTGTCGTGTTGGAAATATATTAAACACAACCCAATGTTCATAGTTAATGAATATAATATTCTTTGGTCGTATAGTTACATAGTAACCATATAATTGCGATATTTTCCAGTTAGCTATGTATTGAACAGTTGAACGATTGTCATTGATTGCAATATACGTTTTTTCTAATCAATTCTACTTCTTGGTGTATCATCTAATTTCCTCAGGTTATGGGCCGTCCCATACACCCAGAATAGAACCGTGATTGATATAATATTGCAGTCAAAATAAAAAGAGTGAACCCTAGTAAATTTTCACCATGAGTATGTCTAATCTACAAATTTCAAAGCTCGCCGGTAGAGAAAACTATACGACCTGGAAGTTTGCAGTCAGATCATACTTAGAGCACGAAGATTTGTGGAATTGTGTTGATCCTGGAGGTCAAGATGCGAAGAAAGACATAAAAGCCAAGACCAAGATAATTTTGCTGGTAGAACCAATCAACTTCGTTCATATTGAAAATGCGTCGACATCGCGAGAAGTTTGGCTAAACCTGCAAAATGCTTTCGAGGACTCCGGGCTGTCAAGAAAAGTCGGCTTGCTGAAGGACCTAATCAACACAACGTTGGATAATTGTGCCAGTGTGGAGGAATACGTGAACAAAATTATGAGCACATCTTATAAGTTACGTAACATTGGTTTTGAAGTTGGAGATGAGTGGCTTGGAACTCTCATGTTGGCAGGCTTACCGGATAATTATAAGCCAATGATAATGGGCCTAGAAAGTTCAAGTAAAAAAATTTCTTCTGATTTTGTCAAGACAAAATTGTTACAAGAGGTCAAAGTGACAGAATCCACAGCATTTCTTACAAAACACAGAAAAAGCGACACAAACTCACAAAACAGCAAATCAAAAGGAAGAGGCCCACGCTGCTATGGTTGCAATAAATATGGACATTATAAAAGTCAATGTCGAAAGAATAATAATCAAAATAATTTCGCAGCCATTTTTTCAGCTTACAGCTCATTGAATCCAGATGATTGGTATATAGACTCAGGGGCAACAATGCATATGACAAAACGCTCAGACTGGATGTACGATTTAGAGGCACCTCCGATCCAGAAGATAACGGTGGCAAATAACAGTACAGTCTCCGTGCAGAACATGGGTAAAGTAAACATTCAGACCAATGTTTGTAAGGATGTACATCAAATCCAGGTGAGAAATGTTTTGTTTATTCCTGAGCTAAGTGCAAACCTGTTATCGGTCAGTCAGTTGACACGGAATGGATGTAATCTGGAATTCACTGATGAGGGTTGCAATATTTATAATGCCAATAGAGTGCTTATTGCAACTGCAAAACTGTCTAATAACATGTACAAACTTAATACAGTAACCGATAACGCATATGTTACTACTTTTGAAAGTAAGACAGACTTGATTACATGGCATAAAAGAATGGGTCACTTAAATATTGCTGATGTTAAGAGGTTAGAGTCATGTGCTGAAGGTGTAAAAATAAGTAGTAAGGAAGTTGATTGTGTATGTATACCATGTTGCGAAGCGAAACAAACCAGATTTCCGTTTCCACCATCAAATTCGAGAGCAAATGCACTGCTGGAGATAATACACACTGATCTTTGTGGTCCGATGGAGACATCTTCCGCTGGAGGTGGGAAGTACTTCATAACCTTTGTAGATGATTTTTCTAGAAAAGTGTATGTGTTGTTTCTAAAGAATAAGATGGATATCAAATCTGTGTTTATAAAGTTCAAAGAAGAGGTAGAAAATGAACTAGAAAAGAAAATTAAAATTTTAAGGAGTGATAACGGAAAAGAATATTGTAATAGAGAATTTTCTGATTTTCTAGCAGCCTCCGGAATCAAGCATCAAACCAGCACTCCGTACACGCCTGAGCAAAATGGACTAGCGGAACGGATGAACAGAACGTTGGTCGAGCGTGCTAAATGTATGCTGTTTGAAGCTGATCTGAAGAAAACCTATTGGGCTGAGGCTGTTGCTACGGCAGCTTATATCATTAACCGATCACCATCACGTGTTTTGAATGAGGTAACACCTTATGAAAAATGGACTGGTAAGAAACCGAATCTTTCTCATTTGAAGATTTTTGGCTCTAAGGCCATGGTACATGTTCCTAAGCATAATCGTTCAAAATGGGACCGCAAATCCCGTGAATTAATATTTTTGGGTTACTGCGAAAATACTAATGGATACAGATTATTTGATCCAGTTAGTAAAAAGATTGTTATTAGTAGGGATGTGATTTTCATTGAGAAAACAGAAGAAGAAAATATATCACAGTTACCTATATCAGAACCACCCCTTGCTTCAATCACTCTTAGTCCTAAAAATAATACTTTGGAACAGGAAGATACTTCACAAGATGACACTACGGCACCCATTAGTGAGGCTTCTTTTGCCAGCAGTAATGAGACTGACGATCCCACATATTTTCCAACTACGAGTGATTATGATAGCGATATTGACGATTTCCAGAGATATTATAATCTAAGATCACATGAGAGAAATAATATGCAAGGCAATAATTTCATGTGTGTTACACAGTTTTCGGATCCATTAAGTGTGAAAGAGGCACTATCAAGCTCCAATGCTAAAAAATGGAAAGAAGCAATGGATGAAGAGTACAAGTGTTTATTAGAAAATGATACGTGGGAGTTGACTAATCTCCCATCAAATAAACATCCAATACCATGCAAATGGGTTTTTAAAACTAAAACAGATGAAAATGGTCAGATAGTAAAGTACAAAGCACGGCTTGTGATAAAAGGATGTTCTCAAAAATTTGGAATTGACTACAAGGAGGTATTTTCATCTGTGGTCAGACTTGCATCGTTGAGATATTTGTTTGCCTTATCTGTTAAATATAATTTGGATATATGGCAAATGGATGCTGTGTCTGCTTTTCTTCAAGGTGACATAGAAGAGGAGATTTATATGATGCAGCCTCCAATGTACTGTAATGGTGAACAAGTATGTCGATTAAAGAAATCACTATATGGTTTGAAACAAGCTAGCAGGCAATGGAATAAGAAGCTTGATTTCACATTAAAAGAAATGGGACTAGTTCAGTCAAAACAGGATCTTTGTATTTATTATAAAATCAAAGACAAAGACAACATGATTTTTCTAGCCATATATGTAGATGATTTGATTTTATTCACTAATAATGAGGAATCAAATTGTTATATAAAAGGAGAATTGCATAAAAAATTTAAAATGAAGGATCTTGGAGAGATACGTTTCTGTATAGGAATACATGTTGAACGAGATAGAGAGAAGGGCATAATTTATTTAGACCAGAAAAAATATATACAACAAGTATTAGAAAAATATGGAATGTTAGATTCTAAACCAGTGAAAGCTCCAATGGATTTGAATGCAAAGTTCCAAAAATCCGAAGAAACAAACATTCTGCATGATATTCCATATCAAGAGATAATCGGATGCTTATTATATATTTCTCAAATTACTAGGCCTGACATAAGTTTTGCTATAAATATGTTGAGCAAGTACAATAACAAGCCTGAAATGAAGCATTGGATTGCACTCAAGAGAATTATGCGTTATTTGAAAGGCACTCAGGATTACAGGCTGAGTTATAAACAAAATTTAGAGGAGACTATGCCTCATGGATACTGTGATGCAGACTGGGCTAGCTCAGAAGATGACCGGCGTTCCTGTACAGGATATACGTTTCTGTTTCAGGGAGGATCAATTAGCTGGAATTCGAGGCGTCAGCCTACTGTGGCTCTATCCACAACAGAGGCTGAATACATGTCTTTGTCGTCGTGTGTACAAGAAGCTTTGTGGTTAAAGCAATTCCATGAAAGTTTTTGGCCACAACTTAAAGATGAGGCCATGATTATTTACAGTGATAATCAAAGTTCTATAAAACTTTCAGATTGTGACTACTACCACGCCAGGACCCTCGCCAGGACCAAACACATAGATGTGAGGCACCATTTTGTTCGTGACAAAGTACTTGGAGGGGCCATTGATGTTCGCTACATACAGACGGATGCGATGGTTGCTGATGCACTTACTAAAGCCACTTCACATCCTAAATTGAGTTTCTGTTCTACGAAGATGGGGTTATGTTTAAGGGAGGATGTTGGAAATATATTAAACACAACCCAATGTTCATAGTTAATGAATATAATATTCTTTGGTCGTATAGTTACATAGTAACCATATAATTGCGATATTTCCAGTTAGCTATGTATTGAACAGTTGAACGATTGTCATTGATTGCAATATAAGTTTTTCTAATCAATTCTACTTCTTGGTGTATCATCTAATTTCCTCAGTCGCATATGTTAACTTGGGTTTTTGTGTTGATTTTGATATGGACAATCATTTCTAATCGATGAAAGTCATTGTCGGGCCGTAGGAGGAGTACAGGGGGAATCTGAAAAATACTGTACTCTTATTACTCAATGTTCTATGAAAACCAAAAAAGACGTTGTCGCATATGTTAACTTGGGTTTTTGTGTTGATTTTGATATGAACAATCATTTCTAATCGATGAAAGTCATTGTCGGGCCGTAGGAGGAGTACAGATGGAGTCTGAAAAATACTGTACTTCTATTATTCAATGTTCTATAAAAACCAAAAAAGACGTTGTCGCATATGTTGACTTGGGTTTAGGTGTTCATTATGATATGAACAATCACTCCTAATCGATGAAAGTCATTGTCGGGCCGTAGGAGGAGTACAGGGGGAGTCTGAAAAATACTATTCTCCTATTATTCAAAGTTCTATAAAAACCAAAAAAGACGTTGTCGCATATGTTGACTTGGGTTTTTGTGTTGATTTTGATATGAACAATCATTCCTAATCGATGAAAGTCATTGTCGGGCCGTAGGAGGAGTACAGGAGTACAGTCAACATACATTAATACAACACAAAAACCCAAATCAATATATGCGACAACCAGGGCCGCCGCCAGACATTTTGCCGCCCCGGCAAAATAAAATTTCGCCGCCCCGGCTCTGAGTAGAAGTTAAATGAATTCATTTCGTTTCAAAGACAATTAGCGCGTCCTGGATTTTCATTATTACTAATTTCTGCTTCCAAGGCAAAACAAAGCTCTCGCATGTAAGAAAAGTTCAAGACAATGTTATACGGATTACATGTGGATTTTTTTACTGTTTTCGTTTTTAGATTTGATATTTGACCTCATAACTATTTTTCACGGTACGGTGGCCATGTTCTCGACTCAAAAATTTGATTCAGCTAATGTGAACAATCATGTAAATATTGAATCGAATAAGCCCATCAAATTTTTGGACCAAAGCGGCCTCCTTATACGAGATATGAGGCCTAATAAATGTTGACATTTCGAATGCAAATTCGTCTTTTTTATTGCAGATTTGGATTCAGCGGGAAAAATTTTCAACAGAATTGGTTGAAACCAAAAATTTTCTCGACCATATCTGGGCCCTATATAGCTATTTTTGTTCAAAAATCCGCGGGATTATTCATACCAGCATGCGAAAATTCATATTCTAATAGTGAGGTCCTCAGTAATTTTTCTCAAAGAATCGATTGGGCCATTCATATTCTGGCCCCTATGGGGCGTGATATGAGGACAAACTTTGAATTTCCAAGAAAAAACGCTGCATGGAGCCCAAAAATGAACGAAAAAATTTTTTGTTGAACCAATTCGGATGTAAAATTTTCCGCTGAATTCAAATTTGAAATTAAAAAAGAAGGTTTGCATTGGTAATCGCAAAAGTTAGACCTCTCCACTCGTATAAGCCTTTCTGGACCCAAAATCTGATGGGTTCAAATAAAACAAAGAAACTCAGTATCGGAAAATGAATTTTTGCATCCTGATCTGAATGAACGTTCTTGGATTTTTGAAAAAATAACGCTGCATATAGGGCTCAAATATGGACGGAAAAATGTTTGGTTTTACCCAATTCGGATGAAAAATTCGGCCTCATATCTCATATAAGGACTTTTTGGTCCGAAAATTTGATCAGCCCATCCGATTCCACGGGCGAAATTACTGAAAACCTCAGTATCGCAATTTCGATTTTCCACCTGTGCGCGTAATAATTTCACCGTTTCCAGCCTTTTGAACCATCATATCTTTCTGCTTTAAGTATTATCAAGTAAATAAATAAAATTTCAGTCAGGCATCCTTCATTCAAAGGCGCCTTTTCGAATTTTGAAATGACGGCGCCTTATTATCAATATGCGTACTTGAGACGATCAATAAAAAAAAAACCAAAAAGAATCGCCTACATTTCGTATCAATTACCGAAGAGAGCAATATACTTATCATCGTTTGAATGTGAAATCCGACGGTTGAAATGTTTTAAACCCCTCCTAGAAATAAAAATTTTTAATCCTGATGGGCAAACTGAAGATGAAAATCACGTCTGAATTATCCTGAAAACCCTTCCAAAAAGTATACGTTTTTCTTCTACCGGTTGTTGGTGTACTAATATAAATGGATTGGTCGATCAAAAAGCCGCCCCAAAGTCTTGGCGTCTTTTGGGATCCATACCCAATAACAGGCGACTTTTTGATTTTGAAGAAGAAAAATTTCATTTTAAAAAAGCTGATTTGCCGCCCCTAGAATTTGCCGCCCCGGCAGGTTGTCCGGTTTGCCGGTCCTGGCGGCGGCCCTGGCGACAACTTCTTCTTTGGTTTTCATAGAACATTGAGTAATAAGAGTACAGTATTTTTCAGATTCCCCCTGTACTCCTCCTACGGCCCGACAATGACTTTCATCGATTGGAAATGATTGTTCATATCAAAATCAACACAAAAATCCAAGTTAACATATGCGACAACGTCTTTTTTGGTTTTCATAGAACATTGAGTAATAAGAGTACAGTATTTTTCAGATTCCCCCTGTACTCCTCCTACGGCCCGACAATGACTTTCATCGATTAGGAATGATTGTTCATATCAAAATCAACACAAAAACCCAAGTCAACATATGCGACAACGTCTTTTTTGGTTTTCATAGAACATTGAGTAATAAGAGTACAGTATTTTTCAGATTCCCCCTGTACTCCTCCTACGGCCCGACAATGCCTTTCATCGATTAGAAATGATTGTTCATATCAAAATCAACACAAAAACCCAAGTTAACATATGCGACAACGTCTTTTTTGGTTTTCATAGAACATTGAGTAATAAGAGTACAGTATTTTTCAGATTCCCCCTGTACTCCTCCTACGGCCCGACAATGACTTTCATCGATTAGGAATGATTGTTCATATCAAAGTCAACACAAAAACCCAAATCAATATATGCGACAAGGTCGTTTTTGGTTTTCATAGAACATTGAGTAATAAAAGTACAGTATTTTTCAGACTCGCCCTGTACTCCTAATACGGCCCGACAATGACTTTCATCGATTAGAAATGATTGTTCATATCATAATCAACACAAAAACCCAAGTCAACATATGCGACAACGTCTTTTTTGGTTTTCATAGAACATTGAGTAATAAGAGTACAGTATTTTTCAGATTCCCCCTGTACTCCTCCTACGGCCCGACAATGACTTTCATCGATTAGGAGTGATTTTTCATATCATAAATAACACCAAAACTCAAGTCAACATATGCGACAACGTCTTTTTTGGTTTTTATAGAACTTTGAATAATAGGAGTATAGTATTTTTCAGACTCCCCCTGTACTCCTCCTACGGCCCGACAATGACTTTCATCGATAAGGAGTGATTGTTCATATCATAATGAACACCTAAACTCAACTCAACATATGCGACAACGTCTTTTTTGGTGTTTATAGAACTTTGAATAATAGGAGTATAGTATTTTTCAGACTCCCCCTGTACTCCTCCTACGGCCCGACAATGACTTTCATCGATTAGGAGTGATTGTTCATATCATAATGAACACCTAAACTCAAGTCAACATATGCGACAACGTCGTTTTTGGTTTTTATAGAACTTAAAATAATCGGACTTAATGTATTTTCAAAGTTCTTTTTTATTCCTCCGCCCACCCTTTTACGGAAATGGATTTAGTCTACTATGATCCCTAATTAATACATAAACAACATTTTATTTCAAAATATGATACCATTCCACCATATTTCAATGTTTTTTAAGACGCTAACTAACTCGTCTGTCGGCCGTGCCGCGGGATCACCAGTTACGGCGCACCGGTTGAACGCTAAATCTGTTGCTGGCAGAACTGTTGCTAGTTTCACATTCATAACGTCCGCTCGTTCCAACGTTGGTGCATCGTATGCAAAACATATGGCAAGGCAAAGCCATCGCTGGCGCTGTCCAGACGGCTATAGACGACATGGAAAGTCTCGGCCAGCGTCCACTCGTTCCAACGTTGGCGCATCGTGTGTATGCAAAACATATGGGAAACCATAGCCAATAGTAGCGTTGGCCTGGGTTCGCCTAGAAGGCGAATTTATGACACACATCAGAGGGAAATATTATCGAAACTCGCAGAACGTATTTGGGATTTTTGAATTTGAATCGTTTATGACAGGTATCCTTTGTTGAGGAATCACGCTATTTGTGAAGTATATCGTGTCGTCTGTTGGAAACTCAATTTATTGTAAACTCAGTAGGATAATTATGGAATTCAAAATGGCAATGATACATTGATCTACAATGTTGGTTCGCTACAGTGGGTATAGAAATTATCCCAAATTGTTCGATTTTGG
Organism: Hippodamia convergens; assembly: GCA_038502775.1. Lineage (NCBI taxonomy): Eukaryota > Metazoa > Arthropoda > Insecta > Coleoptera > Coccinellidae > Hippodamia > Hippodamia convergens. Next base: position 98,067,141 of record CM076607.1, read on the forward strand.
ATTTTTCTGGTTTCTGGTATTTACGGAACTCCCTAACACGATACCTTTATTTTTATTTCAAATTTTGATATTTTGTCCATTTCTGAATTACCCATTTTCGGAAATATCTGAAAACGGTAAGAAGTTCATACAAACATACTCTTTTTTAACATACCCAGATTTAATATCTTGTATGAATGGTGAAAAAAAGAAGTGACATTGAACGATGGCCTCGAAAGCCTCAATCAATTCAACAACTAACTATCCTGTTTTAAATATGAATGGTATCTCTATTGACCTCATGTTATACGAAGGATAATTAGTTTTTCAAATTAGCAGGGTACGGACGAATTGGCCTATTCGATGAATCGCCGAGATGACGCATATTCGAAAGTGAAACAGCCACCCAACCTTAAAATTTTGGGACACCTCATATGGAAGCTTATGAAGTCAGCATTCTATTTTCCTCCTTTTTCGAAAACCGAATTCATTTTAACTAATTGATGGATGTTCATGTGATAAAAAATTAGCAACAGCATGCTCTTCCGATGGAATTCGGTTGGGAGCCCTAGTTGTGAGTGTGGGGAAGTGTGCCTATAGAACATTTGTAAATAGTTGTCCCATCTATGAATTTTTTTTTATTACGGGCGAGGTAAGAGTTTTCTTGAGCTGAGGTTTTTTGCTTTCCCCTTTCAATCATACTGATGACCTGTATAGTTTCCCTGTGATGCACCAACCTCAGCTAGGTTTCTTTTATTTTCAATATGTATTGTATTATTTAAGCTCTCTCAATCAACATAATATTTCTTCATTTTAAAACTATAGCTTCTTGGATATTGTCTTTTCAAATAGCCACCCTTTAAGCGTATACAGCGAATGTATTATGTGGTCTGCCTATATGTTAGAACCGATATATCTGTCTGTTTTATTTCAATATGTATACATGATTATAGTATGAATTCCATGTGTAAATTGCAGCATTGCTCAAACAATAGTTCATAATGAAATGAGGAGTAAAACAGAAAGAATCGTACGTTTCATCAGCACGACACCGAAAGTATCATGTGGTCTGCCTGCACGTTAGAACCGACCTATCTGTCTGCCTCGTCATATATGTGTATTTGATAATCATATGAATAACATACATAACACTCAGTCTTGTTAAAATAACGTTATTTTTTATGAAATTTTCGATCTTCATGAACCTAGAAATTACACTTGGAACCGGAATAAATGTCGGCCATTGAATTGTTTGATATAGAAAAGTGTATAGTACAATATATCAAAGAGGCAGACATGCTACTATCACGTTGAAAAACGCAATTTTCTCGTTTTTGGACTTCCGGCCACGCTCCAAGGAACCATAGCGAGCATAGCGAATCCCGATTTCACCTACGGTAGGTGTCATTGTATACCTGACATTAATATGAAGTTTGCTAAAATACCGTAAGTCTGCCGAACGCTGGCTCTCAGTCTAGAAAATCAGCGCAGAACTATGACAAAATTCCTAATTCTGCTTTCGGATTACACGAAATATTTTCAAACATTTCTGTGTTCGACGTCATCGTTGCAACGTCAGAATACTTATCTTTCGAAATATTTTTGAAAGACTTGCACGCCATAATGCAGCTATAGCTTACGAATAATTATCAAGATTCAAATAAAAATACCAGAGTTGTGACAGATTCCAATAAATTCAACAAAATAAATCAACATTACATATGAGAAATTTCATCCACTATTTGTTCTTTGAAGAAGAGTAACAGCGCAGGTCCTGATTTGATATCTTCCAGGGCCCTCAAATTTTTGGCTCCCTCAATATCTGGACCCGTTGCTTCTTTGCTAAATGAGTCAGTGTCTTCTGGTCATTACCCAACTGTCCTCAAGTTGGCGAGGATTATACTGGCTCATAAAAAAGGTGACACCCAAGACATGACAAATTATCGACCTATCTCAATCTTGAGCCAATTGTCTAAGATTTTTGAGAAGGTGGTATACAGGGTGAGTCTTTGACTTGTACATATATTCAAACCATAGATTTTTGAGGTCAGAAGAAATACTTTTTTCGGATAGCATTTTTTCTGATTCAGCCTTGATAAAAAGATGTAGCCATCTTAAACTTTCATAATGAGCTATATGCCACCCCTGGTAATATGACACTAAAATTTTTCCGAGCATTAGATCTACCACCTGAACCTTCGAGAAAATGTAGCAGAAAATTATTTCTGTGAATCTTCTGAACAGAATTACATTCAGCCAAAGTAACCAATTTTTGAAATTTTCCTGATATAGATTTTTTTAAATCATTAATTACTCGAAGAGTGCGCATTTCTCGAGATTTCATGAAGAATACTTTTATTTTCCGAAATGGCCAAATATTCATTAAATGGCATTCAACTCACTTCCAAGGGTCGGGATCATAGAATTTCTGCTATAATTATGGAATGAAATGGTATATATTGTTTATATAATAAAAACTAAAACATGTGAGTTAAATTTTGTATTCGTAAAAGATTTGCTACATTAATAAGAACCTAAATCCTGGAAATCATTTCATTTGATGAAATCGTTCACGGGATATATTCGAGAATTACATTTTTTTATGAATTTTCAACAGGTTGTATCTTTCCAACCGTGCCGAATCGAAGAAATGGTAGAGAAAAAAAGTGTTTCTTTTGACCTCAGGAACGTCCCGTTAAAATATATGTACAAGTCAAAGACTCATCCTGTATAAGCGCATGTACAATTATTTGATGAAGTACTCCATCCTATCAAATCATCAACACGGCTTCAGGCCTGGTAGGTCTACACAATCAGCCAGTTTAGAATTTTTCGAGTTTGTTTACAACAACCTGGACAGCGGTTACTACGTGGCCGGTTTATTTTTTGATCTGTCGAAGGCTTTTGACACTCTTCAACACCAGTTCATTTTGGATAAGATGTACCAGATGGGATTCAGAGGCGTGTTTCTTGATTTGGTCAAGAGTTTTTTAACTGATCGCAGAATATTTGTGAGTTTAAATGGTATCACATCTGACGAGTACACCAACAACGTGGGTGTCGCTCAAGGATCCGTTTTAGGGCCTCTGCTCTTTATATTATTCATTAATTATCTGCCTGCATACGTGTTAGCAGAAGTGATAATGTTCGCTGATGATACTTCTGTCGCTGTCAAAGCAAAAAGTTTCCAGGAATTGAAGTCGCTGTGCGAAGTAATAATAGAATGTTTCATGGATTGGTGCCACAGAAATGCACTCATCCTCAATATGACGAGGTCTGTCATAGTCCAGTTTCAGATTCAGGAAAATCCAAGTGTTGATCCTATTATGATAGAACACAAACAAGGAGTATTGGTTGAAACTGATAATGTGAAGTTTCTTGGTCTTTCCCAGACATCATACAGCTAAATATGAGTCCTCACCAAGCTATATAGGTATTAAATTATACAACCATCTGCCAAGTAGACTGAAATCAATGAATGGGAGGTCTTTCAAGAGAAAGGTAAAGTTCCTATTGATCAGAGGATGTTACTACAGTGTAGAGGAGTTTCTTGCGGACTTCATTAATTGAATGTGTGTATTTTTTTTTCTCTTGTGTTTCTATTCAGATGACTTGTCCTATACATTTCTTAAATGTCTGAAAGGACCAATAAACATTATTATTATTATTATAGACATCGTCGGGCATGGTCAGTACTGCAATGCATCTAATATGTACCTAATGTTTGTGTCACTTTTTTTTAAGCAAAAATGCCAGAAAATTGGGACAACGAGACTACTCTACAGATCCTCAATTCATACGGAAAGCACCCCACTATTTGGGATTCGGGTAATATCAATCATAAAAATAGAAATTTAGTCAATGATGCATAGAATGCGACTTCCGAAGGCATGTCTGTTATAATCACTATAGCAGAATTGAGGAAAAACAAGAGTCGTTAATGGCAACGTTCAGGAGCTTGAAAAAAAGGTTATTGATTCAGAAAAATCAGGTGCAGGAGTTGGGGATATTTATAGGCCAACATGGTTTGCATTTCCAGTAATGGACTCATTTTTGGGAAAAACTGGACACTGCAGGAATACAATCAATACAGTATAATAATAGAATATTCTAAAACAAGTTGCAGAATGAGCTCCTATTCCAACACGAATGTAAAGTTCGAAAACGAGCAACGAAGGAGCTAGTTTTCGATAGCATGAGTGTTGGAATTGCCTCCTGCAACGAGTATTAGACGGTATTTTCTCTATTTCAGTGCCCTCGACAAATTGCCCATCTTGCTCGCTATCGAAAGTTCTTAATGGAGGATAGGAATCTGATGAGCTATCACTTCTCAATAAATTGTGTAATAATACACAAGTCCTACAGATTGTAGCCACTTTATCCGGTTGAAGTAACATTGGACTTCTAAAAACACGAAAAACAGACACCATCAGGCCAAAAGCGTTTTCAACTATTCACCGTGCCCGTGAGAGACGGTAATTAAAAATTCGCTGTCTGCTCCCATTTGGGTGATTTCCTGGATATGGTTTCAATAAACAACAAAAGCGTCATAGGGCATTGGAACATGCTTTCACGAAGGGGTGCATCTGATGGTAAAGACAACTGATTTGAGGCAATTTTCTGATACAGTGATGTATTTTTGAAAACTCCTCCATCGCTTTTTCTGCCCTGGCATCCCACATCAGCATATATGAAGCAATAGTGAGTATCGACGAGGGCCACCAAAGCAATGCTGAACTGATGTTTGTAATTTACAAATTCAGAGCCACTGTTGAAGGGTGACTGAAGTAAGATATGTTTACCATCTAGTGCTCCCAAGGAATGGGGGAAATTCCAGAGCGAATTGAAATCCCTCGCTACCTCCAGCCACTCTTCAGGACTTTCTTTCAACTGAAAAAACGGAAATAATATTACAATAATCAACATATTTCCTATTCACATTCAAAACATATTACAACATGAGCGGAAGGAAAAAAAGTTATCGTCAGTCATCCTCTGTGTCGTTACAGGCGGTAGACTTTTGTGCTCCGCAGCGATTATGTATGCTTCTTTTTCCGATGTTCGACTAATCTTTTGCGAACACTTGAGCGTTCAGACATAATTGTACCATCCATTTTCAGGGCAATTTGATCGCTTTTATAGGTTCAATTGCGATTTATTTATTTAAATGTAAGTCAACAAATTTTTTGTTTTTCTTCAGAATGAGACAAATACACTATCGACTAAGGAACATAGTGGTAACGAAGGTGAAGTATCAGTAACCGAGGAGGGTAAAGATTATAGTACTAAACTTTATTACGTTTGTTGTGTTGAAAAAGTCATGCAGAGGATGCAGCAAGCATGACCACAGTAAGGTGTAATCTTAAAAGAAAAGTCGACAGCTTCCTAAACGACATTCACAGCAATATGTCAAAAGCTAGTGAAGCTCTGAACTTGTACAAATGGAAAAGAATCAGAGTCTACTAATGGAGCAGACTTTTACGAACGACTTTTCTCCGTCTCTGTCTTTCCAGTTTCATCAAGCGAGTCTACAGAATGGCTTAACTTAGGTTAAAAAGTTATAGTAATATCCAATGACGAAAATTACTTATATTAATAATAAAAATAATAACTTGTGTTTAAAACGCTTTTCTATTTATCTAGTATTCACTTGAGAACAAGTTTTTTTAAACTATCAAAGACTGTATAGTCGTCATGCAATAAAGGTGTATCAATATGAACTATTCAGTCATAATTTTTTCCATAAATTGGGTGACTTTGTCGAGTTATGCATTCTTATATTTAATATTGGCATAACTGATACTCATGAAGTACTCTTAGTAATTTAATCTGTCTACCGGACTACCATGTTTTAAAATAGGTTGGTGGAAAAAATATCTTCTACTAACAGATGATGGAATTTGATTATCTGCTCTGACATGGATATGGTGGAGAACCGGTGTGAACCTACCAGACCAAATCCAGCAGACCGTTTGTCGGAAACGCCCGAACGCGGTGTCCAGTGGCGTACGGATCTGCAGTAAGATGATTGGTGTAACAAGGCTGATTCACATAAATAATGAACAAGCGATGTCAAATTTTATTGAATTTCTATTAAAAAAGAGTTCTACAGGAAACGAGGGTTGATTTTAACGGAGCTATTTCGGAAAGTTATGAAATATCAGTGATCCGCTATATCGGGAATATTTCGTTGGATCATTACAATATCACGGAAAATATCCGACAAGAGCATAATGACACTCGGCATGCGGAATTGTTATATTGATGTAAAAATTGCCTGGAAATTTCGTTCCCTTGCAAACAGATCCAGGGGGTGAAATTTCATCCCGTATTTTCAAAAATTCGATATCTCGGAAAATCCTCAATGGAGCACAATTAAACTCGGTACGTAGGACTGTTATATCGATTCGAACATTTGGTGAAAATTTCGTCCACTTGCAGAACGAGCCAGGGGGTGAAATTTCATCCCCTATTTTGAAAGATTCGATATCTCGGAAATAACTCAACGGAGCACAATTAAACTCGGTATGTAGTACTGTTATATCGATTCGAACATTTGGTGAAAATTTCGTCCACTTGCGGAGGGAGCCAGGGGGTGATATTTCATCCCATATTTTGAAAAATTCGATATCTCGGAAATTACTCAACGGAGCACAATTAAACTCGGTATGTAGTACTGTTATATCGATTCGAACATTTGGTGAAAATTTCGTCCACTTGCAGAGGGTTCCAGGGGGTGAAATTTCATCCCCTATTTTGAAAAATTCGATATCTCGGAAATTACTCAACGGAGCGCAATTAAACTCGGTATGTAGTACTGTTATATCGATTCGAACATTTGGTGAAAATTTCGTCCACTTGCAGAGGGAGCCAGGGGGTGAAATTTCATCCCCTATTTTGAAAAATTCGATATCTCGGAAATTACTAAACGGAGCACAATTAAACTCGGTATTTAGAATTGTTATATCGATTCGAACATTTGGTGGAAATTTCGTCCACTTGCAGAGGAAGCCAGGGGGTGAAATTTCATCCCCTATTTTAAAAAATTCGATATCTCGGAAATTACTCAACGGAGCACAATTAAACTCGGTACGTAGTACTGTTATATCGATACGAATATCTGGTGAAAATTTCGTGCACTTGCATAGGGATCCAGGGGGTGAAATTTCATCCCTTATATTGAAAAATTCGATATCTCGGAAAATCCTCAATGGAGCACAATCAAACTCGGTACGTAGGACTGTTATATCGATTTGAACATTTGGTGAAAATTTCGTCCAGTTGCAAATGTTCGAATCGATATAACAGTTTTACATACCGAGTTTAATTGTGCTCCGTTGAGTAATTTCCGAGATATCGAATTTTTCAAAATAGGGGATGAAATTTCACCCCCTGGATCCCTCTGCAGGTAGACGAAATTTTCACCAAATGTTCGAATCGATATAACAGTCCTACGTACCGAGTTCAATTGTGCTCCATTGAGGATTTTCCGAGATATCGAATTTTTCAATATAAGTGATGAAATTTCACGCCCTGGATCCCTATGCAAGTGGACGAAATTTTCACCAGATATTCGTATCGATATAACAGTACTACGTACCGAGTTTAATTGTGCTCCGTTGAGTAATTTCCGAGATATCGAATTTTTTAAAATAGGGGATGAAATTTCAACCCCTGGCTCCCTCTGCAAGTGGACGAAATTTCCACCAAATGTTCGAATCGATATAACAGTCCTAAGTACTGAGTTTAATTGTGCTCCGTTTAGTAATTTCCGAGATATCGAATTTTTCAAAATAGGGGATGAAATTTCACCCCCTGGCTCCCTCTGCAAGTGGACGAAATTTTCACCAAATGTTCGAATCGATATAACAGTACTACATATCGAGTTTATTTGTGCTCCGTTGAGTAATTTCCAAGATATCGAATTTTTCAAAATAGGGGATGAAATTTCACCCCCTGGCTCCTTCTGCAAGTGGACGAAATTTTCACCAAATGTTCGAATCGATATAACAGTACTACATATCGAGTTTATTTGTGCTCCGTTGAGTAATTTCCAAGATATCGAATTTTTCGAAATAGGGGATGAAATTTCACCCCGTGGCTCCGTCTGCAAGTGGACGATATTTTCACCAGATTTTCGTATCGATATAATAGTCCCACCTACCGAGTTTAATTGTGCTCCATTGAGTATTTTCCGAGACATCGAATTTTTCAAAATAAGGGATGAAATTTTGGGCCCTGGATCCCTTTGCAAGTGAACGAAATTTCCAGGCAATTTTTACATCAATATAACAATTCCGCATGCCGAGTGTCATTATGCTCTTGTCGGATATTTTCCGTGATAATGTAATGATCCAACGAAATATTCCCGATATAGCGGATCACTGATATTTCATAACTTTCCGAAATAGCTCCGTTAAAATCAACCCTTGTTTCCTGTAGAACTCTTTTTTTAATAGAAATTCAATAAAATTTTACATCGCTTGTTCATTATTTATGCGAATCAGCCTTGTTACACCATTCATCTTACTGCAGATCCGTACGCCACTGGACACCGCGTTCGGGCGTTTCCGACAAACGGTCTGCTGGATTTGGTCTGGTGGGTTCACACCGGTTGGTGGGGAAGTTCCACTTCGGTGATTTTCAGAGGGTTTTTACCAAGAATACCTTTTTCAACTTGCGAGTGGTTGAAATGGGGTTGTCAACCTTTTATAATCTAACTTTGGAATTACCAGAAAATTCAAGGAAAAAAATTATTATAGGTATAGCGGTGAAAAAATACCTTTGCTAAATGCTGCAGCATTTCAATAATAGCTGCGCAAACTTTTGGTATGATAGATGATATCAACTGGGCGGAAAATTTAAAGAAATATGAGAGACTCTGATAAGTGTCTCCTGTGGCAAAAAATCTTAAGGTAACTGCTAAACGCTCCTGAGCAGGTATACACTTCCCCGTATTTGTATCTTGTTAGTCCAGTAAACGAAGGTCTGAAATCACTTTTTTGCGGAAAGAGCTGCATTTTTGATATAATGATTGTCACTAGAGTAAGAACTCATGTTCAAAAATGCAGGTTCCCAAATTTTCAGGAACCTTGGAAAATTCGTGAAAATGTCGAAAAAGTTACGTTTTCTCGGAAACTAGAAGGTTTATCGAAAAAAGTTTCAAACAAAAGTTGTAGAGCGAAAAATTTTAGTAAACCTGATGGCTTTTCGCCTTCTCGTGGTGTTAATATTGACTAATTAGAGGTGCATTTATGTAATGGCGTCCTCAGTTGCTAACTTCATTACGTTCGGATAGCCGAAGACCGAGCCGAAGACGCTCCAAGAGAGCTAGTGGTTTTACCGAGGGTTTTATTATTCCCTTTTATGATGTATATGTTTATGAACTGCAGGGCGAAATGCGCCAGCACCCTTACCAATGCTATGCGAGTTCAAGAATGACGTCAGCTTTCTTTCAAATCTGCGAGAAAAATACACTTATATTTGTTTCTCTTGTGATTTTACACCTGAATTTTTTTAATTGGATATTACTGGGTAATTAGTTGTTATCATTCCATGCAAGAATATAAAATTTCATCGAATAATCTGTCATTTGGAATTTTGGAAAATAAATAAAATGAAAGAAAAATTGTTGATGGCACACCCTCAAGAGTTTTTCAGAAATATGATGCACGATGTACAAAATTCATACAAGTTCTACAATCACGGAAGTTCAATCTAATTTTTTTTTTGTTGAAATATAGATATAAGTGAGTCCAAGAAGCTCATTGTACCAGATGGAATTTTTTTCGAATTTTTACCAAGCTTAACACTTAAAAAAAAATAGTAATTTCTGGAAAAATTCAATAGAAATGTTCTGCTCTAAACTGAGCAGTTTTAACTTGAAATTTCTGCATTCAAGGGACGACATGCAAAGCGAAAGTTGGCAGTAACCTAATGGAAATCGATATAAATATTTCAACGGATTGATTAATAAAAGGTCGGATGAAGATTTCGATGTGAGAATATCGCTAATTTTGTAGAAGTTTGAGTTGTTTAACTCCTTGATAATGTAATGTATTTTTATATTTGAAGGAATTCAATCTCCTCCTTAATTTACTGAAAAGGCCATAATTCCTGTAGCACCAGATAAAGATTAACATTCTACATCACTACAAAAATATGCTACTCAACGTTACCTAAATTGAATGTGATTTACCTATTGTGATATACAGGGTGTACCAAGTTCGACGGCCTATTAGGCGTTTCTGGAGAACTGGACCTATAAGAAATCTGAAAATTAGGATTAAATTATTGTTTGACATTATCTGCCGATCTGAAATATTCTTGGAGCCTGACCACTTTCAGTTATACAGGGAGTGAAAAAAAAAATAAAAATTTTTTTTTTCTGCTTTTTGGTTTTCGAATTTGATAGAGTACGCAATTCTGAATGCATTCGTACTCAAATCGTTGTATTCGTCGAAATACTTTCCAAAATATCGAGAAAAAAGGGAGATAAGTATATTCGGTATTATGTATGGTTGTTCCTAACCTAGATATCGTAAGCACAAACTGTTTTCACATTTTTGAAGGCGAAGACTGTGGAAATATTGTACAATTTCAGAATTTTGAATTACCCGTCACAGGGTGTTCCAAATGGTTGTTCAGAAATTAGGATCAAAATTGGCTCATAACTTTCGTTTTTCAAATTAGAACCTTATTTTTTTCTGATTGCGTTGGATTCTGCGAAGAAAAATGATGATAATGTTAAAACATGTTGATGTTCCTAAAATTACTTTTTCTTGAGTTAATCAGGATTTTCTGTTTCTATTCATGAAATCTGTTTTACATCAACATTATAAATGATTTCAGAAAAGAGAAAGTCACTAGTGAGTTATTCGAGTAATTTATCTTCTATGACCAAGGTCATTGTTGATATAAAACAGATTCTATGAATTTGACGCTACGTACTACATGAAATCAGGAAATCCGGAATAACTCAAGAATTATTATTGTTAGGAGCATTAACATGATGATAATGTTCCATATCATCATTTTTCTTCGCACAATCCCACGCAATCATAAAAAATAGGGTTCTAATTTGAAAAACGAAAGTTATGGGTCAATCTTGATCCCAATTTTTGAACCTACATTTGGAACACCCTGTGACGGGTTTTTCAAAATTCTGAAAGTGTACAATATTTCCACATTCTTCGCCTTCAGAAACGTGAAAACAGTCTGTGCTTACGATATTATGGGTTAGGAATAACAAACATTATACCGAATACACTTATTCCCCTTTTTTCTTCAGTTTTTTTTCGATATTTTGAAAAGTATTTCGACGAATGCAACGATTTGAGTACGAATGTATTCAGAATTCAGAAAAGAAAAAAAAAGTTGAAAATTTTTTTCCACTCCCTATATAAGTGAAAGTGATCAGGCTCCAAGAATATTTTAGAACGGTAGATAATGTCAAACAATGATGTAATCCCAATTTTCAGATTTCAAATAGGTCCAGTTCTCCAGAAACGCATAATAGGCCGTCGAACTTGGTACATCCTGTATACCTTATCATTTTCTTCGATAGGATTTTCATTTTTGTTTGGGTCCTAGTCCTTCATATTAGATTTGAATATTATATAATGCTACTTGCAGTAGTATAAGAACGATGTGAAAGTGAGATAATTTCGATATGCATTTTCGTCAATAATCTCACTCTAATTTTATAAATTGACATTTTGATAACAGGGAAACCTTTAAATCCAAGCATGATCAAAGAGACTCATTATTGACACTTGTATTTCAAAATAGAAAGAGTCAGTGCATAATTTTTTGCTTAAATAAGAGATCGAACTGAGTACCATTCTGCTGACCTACACAACCAAAAGACGAATGGGGAAAAATCCGAAGAAAATAATCTTCGATTAGCTATTATAATGTTTGAAGTTCGAAATATTAATAATATTAATTTGAGAAACATTTCAGACAAGCCCTTAATGTGTTTTGACAAAATATTTTCAAGATTGACAAAAAACAATCCTTCTCGTTCATTTACTCTTGTGAATATCAAACTTCGAGGAACTTTTTGAAAGCCGAAAAAGTTCTGAATATTGCTCAGTTAGTTCTCCGAAGTTTTTTGATCGATTTCGATCGAAAAACTAGTGGTTCGTTAAATATTACATGTTGTTGTTTAATGATCAAATCAATAATTATTTAGTTGAAAACAATCCTTATGGAAGGTATAAGTTTCTCTCGACGAGTTGTACGAAAGATTACAATGATTGCAAGAGCGAATTTATAATTGCTATGCTAAGTTTCATACTCTCATACTACAGTTCGAATGGGGGGGTCGTTCTTCTATTTGAAAAAAAATCAAACATGTCTCACTAATTTCACATTTCCAATTAAATTAATTTTACTTTCAACAGTAGTTCTGGGTAGCCTTCGATTAGGAAGCTCTACAAAATTTTCAATCAACGCTGATCGAAGAGAGAGAGTTTGAACGAAAATTCAATTCCTATTTTATTGAAGAAAACACATAAATCAGATATAGCCAAATTCAATGCACACAATATAAAACGCAAAATGCATCTACAAAATGATTATTTCTTCAAATTTCTTGCACTCAAAATAAAGTCCGGGATATGAATTTCTCATGCACGGCTGTATTAAAGAGCCTTGTTATTTTCGTTTACAAACATGAACGTAATAAAATGGGAATGGTAAAACTACCTGCTTCCTTGCTCTCTACTTGCCGCGTCTTCGGCTATTCGTACGTAATGAAGTTAGCAACTGAGAATGCCAATACAGAAATACATCTCTAATTAGTCAATATAAACACCACGAAAATGCGCAAAGCTATCTTGTCTCCTAAAATTTTCCGCTCTACAACTTTTGTTTGAAACTTTTTTCGATAAACCTTCTAGTTTTCGAGAAAACGTAACTTTTTCGACATTTTCACGAATTTTCCAAGGTTCCTGAAAATTTGGGAACCTGCATTTTTGGCCATCAGTTCCTACTCTAGTGACAATCATTATATCCAAAATGCAGCTCTTTCCGCAAAAAAGTGATTTCAGACCTTCGTTTACTGGACTATTGTGTAGCTATTCAAGGTCCTATTTCATTCAGCAAATACTCGATATCAATCGCATACATTCTGCAGAAATTGGTGAATTTTATCTCCTTTGTCAAATCGACAAGCAAATCACTTCCATTGTACCTGAAAAAAATATTTTTGCTGGAATATTTATTTGAATATGATCATTACAACTTACCTTCTCCTACTTAGATTGACAGAATTAGTTTAACACCTGCGTTTTTTCTTTTTGTTATATTTTTAGCCAAAAATAATGCAGTTGATCTTAAAAGTAGAACAGACGCTGCTAAAACTTCATCATCGTAGTCTGTCTTCATTTTTTCGCACGTTATTCAAAAGCGTTCCCGTTCAATTGCCTCGAAAAAACTGACGAGATAGAATATCTCATGACAGAATATATCGAGAACAAACCAACCTGTTTCTATGGAACCAACGTTTCAGAAAATGTTCGCTGAAACGCTGGCCTAGGCTCGCTATAGGTACCTTTACATTAACGATCTTTCACGCGCGATTCATCGCGCGCGAAAATCACTCGCGCTTTCTCGCGGTCTGTAATGGCGCGTGTAAACTGTATCATTTTCTCGCGCGATGAATCGTTAATGTAAAGGTACCTATTGGCTAAGGCCTCCCCTGTTCACAAAACTTCACTGAAATAGAAGAAATATCGTCTAAAACTCGTGGCAGAAGGCACACACGCTTTCGAAAAGCATTCGTGTCGGAATAGGAACTCATTCTGCAACTTGTTTTATAATATACTATTACCGAACTACTGTTTCGTCGAAATTTTGCAGTTTTTCCTGAATAAGATCCATACCGTGGGAGAAATATCCCCAGTGGCGGCTTTAGGGGGTGGCGAACGGGGCGATCGCCCGGGGCCTCGCTCTTATTGGGGCCTCGCGCGCGACAACCCAAGCAAATTTTGATATTGATCTAGATCCCTTATTATTTATAAAGATTTGAAAATAAGGTAAAATCGAAAAAAGTTAGTTAACCAATACATTCATTCAGAACAAAATTGAAGAAACCATTTTGTAGTTTTCGAATATTGCGCTTTGTTGGAACGTCCAAATGGGTAATTGAGGCACCAGTTGTCCGATCCACCAGTAGGTAGAAAAGAATGCACACAACACAATTAGGGTGAAAATTATCTAAGTATTTAGGTACAATGTTTACTTATCCCAGATGTTGGAACTTCATAAAATATTTATAGCCCTGTTGACCGTTCTTTGGCGGTCCCTTTGAAATATTCGTTGAAATACCGTCCCATGAATGAATTCATTCCATTGTAGATAATTACGGAAGGAGGAGAGCGAAATCTGTTTTTTTTTATAATAATATATATAAAAATATTGGGTTCAGTTTTGTTATATTCTATTTTTTCTGATGGAAAACTTCCATTGTTTTCGGTTCTTCATTTACATTTAGAGGTCATATTCACATTTTTCGAATAATTAAAAATTTTTTCTTGTCATTGAATTGAGAAATTAATTCAATTCGTTAGTTTCTCAAGCCGTTTCTTTCAGTGTGGCTCTTGTAAGTATAAATTTGGATACCAACTATCCAATGAATTTATCCAATACATAATACTTCATCCAGTATATCGGAAACTCAGAACTATCCAAGTTGCACAACACTACCACGAACTGCTCTGAGTTTTAGGACTTGATACAACTGGGACTTCACGTTCACGCCCTCAATCAAACTCTATCGCTCAGACAATCCCATAAAAAGTCATATATGGTGAATTTTGCAGAGAAATTTTAGATAAAAATATCGTTAAAAAACCACTGTTTCCAATAGAAATATTCATACAAGATGGCGCCATTTCTCAAGAAACTTTCTTTTCTGTTCATCTGGATCATAAAAATAAACAGTTTTATTTTTATGGTCTTCTCTTCGAAACCTAGAATTTCTTTTCAAAATACCTAATAGTAGTTTCATCATTTATTATCACCATCTGTGGGAATTCCACTACCCGTCTCTTTTTCAACCCCCGCTGTAGATCCAAAGTGTAAGACTTGTGGTTCAATTGGTTTGGTTCATTAGAACGGAATGAGCAAACGGGTCAATTTCATAGTGAAGAACCGAAGAAGTGTGAAAAAACTGTGTGTTATTAAAAATTATTTCTGACAGGGGTGCGAAATTCAACAAGATTTTCGAAATGAGTTCGCGTCGTGATCGAGGTGCCGGTAGAAAATTCGAGTCGGGTAGTTCAAAAAGGAAACGAGCAATCAAAAGAAAGCTTGACAGGCGCTGAATGATTTATTCACAAAAAAAATGTTCTAGACTTAAAATCATAAAAACATATTTAAGGAATTCGATGACACAAGATCGGCTTTCAGCCCTTGCTATTCTATCAATAGAAAATGACGTAGCTCATTCAATCGATTATGATACTCAATTAAAGATTACAGTGCTAGGAAAAGCCGCAAACATAAATTTCAAATTTATCATTTCTGTATTTGTTAATTTTGTAAATTTCCAAAGTTATATTATATTTATATATTATATTATATTATTATATTTTAATTAAAACTCAAATTTCATATCTTTATAAAATATAACAATAACCTATACAGAGCAACCGGACTTAATATCGCATCACATTCTTTTCACGAAGGAAAAAGAGCCTCGCGAAGACTTCCCGCCCGGGGCCTCGCAATGGCTAAGGCCGCCCCTGAATATCCCTAATATTTCGCATCATGATAGAGGTATTAAAGAGCATTGAAAATATGCAAAAATATAAGGGGTGTTCCATTTATAAAATCACTCATTTGTTGAATAATTTTATTTGGGAAAACACTGTATATCAGAAAATGATTTCCTGAGATGCAGAATTGAAAGTACAAAGGGAATGCTTCTCAACTAAATTCCTAAAACGTCTGGTTTGGCAGCTATGGATGCCTAACGCACTATTGCAGGATCTAGTATATCATATTATATTATAATTCAGCCCCAAAGTAATATCTTCGTAAAGATCACTCATCCCAACTTTCGAATTTTAATAAATGACACATCTGATTCTAATGAAGAATTTAACTGAAATATTTTTTTTCACAGATTCTAGTGAAGCAGGTTCAACCTGCAGGTCATGGATGTCACCTTCACGAACGTATTGGAGGGAGCGCGGCAGTATTTCCAGGGGCTTCCGATCAATGCCAACTCCACCTTTAATTCCGATTTTCAAAATGTATCTGTAACCCAACATCAGAACAACAGTGATGTTAAGCGAAGTCAAGAACTCCAACAATCTCCTAAGCCTTATTGGATTGGTCAACCAGAACAAAGTTGTCTTCCCCCTCGAGAAACGACGACAAATCAGGGACCTCCTTCTTTCAACTCGAATTTATCAACGCCTCCGTCACGACCTGTCTACATCAACACTTCACAAGAGCAGAGCAAGAATTTTTCCTCCAGTTTTCAAGAACAATCTTCGTCCTACTCTTTACATATAATGAGCCAACGACACTTGAAGCCACAGCAGCAGTTTCAACAGCAACAGCAGTGTCATTTGCAACCTCATAGCCCAAGGACACAAGCCCCAAAACATCAATATAATCGTCATGTTCAGCAGGTTCATTATCAGCAGCAGCCCCAACATCAAATCAGTCAACAAATTGGAACTGAGTGTCAGTTCACAAGACCCCATCATAAGGATGCTCCTTCAAATAATTCTCATTACCCCTCACATATCCTGCAGAATTCTGCATATCATCACTTTCCGCCGACTTCTGTTAACTCGGAGATACCATCCTCTTCGCCGAAATCAACTAGGAAAATTGATCAGAACAAAACAGCACATGCATCAAATCACGCTCCTCAAACATCTTCATCCACCCAAACCTCGTCAGGTTATGTTGACTATCAACCAAGTGGGACGTTTTGTTCTACAAATTATTATTTAAATAATCAAGCTTCGGGCGATAATGAGAATTATATAACTTCCCAGGAATGCACTTATCAGGAATCTTCCCCAATGTGTAATACAAATAATTATAACCATATTTATCAACAACATTCAAGTTCCCCTTCATTTTACAATTCGTGTGCTTCTGCTCATTCCTTGAAGAAAGGGCATATTGATGTTGCTTATGATAATCAGACTTCAAAAACACACAATCTTCCAGCCATTCCTGAGTTATCTGATAGATATTTCAAAAGCCTACGTGAAAACCAAAAATTTACTAGTGAACGAAGTCATTCAGATAGTTTAGGTACTGAATCCACTATGAATAATCAGAATTCAATTGTACAAGGTTGGATGCCTAGGAATCAAAATAACCTGAACTACAATATTGAAAATCAATATTTACCATCATCAACAGTAACAACTACCTCTTCGTCTTTCAGCAACGTTACTCGAAGGAGTGGTACTTATTTGATACAATCGTTCACCTCGATCAACAATCAAAATATTCTGAGCTCAAGTTGTAACAGTTTGTCCCAACGAAACAAGCCAATTGATTCATCATCTTGTGACGATCACCAGAGAAAATCGACAGGTAGTAAACATAAGCGAGAATCCCCTTTAGATTTATCTGTGAAAACTGTACGCACTCCAGCAGATTCAACATTGGAAGATCATGATAACGATAAGTTCCAATACCTAAGTCGTGTTTCCCCAATTTGTTCAGCTCATTTCCCAACTAACGATCCTTACAGTAATTCCTACCAGAGGACCACTACTGGCCAAAGAGATCTTCAATCGAATGCAGTGTGTGCTGGCAAGAATGAGTATATCCCTAATAATGGTATTCAAGTAAACTCGCCACAGAATCACAGAACACATCTATGCTTCACGACATCTCTTCAGAGTGTTTCTAGAAACGACAAAGCATCTTACGATAGACGTAGCAGCTCTTCTTTGCAATATGACAATGACACAGTAAATATTTCTCCTACCACATCAGCACCAAATAATGTAAATTCATTTCAAAAATTGGACAATTCAGTTGTGGGTCATAGTTTGAAATCATCTGAGCTACATAATACTCATATTTTAGACACACAAAGAAAAAGACCTGCAGATACAGCACCTTCCATTGATCCAAAAATGCCCAAAACAGAATCATGGAGACAAACCATCGATCGACAGATAGAACAAAAGTTATCAACTTATAAGCAAAATAAAGAGGACCAAAAGATAACTATGAAAAAACAATCTCTTCCACATAATGGCTATTGCAATACAACTAAAGCAGAGAATTATTACAGTCATAGTTATAGCAACACTCAGTACCATCTTGAATTTCCCACTCAAGGGACTTTCAATGTTAACCAATACAATTCCTTTCCGAACCATACTCAAACATATGTACCATCCCCAGCAAGTCAATACAATTTCACCAATCATCATCAAAACATGTATTTTTCAGGGGAACTCAGTAATTCTAATTCAAGTTCTTCATTGTCATCTTTCAAGGCAAGTTCTCGGGGTGCCGCTAACAAAAGAGTTTTGACCCTTCTGAGGAACAGTATAGAAACAAAGGGTGTTAAAGAAGCCCAGCGAAAATATGAACAGGAGCAATTCAATAAATATTCGGTCCAACCACATCATCAGTCAGAAATCCAACAACCTTCTACCCATGTTACAGCTCCCTTACAGCCTAGATCAACATTCATGGGTCGACAAAATGTTTCACCTTTCACGCCAAACAGCTTGCCAGAAGGAAACAATTCCACACCTTTATTCAACAAACGAGCAATAGGATCAATTAATTCCGAACTCAATAAAAATATTGTTACTGTTACAAATGAGCAATTAGAAGCTGTGATAAATCATCAGAATAGTGATGTTGATGGACTGGCTGCTTTTTTGGCAGCTAGGATCAGAACGAAGGCTGAACTCAAACAACTCAGTCCTACCCAAAAATCAGACAACAATGGCAATAATATCGTGGAAAAGATTGAAAATCAAATAGAAGCTGCTCTGAAACATGAAAACTTGTCTTTGAACAATTCTTCTGGATGTTCCAGCAGTTCTATCAATATTCCCAGACTGACAAAAGAGTACCTGTCTTCACAACAACCAAGAAAGAGGCTCTTCAGTAGATCAGAGGAAAATAACGGGAACGCCTCTACTAAAGATATGCCCCTTAGGGATAAATCTGGACTGAGAAGTTCTTCTGAAACTTCCGTATTCGACTTTCCTGATTCGGGATCGGATGGCGAAATGCCAGTGTTAGAAATGCAGAGTCTTAATGCTATGAGAAAAGATAGAAAGTTATCTTTGAAGCAAGGGTCAAGTACAGAAATCAAAGATTCGAAATCTCATCTTGACCGGAGGCCTCTCACCCCTGAAGATGATATTTTCCTTCAAGCATGCGATACATTCATGAATGAACTTAAAGCTGGCGTTGGTAAAAAGCGTGGTAGAAGGAAAAAAGCTCTCGAAGCTGATGTACTTGCTGAACCGGAGTCTGTTTCCTCTGCTATCACAAATAAACCCATTGAAGTGGGAACCAGAATTAAAAAAGAAGTACCAGATGAATGTATAGAAAATCAAATTAATTCAACGGAACAAAACAAGAAATCTCCTTTAAAATTATCTACTCTGATTAATTCAAATGACTCTGCAAGAGTATTTCAAGGGTCTGCAGAACGACATGATCTGTCAGTGGTTAAAACAGAAGTTATTGACGAACTTGAAAAGAAAGATGAAGTCAATCCTCATGCACATAAAGATCAACATGACAAATTGATTGATAGTGAAAGCGAAACAATTGACCAATTAACGAATAGATTAAATAATAAAGTGCTTTGTGAACTGCACACTGGAAACCAATCAAGTGAAATTCAGCTCCTTGTCAGCAAACCATCCAAAAAACCTTCTTTTGGTGATGGTTCCGCGTTTTATCCAGGATGGGAGGAAGAAGTTTATAAATATAAAAAATCGTTGAGAATGCCACCAAGTTTAATACAAGTGACATCTCCATCCTCAATAAGACTATCTACTTCTCTCCCTGATTTAGACCCTTGTCATAGTCTAGCTTCTACAACGATGCTAGAAAAAGATGATGATTCTAAAAATATATACAGCAAGGTGAAATCAGAACCATTCGACAGTGATATTGAATCAAACTCTGGATTCAACCTGTTCAATTACAAAAATAACTATGACTCTGAAGGTGGTTCTTCCATCAGAAGTTTGCCTACACCTGTAAAAGATTCTATAGTGGATAAATTGTTGCAAAAATGTGGTAGAAAAAAGAAGAGAAAGCATGACAAGAAAGAGGAATATGTTCCAAAGGTTATACCTAAAGCTGAAAACCCTGTGGAGCTATTGCCAACACCCAGTTTAGAAATTAAAATTGATGACAAAAAGGAACAAGTTTTAAAATCGGAAGGTCTCATATTAGGTTTCAGAAAGTCGACCGTTGAAAATTTTAAAGATGCTTTCCTAAACAGGGCTAATAATATCGTTGGCATTAATGAACAGTTTTCTACAGTTATACTGAAAACGAGAACTCGAAAGGAGACGAGAGTAATGAAACAACGAGCCACAATCAAAGAAGTTTTTGGCGAAGACAGGCCAGCCTCAGCGCCCCCTCTCAGTTATATTGACGTGGATCTCAATAATATCATGGAAGAAATAGAGGAACCAACGCTAGTAAAAGAACCAATGAGAAAACTGAGTAATAGTTCCATACATTTTTTCAGAAACAAAGTATTCGGTCGAGAAAAACCTAAAAAAAATCTCTTCAAATCAATAGCTGATAAAATGTTGAAATCAGAATTTCTGGATGATTTGTCAGTGAACAAAAAGGAGAACGAGGGGTCACGTGATCGGTCGCCAATAATTTTAAGTGATTTGGATTGTAAATCTGAAATCGTATCACTAGATGTTGAAGAGAATACTATTTCTTTGAAAAAACGTGGAAAAATGAACAAAATAAGACGGAAATGTAGTTCTGGTTTTGACTACATACGTAAGAAGAAGAAACAGGTTAAAAAGGAAATTCTTCAAACCGAACCAACTCTTAGGAAGAAAAAGCGAGAGGCAACTTCAAAAGCTTCCCCCGAGTCGGAGCAAGATATTCAAAGGGAAATAAAGAGTTGGGTCCTCAATAAAGGAGTTGGAGAGACTCATCTACACAGATCTGCCCGACTTGGTTATACGGTAAATAAAAACATGAATCATTTATTAGAACTAAATCATTTATGTTTATGTATTAATAGAATAATCAGGAATTTTTCTCAGTATGGGATTAGGTGACATAGAGCTCTGACACTAATCTCAAATATGCATTCCACACATAAATCTGATAGAAAGATAGATAATTGTTCTTCATTGCCGAGCAAGTGGCCATCGACCTTGGATCTTTCAGCCTGTTCTTTCAATTAAATTTTTTTTGTATTTCTAATATTAACAAAAAAAGATAATAATTCTGTTTTGAATATCAAATTTCTTGTTGAGCAGAGGTTTACATCATCTTGATAAAGAACTATTGCATCCTCCTGTCTTCTGAGTTTCCATGTAACTGATTTCTAATGATTTTTTTTATGAAATCATGCGACAAATGCATATTTCAGGTCGAATGGCCATTTTCGGAACAATAATTTCAAGAATTCTATCAATCAATGTAATAAGCAACTTCAAAAGTTTATCTAAAAACAAATATTGAAAATACTGACATTGTTCTCAAATTATTTCATTTCTTTAGGATGTAACAGCCTACTGTTTGGAAAAAATGGAATGTTCACCGTCTCCAAGGGATAACGCTGGATATACTCCGCTCCATGAAGCATGCTCCAGAGGACACCTCGCTATTGCAAGGTTATTGTTAATGTATGGGGCTAATGTTAGTGAATCTGCAAAAGGTGGAATAAGGTAAGAAAGGGTTTACATGTTACGATGCATTGCATTCATATTTGTAATCTAATCTAACTTCGCATCAATCGTTTTATGATTTTCCTGTTCCTCCAAAATATCGCGGAATCTTGAATAAGGTTGAACGTATTTCTATATTCACGCTACTTGATGTCATAGGCATCAAGAAATAAAATCTTATATAATCACTTCCTCATAATTTGTCGGTTGTATTCATTGTCATTCGGAAAATTTATAACCCCCTGTTAAAGAACAAGTCCAGCATGATAATATGACATCTCAATATCAGTCCAGTGTCTTAAGCTACTCCCTGCATTGAAATTTCTTAGTTCATCTCAACAATAATAATAATAATAATATATTTATTGATCCCTTAAGACATTAACAATGAATAGGACAGGTCAAATAACAAAAAGCAAAATACATTTTCTGAAATTTATTCTGCGAGGACTTTTTTGTCATCCAGTAACTCCTTAATACTATAATAGCTTTTTCTATCTGAGATACATTTGAAAGTTTTTATTTTATTTTATTTAGCATCTCAACAAATTTAGGCAGATGTATAGTATTGTACAATATTATGGCTTGGTACTGTAGAGAAGTTTCATAATTTGATGTTACATTGGATGGAATGCACAGAGTTGCACCTCCTCTGGTAGAATAATTATGAAAGCTAGATAATGTTACCATGAATTGTTCATGCTCCTTAATATGGGCTGAACATCAATAATTATATGAAGAATAAGCTTACGATAGTGTATGGGCAAAGGGTTTACTCTACAAATTGTTCAAGAAAAATACTACAGCTTATCTTGTCCAAATTATCAAATCACAACTTATAATATTTGATCACAACATCAATAAAAACTTTCTATTTCTATAAACAAAAAAAAGTTAAACCTTCTCCATCAATAAAATACCTGGGAATCCACATCGAGAGCAAAGTTAGCCTGAAGCAATTACAGTGACTGTGAATAAAGTCACTGTAGAAGCAACATGTCAACAACTTGAAGAAAAAGCCATCACTAGAGCAAAATATTGCAAATGTTTGACATATAAGGACCAAGCCTTTAGTATGAAAACAGCAACATCTTTGTGGAAGATGATAAAAGTGACTGAAACCTCATCACTAAGGACAACTACAAAGTTGTGAAACCCAAGAAACCACCTACATGATCCCTCCAACAACCTCCTATATAAGCTGACAAAAGTGGATCCAATAAGTGAAAGAATTGCAAAGCTAAATGAAAGATTCCGGAAGAGATTAGAGGGTGCAGAAGATGTTCTTCGGCAATTTCACTGTAAGCCAGTCAGTAATCCACATAGGAAATTCCTTACCTGCACACTTCTGGAAAAACAAGTAAGCAATCAAGATGAGGCATCGTGGACACCTACATATTCATACATTCTTTTTTTTTAACATGACTGTAATTTAATTGAATTCATTGGGCTGAAGGACTTGGTCAATGGCGTTAAATACAGTTAATTATTTATATGGAGAAGGAATCTCATAATGACAAAATACAGGCCTACATGAATCACGTGGATTTAGGTGGAAAATAAGATGCATAGATGCATTCTTTTAGATTGAACAGAGTTACCCCACAATAGATCATTACAGTTCATATGACTGAACACCAAACTGTAGTAAACCTCTATAACCGATTGCAACGGTAGAGAATCTTTTATTCTGCTGTTCGCATAGAAGGAACTGCACAATTTTTTTACAAACAGCATCCACATGGTAATTCTACCTCAACGAATTGTCAAGATGAATGCCTAGGAACTTTATAGTGTCTTTAGATACAATATTCTGATATATATATATATATATATATATATATATATATTATATAATTATGTTTTTCGGGAGGAAGACTTCGTTTTAAAAAAAAAACTACTTTACTTTATTCAATACAATACAACGTTAATACTTGGTAGAGCTACTAGATCGATTAATAAACTGACTAGAAATTGTCATCCACAGATATTTATAACATTCTCTTATCTTATTCTTCCTGCGTATTGACTGCAGGTGTTCATTGCTTAATCTGCAAAATACAACATAGTAATATATCGAATAAATGGCATATAGATAAACAATGTATCTAATTAGTATGGGGCCATATTATGTAATTCCTCCCCCTTTGGATAAAGGTATCACCTTGATTAGGTGTAGCTTTACATATTTTCAAATATTTGAATAAAAAGTATAAAATAATTAAAAACATAAATATTCCTATAATAATCATAAAAGTTGATGATGTACTTGGATTCCATCTTTGAATATCTTCTAACTTGACATCTGGAATATCTTCTTCCTGGAATTCTTCTTTTTCCTCTTCTTGGGATTGGTTTCGTGGGATTATCGCCGTCTTGGGTAGAATTATGTATTTTTCTTCATTTTTAATCGAAGTTGGGAATATTTCTTTTTGAAAATTACTTATTGTTGTTATTTTCCGTGGATTTGGGTTCTTCTGTTTAATAAATAATAAGTCCAATCTCGACAAAATGTTCAGTTTATTGAACACAAACAGAAATCCCTATGGACTCTACTAATTCAACTTGTTCTGCACAGCAAAACTTTCTACAAACTATAGGTTTATAGTTTCAAAAGACTTTTAAATGAACAGAACAATTCGGAGCACGTTTTTCTTTCGACTATTTATTTCTGACAGACGCTGTCACACAAAAATATTTCAAAAGAATTCACCTGCCAACTTGAAATCGAATTCGTTTACTTGACTCTATATAAATCAAAAATAACACAAAAAACTCGGATAGTTGATCAAATCTCAACACTCCTCCTTGATCAACTCACAACGGAGCGTCTCAAAAACTTTTCTATAAAGTGGCTTGGTGAGAATGTCTGCAATCTGCTTGCTGCTCTCGACATGTTGTAATGTCACAGTACTGCCGACATGTTGCTGGATGTACTTTCGTAGTATCTCAATGTGTTTCTTTCCTTTGGTTGTTTTTCCTTCGTGGGCATTCTGTAACATGTGTATGGCTGACATGTTGTCGATTTTTAGGGTAATTGGTTGATCACTTTTCAAAATACCAAGTTCCAGTGCCATTCTCTTCATCCAACACACATCGTCAATCACTGACACCGCGGCTCTGTACTCAGCTTCTGCAGTTGAAGTAGCTACCAGACGCTGCTTCTGCGAGTACCAGATCACTGGTCCACCTCTCATCACTAACACTCCACTCGTCGATTGTCCTGTCTCAGAGTCTCCTCCAAAGTCTGAATCCGTGTAAGCCACTAGTTCTCTGTCTCCTCCGAAATGGATTCCTGCAGTTACTGTCCCTCTCAGGTACTGAAACACACGTTTCACCATTGCCTGATGACTTTTCATGGGCTTGTTGCAGAATCGACTGAGGTAATTCACGGCAAAGCTGATGTCTGGCCGGGTTATTGTAGCTAAGTACAACAAACTCCCTATCGCTTCGCGATAGTTGTTGTTCGCTGGAAGTGCCTCGTCATTCTGAAAATCTGTCTTTTTGGTAACCATTCCTTGCTCAATGGGTGTAGATGCTGGGTTGCAATTTTCAAGTTTCATCTTTCTCAAGATCTTCTCTGTGTACAGCGGCTGATTCACGAAAATACCGTTCTGGTCGATCTTGATTTCCATGCCCAAATACGTTATTTTGTCCTGCAGTTTCTTGCTGAATGTAATCTGAAATTCCTTGCTTATATTGCCTAAGAGTCTGTATATTTCATTCTCATCTTTCCCAGCTATCAATCCATCATCTACGAAGAGTGAGAGCATAATGCTCTTGTCCTCATTATAATAAATACATGGGTCATCATCGGTGTTGATTAGACCAATCTTGTCTTCAAAGTATGTGGTAACCCTCTCGTTCCACATCCTTGGAGCTTGTTTGAGCCCGTGAAGACTCTTATCCAACTTGCAGACTTTTCCTGATCCGTCGTTGAATCCTTCAGGCTGATTCATGTAGATGACCTGCTCCAGTTTTCCATACAAGAATGCCGTCTTTACATCGAACGATAGCAACTTCATCTTCTCTGAAGCTGCGTGGCTCAGAAGTAGTCTAATCGATGCATGGCGAGCTACTGGGCTGAATGTTTCCTCATAGTCAATTCCCTCCTTCTGTTCAAATCCTCTTGCCACAAGTCTGGCCTTGTATCTACCATCTGTCTTCTCTCGAAGTACCCAACGACAGGTAATCGGTTTCATTCCTTCTGGACAGTCCACCAGCTCCCAAGTTTTCATGTCCATTAACGAGTCGTACTCCTCCTGCATCGCTTGTCTCCACTTCTCATCTTTGAGTGCCTCACTCACCGAGATGTTCTCAATTTCACCAATTATGGCCACTTTTACGCTCTTTCTGTCAAGTACACAATCTCTCAGTCTCGGTGGTGGTTGCAAAGTTCGACGATCTCGCAAAGTTCTCCTTCTTGGCTCTTCTTCTGGTGGTTGTGTCCCATTTTCTTTGTCACTTGCCTCCTCAGCATTTTCTTCGGTTCTGCAGTTCTCGTCTTCTTCATCTGACTCACTGCTGCTTTCATCTTGCTTCTCCAGTATACCCTCTGATGCTAATGTCTCAAGTTCAGAGCCTTGTCTCAGTTTTATCTTTTCTTCGGCGAAGATAACATTGTCTGAGGTAACAATTTCTCTCTTCTCTTTCAAATAAATCGTGTAGCAGGGTGAATCGATGTTGCTTGCCATATGAACACCCTGTGCACACATAATTATTCCAGTCATCAACATATTTTATTCCTTTTCTTTTCAATATGTCCCTCACATATTTCACATTTTGATGGGCGAGTCTCTCGTGCCAAACTTTGATCGACTGAACCATCAAACCTGTCACTTCTTCTCTCCTGAGCATCATTTTGAAAAGATTTCCCTTGCGTTTCGCTATTGCCACAATTTCCTTACCATCTTGATCGAAAAATGTTGACTCATTTCCGTTTGCCTTCTGTACATGGCCCTTATCCAACATCTGGCTTACTGAGAACAGATTAAAGTTCAAATTTGGCACGTAAATCACATCTTCAAGTACCACTGGATACCATTTTTGACCATCAAAAGCCTCCATCTCAATGTTCTCAACTGCAACGCCATCTAGCCTCGTTGAGTCTCCAATCACAATTGGAATTGGCTCGTCCAGCTCAACAAGCTGTACAAACCACTCTCGATGTGACGTCATGTGTTGGCTGGCTCCACAGTCCTGATACCATGAAGTTTCCCTGTCTTTGGAGATGTCAAAGTCTACTGTCGAAAGTGCTGTGGTCAAAAATGCCTTCCTTATCGATTTGCCGTTTTCTTGGTTGTTTCCTTCTTTTCGAGATGGACATTCCTTGGCGAAGTGTCCCTTTTTCTTACAGTTGTTGCATGTGTATTTCTTCTTACAATAGTCGATGTACTTCTGACATGGTTTTCCTTTACACTCCTTGATCACGTGACCCATCTTCCCACATTTGTAACATGCTAATGTTGACTTCTCCTGCTTGCTGTTTGACGACCTTCCTTGTTTCTCACGTCGTGCCATGAGAGCGTTGCTGGTGTGACTACCCTCTGCGTATGTCATTTCCTTAAGTTGTTCATCCTCTAGTCTCAGACGTTCGATGAGAGTGTCTAAGTTCTTTGTAGGTCCGGTCACGTTGTTCCAAGATGTCCTGAAATGCGCTAGTTTTGACGGTAGCACACTCAAGATTCTTGTCATGATCCAGCTTTCCTTCAAAGGATCATCTTCAGTTGACACTTCTGCAGCCAAGTCCATAATCTCCATACAATTTTCTACTGCTGACTTGCTTTCATCATACTCAAATGTGAAGAATTTTATTCGGGACGTTTCTAAAGTTACATCAGTTTTTGTACCATATAAACTAACTAATTTGTCTATCATGGCTTTGGCAGTTTTACAATTTGCAATTTTGGTCGCAATCTTACTGTTGACATTCAAACCTATCAACGTTTGAGCTTCGATATCTTTCTTTATCCACGCTGAAACGTTTGCTTCAGACTCAGCACCTGCTGGTCTTGCCTTTGTACCTGTCACAATTCCATACAAATCTTTATTTTTAAGTGCTAGATTCAATTTGAATCGCCATGAAATAAAATTGACATTTCCCTGACTATCATCACTCAACATTTCCAGCTGAGATCTTACAGTATCCATTTTGCTCTAGAATTTTACAATTTGACTGACTTCTGACAATTTTCTTAAAGAACAAAATGAATATATAAACTTTCGTGGCGATTTTCTGACTTAAAATAACTTGTGTGTACGATGCTCAACGTTGTCTTGCTTTACTATGGCTGCTCCGATGTCCCTGCCGGTTCTGACGTTTTGGACTGCTTTTCTCGACTTTCCAGACGTTTTCTTGACCTTACTCCAGAGAAACCCCTTTCACAGCTGCCCTGGGCCCATAACCTGTTGTTATTTTCCGTGGATTTGGGTTCTTCTGTTTAATAAATAATAAGTCCAATCTCGACAAAATGTTCAGTTTATTGAACACAAACAGAAATCCCTATGGACTCTACTAATTCAACTTGTTCTGCACAGCAAA
The DNA here is from genome assembly GCA_038502775.1 of Hippodamia convergens. Classification (NCBI taxonomy): domain Eukaryota; kingdom Metazoa; phylum Arthropoda; class Insecta; order Coleoptera; family Coccinellidae; genus Hippodamia; species Hippodamia convergens. Next base: position 98,095,566 of record CM076607.1, read on the forward strand.
ACTTTCTACAAACTATAGGTTTATAGTTTCAAAAGACTTTTAAATGAACAGAACAATTCGGAGCACGTTTTTCTTTCGACTATTTATTTCTGACAGACGCTGTCACACAAAAATATTTCAAAAGAATTCACCTGCCAACTTTAAATCGAATTCGTTTACTTGACTCTATATAAATCAAAAATAACACAAAAAACTCGGATAGTTGATCAAATCTCAACACTTATGATACATTTCGATTGGATTATCGCCATCGGTGAAGTGAAGTAATATTTTGTTTGCTGAGGACATTTTTCTTGAATTTCCATATTATTTATTGAAAGGATGCTTCCATCTTCCAAAGTTTTCAAATTTGATATGGGTATAACATCTTTCCTGGGACAATTTTCTAAATGTGTCTTCAATACAGTCTTCATACATTCTGGAGGTTTTCGAAATTGATTCCTCACATAACCCTTGGTGAAACATGATTGAATAATAAAAGAAGATAAAAACACTTGACAGAGTTTCACAGTTTTATTAAAATATTTGTTGACACGCGTGTTTCGGGTTTTATCCCATTTTCAAAACTGAATACATATCAATACAGAAAGAACACATTCGTACACATATCAGGTAACACATGTTAAAATCGGTGATAGGTGGAAATCTAATTGATCGTTTACAATTAGGAGATTTTGTTTTTGAGTTGAGGATATTTCTAACATTTCTAAAAGATCCAAACGTCTACCTTTATCACCCTTATGTAGAATTTTTATATTATTGAAATCAATGAAGTGGTTGAGAGTAATACAGTGAGTGGAGAAACCTGTTGTTGGTTTATTTTGTAGAATAGATCTTTTATGTTCATCAACTCTAACTCCGAGAGAACGACCAGTCTGACCTATGTAAAATGCAGGGCATTCGTCACATGATAGCATATAAACACCACTCAACTGCGAATTATTTGTATATATCAACTACATCCCATCTATCAGTGAACAACTCTGTCGAAGAATCAGAAAAAATGAAATTGATGTTGTGTGTACCAATAAGAAGAATTTGAGATCTGTATTTTTCAATGGGAAGGATCGACTGAATAATTCGCAGTTGAGTGGTGTTTATATGCTATCATGTGACGAGTGCCCTGCATTTTACATAGGTCAGACTGGTCGTTCTCTCGGAGTTAGAGTTGATGAACATAAAAGATCTATTCTACAAAATAAACCAACAACAGGTTTCTCCACTCACTGTATTACTCTCAACCACTTCATTGATTTCAATAATATAAAAATTCTACATAAGGGTGATAAAGGTAGACGTTTGGATCTTTTAGAAATGTTAGAAATATCCTCAACTCAAAAACAAAATCTCCTAATTGTAAACGATCAATTAGATTTCCACCCATCACCGATTTTAACATGTGTTACCTGATATATGTACGAATGTGTTCTTTCTGTATTGATATGTATTCAGTTTTGAAAATGGGATAAAACCCGAAACACGCGTGTCAACAAATATTTTAATAAAACTGTGAAACTCTGTCAAGTGTTTTTATCTTCTTTTATTATTCTGGAGGTTTTGTAAAGGAGTCTTGATCGCAAAGGTAATCTTCTTCGACTGCATGACATTCACTGGTTGACCATTTCAATTCTCCTTCTTGAGTGAGCATATAAGGATTGGTATAAGGAAGGGTTAAGTTTTTCTGAGGGATATAGTAAAACTTGTATAGATTACAATTTTCTTCATAAACGGTCGGAATTGATATAAGAAATAATAGAACTTTCTCTTTAAATATGACTTTTGTATGACATAACTGATAATAGTCTTTTAAATGATGCATTGGAATTATAGTGTCATTTTTAATTAATTCTTCGAATTTCGTATATGGCAAAATAGATTCATGTAGAATATGTAATCTAGAAAAGCTCACTGCTGTTTGGATTTCATCTAATATGCTTTTAATATCCTTAATTTCAAATGTGAGAAGATGCATGTGTTCAATGTGTCTCAATTGCGGTATTGTTCGTAATAATTTATAATTGTCTGCGAATTGTCGAAATTTATCAATATACTTATTTTTCAAATCATTAATTACAGTAGCAATTTTCCATTAACAAGTTCTTCTAAAGTTTTAATATTAATTGTTTTCGAATGTTGTAAATATTCATAATGCGGAGTTTGTGTAAATCCCAATAATTGTTTATTTTTCAAGCTTCTTTCTGATATTTTAAAATAAGATCCTCGACTTGTTTCAAATCAATATGTTCATAATCAATTATTTTATAAGGGTGTAATCTTTTTTTTTGATAAATGTGTTTATTTTTCATATCTTAAATTCTATATGTCTATCTATCTAGCAAGCATTAAAATTTTTGTAAACTAGATCTAACTTTCTAACAACACGGTTTTTAATGTACATGGGTTTTGTACTTAAAAGGAAGGAACATCTTTCTTTCTGCGGAACGTTTTCCGTTCAATCCGTCTGAATATCTAAGTTTTAAATCATTTAGTAAATCTTCATTAATTTCATCACACACAATATCATCAATTTCATTATATTTTCTATTATTACTTGGATTCAATAATTCTTGACATTTATTTCTTTCATTTGTTACATCATTAACAATTGATATTGAATCATCAAACAATACTTAGTTCATAATTAATCTTATCATAAAAACTATTTCCTACTGTCGGTAATCGTATATGATTTAATTCATCTTCCGTAGCGTTATTGGCAATAGAAATTACATTTTCTTCAATATAGTTCATCTCAATATTTTCATCTTTATTACGTGAATTCTCTTCGATTCCGTTAAAATCTATAAATTCTTTATTTACTTCATTAGAACATACGAGGTCTTTATTTATTTTCGTGTATTCATTTTCTTCCAATTTTATTCTACTTAATGCATCTGCATTATTCATTGATCCTTTTCTATATTTAATCTCATAATCAAATTCTTCAAGTTTAATACGCCATCTCATTAAACGTGAATTAGGTTCTTTCAAAGAGAATAACCATGTTAAAGGTTTATGATCCGTATAAATTGTGAATTTTCTCCCGTACAAATAAGGACGAAAATGCTTGCATGACCAAACGATCGCGAGTAATTCTTTTTCAATGGTGCTATATCGAGATTCCGCTTCAGTAAGGGTTTTACTAGCATAAGCAATGGGAAGGTCATTCGGAGGAATGCCTTGAGATAATACAGAACCTATCGCAAATCCTGATGCGTCTGTAGTTAAAACAAAGGGTTCTTTATAATTCGGATAACGCAATATCGGCTCGTTCATTAAACTCCTTTTACATATTTCAAAAGCTTCAATGTATTTGGGATCATAAATATTAATTTTCGCATTTTTCTTCAAGCATATAGTTAAGGGTTTAGTAATTTTTGCAAAATTTGGAATAAATTTTCTATAATATCCGACTAGACCAAGAAATGATTTTATTTCTTTCTGAGTTTTCGGAATTGGAAATTGTGAAATCGCTTTCAATTTATTTATTTCATCATTTAACCTATCAGATTCTGATTTTACTTGCTCATTGTTATTATCTGCTTTATTCATTCTAAAATAGGATTTCTGTGAACTTGGTTTTTCCCTATTCATTACGTTTATTGATTTTTTCAAATTTGAAATTTCTTTTTCCATTTCATAACTTGCTTTAGAGTTCAATTCGATCATTTTTTCAAGTTCTTTATTAGACATCTCGATCATGAAAAGTTTAGATTTCAATTGTTCATTTTCAGTTTTCAAATCTTCATTTGCTTTATCGATTTTATCAATTTCCTGCAAATTATTTGCAAAGTTTTTGAAAAGCTCATGTTTTTCCCGTTCAAGTTGTGATACTTTCTGAATTAAACAATTATTTTCAATCGAAGTTTTTCCATATTTGAATGGAATTCTACAATATTTATTCATCAATACTTGGTTTTTAAAATCGAATGTCAAACCGTATTTATTAAGAAAATCGGCTCCTATAATGCCATCGTAATTATTATGAAATTTATAAAGTACAAAAGGGTGACTATCATTCATACGGAGTTCTGAAAATAAAGGAAGTAATACTTTTTCATTTGAAGTATCCTGCTTCATGCATGCAGTTAACGTTATTTCTTCTTGAAAAATATTATCATAGAAATTATTAAAAGCAAATTTCGGATCCATCAAACATACCGAACAGCCACTATCTATTAAAAGTTTACATTTTGGATATTCAAATTCAATAAAGGGTAATTGATTAGAATGATTAATATTATAATTTAAGTTAATGCGTCTTCTTGGGTAACTTCGCGAAAATTTCGACTATTATTGTCGTGGTTTTTTGAAGTTGAAGGTTTACAGTAATCAAATTGATTTTCATTTTTTTGCTTCCTCGTATCTAAATGCGTTAATTCTTCAAAGTAAAAATTAGGATTATTATGTTGATTTCCATTCTGGTAATTATTATGATAAAAGTTACGTTGGGGATTTGGATTATATTGTGTAGAATAGTTTGACCGTTTCTTGGGATAATTTCTTGTCTGAATCGACATTTTCTCTGGAGGGGTAGTAATTCTTTGATTGGGATTTGGTTTAAAAACATTACTTGAATGATTCGGTTTAAAATTATTATTATGATTTGGATATTGGTAGTTGAGTAAATGGAATTGGCTGCGAAGGAAATCTAGGTACTTCGCCGTAATTATTAAATGCGTGATTTGATCTATTTTGGGAAGTATAATTAAAGTTTCTTGGAACATTTTTCGAATGATTCTGAGGGAAATTTTTATTCTTTCTACTTCTATCAAGTAATTCATATTGGGCTAGATTGCACATATAGTCTTTCGTTGCGTTTACTGTGTCATCAAAAGAAAATTCATTATTTGTTATTAAATATGTTCTTAGCTCCATGGGTGCGTTTGATATTAGAACAGTTTTACAAATTTTTAAAATATTATTCTTATAAATTGCTTTTTCTGGATCTGGCATTCTATCTGCATCTATCCTATAAATTATTCTTATTTTAAAAGAAATTATTCGGTCTATAAATAATATTATATCCTCATTCGGCTTTTTGTTTAAGAATTGCAATTGGTGTATCAAAACGTCTAAGTTAATTTGATCGCCAAATTTTGTATACAAGAAATTTTTGTGAACATCCCAATTATTCGGAATGTCAGACGTTGCCACTTCTGCTAAGGCTCTATCTATTAGTTTTGATTTGACTACTGCGAAGCAATAATTTTTCACCATAATATTTTCGTTTACGAACATTGCTAGATAATCATCAACACTTTTTATGAACGAATGCAACTCGTTCTCAACACCAGAAAATTTAGGTAACAGCATACCAAACTTTTCAGCTAGCGACAAATCTACTGCCATTTTGTTTGTTTTATTCTTACGACCTCTAAATTGTTTAATCGACGTAATATTGAATTATTTTAATATTTCACTTACCTATTTAATCAATTATATCACTTTTATCAATTATTATGTAATTATATCAATTATCAATTATATCAATAATTATTTCAATTACGTAGTCGTAAGGGAAAACTTTATAAATCGGTTTTTGGAAGAAACCTAGAGAAAACTTTATAAATCGGTTTTTTTTTTTGAAGAAACCTAGAAAAAACTTTATACAAGTTTTACGCTCAAAACTTGGGGAAAAGGTTGACTAATTTTGGGCCAGATTAGGTAAACTGGGAGTAATTAAAGGATTGCTCACCACGTTGTCTTGTTGAATTGAAACCGTCACGGGGCGCTACTCGGGTGATCGGGTTCCTGTCTTCTTCACCTAGTTCTTCTTGTGCTCAACGGTTGAAACCGACGGTGTTGTGGACCTCTTCTTTTTCAGGAACTCACAGATTTTAACAAAACCGGCACAATCCCAGACCTCGTCGACAATTATGTTTTTCGGGAGGAAGACTTCGTTTTTTTAAAAAAACTACTTTACTTTATTCAATACAATACAACGTTTGAAGTATAAATTGAATTCTCTTGCTGTTCTGGCTTTTTTTATTTTCAGGTTGGAGTTTGTGTTTGGAAATCCTTCCTCCGAAGAGCCGTCCCGATGATCGTGATGTCCTTCTATATAGAATATTCAGATACAACAATTTTATTTTATTTTTTTAACGGGGAGACAGGTTTTTTCGGCTGAGGTTTTTTCCCCTGGCTCTATAGTATCGTATGATACTAGTGATGATAGTATCGTATGATTCTATAGTATCATACGAAGAATGTTGTGGTACCCCGTTCCTTTTTTTACCTCAGCTTAGGTTCTTTTTGTTTCAACATTTATTGTATTATTTTAGCTCTCTTATTCAAAAGAATATATATATATATATATATATATATATATATATATATATATATATATATATATATACGCAGGGTGGCTCTCTAAGAGCCATCGGGAAGTGACGACCCCGCGTACCCTAGTCACACCACTTTGCCAAGGTTAGCATCCTTGACAGAGGTATTTTTCAGCTCCCATTACTAGAAGTATGAGAAATCAGGGCGGCGAGGAGTCTCAGACTGGCTCTTCTCGGAACCGTCCAGAGGATCAGTCTGTAGGAGGTACGTGTGGGGCAAGCGGCGCACCCCTCCGAGATGGCACCGTAAGGCCACATCCTGTATCTCCTCGTGGAGATAGTCCTGGTAGCTTGAGTGGACATAACGCTCACTCCGCTGTGAGGACGAGAATACGGGATAGGCGCGAACGCTGGTCTAAAGACGATAATTGTATGGTCATGCGGGCGCACTATATTGCGACGGAACTTGCTAGAAGTCTTAACACCACCTATGGAAACCTTCTCCTGGCTATATGGCGAGAGATGTGCCCGAACAGACCGGCATACACTCAGCTACTCTCTAATCGCGTTAGATGGATAATGGGCAAACAAAAATTGTCCAGAGCTGAGCTGGAATCTGTCAAAGCAAGTTGTTTTCCCTCTTACATGGAGATACGCACTGTCGAACTGCGGGAAGGCCCTAGGAGATCGTCTACGGCGGTGAGAAGGAGTGGGCTGTTTCGGAGGGAGCAACCAAGCAATGCCGTCGAGAGAGGTATATTTGAAAACTTATTGAAGTACTCTGGCATTGCTGCGGAGAAAAGACCAAAGATCCCGAGAATTCAGTTCTCCAGAGAGCTTCTTGACTTGGTGAGGTCAGTTGACTCTGTCCTGCCACAGCACCTGGAAAACGTTGCTTCATTCGATCGGCTGGTAGATGTTGTATACGCGGGGGCTGCTACGGTCTGTGAGAGCCTTGGCCTACAGGTTGGGCAGCAACGTGGTCAGGGGAACAGCTCCACGCCGCCGTGGAAGATACGCCTGGAGAAAAAAATCGTAAGTTTGAGAAAGAAAATAGGTGTGATGCATGCTTACCTTAGTACGCCGACACCATCGTCGAAAGTCATCAGGACGGTGAGAAAGATAGCATCCTACTTCCAGGTTAAAAGTAAGAGTCCAACCTTCAGAACCGAAATCACCATCATCTGTGATAAGCTGAAACAAAAAATTAAGGTGTTAGGAAACCGCTCCAGGAGATACAACGAAAGAACGAAACGCTTTCACAACAATAGATTATTCTATAACAATCAAAAACAGTTCTTTCGTAACCTTGAGGGGAGTGAGATAAAGAGTGCTGAACATCTGGAACCTGAGGCAGCGTATAGATTCTGGAGTGGAGTGTGGTCGGAGGATATCGTACATGATGATCGGGCATACTGGATCGAAGAGGCGCAGTCTCAGATCCCGAGTGCGCGGATGGGGGACGTAGAAGTGGATGAACGCATAATTAAAGAGGTCTTAAAAAAATGCAACAACTGGGCCTCGCCAGGTGCCGATAAGCTGCACAACTACTGGTGGAAGCACTTCACAAGTGTTCATAAAACTGTGGCGTCGCTGATTCAAAGAGCCTTGTCAGACCCATCCGGTGTGCCAGATTTCTTCACGTTGGGAGTCACGTACCTAATCCCCAAAGATGGAGACATGAAGAACCCTAAGAACTACCGTCCCATCACATGTCTGCCAGCAGTGTACAAGATTCTCTCTGCTGTTCTCACTAGATCAGTGACGAGACATCTAAAGGATAACAACTTGATGTCCCAAGAACAAAACGGATGTCGCATGAAAACAAAGGGATGCAAAGAACTATTGGTTATAGATCAAATATTAACCAAACAGGCGCGGAGAAAGCTGAGAAACATATCTGTCGCATGGGTGGACTATGCTAAGGCCTTTGATTCTGTCCCTCATAGTTGGCTTCTGAAGGTGTTACAGATGCATGGTGTGTCGGGGAATGTAATAAATCTTCTCAGGCATCTTATGCAAACCTGGAGGACTTCACTCATTGTGCCTGGGGGCGGGCATGTGGTAGAGTCGCAGCAGATCAGGATAAGGCGTGGAATATTCCAGGGTGACACCCTGAGCCCAGTGTGGTTTTGCTTAGCACTTAACCCTCTGAGCATGCTTTTGAGCAACACCCGGTATGGGTATGTTATTAGCAAACCACGAAACATAACCATATCTCATCATCTGTATATGGATGATCTCAAACTGTATGCTGCGAACTCCGACCAAATCCTCAAACAGCTGGAAATCGTGTCGACCTTCAGTGAATCAATAAAGATGAGAATGGGTATTGAGAAGTGTGCTGTCCTTAATGTTAAGAGAGGGAAAATACAGGAGGCGGAACAGATAACGTTGATGAACTGCGTCTCAATACCAGCTTTGAGCAGCCACGAATCTTACAAGTACCTTGGAATCAAGCAGGCATTGGACATCCGAACAACTGAAATGAAACATCAATTCAGAGAAAAACTGCTGGCAAGAATTAGTTTACTCCTCAAGGCCAAATTAAATTCGAAATCCCTTTTCACTGCGATCAATATCTGGGCCATCCCTTCTGTGGCCTACTCCTTCGGTATCCTTGCCTGGTCAGCGACTGAGCTTCGTGAAATGGACAGAAAAATCAGGACGATGCTAACAAAGTTTGGGGTTCATCACCCTCACGCGTCGAGTGTTCGGCTCTACCTCCCGCGACACAATGGAGGTAGAGGACTGCTAAACCTGGAATCCCTCCATGCAGATAACATCGATATGCTCAGGAAAAATTTCTATAAAACCAACTCACCTCTCTTCTCCGTCATACGTGAAGCTGATGAACGTATATCCCCATTGAAACTAGCTGAGCCAGAACATCAGGTAGCTAGAAAATCAGTGAACGAACTGCTGGAGGAATGGAACTCTAAAGCCCTGCATGGTAGATATCCAACTCACCTAGAAAGTGGGGATGTAAATAAGATAGAGTCTACTACTTACCTGCGTGCGGGGTATCTTTTTCCTGAGACAGAAGGTCGGGTTGTGGCAATCCAAGACCAGGACATGCCGACAAGGATGTATCTAAAGCACATAGCTAAACAAAACATCCCCTCGGACAAATGTAGAAGATGTGCCCAAGCGGCTGAATCCATCCAGCATATAACCTCGTCCTGTTCTATCCTAGCTCCCCGAGAATATCTTGAACGGCATAATGCCATGGGGAAAATTTACCACCAGCAGATTGCACTGAGGCTCGGTTTGCTGCAAAATGAAGTCCAGCAGCATACTTACCAGCCACAACCTCTTCTGCAGAACGAACGTTACAAGTTGTACTGGGACACAACACTTGTGACAGACAGAGGAGTTGTACACAATAGACCGGATGTTGCATTATTCGATAAGGAGCAGAAAACATGTATGCTGCTGGATTTTACAATACCAGCGGACGACAACATAACAAGGGCATATACCGATAAGGTCACCAAGTACACAGACCTGGCATTTCAGTTACGAGAGCTCCATGGGTTGAAGTCGATAAGTGTGTTGCCGTTGATCATTTCGGGAATGGTTTAGTGGAGGACCATCTTCCAGAGAACACGAGGAGACTTTGCTTACACCGGAATATAATCTCGAGCTGTCAAAAGCAGGTTATTCTCTGGACAGCGAGAATAGTGAGGAAATTTCTACAAGTACCTTAGCGTCGATGCCTGCTTTGAGGTGTCCTCCGGCAGGTGACGATTTTCCCGATTAAGGCGGTGATTACAAAAAAAAAATATATATATATATATATATATATATATAATACAACGTTAATACTTGGTAGAGCTACTAGATCGATTAATTAACTGACTAGAAATTGTCATCCACAGATATTTATAACATTCTCTTATCTTATTCTTCCTGCGTATTGACTGCAGGTGTTCATTGCTTAATCTGCAAAATACAACATAGTAATATATCGAATAAATGGCATATAGATAAATAATGTATCTAATTAGTATGGGGCCATATTATGTAATTATATATATATATATATATATATATATATATATATATATATATATATATATATATATATATATATATTGTTATGGTAGCTTGATGAACCTTTCTATTAGAATTTAATTTTGTTGTAATTTGTTTCAAACTACAAATTTTGATAAATCTAAATTTTGAAATTTGCCAGGCTCCTCTTATCTCAATTGAGAGTTCCTAATAAACTTTACTGAAATTGAAAGATTTTAAATCTACAATTTTAAAAATAATATAATTAATTGAAAATTTCTTTTACAGAAAACAAATATTAAATATTAAAAAATTGATTTCTAAATACTATTTTCTAAATACAATTGTCTGAAAACTACACTAAGAAAAGTTATCCTACTCTATGGTTTGTCTATGATTTTCAATGAAGTTCAATTTAGAGGTTAAGTCAATTATTTCTTTCGTTATTTACACTTTTACTCACTGTTATTTCACTCTGTTCAAACAAATTACACCGCTCCTTCCAAATACTTCACACCAGCTCTGATTCTGCCAATCGCACTCTCCAATTAATGTTCCTTTTTATATTTGGTAATGAACCTTCTGAATTATAACTTCTCTCTTGAATATGGATAACACTTGATATATTCGATAATACTTCTATAATATTTGACTAATTCTCCTATAATTCTTATATGATATATTTTATATTCCTCTCCAACTGTCACTACTCAAATCCAAATCTCAATTCACTTTTTTTTTCCGTTTCCCTGGTTTTTCTCCACAAAAATATTCTATACAATCTTGATTTCTAATACTACATGCTAAATACAATTTCATAGAATCTATTTACATTTTTCTTATCTAAATCTTTCAATTTCAGCAATTAACAAACCAACGATAAATGGAAATGAACTGAGAATTTAGAAAATACCTACTACTGATTACTGATACATGTAATGTTAACAATGAGAATTTTGAATTGAATTTTAATGAAATGAATACAATAAATTGAAGTTTTGAAACTTTTGAATTTTGATGCATGTATTTGTAATATATTTTTAACCAGGTAATGTATAAGGTATCCTTTTGAAGTAATTTTGAATGAAATATAAATATTGAATTCTATCATCGATTCCATAACAATATATATATATATATATATATATATATATATATATATATATATATATATATATATATATATTCTTTTGAATAAGAGAGCTTAAATAATACAATAAATGTTGAAACAAAAAGAACCTAAGCTGAGGTGAAAAAAGGAACGGGGTACCATAACATTCTTCGTATGATACTATAGTATCATACGATACTATCATCACTAGTATCATACGATACTATAGAGACAGGGGAAAAAACCTCAGCCGAAAAAACCTGTCTCCCCGTTAAAAAAATTAAATAAAATTGTTCTATCTGAATATTCTATATAGAAGGATATCACGATTATCGGAACGGCTCTTCGGAGGAAGGATTTCCAAACACAAACTCCAACCTGAAAATAAAAAAGACAGAACAGCAAGAGAATTCAATTTATACTTCATCAAATGGATCTGAAATTTTCAATCCATTGCAAAAATGAGTTTGATATATTGTGTATGGCTCTAATGCCATCTTGGAATTTATAAATCGAACAATTATTTATTAGGTGTTGAACTGTTTCCTCTGATTCACCACATTCACAATTAGGACTATCAACCGAATTCCACTTGAAAAGCATGCTATTGGTAAGACCATGACCTGTTCTTATTCGATTAAGAAGGGACCATATTCTCCTGGGAAGGTTAAAACCAGGAACTTTATTCGATGGATCACATACATCCCATTCGGATTTCCAGATTTCCTTGTAGCTGAAGTTCGAATTCAGAAAGTTATTCGACCAAATAGGTTTACGGGATTTCAGTCTTGGAATTCTATTTTCTGGAACGTAGGAAAGTATCGGAAAAGAATCCGGAAATGAATTGAATTTATTCCAAGAATTCCAAGTTGCAGACTGTCTTCGAATATGGGGTGGAACTATATTTGATAGCACTGGTAGCCATTGGATAGGTGTAGATCGGATGGTTCCAGTAATTATTCTCATTGAAAAATTGAGCTGTGCATCGATTTTCTGAACATGAACACTATTGAGCCAAACAGGGCAACAATATTCAGCGGTGGAAAAAACCAGGGCAAGGGCTGCTGTGCGAAGTGTAGTCGGGTCAGCACCCCATGACGTACTAGCAAGTTTCTGTAGAATGTTATTTCTCGTTTTCAGCTTCATTCGTAAGTCATCCAAATGTGCTTTGTAATTCAGAGAGGAATCTAATTTAACACCTAAGTATTTGGGAGTAAAATTATGTTTCAAAGGAAAGTTCCCGAAAAGGACATTTAATTTTCTAAATTTTTGATGGTTATTCAAATGAAATAACGAAACCTCGGTTTTATTCGGATTTGGACACAAACGCCATTCGAAAAGATAATTTTTCAAAATTTTCAGATCAGAAGTTAAATTTTCCTCAATAATTTGAAAATCAGAATGACGGAAAGTGAGTGCAATATCGTCGGCGTAAATGAATTTTTCAGATGAAGTACAAGGAATATCGCATAAATATAAATTGAATAGAAGGGGTGCTAAAACAGGTCCTTGTGGAAGACCATTGTTCAATATTTTGAATTTACTACTATTATCATCAACAAAAACACGAAATCTTCTATCCGACAACATATTCTCTAATAAACGAATCATCTTTCCACATTTAAGATGTGTATAAAGTTTATAGATCAAACCATCTTTCCATACTGTGTCGTAGGCAGACGGTAAATCTATGAAAGCTGAACCTGTTTTTAATTTGTTATCAATTTGTTATCGAAACCTGATTCGATAAATGTGGTCAAACTGGGAACCTGATCATTGCAATTTCTATTCTTTCTGAAACCGCCCTGACAATTTTGAAGAACATCCTCTATAGTAGGTTCAATCCTGATGAAAATCAACCTTTCTAAAATTTTCATAGGAACACTCAATAAATTAATTGGCCTATAACTACTCGCTTCGGAAGGATTCTTTCCACGTTTCAAAATGCCTATTACTTTCGCTTTGCGAAACTCAACCGGAAAATTGCCAGTACACAAAATGTTATTATAAAAGGATAACAACCACTGCAATGCCCTTTTTCCTAAATGTTTAATAAACTCAGGATAAATTCCGTCGAAACCCGCAGCTTTACGTGATTGCGTGCGTTTAATAGCTGCTTTCAGTTCATCAAGATTGAACGGTTCCGATATACTTTCTACAGCTTGAGCTGATGAAGGAATCAAATAACCAATCGATAGTTATAGTTATTAATATTCCTTATACTGAAATAAATACATTCATTCTTGTTTGCGTTGAGGACTAGTGCATTCAGGCCACACCAATTGACGAAATTCAAAATAAAAACAATACACGGCTCAGAGAGCTTCTTAAGGCTCCGAGCCGAGACTGCCACTAACTTATCATAGGCAAATATAATAATTAATTCAGAGCTTATGTGTTCAGGTAAATCATAAATGAACAGAAAAAACAAAAACATCAACGGACCTAGAACGGAGGTACCTCAAAGTCGACATTTTATTTCTCTGACTAACATTTATCCACTCTGTCATCCAGCGATCGGTCATGTAGCTTGAAATCCACTGGAGAAAAACACCGCGAAACTCAATGTTGTATAACTTACTTTCGATGAACTTCCATGGAAGAGCATCGAAAGCACGAGAGAGGCCTAAGATAAGGTCTCCAACAAGAAGTCCTTTATCAAGATTCTTATGCACATAAGTGTAAATGCTGCTGTCTCGGTGGACCTATCGTATCTTAAACCATGCTGGCGATCGCTTATCACACTGAAATGATTTAAGAATGATATCATACGACCAGACACCTTAGAGAACACACTCAACAGTTAAATGGGACGATAATCCTAGCAATATGCTAAGATCATTTTTCTTCAAAACAGGTATAACAGAAGCTATTTTCAATAAAGAAGGGAACTTGCCTGTGTTGACAGACAGGTTAATGAGATTAGCCAAAGTATCGGCAATGATTTCAGTCACGGCCTTCAATATGCCAACAGATACCTGGTAAATTCCTTTACCTTTCTCGTTTTTCAAAGGCTTTACAACTTGAATTACCTCTTCCCTCAAGACTGGATAGGAAAAAAATGTATTCACTGATAAGGCAGCTGTGGTGCAAATCTGAGACACAGAATTATAAAAAGTTTCGTTATACTGACCTGTGCAATGAAATTGGAATATTTCGCCAGTCTGTGGCAACAGCAGTAGGCTCAGTATATTATACTTCTTCTATTTTCAGACTTATAGAACTTCTTGAGATTCCTCTTTCGCATAATTCCCTATCGACTGACACAGTTTTAATTTTATTCGAAGATGAAGTGATAGCATTTTGATAAAATATACATTTAGGTTTTTTCAACCCTAAAATCAGTCTTAGCCTGCTTGTAAATTTCAGATGTCTACCTCGATCTCAAATCTTTGTTCAGCAAGTTTAAATTTTTCAAAGTTACACTAGGTTTCTTAAATTGATCAGTTATTCAATTTTTATTCAGTTCATTTGGGGATTTAGAGTGAATTATGGGACTTTAGTCCAAACAATATTTAACAATTATTAGGATAAAGTAAGAACACACTGTTTTTGATGAAAATAGTCTATATATTTAACAATTTCATGAAAATTCTTGACGCACACATCAATGTCAGGTCTCGAGAGAACATTATCAAAGGACACAGTTTCCATAAGACAAGCGAAATTATTTAATGCCGTAAATTTTTTCACGTTATCTAGGGCCATAACTTTGTGATCACCTAAATGGCCCTCAAATGTTCTATGATTACAGGAGACTGATGGTGCATTTGTCAGATTGTAATCAATTTTTGGTAGAAATTTTACAGAGTTGACATTAATATAAACTCTATCAGTATCTTAGGAAGTAACCCTCAAATCTTAACACTGTAGTAAATCAATAAAGACAGTCGACTGCAAATAATTGATATTGAGGTCACCACACAAAAATATTATGTCAGCTAAATTGAAACAGTACTGCGAAACAAATGTTAATCTCTCAAAAAAGTCGAGGTCACTGGTATCCTATAAGGTATTTGTCCCAATTATCCACACTATTGTGAGATCTTGCGAAGAAAGTATGATGTCCGAGTTGAAATATAAGTAGAATTTGTTCAAATTTCTGAATTTCCCATTTTATGTATGTTATATTTGAATAAACAAACATAAAAAACTAATTCGTATACTGTAAAATAATTAAAATTGAATAAAATACAGACAAGTCAGATGTCCCAATGATCGACAACTAGAAAATGAGAAAACCCAATCATCGACATGTGGTGGTACCAATTATCGACTGAGTGGAAATTTAAAATTGGGTGTGAATTATATCATTCTAAGCAACGTGACAGAAATAATATGTATGAAATAATCTTTTATTCATGATGAAAACTAAAGCAACAGTTCGAAATAACATCAAAAGTGAAAAAATACAATATTATTCTGGAATAAATGAATTAAAAGTTAAAAAACTGGAATGAATTCAATTTTTTTTAATTCTTGCATTTCAGGTATGTCATATAGGTATGCCACGTTTATTCAATATGCATATTTCTTCTTCGTAATGCAAAATATCATCAACGTTGGGCCATCTACAGTTACCACCGCTTTTTGTCAATGCCTGGTATGATTGTCCAGACTTCTTCAATACTAACCCAGGAAAATATTCAGCATCATATTCTACGAACACATAATCACCTTTAGCGTATTCACATTCTTCCGACGGATCCTGATTTCCCATCTTTAAATTTTCCTTTGTTTTACTTTTTTTTTCTTTTTGGGTGATTACAATAATTTTCTCTCTTCTTCAATTCTCTGTTCCTTCTCTGCAGTGACTGGGTGTTCATCTGTGCAAGGCGAGAGGAGTGGGTATATTTTTTTCTGGAATTTCTTTAACATGTGTTTTTTCTGAAATCTCTCTGAAAATGCTTGCCTGTTCTGTTACTGTAAGTGGGAAGCTCACTGAAAACGCAAAATAACCAATTATCGACATATGAATGTTCCTATTATTGACATCCGTTAAAATATTATTAAAATGAGTGTTGACTTGAATACAAATTGAATGTCTATTGATATTGATATTCAATCATTTCGGAGCGAATTATGTTAACAGAAGTGAAATAATGATGACTGTTTTTTTTTCAAAGTGTATTTCAAGTTGATCTTTTCAGTCCTAGACATCGACTTGTATTGCACGAAATATCGACACCAAGTTGTACGTTGTATCGACACCATGATTCATTGTACTCCCATTTTTTAATTTGACGGAAAACAATATATTGATAATTTGTACAGGAAGATAGATGAGTTTCATGAACAACCCCACAAATTTTTTTTTAGGAAATCACTTTACTTTGTTAACTATCACTAAGTCAAAAAAATTCATACGAGACCCATTTATCGACACTCATGTCGATATTTGGAACACAGTAGCTTTCAGATGTACCTATTATCGACACCCTGTTTTTTCATTAAAATATAGGATTAATAGTAAAAATTTGATAATACAGAAGCAGAATAATTCTATATAACTATGTTTGTAATCAATGTTTTACAGTTTAGTGAAATATTGTACGTGAAAATTGAAGCGAATGAAACAGTATGCGCTTACCTTATGAGGAAGTAGAACGGTATTCATTAAAATACCGACGACTCATACGCGACTATTGAGCAGCAGTTTTTTTGGGCTGGAGGGGTTAGGGGAAACTATTTTTTGATTTCAATATGATCTTTAAAGTATGTATCAAAAGTATGTTCCATAAGAATTGTAATGAGACCGTTTTTTTTCTTATTATACAGATAATACTTCAGAAATGTCGATAATTGGGACACTGTCGATAATTGGGACATTTACCTTACCCACTGATGTAACAGCATTTAGTACCACAATAATTCACTTTCACATTGCAGAATTCAATTTGCTTTTCAACGGACATTTTTGAGATTCCAACATCATTCACCAGTAGGTCAGCTCTTGCAAGCAGAACAGTACCTCTATGGCCATAAGTGAGACGACAGTAAGATGCCGCCTGTAGGTACATAACCATGGATGCAATACGAACTTACTTTTTCGGCGCTACATCAATGTTAGAAAAGACTATTTACTGTTGGACGCTCCTCCTCAAGGAGCAGCTCCAAGTTAACGATTTTGTTGCATAGGGATTGAACATTAGCGTGCATGACTCTGATTGAATCGATTTTATTATATCTTTTTATTTCCTGTTTCGGTCTTGGAAAAAAAAAGGATGAACACTAGCATTTTTGGGTCAGTTGGCAGAATTTTTAACTTTATCACATTCAGAGGCTAGGTATAAGTACTTTGAAAGAGGCATATGATTCGGAATATCTAGATTTTATTGGATTACATTTAACATTAGAGAAATTCTTATTTAGAAAAGCCTTGAGGTCATCAACGTATTGGATCTGAGCCTAGAAACATGAAGAGCCTTCATTTTTTCGATGCTGATAACTGTAGTGCACTCAACAGAATTTCCAACAACCAAGGCGAAACGAGTCCCCTTTGAGATTTTATATGTATGTTATAATTGAATTTCTCCATCCTTGACTGTTTTCTATGTGGAGGAAGAAGTTTTGTCGATATTTTGGCTATAATTGGCTTTTGAGAAGACCTCACCTTAACGTCTTTGTTCGGATTCCTTGACGAATTCTAAAACACTCTTGCCCCACCATTTTTAATGTTGAACGCATGAGGCGTTGTAAAGGCTGTCTAAGCATTTTTCTAAATCACAATTATTGAAGAAAATAAAATTTGTCTCCAAATTATTGATATAGAATCACATAGGGTAATTCATTCAAAGTGACGAACGACCGGATTTCGTATGACCTAAGACATCGGGAAAAAAATGTTGAGGACGAATTGTCCAAGAAATATAAATATAAATTTAACACATAGTGGAATCCGTCTATTGGTTTATAAACAAAAATCTTTTTATTGAAAAACGAAATTTTTTTCCTGCTTTTAGCAGCGAAAATAGAAACCATCGATGGGCGACATCTAAATATTAATATTCAAAGGTAATATTTTCACAGACGCCTTTTTCCGATACCCTGAAGATTATAAGAAGGTAGGTTTCGTGAAAACAAAGTCGATTTTTTTGAATCATTTTTTTTCTTCACAAATACGTCAATTTTAGCATCGAATCGACTAACTTTTGAACGAACCGTTTTATCGAAATATCGTACGAGACATTCGAGTAGAGTATCTAATTGTGTTCAGTCTTGTCAATATTCTTCGAATATTTATGTAGCTGAAGCGACGACTGAATGTCATAAGCTGGTGACTTCGCAACTCCGAATGGAAAACATACACAGTTCTTCCCAGATTGATTGAATTTTCATCGAGATTGCGCTTTGTACTTCTGGGTAGACAAGTTAACTCGCATACCTCTAAACAAATTGTGCCAAGGGTGGTCCTAAGGGGGGGTAGAGGGGGTAATCACCCCCCCCCCCAGAATACCTCAACCATTTCAAATTTTTTATCAATTCATAAATTGATTCATTTCATAAAATGAAACTAACAAATATAAAATACTCATTATGATTAGCAAAAAAATTTAATGAAAAACAATAAATTAAACATTTTCAACAAGTGACTTTTTGTCACATATATCCAAAATAATGAAAATTTTACACATTGGCTAATATCAAGAATACTGACCGAATAGTTCGAGTGCATTTTTTCATGTCGAACATAAGCAAATCATTTTGGGGGGTAAAGGATAATTTTATGATAGCAATTCTTTTCCCTTTCTTTATTTTTCAAGTTATACATCAAATATACAGGAATTCCCACCGAGAGTATCCATTAGAAGTTAATGGAAAAAAAATAATATTTAGATGACTTCCAAATTTTGTATGAAGATATAAGCCTAGTCGACATTAATTTATGATATATATTTAAATATCAAAGACTTCTGCCTGTTAAACTAGGACTCGATTGAGGACTACCATGAGATAAAAGAACTCAACAAACTACATTTTTATTCAACACGTCCAACTGACATTTCTTCGTAATCCACTCTCCTCCTCTGGGCAAATCCCTTGGCAACAAGTCTCGCTTCATGACCTGTTTTTGTACCACTGGCATCCCTCTTTGTTCTGAAGACCCACTTGCACGAAAGAGCTCGTTTTGAAGCTGGGAGGTCTACCAGTTCCCAGGTCCTGTTCATTTGAGCCTTCAATTCACGCTTCATGGCATCAACCCATAACTGTTTGTCTTGACGAAGTAACGCATCTCCATAGGACATCGGATCCGATAGCTCGAATCCAGTAGAGAAATCTGAATAAGTTACAAAGTCCCTCAGTTTTGTTGGTGGCCGCCTTTCTCTCTCTGGTCCGGTCGATGTTGATTGTTCTGTTGATGTTATAGTCGTTGATGGAACAAAATCTGGGTCATCATCATTTTCGGACTGTACTTCACTGTTCGGAGAATCATCATCAATCGATGGCCGTGATTCTGTTGTATCGTTGGATTCGTTGTTCTCGAAATTTGATTCGTTGGGAAGCACATAGAAGTTTCTATCGGTACCATCGGGAATGTTTCGTAACAATGAATTTCCCCACTGGTATTCGGAGAATGTATGTAACATCTCTTGATATGAAGGTAATTTTTTTCTTTGGGTCATACAACCTGTACCCTTTTGTGCCTTCACAATATCCCACAAATATACGAGGAGTAGATCTTGGGCTAAGTTTAGTTCGCTTTGCGGCAGGGATGTGTGCATATATCTTACAACCAAATATCCGAAGATGTTGAAGAGCAATTTTCTTAGCTGTCCACACATGTTCTGGAGTTGTATCAACAGACTTGCACGGCGACCTGTTGAAAAGATAAGTTGCACAGTTTACAGCTTCCGCCCAAAAAACGGTTGGGAGTCCTGACTCTATTAGCAAAAATCTCGCACTATCTAAAAGAGAGCGGTTTAGGCGCTCGGCTTTTCCATTCTGTTGTGGAAAGTAAGGACAAGAGGTCTGATGCACAATACCCGACGAACTTGAAAAATTACTCAATTTTTTATTGCAGTATTCTCCTCCATTATCAGTACGTAGGATTTTGATTTTTTTTCCAGACTGATTTTCAACAAGCGATTTGAAAATTCTGAAATAATCGGTGACTTGATCTTTTGACTTCAAGAAATAGACGAATGACTTATGACTAAAGTCATCTAGAAAAGTTAGTAAATATTTCGAGCCAGCTAAACTGCCTACCTCCATCGGACCTACAAGGTCTGAGTGCACTAATTGTAAACATTGTTCAGTAGTGGTGTCACTCTTCGGAAAAGGTAAACGGTGTCTTTTTCCCAACATGCAAATATCACAGACAGTATTTGGTTTCTGACTAGAAGGGTTAAAAGCATTAGAAATGGTGCCCAATTTACATAGGCTATCGTAATTTAAATGCGCCATGCGCCGATGTCACAGTGTCATATCCCATTTCGTAGATAATGCAAACGTAGTTCTAGTAGGAACGTCCAATTTAAATAAACTGTTCAATAAACTGGCAGAGGCAATCAGTTGCCTCTGGCTATTGAATATTTTTGCTCCGTTGCTATTGAACACAACGCGATGTCCTTTACTGACAATTTGGCTCACTGATAGCAGGTTAATTTCTAAGTCTGGAACATAGTAACTTTATAAACGTTTACTTCTGATGGATTATTGCCTGAAGTTGTCACTGATAATGAAATATCTCCGACGGTATCTGACGTCATTCTTTCTTTGTTAGCAGCAGTAATGGATATTTTTTCAGTTTTGCTCACATTTGATAACATTTCAAGATTCCTACAGAGGTGGCATGACGCTCCTCTGTCCAGAAAAAATTCGTTCTTATCAGACAATTGCGCAGAAAATGCTGCAAACAGCGACGAACCTGCACCCTTATTCGATTTGTCCACGCTCTTCTTATGGCCAGTTGCACCGTTCAGCTAAACGATGATTAAAATTTTAAACGATGTTTATTTTGCGGTACCTCTTGCACCGTCTGCTAAACGTCGTTTCATGTGGACTAATCGTCAATTACACTAAACAGCCAAATTTCGTCGTTTACCCACCCGATTAAGGTTAAACAGGGATCCGCGCAAACTCAACGAATTTATGAATATTTCTAACGATAACCTAACATTCAAAAAGAAACAATCGAACAGTGTTTTGTGTTATTTTTTTTTTTTTGAGTACTTGTGTTTAAGTTGGTCTCCATAAAATATGGATTCAGATGACGAATTTTTATTAATTGATGATGATCTTGAAATTGTTGAAATGATTGAATTCGGGTTTCCACGAAAAGTCAACCAGATGGATAATTATAATTTCTTCAGACGTTTTCGCCTCATTAAAGATACTGTTCTGTATTTGCTGAAATTGATAGAACATTAATTGGAATTCGATAATAACTTGTATGAGGGTTATTATTTAATATGTGTAACATTTGTATTTAATGATTTCCTTGTGTTGCACAAACCTCAGCTAGGTAACTTTTTGTTCCGATATGTATTGTATTAATTGTGTTATTTTAGCTCCCTGAATCATAAAAATATAAAATATATGTATATTTGTATTTAATATTGTATATGTATATTTTCTAGGAACATCTCTAATGTTGATTCTTGTACGTTAAAAAAATTATAACACTACACACTACTCAGTCACTTCAGAAAAAACGTGGAGTGAATGCAGTGACAACTCTGAGTGAAAGTAAACATACAAAACTTGTAACCATGGCAACCGAATACTGAAACTGACAGAAATTCTTGATACTGTTGAAATTTTGCAATGTTGCCAAATGTATCTCCCGATTAACTAAACGCCGCTCATTCGTAAACGGTGCAACCAGAGAGAATTATAAACACTGATTAATAGTAAACGTTGAATAGTTAAACAATGATTATTCTGTGAACGGTGCAACTGGCCATTAGTTGCAGGTGAAGAACATTTATTAGCGATGTGTCCGTAACCATTACATTTGAAACATCGGGGATATTTAACAGGCTTGCCTTGTTCATAGTTTCTGTATTTCTGAATTTCCTTAGATTGCACAGAAACTCCTTCAGAACTGCGACCGTAGAAAACGGATATCGAATCGTCATAAATATTTTCTGATCTTGATTTTACAATGGAAAGGTCCTGCAACAGTTTCGTTTTAACGGCATCGGCGTTTACTGCTGTACCCGAACTCTCAATGCCCATGATCATCGGTTCGAAACAGTTTGGTAATCCGGCAAGAAGGATTGTTCCTACCCATTCATCACTGACCACGAGACCAACTGATATTAACTTATGTGCGGTTGTAATTATCCGGTTCACATATTCTTCTACTGAACTACAGTCTTCTAACTTTGTTGTTATGAGAGTACGGAGAAGACCAACACGCCTAGTAAATCCATCGTCCTGAAAAGCTCTCTACAGGTTTTCCCATGCTTGTTTGCCAGTGGTTGTATTTTGAATGTGAACATAATTCACCGGTTCAATCAACAGAATTAATTTGGAACGACATTTCGTGTCTTTCTTCTTATCGGGGTCCGTTTCAGTAATACATTCCCATAGCTCCAAATCTTCAAAATAGGCCTGTACTGCGAATTTCCAAGTGTCAAAATGTTCTCGTCCTTTTAGACGTTCAATCGGCAGCGACTGATGCAGAGACATGACAGATGCAGGAAATAAAAAAGCACTGATTCGTAGAAAATTCACTAACTCGCGATATGAGGGCCCATAACCTGTTAAACTAGGACTCGATTGAGGACTACCATGAGATAAAAGAACTCAACAAACTATATTTTTATTCAACACGTCCAACTGACTTTTCATACAACTGAACATAAAACTGATGATTAGAAACCATAACAACGTATGAAATTATTCATAGAACATAACATTAACTTATTAAGAATGCTGCAAATCAATTGTCCCACACCGGATATGGTATCAACTTTCTCATTTCTAATGGAACACCCTATATCTATATATTATGAATTTTTTGAATATATCTCCGAATGCCACATTCATTTTTTGTTGTTTCCTCTATGGTCATCTAGAGACATTTTCGAGTTATTCACTGTTTTTAAAAAAAATTATAAATTGAGGCTTGTAGATCACTGAAAATCCAATTAAAACGAAATGTTTTAGCTCAGATCTGATTTTTGAAATGGGTTTCCGAAAAGATAATAATATTCAACATCACTTTGTAAGGAACATAAAGTATTGATATACTGGAAGGTTTAATGAGAGTCTCAAAGTGGAATTTGAAAATAGCCAAAAATTCGATTTTTTCATGAAAACAGAATTTTTTCAATATCAATTTTTAAGGAAGAACTAAGTGAAGTTTTTCAAGAGTTCCCTAAATCCCTATATATATTTTTGAAAAAAGGCAGAGAGAGATTCTTATGAAAGGGCGAACATGGATTATATTCAATACCTCATATACATAATAATGCTCGTAGCTAACAGCTATTACTGAATATCTTGAAAATGGTACATTTTAGATGAACGGAACTCATAAACGACTCACTTACTGTTACTCATTTCAAAAATGCGTTGCGCCTTTGTTGAATCCTCACTCTTCTACAATGCTCAATTTGTAATTTTTCTCAAAAAAACAGTGGATAGGTACCTCGAAAACGGCTCTAGATAGACATAGGAAATGAAACATAAAATGAAGGTGGCATTCAAAGATATATACGAAAATGTCATAATATACAGGGTGTTCTATTAGAAATAAGAAAGTTTTTATCATTTTCGGTGAAAGCGGAAGTCATTGATATTTAAAAATATATCATGAATGAAGACATATCGTTTATCTTCATAAAGACTTTGAAGTGATCGAATGATTATTTCTACATAATCTTCTAATGTACACTCCCGATGGGACATTCTGTGTAGGTGTTGGAAAAAATTACCCTCTATAGAATGCACCCTAGGACCGCCCATGAATTGTTCTATTTGTTTTGGATAATTTCACGCTTATTGATAATAAAAACCGCAAATTTCTATTGTATAATTCCGCATCGCATTTTGATTGTGTTTCCAACACCGCATATTAAGAACCAAAAGTTGGGGCAGATCACTCGCAGCCGAGGATCCCTGAGAAAATCTGGGAGTTGTAGCAGAGCCTTGCAAGTCATCACCCTTAGACGATGAGGTAAGTCATCATTGTTGACCGCTATTGATTTTCTTACATTATCAAGTGTATATTTCGCTTTCGCTCCAGCTTCAGCCGCAAAATAAAATAGAGTCCTACCATGGGCGGTCCTAGAGTGAATTTCTGGGAGGGGGTAACTGTTTGTGGACGAAATCTTGACCTCCATAATAAAAAGAAAACTTTTAAAGAAAATATACCCCCATACTACAGTTAAAAAGACCTATATAGTTATCCCCTACTTCTCCAACCTTAACAGCAGACTACAGGCAATACTAGCGAAGTATGAATTAAACCTCGTCAATATTCCTCATAGAACACTGGAGCGAATACTAGTTAACAACAAACCCAGAAAAGAAAACAATCAAAAGAGCGGAATATATAAAATTACCTGCGAGAACTGTCCTGCCTTTTATATCAGAATGACGACTAGAGCGGCACGAATCAGATTCAATGAACACATCAAAAATAGGCCCGCTTCCGCCATGGGAAATCATTTATTTGAGAGTAAACATTCCACCTCACTCGAAAGTCTAACATTACTTCATCAAAATAATGATTTTTATAAGCTGACACTTTTAGAACAGCTTGAAATTTTGAAGAACAAAAACGATAATCTTCTCCTTAATGATATAAAAGATTTCCCGATGCCTAATCTATTCAAGTCGATTCGTCCTCTAACAACGTAATTTTAACTTTCCGATGACCCCTGTACTCGTGTTAATTGTTCTGAAGATGACTGACAGCTGACGCAAATATTTCCACGCAAGACAGATAACTCGAATGATAAATATCGACACTGACCACCCGAAAACGAATACGTCCAAATCATAACATCAAAATATAACTTGAATACAAATCCTTTAAAAGAAAACTAAAATTTATAAAAACTAAAAGTACATATTCCTTTGACGGTAAGTGGATAATAATAAAGCCTGTCACACTTGTTCACTTTTGTTGTTGTCCTAGAAATTGTTATGTAAAGGAAATTTTAATCTATACCTGTTTTTGTCATCATATTTTATAACTTGACTGCTATTTTCAGCTGACCTGATGATGACTTAGAGCCGAAATCGATCGTCAGAGAATATAATTGTTTTAATAAGTGTGTTTTTCTTTCTCTCTTCTATTTAATCATTCGATCACTTCACATTTTGTGTGAAGATATAAGAGAAGTCTTCATTCATGATATATTTTTAAATATCAATGACATCCGCTTTCACCGACAATGATATCAACTTTCTTGTTTCTAATGGAACACCCTGTATATAATGACTTTTTCGGATATATCTTTGAATGCCACATTCATTATATGTTTCATTTCCTATGGCCATCTAGAGCCGTTTTCGAGTCATCCAGTGATTCTTGAAAAAATTGAGGCTTGTAGAAGATTGAGGATTCAACGCATTTTCCCAGATCTGTTTATGAAATGCGTTAACGTAAGTGGAGTCGTTTATGGGTTCCCTTTATCCAAAATGTACCATTTTCAAGATATTCAGTAATAATTGTTAGCTACGAGCATAATATCGTATATGAGGTATTGAATACAATCAATGTTCGCCCTTTCATAAGAATCTGTATGAGTTTTTTCAAAAATATATACAGGGAGTTTCAGAATAGGGTTCCGTTAAATCGGAATTTTAATCCTCAGATAATTTTATGATATAAAGTTCCTATGAACTATGGGTCTCTGACGCACTGTTTCTGAGATACAGGGTGTTGAAATTGGTTTTATGAAATTATTTTCTACACCTTACACGATCTCTTTTTGAGTTTTGGCACATTATGAAAACGCATTAAGACACATTTTTTTCGATATGAAACGATGTTTAATTTTCACCAGTGACGTCCGTCCGAACAAATTTGGGTAAAAATTGGTGCGCCAATAATTCTTTTTTTATTTTGAATTATTTTCGTAATTACCACATAATTAACAGTAAGAATGGTCTCTTGAGTTTTTTACATGCGACGAATACTTCCTGAGAAAAAAGAAAGAAAGTTTATAACATAAAATCATGTGAGGATAAAGATTCCGAATTCACGGAACCTTAGTCTGAAAATTAGTCGGTATTGAAGTTCATGCTGAATTTGCATTTTATTTTTTTTTCTGAGAAAATATTCGTCGCAGGTAAAAAACTCAAGGAACCATTCTTACTGTGAATTATATAGTTATTACGAAAATAATTTAAAATTTGAAAAAAAAACATTGGCGTACAAATTTTTTCACCGAATTTGTTGGGACAGAAATCTGTACGTACGCCACTGGTGAAAATTAAATATCGTTTCGTATCAGGAAAAATGTGTCTTAATGTGTACTCATAACGTGCCAAAACGCAAAAAGAGATCGTGTACGGTGTAGAAAATAATTTCATAAAACCAATTTTTTTTTTATTTAAACACCCTGTATCTCAGAACCAGTGCGTCAGAGACCCATAGTTCATAAAAACTTTATATCATAAAATCATCTCAGGGTTAAGATGTTGAATTTACGGAACCTCATTCTGAAAAACCCTGTATAGGGATATAGAAAACTCTTGAAAAACTCCACTCATTTATTACTTACAAATTGATATTTGAGTGAAAAAAAATTCTGTTTTCATTTGAAAAAATCGAATTTTTGGCTATTTTCGAATTTCAACTTTCAGACTCTCATTTTACCTTCCAGTATACAAAAACTTTATGTTCTTTACAAAATGATGTTGAATATCTTTCCGGTAAACCCATTTCAAAAATCAGATCGCTTTCATTGGACGAGTGAATATCTCGATAACGGCACTAGATGACCATAGGAAACATCATAAAATGAATGTGGCATTCAGAGATAGTGATAATATATAGGCTGTTCCATTAGAAATAAGAAAGTTGATACCATTTCCGGTGAAGGCTTTGATATTTAAAAATATATCATTAATGAATGAAACGTAGCGAGGGCAAGACCAATTGCAAAGGAATCCGCATAAATGCAGTCAACAATGAGGACTTGTCGCGATCGTTTTTTGTTTCTCAGCACACTGTTTATGTGTGTGAACATTAATTCATTATTCGATTCGATTGATGGTTTTCCTAGTGAAACGCCTTTGAATTTTGATTTTTCTCGCTTATTTCTGTACTTACAGATTAAAATTTCTCTATTTGTTTTGGATAATTCCACGCTTTTGATAATAAAAACCGCTTATTTCTATTGTGTAATCCCGCATCGCACTTTGATTGTGTTTTCAACACCGCATATTAAGAACCGAAAGTTGGGGCAGATTTCCCGCAGCCAAGGGTCCCTGAGAAGAGCTGGGAGTTGTAGCAGAGCCCTCCAAGTCATCAGCCTTAGAAGATTTGGTAAGTCATCATTGTTGACCGCCTTTTTTCTCATGAACTTGTTGTTTCAAATTGCAATAATCTCGCCTTTCGCTCCGCAAATACAGTCTGCTTTTCTCTACATTTTTACTGAGCTATCGGA
Organism: Hippodamia convergens; assembly: GCA_038502775.1. Classification (NCBI taxonomy): domain Eukaryota; kingdom Metazoa; phylum Arthropoda; class Insecta; order Coleoptera; family Coccinellidae; genus Hippodamia; species Hippodamia convergens. Next base: position 98,123,555 of record CM076607.1, read on the forward strand.
AATAACATTGGTCCTAACGAGACCGGATGATTTTTGTGGTGAAAATTGTTGATGAGTGAGGGTTGATTTTTCTATTATTATTTTTTTTTTCAATTTGCAATCTTTTTCATTCATTGTATTCGGTTGCACTTGGAGTATCTTCGAGAGTTCGCTTTGTTATTTTATAGGGAGCACCTATAAATAGATGTTGATTCACATCAGAAAAATCAGCATACGCATTTCCTTTTAAAATAGTTAATATCTAATTCGCATCGCTTAATACGCAAAATAATATCGTAAGTACCCTTATCTACATTGCATGTGTTGAAGAGTTACTTCGATATATTTGTGGTAACCACGTTTATGCACACACCAGGCATATATTATAGCTAAATTTATTCAATCTTATTTATTGATTTTCTTGTTTTGAATTGCGGTTAGTTGAAATTGAAATGGCTGACGTAAAACTAAAGAAAGCCAAATTCAACAGAAATTCTTGACTTAGCGAGATAACTGCATTGCTAGATCTTGCTACTCGAGCTAAAGTAAACAGAACACTTGGAACATCATTCAAAATCCGATTTACCGAACTCGACGAAGTTAGAGAGGAGTTGAATAAACAACATCAGATCATTCTTTCTCTCTTATTCCAAGATGATGATGCTGATATGGAATCGGAAGAGACCATCCGAACGCAGTTTCAAAATGACTATTTTGCAATCAAAACTATCTACACTGAATTATTTGATCCAAACCTAGCCAATTTAAATACTTCAGCTCATTCTGTGTTCACGAGGAAACAAAGTTCAGCTTCTTGCATTTTAAACCACTCTACGCCACAGGTTCGTCTTCCTAAGATTGAGATAAAGAAGTTTAGAGGAGATTATACGCAATTTACTACCTTTATTGATTTTTTTACGCTTTGGTGCATAACAATTCTTGTTTGAATGACATTAAAAAATTAAATTATCTAATTTCATCATAAGAAGGTCCGTCGCTGCCGCTATGTTTGGTTCGTACGTTATCGTTGACTGCTAGTAATTATCAAACCGCTTATGATTCTTTAGTTAGTCGTTTTTCTAATGAACGGTTAAGAGCTCAGGCACATTGGAATGCTCTTGAAAATTCTCCAAAAATCAATTGTTCTGATTATAACGCCCTTCGTAAATTATTGAGTAATTTCACTGAAAATATTTTCAGCGATATCGCTGCGCTTCGCAATTTGCAGTTTCCAGTTGACTCATGGGACTTCGTTTTATTTATGATGATGATAAAACGGTTGGATAACGCAACAGTTACTCGCTTCGAAATGGAAAACGGCTCATCCTCTATTCCCGAATTTCAAACACTACTTGACTTCTTGAACAAACATTGCACCGCAATGGATACACTGGGAGCCTCATCCGCAGTTCCCCGTTCTAATAACCATAATAAGCCATCTTCTAGCTCTAAACACATCGCATCCTTCTTCACTGATGATAATAAGGATCAGTTCAACAAAAACGCATCGCCATGTTGTTCGCTTTGTAAACTAAACCACTCGATAATTTCTTGTCCAAAATTCGCAGAAAAAACTCCACAAGAACGCCACGCTTTCGCTAAACAGAAACACCTCTATTTCAATTGTCTTAGTTCCATTCACGATCTTCGGAATTGTAAGTCTATACATACTTGTCGCAGATGTCATCAAAAACATCACACTTTATTGCATCTTGATAAATTCACTACAAATGAAGACAGAAGAGTGGAAGTTGTACCGTCAACCTCGTCCAGTTCTATTATCCACCGCATTGATTGACGTGCGTGATAGTTTCGGTATGTTTCATACATTACGCTGTCTTTTAGATAGTGGCTCTATGTCATCCTTCATAAGTAAGAAGGCAGCTAATATGTTGGGTTTGCCTCGGCATAAAATGCAAATAAATGTTAAGGGCCTAAATTCAATGAACTGTATCGCTCAACATGGTTCCATAACCATCTCTTTCCGCCCAGTCGAATCACAATCACCTATCTTTGTTACTGATGCTATAGTTTTAGACCGGATATGCGACAAGGTTCCTGCCTCTCAGGTTCCCAAAAGTGCTTGGTCGCAGTTCTGTAATCTGAAATTAGCAGATGCGCATTTTCACACACCCGGTATAATAGTTCTCCCTGAAAAAATTGTAGGCAAGCCAGGACAGTTCGACGCAATCAATACCGTGCTCGGTTATGTTTTGATGGGAAGATTTGAATGCAATTCAAATAATTCTATTTCCGCCCTATTCGCTTATCCAACTGAATCAAAGTTGGACTTTTCGCTCCAAAGGTTTTGGGAACTCGACTCTGTTCCTCTATTTGATGCTTTATCACCAGAAGACAAAGAGAGTGACAAAATATTCGCCGACACACATTTTTGTGATCTTGAGGGAAGATACGTAGTTTCTCTTCCTTTTCGCAATGGATTACCTAGATTTAGTGGCATTCGTGATTTAGCAATTAGTCGGTTTATATCTCTAGAGCGAAGACTTCTTCGGAACCCCAATCTTTATCAGTTGTACTCTAATTTTATGCGCGACTACCTTGATTCTGGTCATATGGAACGTGTTTGCGAGAGCTCCTTAAATGAAAATTGTTTTTATTTTCCGCATCATTGTGTCGTTAAAAGGCAAAACGATCAGATGAAATTACGCGTTGTTTTCAATGCCTCCGCCAAATCTCCTTCGGTGGGAGAGGGTTCACTTAACGACCATCTACTCACTGGGAAAAAAACTTCAACAAGACATTGTCTCTGTGTTGTTACGTTTTCGCTTGCACGAATATACAGTATGTGCCGATATTCGACAGATGTATCGAATGATACGGGTCAGAAAAGATCACGTGGATTACCAACGCATTATTTGGAGATTTTCTCCTCAGGAAGATCTTCAAGACTATAGATTGCTAACCGTGACGTACGGTGTTAGTAGCGCTCCGTACTTGGCTCTCCGAACGTTAAGTCAATTAGCTGATGACGAGGGAAAGGCTTTTCCCCTAGCTTCAAGAGCATTGCGAGAGTATACTTACATTGATGACATCATCACTGGAAGCTCTACGCTAGAAGGTGCGAGACGTTTAAGACATGAGTTAGTTGATCTTCTCAAAAGAGGTCAGTTCGAGCTCAGAAAGTTCGCTTCTAATAGTCCCCTCATTCTAACCGACTTACCATCAACCCATCTTTCGATTGACCCAGTTTCATTCGATCGTGAGAATGAATACACATCATTAAAGGTCCTAGGTTTATTGTGGGACCCACCAAATGATGTATTTCGCTTTAGTGTGCAACCTTCAAACCGCCCTTGTACTAAACGCAACCTCTTATCGCAGTTAGCACAGATATACGACCCGCTCGGATTTTTATCTCCGATTACCTTCTTCCTGAAACATTTACTTCAGAAAAAATGGTCGTCTGGCATAAATTGGGATGAAGAACCATCTGCTGATATTGTGAGAGTGTGGGATAAATATAGCTCAGAGTTGGGAAATCTATCTTCTATCTGCTTTCCTCGCAAAATAAGTGTATCAGATGCGGTATCATATGATTTGTTGGGTTTCTGTGACGCATCAGAAAAAGGCTATTGTGCCGTCGTTTACCTTCAAGTAGGAACAATGAAAGGTCCTTCAAATTTCTCTGCGCAAAAACTAAAGTTGCACCTCTCAAGAGGATAACAATTCCTAGATTAGAACTTTGTGCTGCCGTTTTATTGTCTAATCTTCTGTCCTTTTGTCTTCGCATATTCGAGGGTCTCGTATGTTTCCGAAAGGTTTGTGCATTTTCGGATTCTCAAATCGCTCTTGACTGGATAAAAGGGCAACCGCAACGCTGGCCTGTATTCATATCTAATCGAGTCGCTCATATTCAAGAAAAAATTCCGTCCGCTTCTTGGCATCATGTTGATTCCTTGAATAACCCAGCTGACGCTGGCTCTCGCGGTTTGTTACCATCAGAATTAGCTCATTGTGCTCTTTGGTTTGATGGTCCTCGAAAGATATTGGAGTGTTTCGATTCGTATGTCGCGAGAAGTGAACATGCACCTCTTCCACATCCTAATGCAGGTCTTTTATGTTTACAAACTTCGGAGCAGTCATATTTGGACGACTTATCCCTTTTACTAGATCGCTTTTCCTCTTTTTCGAAAATTCAAAGAATTCTCGCATTTGTCATTCGCTTCACCGCTAACCTTAAACGTCCGCTTTCTAAACGTTGTGGTTCCTTGTCACCTTCAGAATTAAATGAATCTCTCATTCTTTTAGTAAAAGTAGCTTAAAGGGCTCATTTTTCTGAAGAACTTAATCGGAAGGTATATTCCCGAAATTTTCAAAAGCTGAATGTATTTCTTGACGACTCTGGTATTTTGAGAATAGGTGGACGAATTGATTCATCTTGTCTTCCCTATGATGGTAAACATCCTATCCTTCTTCCTCGACAAAGTCGCTTGACAACCTTGATTATTGAATTCTACCATAAAAAATATTTACACGCCGGTTTAAGAACAACTCGCTTTCTTCTTGCTCAACGGTTCTGGATATTGGGAGGTAGACGTGCCATTTCTTCAGTTCTATCTCGATGTGTGCAGTGCTTTAGAGCTCGTCCAAAGAATTTTCAACCCCCTATGGGAGATTTGCCCGCAACTAGAATTTCGCAGGTGAAACCGTTTGGTCACAGTGGAGTTGATTTTGCAGGACCTTATTCCATCACTATGGGACGACATCGTGGGGTCAAATCAACCAAAGCCTACATATGTTTATTTGTTTGCTTCGCAACGAAAGCTGTCCATCTAGAACTGGCTACAGATTTGACAACTGAGACTTTCCTTTCAGCTCTTCAACGATTTATTGCACGTCGTGGACGAGTCAGTCATCTCTACAGTGATTGCGGTACAAATTTCGTAGGCGCTCATCGTGCGATTGTCAATTGCATGAAGACTGCAGCGGAAAAAGAGGTGATCACTTGGCACTTCAATCCTCTATCTGCTCCTCATATGGGTGGTTAATGGGAGGCTGGAGTTAAGGCTGTAAAATCGCATCTTACTAGAGTTCTCGGCAATCAGATTTTGTCGTATGAAGAATTCTACACCTTGTTGTGTTTGATTGAGGCCATATTGAATTCGCGCTCTATCTTCCGATCCTGAGGATATTGCTGCTTTGTCTCCAGGCCATTTTCTCACCCTAGAACCTCTTACTGCATTACCTTATCCAGATATTTCACATTTAACGCTTAATCGCTTAAGTCGTTGGCAACTGCTTCAGCGTTTGCAGCAAGATTTCTGGAGAAGATGGCATCGCGAGTACTTGCATACTTTACAGCAACGCTCAAAGTGGTTCATTTCCGAAGAGAAAGTCCCCACTATCGGAGAGCTCGTCTTAATAAAGGACGAGAGAGTTTCTCCTTGTGAGTGGCTTCTTGGAAGAATAACAGCTCTGAGTAGCGCGAAAGATGCACGTTCAAGAGTCGCATCTGTCAAGACCAAAAATGGTGTTTTGCAAAGGCCTATTGTTAAATTATGTCCTCTGCCAATCACCTAGTTTTCCTACCTCTATCTTTATTTTACCCTTTTAACCCATTAATCTAACCTTATTTTGTATTTTTTAACTCGATTTATCAGCGTTCACTCATCATCAATTGAACATTATGTTTTTTTTTGTGTTTTGATCGACTTCTTCGCGCCGGGAAAATGTTTGGTTTGAAACGTAGCAAGGGCAAGACCAATTGCAAAGGAGTCCGCATAAACGCAGTCAACAATGAGGACTTGTCGCGATAGTTTTTTGTTTCTCAGCACACTGTTTATGTGTGTGAACATTCATTCATTATTCGATTCGATTGATGGTTTTCCTAGTGAAAACGAGTTAAAAACGCCTTTGAATTTTGATTTTTCTCGCTTATTTCTGTACTTACAGATTAAAATTTCGCTATTTGTTTTGGATAATTCCACGCTTTTGATAATAAAAACCGCTTATTTTTATTGTGTAATCCCGCATCGCACTTTGATTGTGTTTTCAACACCGCATATTAAGAACCGAAAGTTGGGGCAGATTTCCCGCAGCCAAGGGTCCCTGAGACGAGCTGGGAGTTGTAGCAGAGCCCTCCAAGTCATCAGCCTTAGAAGATTTGGTAAGTCATCGTTGTTGACCGCCTTTTTTCTCATGAACTTGTTGTTTCAAATTGCAATAATCTCGCCTTTCGCTCCGCAAATACAGTCTGCTTTTCTCTACATTTTTACTGAGCTATCGGAAATAACAGCCAATGTGTGAAATTTTCAACATTCTGGAGATATCTGACAAAAAGTCACTTTTTGAAAATGTTTAATTTATTGTTTCTTATTAAATTTTTTTGTTAATCATAAAAAGTATTATATATTTGTTAGTTTCATTTCATAAATGGATCAAAAAATTTGAAATGGTTGAGGTGTTCTGGGGGGGTCTTGCTTCTAGTTCTTTTAATGCCTGTAATGTTGTCTTCCTCAAATTGAAATTAAGAGGAGACTACACTATATATATATATAATATATATATATATATATATATATATATATATATGTATATATATATATATATCCACAAAAGAGGTAACTCCACTTAAAAATTGATATTCAAAATATTTTAACGGGATAGGTGGAAAATAAAAGGGCTAGTTATTTGTGAATATATATATATATATATATATATATATATGTATATATAAATATATATATATATATTAGACTGATTCAAAAAAATCGACTTCTTTTGTTTTCACGAAACCCCCCCCTGATTATCTTTAGGGTATCGAAAAAAGACCTCTGTGAAAATATCAGCTCCAAATAATAACATTTAGAGGTCGCTCATCAATTATATCTATTTTGCCTACTAATAGCAGGGAAAAAAATTCTTTTTTCAATAAAAAATTCCTAGAACACAAACCAATAGACGGATTTCTTTGTGTGATACATTTTCGTGTAGGCAATCAGATACACTACAAATATGTCCCTTTCGATATTTCGATAAAACGGCCTCTTCAAAAGTTATTCGATTCAATGCGTATATTGAGGTATTTTTGAAGAAAAAAATTATTCAAAAAAAACGACTTTACTTGTTTTCACGCAACCCGCCTTCTAATTATCTTCAGGGCATCGACAAAAGGCGTCTGTGAAAATATTAGCTTTGAAAATCAATATTTAGAGGTCGCTCATCGATGGTTTCTATTTTCGCTGCTGATGGCAGGAAAAAAAATTCTTTTTTCAATAAAAAATTGTTTTTCACCAACTGATAGACGGATTCTCCTGTATGATACATTTTGGTGTAGGGAACTAGATACTCTACGAGAATGTTCCATACCATATCTCGATAAAACCACTCGTTCAAAAATTATTTGAACTTTTTTTCCAAAACACCTCAATATAAGGTATTAATATAGAGATATTTTTGAAGAAAAAGTTCGAATAACTTTTGAACGAGCGGTTTTATCGAAATATCGTATGAGACATTTTCGTAAAACATCTAATTCCCTACACGAAAATGTATCACGCAGTGAAATCCATCAATTAGTTCGTGAAGAAAAAATTTTTTATTGAAAAAAGAAAATTTTTTCCTGCTATCAACAGCGGAAATGGAAATCATCGCTGAGCGACCTCTAAATATTAATATTCAAAGCTTATATCTTCACAGACGACTTTTTTCGATACCCTGAAGATAATCAGAAATGAAGTTTCGTGAAAACAAACAGAATCGATTTTTTTGAATAATTTTTTTATTCAAAAATACCTCAATATTAGCATTGAATCAAATAACTTTTGAAGGGGCCGTTTTATCGAAATATCGTAAGAAACATTTCTGTAGAGTATCTGATTGTCTACACGAAAATGTATCACACAATGAAATCCGTCTATTGGTTTCTGCTGTAGGAATTTTTTATTGAAAAAAGAAATTTTTTCCCTGCTATTAGTAGGGAAAATAGAAATAATTGATGAGCGACCTCTAAATATTATTATTTGAAGCTGATATTTTCATAGAGGTCTCCTTTCGATACCCTGAAGATAATTAGGGGGGGGTTTCATGAAAACAAAAAATGTCGATTTTTTTGAAACAGTCTAATATATATATATTCTTATGAAAATAGAGAGCTAAAATAACACAATAAATGTTGAAACAAAAAGTACCTAAGCTGAGGTAAAAAGAAGAACGGGGTATCATAACATTCTTCGTATGATACTATAGAATCATACGATACTATCATCACTAGAATCATACGATACTATAGAGCCAGGGGAAAAAAACCTCAGCCGAAAAAACCTGCCTCCCGTAAAAAAAATAACAAAATATTAAATATCAGGAAAAATCTTGAAAGACATCAGTGTGAGATCATCTTCATGTTATTCGTCGATGGGCTCAGATAAATAGATTCTTCCCAGAACGGCTCGTAATTCTTAATCTGAAATGAAAAAAGGCAAAAGTAGAAAAGAAACCGAATATGTATTCAGAATAAATCAAATAATTTTGAAACTAACCACCCATTTGAGAAATGCATTTGTTACTTTTTGTATAGCCTCGAAACCATCTTGAAATTTATAAATGGGACAACTATTTATAAGATGTTCTATAGTCTCCTCATTTTCCCCACACTCACAACTAGGACTCTCAACCGAATTCCATCGGAAGAGCATACTATTGTATCGTCCATGGCCTGTTCTAATGCTATTTAGAACAGACCATATTCTCCTGGGAAGGTCAAAACCAGGAACTCTCATGGAAGGATCAGAAATAAGATCTTTATTGAAAAAATTGGATACATTCCATTCAGATTGCCACATTTCTTTGTCGCTTCTATTCATATTAGTCAGAAAATTTGACCAAAAAGGTTTACGCGACTTCAATCTGGGGACCCTATTATCTGGAATATAGGTGAGTATGGGAAATGAATTTGAAAAGGAATTGAATTTGTTCCAAAAATTCAAAGCTCTTGTCTTTCTGCGAATATGGGGAGGGACAAAATTTGAGAGGACTGATAGCCAAGGAGTAGGTGTAGACTTGATAGTACCAGTAATAATCCTCATAGAAAAATTTAGTTGGGCATCAATTTTTTTTACATGAACACTGTTCAACCAAACAGGACAAAAATATTCAGCAGCAGATAAAAACAAAGCGAGCGCTGCTGTTCGAAGTATTGTTGCATCAGCGCCCCATGAGGAACCATCTAGTTTCTGAAGAATATTGTTTCGAGTTTTAAGTTTCAAACGCAGAGCATCTAAATGGGCGTTGAAATTTAGGGAGGAATCAAGTTTGATTCCCAGGTATCTAGGATTGAAATTATGTTTTAAGGGAGAAGAACCGAAAGTTACACTCAATTTTCTATATTTCTGGTGATTATTCAAATGAAAACACGAAACTTCGGTTTTATTTTCATTCGGGCACAAACGCCACTTCAGAAAATAATTTTTCATTATGTCCAAATCTGCGGAAAGGGTACTTTCTATTGTTTGAAAATTAGAATGATGAATGGCCAGAGCAATATCATCAGCATAAATAAATTTCTCCGAAGAAGTAGTTATAATGTCACACAAATATAAATTGAATAGAAGTGGTGCTAAAACTGAACCTTGTGGAAGACCATTATTCAAATTTTCGAAATTACTACTGTTATTATCGACAAAAACTCGAAACCTTCTGTCGGATAACATATTTTCCAATAGTCTTACCATTTTTTCACATTTTAAATGATTATATGGTTTATAAATTAATCCATCTTTCCATACTACACTAATTTCGTTACGTATATTGATGTATTTGATGCACTGGGCATAATAACACAGCACTAACAGAAATTGAATAGTTTAACTATTTTATTTCTACCTTAGAAGGACCTCCTCTATGTTTAGTTCGGACAGTACCAATGACCGCTGATAACTATCAAATAGCGCATGAATCGCTTGTCAGTCGATTTTTTATTGAATGATTGAGAGCTCAAGCTCTCGATCTTTCGATTTTTTATTGAAAGATTTTTTATTGAAAGATTGAGAGCTCAAGCTCATCCTCATTAGAACGCCATAGAGAATACGTCTAAAATAAATTGCAACAATCGCTCCGCCCTTCGAAGTTTGCTAAATACATTCACTGAAAATTTGGCCGCACTTCAAAATATGAATTTTCCGTTGGAATCTTGGGATTTCGTTATGTTCATGCTACTTATAAAACGCTCAGACAACGCAACCGTGGCTCGCTTTGAAATAGAAAATTGCTCTTCCTCCCTTCCAGAGTTCAAAACCCTTCTTGAATTTCTGAATAAATATTGCATCGCAATGGACACGTTGGGCACGCCTCAGAATTCTAATAATAACAAATTTACTAATCAGAAAAGATTTGGAAATGATGAAAAACGTCGCGTCGAAAACTACTTCTCCAATAACGATAGTATAAATTCACGTTCAAAGAAAATTCCTGTCTGTACGATTTGTAAACAAGATCATCGGATACATTCCTGTTCAAAATTCTTAGAAAAGACTCCGCAAGAACGTCACTCTTTCGTAAAGCAAAAACATTTGTGCTTTAACTGTTTGGGTAACATTCATGATTTGCGATCGTGTAAATCTACAAACACTTGTAGAAAATGTCATGAACCCCTTTTGGTTCAGAGGAGCCTTCAACCTTCACAGATTGGGCCGTTTTGTCTGCGTCCACTGGGGTCGCTCGAGGTTCGTCTGCATTTCTCTTATCAACTGCCAAGATCGAGGTTCGAGATAACTTTGGAGAATTCCAAAAATTTCGTTGTTTAATCGATAGTCGATCTATGTCTTCCTTCATAGGTTGAAAAGCTGCGAATCAGTTAGTTTTTCCCCGCCATAAAGTTGATGTAGAGGTTGAAGGTCTTAATTTAAAAAACACCACTCATGGCTGTTTAACTCCAATGTTTCGCCCGTTCCAGGCAAAGAAACCGATCGTATTAACAGACGCAATAGTGTTAAGGTACGGTTTCGCTTGTGCGTCGGACGCATGCAGCAACCGCCGAAAGTGGCTGCTGCGATTGTTGTATAGACTTTTCATAAGGAACAGCGAAGAAGGGGTTCCGCTTCTGCAGTCATCGCAGCAGTGGCTGCAGCAACCAAACGGCCCACTGCTTGCGGTACGAGTCTGTTCGACGTCGCTGCAGCGTGAATTCGTTTATATACAGGTTATTATTTATCAGCATTAAAGAAAATGAGTGTTGAAAAGTTTTCGAGGGATGAAGAAATGAAACTAATTGAATAAGTTTCCACAAAAAGATGCTTATATGATGCATCTCATGCTCAATATAAAAATATTCTCATGAAAGACAGTGTATGGAGAAAGATCGCTTCAGAAATAGAAGGAAAAACAGGTAAAAAGAAATTTTTTCTTTATCATTTTTAATTTGAACTCTTTATGTGAATACAAAACAGTTATATAATTGAATATTAATTATTCCGAACCCTACGTTCCTGTAACTATTTTTTCTTCAATTTGACCCTCGGAAACAAAATATTCCTTAAATCCATCTCGGATTGCGAATCCATCTGCTTTGGCAAATCCTTCTTTTCTTGCAAGTGGTATGAATTTTTTTGGTCCATCCGAATTAATTGGATTTTCAACTAAATGTTTATTAGTTACCCTTTCACGGTTGTTTCTGATGAGGTTCTGTAAACATACAGCCACTGAAATTATGAGATCCACTGTAGATGGTTCAACTGCAATTGGTGAAAAAAAATCCTGAAAGTATTACTTAATATACCAAAAGCATTTTCTGACATCTTGTACATCAAATGCCTAGCACGCCTTTTCTTATTTTTTCTTTTCATATATTTTTAAATGATGTCATTCTCCTCTTCTTCCAAAATATGAAGCGCAAGTACATACTCCGTGTTCGAATTCTCACTGTAGACTGTCGGACGAGTAGTTTGGCTGCAGATAAGGAAACCACTCCGACTTAACAGCGGACGAGGTGCGTCAAGTTGGTGATTCACTAGTGGAATTTCGATATGAAAATATTTTGGGAATTTTGTGCTCATTTTGTGCCAATTTGTGCCGTATGTTACGAATTTTGTGCCCATTCAGTTTTCGAGATATTTCGAAATTTCAATATGAGTCACCAACTTGCCGCTGTGACTCATATGTGGAATTTCGATATGGAAATATTTTAGGAATTTTGTGCTCATTTTGTGCCAATTCGTGCCGTATGTTACGAATTTTGTGCCCAGTCAGTTTTCGAGATATTTAGAGTTTTCACTATGAGTCACCAACTTGACGCTGTGACTCATATATGGAATTTTTGAAATTTTATTTTTTCGATGAATCGTGTCTATTTTGTGCCAATTTGTGCCGTATATTATGAATTTTGTGCCCATTCAGTTTTCGAGATATTTCGAGTTTTCTTTGAGGCAAGCGTCAAGTTGGTGACTCACATATGGAATTTTGGAAATTTTCTTTTTTCGATAAATTGTGTCTATTTTATGCCAATTTGTGCCGTAAGTTTCGAATTTTGTGCCCATTCAGTTTTCGAGATATTTCGAGTTTTCATTGTGACGTCACCAACTTGACGCTGTGACTCATACATGGAATTTTAGAAATTTTCTTTTTTCGATAAATTGTGCTCATTTTGTGCCAATTTGTGCTGTGAGTTACGAATTTTGTGCCCTTTCAGTTTTCGAAATATTTCGAGTTTTCTTTGAGTCAAGCGTCAAGTTGGTGTCTCACATATGGAACTTTGGAAATTTTCTTTTTCGATAAATTGTGTCTATTTTGTGCCAATTTTTGACGTAAGTTTTGAATTTTGTGCTTATTCAGTTCTCGAGATATTTCGAGTTTTCATTGTGACGTCACCAACTTGACGCTGTGACTCAATGGAATTTTGGAAATTTTCTTTTTTTGATAAATTGTATCTATTTTGTGCCAATTTGTGCCGTAAGTTACGAATTTTGTGCCCATTCAGTTTTCGAGATATTTCGAGTTTTCACTATGAGTCAAGCGTCAAGTTGGTGATTCACATATGGAATTTTGGAAATTTTGTTTTTTTCGATAAATTGTGTCTATTTTGTGCCAATTTGTGCCGTAAGTAACAAATTTTGTGCTCATTCAGTTTTCGAGATATTTCGAGTTTTCACTATGAGTCAAGCGTCAAGTTGGTGACTCACATATGGAATTTTGGAAATTTTCTTTTTTCGATAAATTGTGTCTATTTTGTGCCAATTTGTGCCGTGAGTTACGAATTTTGTGCTCATTCAGTTCGTCGAGTTTTCACTATGAGTCAAGCGTCAAGTTGGTGACTCACATATGGAATTTTGGAAATTTTCTTCTTTCGATAAATTGTGTCTATTTTGTGCCAATTTGTACACTAAGTTTCGAATTTTGTGCCCATACAGTTTTCGAGATATTTCCAGTTTTCCATGTTAATCATCAACTTTATGTGACTATGTAAACAATCCCCAAGTGAAAGTCATGCTCATGGTTATCAATTCAGCATTTTTAATGCTAAATTTGGCATATTTGATTCATGTTCAGCATATATTTTTAGCGTTTAGCATAAAGTATATTATTGAGCATATTTTCGGAAGGGAAAAGAGAAACAAATTATTGACGGACTTTTCTAATATTTCACAATCAACAAATGCACAAGAACCCACTGAGTTGGTACTTCTTTCCATGGAGGTAGAAGAAGGGGAGGTAGCATATCCTATATTTCCCTTGCTATAAAAGTGTCACAAAAAATCCGCCATGTTGCGAAGCCAAATTTATGGCGGGAATTTTGTATATTTGAATTCTTATAATTCGAAGTTTGTTCGATTTTTTTTTAATGACCAAAAGATGAATAAATAATGATCGGAACAAATCAAGGGGTCAAAATATCATAAACAATTGCTTCTAATGAATTGGTGAGTTGAATTACGTATGGAATGAATAATTTGTTCCTGTTACTAATCATACATTCTATTTTTTCAATTTAGGTACATACAAATTCAGATAATATGCAATGAAGCAAATAGGTAAATTATCTCGTGTATTCCTATCAATTAAAATTGTATGCAACATTAATTAAATCATGTATTTACAAAAGTCAAAAAATTGAGCATTAATTGGCGAGTAAGATCAGCATATGCTGTACAAGAAAGCATTTCTTATATGTTTTTCCACTACAAACAACTGCCAAAACCAACGAACGAATAATAAATAAGGCTAAAATTGCAGAACCTACAGTTTAAAATAGCTCGAAGTTGGCCATCTTGGGTGCCAAATCCGGATTTGTTTCGGTGACACTTTTCAAACGGTATGCCCCCTCCATTTTCTTTACCTCCATGATTCTTTCACTTTTACCCTCTTCAATGAAACGAAGGAAGGAAGCGCGCAGGATTTTATAGCCCCAATAAATAGTTATGAGCTTGCAACAACCGATAGGAAATATGTAAACAAACTTTTAGTCGATCCGGCCGGACTCAAAATTTCAAATGCTTTGGAAAATCCATGTACCGTAACTTTTTTATCGTATATTTTTTCGGGAACTGAGAAACCATGAAATGAAGAATGTGAAACATTGGTTTTTGTGAAGTATCAAAGCTTGAATCAAGGAGATTCAAATTCATGTTTGGATTTAAACGAACAGTTCTTCCGCATTCAGAAGTTTTCAGTAATTTGCATATCCATTTGTGAATATTAAGATATAACATATTTTATTTATATCTATACCACATCAACTAAAGGTATTTCAATTCCTTCAAGTTTGAGAAAAACAGTTCTAACATTAAAAAAATGAAAATTTAACCCAGGACCTAGGAATATTTTGAAATCTGATAACTCAGAACCCCAATATTCATTCACATTCAAGTGTTGTGAGTCGAAAAAAATTATATTTCAGGATTAACTATAGAAAAAAATATCAATGAAAAACTAGCATATTTTTTTGGCACTTTCCGAAATGAAAAAGCATGTTTTTGGCATTTTCTGAACGCAAAACTAGCATATTTTGCTTTCCCTGAGATGGCAACACTGGCCATGCTTAATCCAACAAAAAAACACACCCACAGAGGACCAATAGCTACCCGTCTTTTACCAAACACGTGCGTCGTTGAAGACGTGCCGGAGGAGATCCTATTTCATATTGAATATGAAGAAGATTTGAAACGTCGAATATTCGAAACTTGGTTTTCTGTACCTCAACCGAATATTATGATATCAGACTAATATATTTTTATATTAATCATTGAGAAATACAAATAACGTTCGTAAATGATTTCCTAAACGAGTATTCATCTATCTTTCACAAGAAAAACTAGGAATATTCCGAAAACTGAAGGAGCACACAATTCGTGACTTACTGCACAAAAGGGCACAAAATAGACACAATTTATCGAAAAAAGAAAATTTTCAAAATTCCATATGTGAGTCACCAACTTGACGCTTGACTCAGTGAAAACTCGAAATATTTCGAAAACTGAATGGGCACAAAATTCGTAACTTACGGCACAAATTGGCACCAAATGAGCACAATTTATCGAAAAAAGAAAATTTCCAAAATTCCATATATGAGTCACAGCGTCAAGGTGGTGCATCACAATGAAAACTCGAAATATCTCGAAAACTGAATGGCCACAAAATTCGAAACTTACGGCACAAATTGGCACAAAATAGACACAATTTATCGAAAAAAGAAAATTTCCAAAATTCCATATGTAAGTCACCAACTTGACGCTTGACTCAAAGAAAACTCGAAATATCTCGAAAACTGAATGGGCACAAAATTCATAATATACGGCACAAATTGGCACAAAATAGACACAATTCATCGAAAAAAGAAAATTTTCCAAAATTCCATATATGAGTCACAGCGTCAAGTTGGTGACTCATAGTGAAAACTCGAAATATCTCGAAAACTGACTGGGCACAAAATTCGTAACATACGGCACAAATTGGCACAAAATGAGCACAAAATTCCTAAAATATTTCCATATCAAAATTCCACATATCGCACCCTCGCTACAAAAGAGACACAACTCAAAATCAAAAATCGAAAATATTCAAATGCTAAATATTTTCTAATTAATTGAGAACATGAAATAGACACCAATTTTGTGATATGTAGGTATCATATGATGTATGGAGGACCCACTGATGTGGGTAAAAATTTTCCATGATTCAATCTGAGCTCGTGTTCTGATCTAATTCATAGCATAAACCGAAAAAAGTAAATGAGTTGTGTCACTTTTGTAGCGAGGGGTGCGATATGACTCACAGCGTCAAGTTGGTGACTCATATTGAAATTTCGAAATATCTCGAAAACTTAATGTGCACAAAATTCGTAACATACGGCACAAATTGGCACAAAATTAGCACAAAATTCCCAAAATATTTTCATATCGAAATTCCATTAGTCAGTCACCAACTTGACGCACCTCAGCGGACGAGAGCAGTAGCTGCTCGCATTCCTTTAGATAGAATATGTGATGAGCTTCCTGCTCATCGTATTCCTGAATCTTCTTGGTCTCATTTGAAACATTTGAAGCTCGCCGATGAGAGTTTTTGTACGCCGGGTTCGATTGATATTTTATTGGGCGCAGATATTTTTTCGAAGATTTTGTTGCCTGAACAAATAATTGGAAAACCGGTCAACTTGATGCTATAAACACTGTTCTAGGATATATTTTGATGGAAAAATTCAATTGTAAATCGAATACGCCAATAACTTCCTTTTTCATATCATATTCAGAATTTTCAATTGACAGACAAAAATTTTGGGAACTTGATGGTGTGCCCTCTCTAGAACCACTGTCTGCAGATGATAAACTATGCGATCAAATATATTCCGATTAGCATTACCGCGATAGGGAGGGTCGATCCGTTGTATCTCTTCCATTCCGAAATATTTTACCGCAATTTACTGGAATGCGAGAGCTGGTACTGAACCGTTTCACTTCACTCGAACGTAGGCTCGTTGAGAATCCAGATCTGTATAAACTTTATGTTGAGTTCATGGGAGATTATCTAAAATCAAATCATATGCAATTGGTTCCTCGTGATCTTATTTCTCAAAATTCCTTTTATCTTCCTCATCATTGTGTGGTTAAAACTCAGAATAATCAGTCCAAGATTCATGTAGTTTTTAACGCCTCCGCAAAATCGCCATATCAAGAGGAGGGTTCACTCAATGACCATCTCCTAACATGAAAGAAATTGAAGAAAAATACATGTCCGCCGCTAGCTGTTCGAGCGCCCGTGTGCAATTGCTGTTATGCCGCCCTAAAAATACTTGCGAGTTTTGTCAAAAAAATGCTACCTAATGGTTCCTCAGCATGGTGAAAAAAAATAAACTCTCATTTTTGTTTACTAAAGTGTAAAATTATGTACATGGTTAAATACTTTCACTCTTCTTGTCACAATTGCGAAATCTTCTATTCACTTTCTACTATCCAAGCTTTCCAAAATTTGATGCTCGATTAAAACTTTAGCTAAATCAATTAGTCTGTGCTGAAGCATTGGTGATCTTAAAATTTTTTTTTTATTTTCAATTTCGGAAAAGATCTTTCACCAGATGCAACTGAAACCGGCAGTGTTAATAATATTCTCAGTGCTGTTGCTGTATTAGGAAAGGTAGAAACTAAATCACTGCCAAAAAGATATAGCAACAAGGTTTGTGGATCCTTAGACTGCCCTTCTGCAGAATGTGATTTTAATGCAATAATTTCATTACACAAATCAATACCGTCAATGTCTGATTCACTAGTTGCATCATCTTTAAGCTTCAGATGCAAATCTTTACAATACAATAAAATAAATCATCATTTGAGTAGTTGACGCTATAAAAACCAAAGACGTCGTTGAATGTTTTCAACTCCTCGAACCTGTTCTTTAATGAAGTCATTGTTTGATCTAGGACCCTAAAATAAAATTCCACTCGGTATTTGGTTTTTGGGTCTACTATAACTTCATCACTGTGTTCATATTGAAATTGTGTTTGATTTCTTCTTGGTCGGATTGTATTAATAGGTGGAAAATCTGTTTCGACGTTTAGGTCGTGAGCTACTATGGTAGCTTCTGCTGACACAATTTCAAAATGTTCAGCAGTGCGATATTATATACACTTGTCAATAACCTTAGTCAACAAATTTATGCAGAGTTGGGTATTCATGGATGGGCTCTGCATCATTTTACTCAGAGCATTAATTTCACTTAAAATATGCTGCCTTTCCCCACATGGGCGCCCGCAGGGGGGACCACTATCGTTTTATGCAAAACGGAATACTGATGTCGTCTGCGTCTCGAAAATTTTTATTTGGCACCCCCTAGAAAAAAATTTTATGGTCGCCCATGCCTTCCCATTTACGCAAAAACTTGGAATCGGGCAAGAAATCCAGTGCGCCCAGGAAGCCGAAAACGGGTGCCAGTAGCCCACACACGAGGAGATTTCGTCGACATCGCTCGATGCTGCCCGCTTGTCCTCCTGATCTTTCCCAGAATACGCCTCGTGAATGGGCTACATAAAGCCAACTTTCATTGAAGATCAATGAATAAAAATAATAATATTTATTCGGAAGTATACATACAATTATAATATATTTGATTTTGTGACACTGTATAACCTAAGCTTGGAGCTTGTACGTTACACAGATCTCTCAGTTATCGAATAATTCCCTGTTGTATATTTACTTTTGCTTTGAATTTATATAACATCTATTTAATTTTAAGAGTTTTATTAATGACTTATTACAACGTGTTTCAACTAACCTCTCTATATAATTAACCTCTTTTTTCCATGCCTAGCAGAATTAAGTAAAATAATATTCTATGACATTTCAGAGTTATAACAATTCTTCGTCACTAAAAGAAAATATTCATAAGATTAAACGGTCAACAGGTTTTCTCTCTCGTTGCGAACGACGTAGAGGTTGTATCATAGAACTATTAAATATAGAATTTGAGCGTAATGATAAAAAGAATGCAAAAGTGAATCCTCAGAACTAGCGCCCGCTGGCGCTATGCGCATGCGTCGTGAACTTTTGTGGCAATAAGAAGGGGCCTGTCATTGTGTAACTATGGTTACTGTATATGGCATAATAGAAATAACAGATTTTCTTCAGTTGAATTATTTCTTATTCCTGACATCCACAAGGAATTGAACTGGATTAGTTTATTTTGATCTAGTTCATTCCGGTACTTAAATTCTATTTGAGATCACCGAGTCACCAAGTAAGAAAAAGAAATTGAATTAGTAATATTCTTGACGAATTCCTGAAAGTTTTTATTTCACTTCGTTTCTAAATATCTTTCGGAAAATGGGTAATACATTTCGATGATTTGTATGCAATAAAACAAACATAAAACGATGTGATTCTTCATAGGTAAGTTAGCGCTTACTGAATTCCTTTGAACTAATTCAATAATTTTTCAGGTTTTCTAAAGATTCCACTAATGGCGAAAGAAAGAAGTTTTGTTTCGATGCAGAGCATATTGTCAGAGAAGTAGATGATGTGTCAAAAATTCTGATTTGCACCAAGGGTTTATTGTTAATATTTTGACCTGGCTGGAATTTGGAACTGAAGCACTGACAAAACGATACACATTGTTTATTAACAATGATTCATTATATCATAAAATGATTCTGGAAAATTTCAAATAACTCTCAAATATATTCATAGTTTAATGATATGCACTGATCCCTCTCTATCACCTGAACCCCTTTTTTTGTTTTTGTCAATTCATTCGTAGTGAACTTCTTGAAACTCAAATTGTGAAGGGAGAAATTTCTTCAGATACAATTGTTAATTTCTTTATGGTTTCTACAATATGGAGCACGAGAAAAGTATTTTTAGCAAAACTTAGACAGAAGTGTTTTATCAATCAATTTTTAGATTAAAATATTACAGCTTTGAAAAGTAAGCACAGCAGATAACGAATATTAATTGAAAATTAATTGGTCAAATAAATTGGACAAGTACCAAGTATGTATACTTTTATGTATAGATGTTACAATTTTTTTGATAGTTATTGCACCGTAATTTGAAATAAATGCAAAGTACTCTTTCAAATTCTATTCATACATAACAATAAAAACCTAAGATGTTTCTACAAAATCCAGATCAAAACATACAAGGTATTCATAAAATTAACTTATTACATGCTCAAGAGATATGTCAGTACATATTGACCACCCTAGGGTAAGGCTTCCACAAACTTCTTTTCACTGTAATGCACTAGGAAGTTTTCCTTCTTTATAACACACCCCACTAGCAGAATAACACATTCAAGTTCATATGAACACATTCAGTCAATCTATATTGCCTCCCTTTATACAGTTGGTACACATGGTACATCCATTCTCCCTGATTTCATAAGTTCATCAACCAGACATAAGTGCATTCAGCAAGCTGAATTATTTTTACTACTATTTCATTACAACCACCATTAACTGCTATAATCCAGTGAACATATTATCATCATGTGGTATCCACGATATGAAATTATGAAGAAGTTTGGATGAATAAAATTATTAGGACACAGTTAAAGTATTTGTTAAGGACAGATTTGATATATTTCAAACATATTCAGTGAAACGAGATAAAATGTAGAAATATACCTAAGTGATTAATTGTTTTCTCAAGACAAGATGTATTCTAAATAACTCAATCAGTAATACAAACGCAACTTAATTTCACCAAGGAAAAGATCAAATAACGAGAGGATGCACATTTGAAAACATGATACAGAAAAAACATCTTTGTGCAGCTGTGCGAATTGAACGTATAGCACCAAAACAAATTTCTAGTTTTGAAAGCAACCTGAACATTAACTTTCTCTTCTAGTCATTTCGAAACATTATATTTGCTGTTCACAACTCATGATTCTCGAAAAAGCAACTCAAAATTGAAAGACAAACTACTTACCTGGTTTTTCTTGTGCCAATATTTTTCCATGTATATACTTTCAGGTTCCACTCCAACCTTTTCGTAATTATGTAAATTCAAGCATCTGGTAGCTCATATATGAACATAACATAATAGGTAGCACTAACCATCATATTAGAATATATATTTCCAATTGAATATTACTAAATACTCCGTTATTTACCTTCACAACTTAACCTAAAATCGACGTACGTAAAACCATATAATAAACCTATTATATATATGCGTAAAACCTCTGTCAATTTCAAATTTCCCCTAGTTTCGTTGAAATCCTACTCCCTGACATTTCCCCTTATTCGCGCATGCGCACTTAGTATCGCGGGACCTAGACGCAGCTCACTCGAAGCTTCACCAATTATTTCAAGGATCAAATTATAGGTATAGAATGAGGAATGTTCACATTTATGCAAAATCGATCGAAACTTCGTCACAGTATAACCTATATGTATATGAAATCACTAGTTTTTGTTTCAGTCGAAAAGACCTAGTAGTTCGGATTTTACGACCCCGTGAATATTCAATTCCTCGCGGCGATGTGACGTCATACTACATTCGCAAATCGCACTCCGAGAGACGAAAGGCCCTTATATTGGACCCGGCTACGTACTGAACCTCGCAAGTCGTTGGATGTAAAGTGACGTGACACGGATCCATCGAACTCATGTTTATAGCTCGATATCTCGGGCCCTATTTGAAGTATTGAAATAATTTTTGGACACAATATTTTCATTTTCTACGGAGAATAGGAATATGTAGAAATTGAAAAATGTGAACATTCTTCAATGAGGAATGTGGGTTGTATACTGGATGCCTCTCCTGCTTTAGACTGCATTTCTTTCTTGTTTGCTGGTGGCTGCTCTCCAAGAAGATTTTCTTGATATACTTTGTCTTCTGGTTTTTTAATATCAGAAAATCCATCCGTACTCTGCGATTCTGGGGCAAATTTCCATGCTTTGTTCAGTACTGGTGGAGTTATACTGAAAACTTCAGTTTCTCTTAACTGGTCAATATGTCTCTTGAGTATATACCCATGGTCGAGTTTTACGAGATAATGTAATCTCCCTTATTTCTTTATAACTGTTCCAAATTTCCACATTACAGAACCAGAATAATTCCTAGCTTGAACTCTACTTCGTGGATAAAATTTCCTAACTGGTAACTTTTCTTGTGTTCTGGCATTAACGATTGGAGGTTGAATCAAATGAAGGCGAGTTCACAGTTTCCTATTGATGTGAAGTTCAGCTGGTGTTTTCCCATTAATTAACGGTGTACAGGGTGATTCATATATCTTGGTAACCCCAATTTTCTCGAAAACGAGCGAATATTTTTTCATTCTGTGAATGGCGTTTTGAACAAGTCAATGTCAACTTGAGATGCGCATAAAAATCTGCGGAATGAATAAAGACGCCAGGCGTCGCGGCGCTGTCAAAAATTTTTTCTCCAGGGACATACCTTTCTTATCATGTCATTCAAAAGATAATTTCATTCTGAACTTTTTTTCGAATACTATTTTTTATCCATTTCTAACCCTCAGCGACCTGCAGCGTGTTTTATGTTACTTCTATTCCATTTATTTTTTTCTGTATTCTGGTAGTATGCCTTTATTAGGAGACATAGATATGATTTTGTGCCTTGAATTCAAGAAGGCTAGTTTTCTTAACAATCTGCCTCCTCAAATGATATTAAATATGTGGCTACAGCAAGATGGGGCTCCATGTCACAATGCTGCCATCGTGAAGAGATATTGAGATGAAGAATTCGAAAATAAATGTATGGATCAAAATGGCTAGATGACCTAGATATGATTTTGTTTCGTAAAATAACGGAGGTTTTGTAACAAACTATTTCTCTTTTATTATATTCATCAAATATTATATCTTTTAACTTTTAACAATAAACTTTTTTTTAATAACAAACGAAACATTTCGAATCATATATTCTATATACCGGCCATTATGATCCATACATAAGTTATATCATTCTTCTATTTCATCATAAGTTGCTTTGGTCAAAATTAAGGGTCTAATACTTGGACACATGCGTTTCTTATCTTTATTTTCAAATTAAGTTATTAGAATCAGTTTGGTATACCATATTTTTCAGGGTACCCCTCAGAAAGTAATCCATGAGCTTTAGGTCTGGCGATACCTGATGGATCCATTGGTTCCTATCCATTTATTTTTAAATTCTTGATCTAAATATCTCTTCGCAATGGCAGCGTTGTAACATGGAGCCCCATCGTGCTGTAGCCACATATTTCATCTTATTTGAAGAGGCACATTGACCTGAATTCGAGGCAGAAAATCATATCTATGTCAAGAATGTTATGATACCCCATTCTTTTTTTACCTCAGCTTAGGTACTTTTTGTTTCAACATTTATTGTATTATTTTAGCTCTCTCTCTCTCTCTCTCTCTCTCTCTCTCTCTCTCTATATATATATATATATATATATATATATATATATATATATATACAGGGTGTACCAAGTTCGACGGCCTATTAGGCGTTTCTGGATAACTACACTTATTTGAAATCTGAAAATTGGGATTATGATATTGTTTCACATTATCTACCGAGCTAAAATATTCTTGGATCTTGACCACTTTCAGTTATACAGAGAGCGAAAAAAAAATTTTCAAAATTCTTTTTCTGTTTTTTTGTTTTCGAATTTGATGAAGTATGCAATTCTGAATACATTCGTACTAAAATCGTTGCATTCGTCAAAATACCTTCCAAAATATCGAGAAAAACCTGAAGAAAAAGAGAGAAAAGAGTATTCGGTATTATGTTTGTTATTTCTAATCTAGAAACCTTGAGCACAAACCGTTTTCACATTTTTGAAGTCGAAGACTGTGGAAATATTGTACATTTTCAGAATTTTGAAAAACTCATCACAGGGTGTTACAAATGTTGGGTCAAAAATTGGGATCAAGATTGGCCCATAACTTTCGTTTTTCAAATTAGAACCCTATTTTTTTATGATCGCGTTGGATTGTACGAAGAAAAATGATGATAATGTTCGAACATGTTAATGCTCCTAAAATTGATAATTCTTGAGTTATTCAGGATTTTCTGATTTTATGTCGTACGTAGCGTCAAATTCATTAAATCTGTTTCATATCATCAATGACCTTGGTCAAAGAAGATGAATTATTCCAATAACGTACTGATGACACATCTTTTTTCAAAATTCATTCATCATTGTTGTTATGAAACAGATTTTATGCATTTGACGCAACGTACGACATGGAATGAGAAAATACTAAATAACTCAAGAATTAGTAATTTTAGGAGTATCAACATGATAGAACATTATCATCATTTTTCTCCGCAGAATCCAACGCAATCATCAAAAATTTGGTTCTAATTTGAAAAGCGAAAGTTATAGGCTAATATTGATCCCAATTTTTGACCGAACCTTTGGAACACCCTGTGACGAGTTTTTCAAAATTCTCAATATGTAAAATATTTCCACTGTTTTCGACTACAAAAACGTGAAAACGGTTTATGCTTAGGATATCTGGATTAGAAATAGCAAACATTTTACCGAATTCTCTTATCTACCTTTTTTGTTTAGATTATTTTTGATATTTCGAAAAGTATCTTGACGAATGGAACGATTTGAGTACGAATGTATTCAAGTGTGTGTCACTAGTGAGTTATTGGAATAATTTATCTTCTATGACCAAGGTCATAGTTGATATGAAACAGATTTAATGAATTTGACGCTATACGTACGACATAAAATCAGAAAATCCTAAATATCTCAAGAATTTTCAATTTTAGGAGGATTAACATGTTCGAACATTATCATCATTTTTTTTCGTACAATCCAACGCAATCATAAAAAAATAGGGTTCTCATTTGAAAAACGAGAGTTATGGGCCAATCTTGATCCCAATTTTCGACCGAACATTTGGAACACCCTGTGACGAGTTTTTCAAAATTCTAAAAATGTACAATATTTCCACAGTCTTTGACTTCAAAAATGTGAAAACGGTTTGTGCTTAAGGTATCTAGATTAGGAATAACAAGCATAATACCGAATACTAATTTCTCCCTTTTTCTTTAGGTTTTTCTCGAAATTTTGGGAAGTATTTCGACGAATGCAACGATTTGAGTGGGAATGTATTCAGAATGGCATACTCTGTCAAATTCGAAACCAAAAAAACAGAAAAAAAAATTTTGAAAATTTTTTTTTCGCTCCCTGTATAACTGAAAGTGGTCAGGCTCTAAGAATATTTTAGCTCGGTAGATAATGTCAAACAATATCATAATCCTAATTTTCATATTTCAAATAAGTCTAGTTCTCCAGAAACGCCTAATAGGCCGTCGAACTTGGTACACCCTGTATATATATTAGAGCTGGGTCGATCACGACTTTTTCGTAACCCGGGTCGATCGCGACCCGTTTGCGTCGTGATCAATTAATTATGTTTGTTGATCGGTCATTCAATCATTCGACATTCTTTCATTTCGATCGCGACCTATTCGAAGTCGATCTTCTCTACAATCAAACTCCAAAGAATTCTATGCATAAGGGGAAACTACAAATTAATTTATTCTGCCATGAATTTTCTGGTTATTGTATTCTATAACTACAAAATATTATCAGTCACTACACATAATCGTATTCAAGGGATAACAAGGATAGCCTAACGGTTCTAACGTATCCAAATTTGTGTCTTCAATTTCGTAGTTTCGTGTCATGACTTGAGCATAAGAGCGGGTCGAATGTGACCGAAACGTCCGAAACCGAAGCGAAGATGCGAAGACCCGAATACCCGAAAGATTGGGTCTTTTCGAGACTCGTGACTCGATCACTCTTGCATCGGTCATGATCGAATCAAAACGATTCGATCAATCGTGATCGACACAGCTCTATATATATATATATATATATATATATATATATATATATATATGAATCAGATAATATATGTAATGGTCGCTAATTTAAAGGTTTGTTTGTAAGGGAATCGGCCTAAATTCACACCAATGATACTCTTTATTTCATGCCAAGCTTTCGGATTTATTTTAATCCTTCTTCAGGGCGTCTACAAGATAAGATAATATACAATCAATCATTCACAATCAACCAATTATCAGACAACAAACGACCACAATTTAATAGTTACGACATTAATTTTATTACTTACTGAAAATTGAGGTTCGGGTGTTATCACACTTGATGTTAAATATCATCCAGATTTACAAAGAAATATTAATCAAAAATCTCTCGAAAGAACAAATTCTTGAGCTAGAGTCAGCAATATCACAAATCAGCAACAGTCTTATCAAAAGTCGATATTATAATTAACTATTCTAGAACAAAATGGAACATAATACGGAAACAGGCATGCGTTTTATCTTCGTCTTAAAAACAACAATTGATGTGAGACAAGGTACAGGCATATGTGCAAGAGAGATGTGACAAATTCAACTCTTCTATTCATCTACAGGTCCATCATAAAATCTTTCTTTATTGGGGTGGGTTAGTAAATAGGTATATATAGCACTCAAATTCTGTGTATCCGATAATCCGATTTTTTATTTATTGCATTATGTTCGTTGTTTATATGAATCATCTCGAGTACAGTTCTTTTATTATATTCAGTCTGTTTTTCTAAAATTTCTGCATTTTCGAAAAGGAATTTATGATCTTCTTGCAATGCATGTGCTTCTTCATTTCTTTTATACAGTTTATTTTAATTTGTATTGGGTGATCTGGCCTGTAGTGTATCAATTTATCCGAAGCCGTTGGTTTTCTGTGCCAATCTAAATATATTTTATTTTCTATAGTGCATATAAAAAGTTTGTTACTTCTTCCGAGGATAAAATAAGCTCTGATCCTAGTGCTTTTTGGTCATTTATGCAGGAGAATAAGGGACATTCTCGTATACCTGGTGTTATGACCAATGGTTTTGAGACTTTTGCAAGACCTAATGAGATTGTGGACGCATTTGCTACTCACTTCTCTAGTGTGTATGAGGAACCTTCAGAATCTTCATTCACGGAACAGGTTTATGATAGCAATTTTATTGAAGTAGGAAATATTGCGGAGGAGGATGTAATCAAGGCGTCTAGAAGGCTGTCGAATAAGTGTACGGCTGGACCAGACGGAGTTCCTAGCTTTTTGGTGAAGGACTGCATTGGTGTGTTTGCTGCACCCTTATCTCATATTTTCAATATATCTGCTATTAGAGGAAGTTATCCTTCTGTGTGGAAACAATCTAGAATCATACCAATTTTTAAAAAGGGAGAGAGATCTGATATAAAAAACTACCGACCGATTGCTGTACTATCAAATTTTTCTAAGCTATTTGAAATAATTATATATAATTCAATTTTTCCATTCATAAAGCACCGTATTAAGCCTAATCAACATGGTTTCATGCCAAGAAGATCTACCTGTACTAATCTTGTATGTTTTTTTGAACAGGTATTTGATGCCATGGATAATTCTGAACAGGTGGATGTAATCTACACTGATTTTCAAAAGGCTTTTGATAAAGTTGATCATGGAATTTTGTTGATGAAATTAAAGTTTGCATTCGGATTTGGAGATAGGTTGACCTCACTGATGGGGTCTTACTTAAGGGATAGAGTATGTTTTGTGGAGATCGAGCAGTCTCGCTCATTTGAGTTCTGTGCTACTTCTGGCATTCCCCAAGGCTCAAATTTGGGACCTTTGCTCTTTCTTCTTTTCATTAACGATGTTCTTGATGGTGCAGATATTTCTATTCTGATGTTCGCTGACGACTTAAAGCTTTTCTGTAGGGTATTCTCTATTGCTGATTGTCTTCGATTGCAAGAGGCTCTGGACGCCCTCTTGAGATGGTGTGAAATTAATAGGCTGTCATTAAACGTATCAAAGTGCTATTCAATGTCCTATACAAAGAAAAAAAATATGATAAATTATAATTATCATATCGATAGTCATGTTTTGTCGCGTGTAACAGAATATAGGGATTTAGGAGTGTTGTGTGACTGTCAATGTTCCTTTGTACCGCACTTGTATCAGCTCATTTCTTCGGTCAGTAAAACCTATGGATTCATTATTCGTAATGGTAGGCGATTTCAAAATTTCCATACGTTAATTGTATTATTCAATAGTTTTATTAGAAGTAAATTTGAATATTGTAGCATCATTTGGAGGCCAATTTATAATTGCCATAAAAAAAGAATTGAATCTGTACAAAGAAAGTTCTATAAGTATTTAGTTTGGAGGGAAGATGGGGTTTATCCTCCATTGGGCTGTGACAACATTACGTTGCTCAGTAGATTTGGTGCTGAGCCCATAGAACATAGGGTCAATATAAAAGCATTAATGTTAATTTACAAAATTGTGCATGACTTAATCGATTGTCCTGAATTACTGGAACATATTTCATTTTTGGTGCCTCGAGACGGCTTAAGGAGTAATACCGTGTTCTACTGCAGGGCGGGTAGAACGAACGCCAGTTTTAGGTCGCCGGTTAATTTAATGTGCAGATTATTTAATTCGGTGGCCAACAGATGTGACATACATAATGATTCTCCCCGCTCTGTAGTGGCTGCCTATTTGGAGGAATCTGGTATGTCTGACCCTTCTTAGATTAAGTTTATCTTTATTTTGTGTTTGGTATTCATTTCTCTCAATATTATATGGTTGTTTTTGAGATATATTTTCCTGTAATTGGGTTTTTTTTTACCTGTTGGAAAATAAAGGCTTATTATTATATATATTATTATTATATTCTGTAAATTCTAGTATCTAAAAAGCAAACTGAATTTTGGTCATCTTCTATTTCTATAGTGTACTGAATATGGATATCATGTTGATTGAAGTGTTCAACTATACTATTAACCTCACTTGCAGGTATAGCCATTATGATATCATCAACGAACTTCTTAACGAAAGCAATTCTAAATTTTAGCTTGGAAATGCATATAGACAATGCAAGGTCCATAACGTATTGGGCCACTATGGGACTGACATTTGAGCCCATGGCACAACCAAATATTTGGACAAAAAATTCGTTATTAAATGAAAAATAATTGTTACGTAGTATAAACGTCACAATCTCGAAAAATAAGTCCTTCGGGATATTACAATTTGCGGAGATATCATCCCACTTTCTATCCAGAGCATCAATTACAACCTCCTCACTCAAGTTGCCGAAGAGATTCACTACATCCAATGAAACTAGAACATACCCTTTTTCTAATTCAAAATTATTTATAAAAGTAGCAAATTCAAAGGAATCTCTTATGAAATATTCGTTTTCTCTGTCATATGATTGGGTGAGTATATCTGCAATGAATTTGGAAAGGTTACTTGTTGGACTATTTATGCTGGAAACAATTGGTCGCAGGGGGTTATCTTGTTTATGAATGTTGGGATTACCATAGATCTTAGGGCAAACGGAATTGTAAGATTTCATGGCTTTGCCTTCTGCTTCAGTGAGTATATTAAGATCTATAAGTTTTGTGATGTAATTGTTAATGTGCGGACTATACCTGAAGTGGATAATGTAAGAGAAACGAAATTTAGTAGTATCATGAATATTAAAGGACTAACACATAAAATTAAAAAATGTTTCGTGGAAGAGGAGATAAAGATTGCAGTTTATAATCATAGGACAGTAAAGAAACTATACAGTAGGTTGAAAGATCCAATCCCAACTTTGTTACAGTCAAATGTAGTTTATGAAATAGAATGCCACACAATTATTGAAAAACCGAATTGCCATTCATAAAAGTGATATAAGAAAAAAAAATAAAAGATGCGCTCTGACAGCACACGCATTGCAAGAAGATCATAAATTCCATTTCGAAAATGCAGAAATTTTAGAAAAACAGACTAAATATAATAAAAGAACTGTACTCGAGATGATTCATATAAACAACGAACATAATGCAATAAATAAAAAATCGGATACACAGAATTTGAGTGCTATATATACCTATTTACTAACCCACCCCAATAAAGAAAGATTTTATGATGGACCTGTAGATGAATAGAAGAGTTGAATTTGTCACATCTCTCTTGCACATATGCCTGTACCTTGTCTCACATCAATTGTTGTTTTTAAGACGAAGATAAAACGCATGCCTGTTTCCGTATTATGTTCCATTTTGTTCTAGAATAGTTAATTATAATATCGACTTTTGATAAGACTGTTGCTGATTTGTGATATTGCTGACTCTAGCTCAAGAATTTGTTCTTTTGAAAGATTTTTGATTAATATTTCTTTGTAAATCTGGATGATATTTAACATCAAGTGTGATAACACCCGAACCTCAATTTTCAGTAAGTAATGAAATTAATGTCGTAACTATTAAATTGTGGTCGTTTGTTGTCTGATAATTGGTTGATTTTGAATGATTGATTGTATATTATCTTATCTTGTAGACGCCCTGAAGAAGGATTAAAATAAATCCGAAAGCTTGGCATGAAATAAAGAGTATCATTGGTGTGAATTTAGGCCGATTCCCTTACAAACAAACCCCTATATATATATATATATATATATATATACTAAAGGCATACTACCACAATACAGAAAAAATAAATAGAATAGAATTGACATAAAACACGCTGCAGATCACTGACGGTTAAAAATGGATAAAAATTGTATTCGAAAAAAAAGTTCAGAATAATAATAATAATAATAATAATAATAATAATAATAATAATAATAATATTTATTCGGAAGTATACATAAAATTATAATATATTTGATTTTGTGACACTGTATAACCTAAGCTTGGAGCTTGTATGTTATACAGTATCTCTCAGTTATCGAATAATCCCCACTGCAAACTAACTAAGTATTTACAATTAAACGATCCGCTCGCATAAGAACGCAGGATGGAAAGAAAGAAAACAAGTAGACCATTCATGACATAACACTCAAAAATTTCTGGAAATGTTCTTTAACGTATTGTAATATGCTATTTTTATTATCCTCGTTTTTTGTGTTCACATATCTCAATGAAGGGGGCAATATATTATAGAATTTTGGTCCAAGATATTGAAAACTTCGCTGTAAATGGGTCTTGAGAATGAGTGGCACACGTAAGTTTTGTTCATAGCAATGTCTCGTAGAAAAACCATGTTCAATGAGATTTTTACTACTATTGATCTGATGCATCAAGCATTCCGATATATAAATTTGTCTCAAATTAAGTCTGTTGCATTTCTCAAATAATAATTCGGTGCTATGTGTTTTTCTGACACTGAAAATGATTTTAAAAATATATTTTTGGATTATTTGCAAACCTTCTAAAGGCGCCTACAGACGACTGGGCAAGCCTCGGCCAACGTCCGCTCGTTCCAACGTTGGCGTATCGAGAGCATGCAAAACATAGGCAAGTACAGATGATATAGCGAGCCTAGGCCAGCGTTTCAGCGAATGTTGGTTCCATGGAGATAGGTTGGTTCATTCTCGATATATGTCATGTCATGACATTTTCTCTCTTGTCAGTATTATCGACTCAAAGGAACGCGAACGTTGAATAAGCCTGAGGAAAAATGATATAACTCGTTCCGAAAATATCTCAAAACAGTAAAAACTTCTTGCAGGTAGGTACTTTTTCAATGGGAATACGATACCATACTCCCCTCAGTTTTTATATCTAGTAAAAATGGTGAAAGACACAACTTTCCTTTTTTAAATGGAATGATATCTGTTTTTGATTTCATGTTATAGAAATAGTAATAATTATATGATTTCCAAAAGTATACCGGGTGTTAAGAGACGTTTCAGTATTTTGGGAGCCAATTCTAAACCTCAAAAGGAGTAAATAGTTTCATATGAATGTGAGTCAGTAGTTGAGCCGTTTTGTATATATGAGCGATTTACTATTTTCGAAATATTTACTACTGATGCAACTACATAATACGATAAATTACAAAATATATTCGATTTATTAATGATTTCTAATCTTTCACACAATGTGATTCATATGACCACTTACCATATCAATGCAAGAAGTGGGTGTACCGTTGTGTATATACGCACAGGGTCAAAATGGGTGATACATGAACTACAACAGAAATGGGAATAATGACCTAAGTTGAAATCGCCAAAATTTCATTTATGGCTTATAACTCATATGTACGTACTCTTTTGAAAAGACTCATTAATAATAGAAAATGAATTAATGTCACATGTAAAGCCACATGAAACATCCACCCCCTAAGCGGAATGAAAAACCATTAATTTATGAAATTCCATCCAACTGCACATGAAGCTACAAATTATGAAAATCTGGAATGATATATATTTGATGAGCTTTTTCGTACAACATGAAATCAAGAAAAGATACTATTCGTATTTGTAACAAAAAAGTTGTTCAAGTATGTTGTCGTATATTACCAGTGAAAAAGAACCTCTACTAACTTTTTGACGTTTTAAGATATTCTCGAAATCTCGCTCGAAAACGAAGAGATTTTTTCGAGATAAACAAAATATTGAAATTTCATTTTATTTTCGAAATGAATGAGGATATCACGTAGAAGTAAGCACTAATGCAATTTTCGGAAAAATATAGAACCAGCAGAAATCAAGCTATGCACTATTTCTCTCTCAGAGAGATATTCTCCCTGAATTGAGCTGCCTGATTATGAAAATCAGGCAAAATAATTAATCAGGCAGCTCAATTCAGCGAGGACATCTCCTGAATATAATTCTTGAAGATGTCAGACACTCAAACTGACGGAACGTCGAGACTGAATCCACGACGACGGCCGAAATGCTCGAGAAGAAAGGTGATATTGAACGATGGCTGCAAAAGCCTGAACCAATTAAAAAAACAAACAGTTTGGGTTTTTCTGTATACTAAATGTAGCCAACCAACAAACCAACATTATACATCAATGTATCAATCAGCATTGTTATTTCAAATTCAGAAATTATACTACAACCAATTGAGGATTCAACAGACGATATGACGTACTTCACAAAACACCAAAAATAACGAAATTCCTTAACGAATGATACCTAATACAAGATCAAAAATAAATAATATAAAATCCCAAATATGTCCCGCGAGTCGTGTGTACTGGCAAGTTTCGAAAATTCCCTTTGATGTGTGTCATAATTTCGCCTTCTAGGCGAACCCGGGCCAACGCTAGCATTGGCTTGGCCTTGCCATATGTTTTGCATACACACGATGCGCCAACGTTGGAACGAGTGGACGTTGGCCGAGACTTGCCATGTCGTCTGTAGCCGCCCGAACCCGGACAGCGCCAGCGTTGGCTTGGCCTTGCCATTTGTTTTGCATACACACGATGCGCCAACGTTGGAACGAGCGGACGTTGGCCGAGGCTTGCCCAGTCGTCTGTAGGCGCCTTCACACAGTATCGAAAAGGCCTCCCCATACAACTATGGCATATCTCAGCAAGGATTCTACTAGCGAATCGTAAACTTTCAGCATGCATGTGTAATAATTTTAAAAGTCTAGCAGAAATACCGTCTGGACCTGGCGCAGCATCATTTTTAAGTGAAGCAATCACATTTATTATTTCGTTTCTATCTACCGGTTTTAAGAACATAGAGGAATCATTACTTCTGAACTTGAATATGCTGTCATTATTAGGTTTTTTTATCACCGACGCCATCTTTTTTCCAATATTAACGAAAAACTCATTGAATTTATCAGCAATGTCCTTATCATCAGTGAAAGTGTTCCCCTCATCATCTGTTATTGACCTCGGTGAGTCTATTTTTTTGTATCTATTCGTTATTTCATTTATTACCGACCACGTCTCCTTAGAATTCCCACTTGCGGTTTTTAAATAAAATTCTGATAAAATTATCAGAATAATAATCCTTTTTAGTTTTACGTATAAGAGCATTCAATTTATTTCTGTAACGATTGAAAGTTTGTCTATCTGCTTCAGTACCATTCAGTAATTTCTTTTTCATTTTATCTCGAGTTTTCATCGAAGTTATAAGACCGACAGTTATCCACGGTTTGATTTTTTTCATACTTGCATTTTTGTGTTTTTTCTGGTATATACTTGATTTTATGAATTTTGTGAGCTTATATTCAAACATAGAAAAAGCTTCCTGTGGATCCCGAGTTTCCAAAACATCATTCCAACTTTCATTTTTCACTTTTTCTTTCAAAACATCATGATTTATATGGGTGGTTCGCTTGCTACTTGTCTGTTTTTTTTTTCAACACAAGCACCACTCAATAACCGAACAAATAAGCATATTGCGTAGTGATCCGTGAGGGATGTATGGAAAACTCCCGAACTGAAAGAATATCTTCGCTCCACTTTACTATTATTTCTAACAAAAATATGATCTAACAAGCTAGATGAAAGTGCAGATTGTCTAGTTTCTTTGTTAACGTATGACACAAATCCATGTTGACTCAAGGTACATTGATATAATATTGAATGATTTGTATTCTCTTTTAAATTTATGTTAATATCACCAATTATTATCTCAGTATCATTTTTCACTAGTTTTGAAATATAATTAGACAGATCCGTTATGAATGTATTTACTTGTGTCGCTGGCGGCCTATAGGTAGCTGTTATTCCAAAAGTTTTATGGTCTTTAGTAAGAGATAGTCTCAAAAGGTTCACTTCAGTCAGTTCTATGATTTCATGTTTAACTTCGAATTCATCTCTAACATATAATAAAAGGCCATCACTCCGATTATATCTAGATTCATTGTGATAAACACTGAATCCCGAGATATCAAAATCGATCAAGTTACGAACGCACCAACATTCGGAAAGCACTATTATATCTAGATTTTCACACTCTAAAGATTGTAAACATATCAAAAGGTTATCAAAATTTTTTTGAACACTTCTAATGTTAAAATGTATTATATTCAGTATTCTCTCCCTCCTAAATTCCCGGCGAGCCTGATCAAAATCAACAAACACATCTGTTTCACCTTCAACAGAATTTTCCCCTGATTCATCCATCTATAATCTCATAATATGAATTCAAAATAACACCTATACAAACACAACAACTCAATTACGCCCTCAATTAGCTCAATTCAAAATATTATATAAATCCCACATAATCAGTGATACAACAATCTTAAAAATTAACAAATTTGACGATTTGAGTACATTCACATATTTACTAATTAATCCTAGTTAGTGGTTTCACTCTGGGGCAGCGAATCTAGATGTATTCTCTTCAGTTCTTCGATATGACATGATAAAAAAGGTATATCCCTGGAGAAAAAATTTTTG
This sequence comes from Hippodamia convergens, assembly GCA_038502775.1. Classification (NCBI taxonomy): domain Eukaryota; kingdom Metazoa; phylum Arthropoda; class Insecta; order Coleoptera; family Coccinellidae; genus Hippodamia; species Hippodamia convergens. The sequence goes on from CM076607.1 coordinate 98,158,643, forward strand.
ACAGCTCCGCGACGCCTGGTGTCTTCATTTATTCCGCAGATTTTTATGCACATCTCAATTGACTTGTTCAAAACGCCATACACAGAATAAAAAAATATTCGGACGTTTTCGAGAAAATTGGGGTTACCAAGATAAGTGAATCACCCTGTACTTCTATATTTGAAGAGGAGTGCATTTAGTTTTTCTCTTAGGCTTCCTGGTTCTTCACTCATAGCTTTCAGTTTTTGTTTTAAAGTTTGCACAGTGCGCTCAGCTAGTCCACTTGTGGCTGGATGATTCGGTGCAGAAAATTTTTGTTGGATGCCTTTTGACTCACAAAAGTTTATGAATTCTTGAGATTTGAAATTCGTTGCATTATCAGTAACCAAGTCATGTGGTAAACCATTTCTAGCAAAAATTTCATCTAGAGCCTGTATCGTTGACTTCGTTTTTAGAGCTTTCTTAGACATAGATATTTCATCCCATTTCGTTTTCGCATCCACCACAACAAAGAAATAGTAATCTTTGAATGGTCCAGCATAATCAACTTCTCTGGAATGTACACTCGAGTTCCTCTCACAATGATACCTGAATGCACTGTGAACTCTGGGTTCTGTATTTCGCCACTTAGTAGCTTATTCTTCAAGGTTTTGAGTGTTGTATCTTGTTCAGTTTCTTGAACAATTTTCTGTTAAGTTATTGTAGGTGATTCTGTAATTATTGAAATTGTCAATTGATTTACTTGATAAAAGTCCTCTATAAAGTTTGTCAACTTTGTATCCAACAGGACAGGGTTTCTTGAGAAATAGTCGACATTAGCATGTTCTTTGGAAGTTCTATGTTGTATTTGATAATCAAATCCACTAACAAATTCAGCAAACCTGATGAGTCGGTGTGCAAACATTATACGTAGAGCCTTATTTGGATGAAAGATTCTCTCGAGTGGTTTGTTGTCGATTATCAGGGTAAATTTTCTTCATAAAGATAATGATAGAATCGCTTGAATGCCCAATATACAGCTGAAGCTTCTCTATCTAATTGACTGTATGAGGATTCGCTTCTTGTCAGTGACCTGGAGGCATAGTAGATTGGCCTTTCTCCATCGATGATATGAGATAACACAGCAGCAAGTCCATGTGGACTGGCATCTGTAGCCAATATAAGTGGAAGGTCTGGATTGTAAGATACTAAGACTTTATCACTGGAAATTTCATTTTTAATAATTTGAAATGATCGTTGGCAGGCAGATGTCCATTTAAACTTTGTATCTTTCCTCGGAAGTTGATTTATTGGAAAAAAAATTGAAGATGCATTTGGAATAAATCGAGAATAATAAAGTTCTAAGCCAATGAATGATCTAGCTTCATCTATATTTTTTGGTATATTTTTGGCTTTCAATATAGCGTCCACTTTCTCAGAGCATTTTTCAAGTCCTTGAGCACTTATTTTATGTCCCAGATATTTAATTGAAGTAGCAAAGAATTTACATTTATCTTTATTAATGTGTAAGTTATGAGCTCGTAAACGATCAAGACGTTGAATTAGTTTTCGATAACATTCTTCTAATGTATTACCTGTTATTAGTATATCATCAAAGTAGGCAACTGTTCCATCCAGATCATGTAGTATTTGATCGATAGCCTTATTTAAGAGATTTGGTGCTGCCTTTATTCCCATAAAGCATTTTTCTCAGAGCATTTTTCAAGTCCTTGAGCACTTATTTTATGTCCCAGATATTTAATTGAAGTAGCAAAGAATTTACATTTATCTTTATTAATGTGTAAGTTATGTGCTCGTAAACGATCAAGACATTGAATTAGTTTTCGATAACATTCTTCTAATGTATTACCTGTTATTAGTATATCATCAAAGTAGGCAACTGTTCTATCCAGATCATGTATTATTTGATCGATAGCCTTATTTAAGAGATTTGGTGCTGCCTTTATTCCCATATCTTTTCACAAGATAGGTACCCCACGGTGTAGAAATTGTAGCTATCTTCTGACTATCACTATCGAGTGCTAAATGTAGATAAGCCTTATGTAAATCTAAAACACAAAAATATTTTCCATTTCTCTGTTTACTAAATATGTCTTCTATCCGAGGAATTGGGTATCTCGAATCAGTTAATTGTGAATTTACTGTGACTTTGTAATCAGCACATATTCTAATTGATTTATTGGGTTTCGGTACGATTACCAAAGGTGTTCCCCACTCTGAATGTTCGGTTTTTTCTAGAATACCTTGACAGATGAGTGAGTCTATTTCTTCTTTTGTTTTATTGTAAAGAGCATATGGTACTGGTCGAGGTTTGAAATATACAGGTTTAGCATATTCTTTCAGACGCAAATTACATTCAACATTGAGAATCATTCCCACAATCGGTACAAAAATATCGTTATACTTCCTGAATATATCAGCGTTCAATGATTCAATGTTGTACGTACCAACAGTCTCGTTATCTTTTTGTATTTTCGCCGAACTCTGTAGATTGATGCCTAGTTTATGTATCCGTTCTCGGCCTAGTATTGGTGGTGATTCTCTTTCGACAACATATGAATTTCCATACGTTTGAATGTAATTGTAGTTAATGGGCACTCTAACCACTCCCAATGGTTTGAATATCTCTTGTGTATATGTTCGGAACTGGATAATTGTTTGTCTCATTTTTGCTCCAAGATTCAACCTATCAAAATCAAATTTTGAAATAATAGTCATTTGACTTCCTGTATCTATCGCAAGAGCTTGATTCTTTTCACAAATTTTCACTGCGATAACAAATGGTTTATTTATACAGGATGTAACCTGATTTATTTCATAGATCTCGTCATAGATAGTAGTTTCATCATCTTCTTTATCTATGAATTTAACTGCCCTATTCTTCGCTGATCTCGAGGATATGAAAACTCTTTCAATGTGACCTTTCTTTCCACATTTTAATTTGTGTTTCGAACGACATTCTGCTGCACGAGCGTTTTCTTTTCCACAGCATAGACACAAGTCTTTAAGTCCAAGGTCTTCTACAATTTTGTTCGGTTTATAGTTTCTGTTTGATTTTTGATCCTTTTTTCTTCGTGTCTTCAATTGAAATGTTCGCTTTTCCTTCGCCTGATGTATATCGGAGACAGTTGTGTTGTAAATTTTATTCTGTCTTTTTGCTGCTTCTATGGCGAGAGCAATTTCTAATACTCTTTCAAAATTTATATTATCTCCTTGTTGTAATATTTGTTCGCGGATTTCAACATCCTGTAATCCTCTTATGAATTGTGCCTGCAATATTGAAGGAATAGGCTTTTTACATTGTTCATCTTTAAAAATCCAATCTGATGTTCTTGATAAGTCTTTTAAGGCTGCAATGTACTGTGATACATATTCATCTGGTTTCTGGGTTCTTGAAAGGAACTTATGTCTTTCTGTATGAACATTTGAACGTGGACATAAGTTTTTTTCCAACAAGGTTATTAGCTTGTCATATGGCTGAGATGATGGTAGGTCAGGAGCTGTTAAACTTGAAAGTGGCTGATAATATTTTACACCAAGCGCATTGATGAGCACCCTTGCTTTACACAATTTTGTTTCCGGTGCATTGCCATGTAAATTTTTTAGCTCAAAAAAATTTTCTAGTCGTTCTTTGTAGAACTTGAATGACTCTTTTTCTCCGTCGAAAGATTCGAAATGAATTGTTAGTTACTAACTGCTGCTCCCGGGGGTATTTCACTGGTATTTGCTGTTGAAGATATCAATTGTTCCAAAGCTTGGCTTTGTGTTTTCAAGGCTAGTAATATCGCCTGTGTTTGAATTTGAAGGTTTTCCATGTCGGCCATTATATATTAATCTCGTCGCCACTTTTGTTGTGTATTTACTTTTGCTTCGAATTTAAATAACACCTTTTTAATTTTAAGAGTTTTATTAATGACTTATTACAACGTGTTTCAACTAACCTCTCTATATAATTAACCTCTTTTCTTCATGCCTAGCATGGAATTAAGTAAAATAATGTTCTATGACATTTCAGAATTATAACATCCCCACTGCAAACAAACTGATGGCTGTATTCTGCTTTTTCTCTGTAAGCTACGGATCTGTAGCGCAGGGCCGTAGCTAAAAGCTTGTCCCAGGGGGGGGGGAACTGGATTTTGGCGCCCCCTTACCAAAAAAAATATCAAAAAATACAAAATTATGAAAAAAAAATTATATTCGTAGATATTAGAGAAACAGCTTATCAAATAATTAGCTATAAATTAACCAAAGACCTTTTATCCTAAGGAGACGCAACATCCCCGTTCTAGGACCCGATTTGTTGTTATGCCGACTTTCATATCGTTTGGATAAGGATGCATATATCACAGTTAGCGAGTGCGACGAAGATGAATAAATTTCTCAGATAACTATCGGCAACGCTGCAAGAAATTATTCGAATCAACATGCATGGGCGTGCGCTATTTAATTTCCTTTTATATTTATGGAATGAAATTACATATTTCAGAAAGGTTCGAATATTGATACCTACATAAAAATTCATTACCTCAAATTTTCTGGATTTCGGAATAATATCATTAATAATAAACTTTATTTCCTTATAAAACTGTAGCATAAATGGATACACTGTCGAATTAAACAAAATATAAATATTCCAGTAAGGAATTTTTGAATGGTATTATGGTTCCATCTTGAAAACTTTCTTTGTACAATGATAAGGTTCATTCACCTCTTCATTCTGTTGAGATATTGTTGAAATATTTGGAACAACCATTTTCTGGTCCATGGTCTGTTAGGGTCAATCTGTGCATAGGGAACTCAAATTGTGTATTTTCCTGAAAACTTAATATGGGTTTTTTCTCCCAGTCTCTGAAATAAGAAAGAATTAGACATTTTTTTTTTAATAATATAAGAAAGGCCCCTGCGTAAAAATTTGAGCACTAATTTGTCAGGGGCCAAAACTTTACGAGAAGAAATTGTTGCCTAACAATGAACAGAAAGAAAATGAAAACACTTTGAAATCTTCAGCGTAACATTTCAGAGTCTAAATCAGTTATTGTTGTAGAAACAATTCTACAAAGTTGCATGAAAATCAGTTATTGTCTGACGAAGCAGTCTGATTTAGACTCCGAAACGTTACGCTTAAGATCAAAGTGTTTTCATTTTCTTTCTGTTCATTGTTAAGCAACAATTTCTTCTCATACAGTTTTGGGCCCTGACAAATTAGTGCTCAAATTTTAACGCAGGGGCCTTTCTTATATCATTAAAAAAATTTTTCTAATTCTTTCTTGTTTCAGAGACTGGGAGAGAAAACCCATATTAAGTTTTCAGGAAAACGCAGAGACCTCCCAGAAAATATTTCAATAGATATCCAATTGTGTATTACTGGTATTATATGTATTGACTGCTTTTTCTTCAAAATATTCTGTGTTTGAACAAGAGAAGACACTCCTGAATGTGGATTGCTAGTTATATTCATTTTCATGCAGTCTTCTGTCGCTACTATTTCTATAAGGAATCGACAACATAATTTTCGGATGGAATTTTAAAAATTTCAGATATTCGTAATTATTGAACTTCAATATGATTTATTTGACGGATAAATGAATTACAAATTTAAGTTCAACGAATCTGTTTTATACATAATGATAAAACCTAATTCAAATTCAACAATTTCAAGTTTCAATTTTATAGATACCTATCCTTGAAGTAAACAAGTTCTGAAACGAATAAATATATTTCCTGAAGAAAAACTAGTTATGTAAGGTAAAAATCCTTTTAATAGTTACAACAGTTACAAAATAATTAATTATGACATCTGATCAACAACTAGATCCCATTGGACGAAAATATATGATCAATGTCCTGTAAACGTTTTTACAACATATAAAAAATCATATGTGTTTGATATTAGTAGCATAATGAGAATATTTGTACGATAATTTCGAAACAACTATTTAGTACAATACAACGGTTCCTATTAAAATATTTACATGACAAAAAAGTACATATTTGTGGGACAATATTAGAATTACAAGGCTACGATTTTGTATAAAATGAAATAAAAATTGTAGGACTATTCTGCTAGCTGGGAGATGACAGTTTCAATAAAAAGCTGTCACGATTCGAAGTCTTGACGAACTAACAGAAAAGAAAACACCACGAAAACTAAATCATACGAAAAGTATCAGATGATATTTTCTCTATTTCAATAAAGTTTTGTGAAATACTCTCGGAATTCAAATCAAAAGTCATATTATACATCCTAGTGACTTTTGTATTGTATTGGTGTGACTTACGAAATTTGTGAGGATCGGAGGTCAGTATTGACAACTACAAAACGAAAAATATAACTGAAAATCATGCTGTAGTGAGTTCATTACAGCACTACTCCCAGTATTGTAATGAACTCATTACGATACTGAAATAGAGAAAAGATTTCAAGTTTTAATTTAAGCATTGTATACTATTATTCATTTCGGAATAGAATTAGTTTTGTATATAGTGATTGAGATCTTGCTATTCTTCTCATAGGCAAATTTTTCATTGTTTTGTGGTGAATTCTTAATTTAAAGAAATTTTTAGAATCACTCTATAGAGTACCCATCTACCGGCTCATAATCATATAAATGATTACCAAAACATTCAAAAACTGATACAGGCATAATTTCCATAGTTCCTTTTATGAGTATCGGATACAAATTCTTTTCAGCCTTGGGATTGTAAATATTTCTAGTTTAATGGAAAAACCTGAATTATTTTTCAGCCACTTTTCATATATAATAGGTCATAGTACTGGATTACACCAGTTTACCATATGTTTTGTGTTACTGAAGAAGGGAAAGAGTAATATTACATTTCATCTAGAACCAAATTACACAGAACAGGAGTTTGTGAATTCTGTGTTTTCAAGATTAGTGCAGTAAGGGATTCTCTGGTAAATCCAGGACTACCATCAACAGATTGGTACCATTTTGATATTGTTCCCAAATGTGGCAAACTGTCATTGAACGTTTTTCTCACGTAGTTGTAAGCTTTGGGTGAATATAATGCAAATAGTCAATGCAAAAGATCTCAAATTTATCAAAGTTTTATCTCGTGGGGCCTCTCAACATTCTCTTAAATAAATCTCCAGCTGTTTTGGGGATTGAAACCTGTAAAAAATTAAAATTTTTATCAAATAGGATGAACTGAGAATTATGAATAGAAGGATTCAAGTTCAATTACTCTTGTCCTTGATAACAACAAACCCTCATCTCAAAAGAATTGATTCAGTAGATACAGTCAATTGTATTATTGCCCAAGTTGTTTCTATCAATCTGAATTATATACTATGTTGGATAAACCACTCACCGCAAGCTCGAATGAAGACCATTAGATGTAGGGTTGGTTTCACAAAACTTTGATTGCACCGTCAAATTAATTGGAGCCACAGCGATTCGTTGAAATTTCAAAACAAGTGATTCGATTGGTTAGAATTCACGTGAGGATTTTTATTCGCATTATTAAAGTTTTGTGAAACCCACCATAATATGATAATATCATAGAAGAAAAGACATTTTTCATTTTTGAAGAATCCAAAAAAATATTCATAATAACATTCAGCCAAACAGATCACATTTGGATTGAACTTAATTGGCTGAAATTCCCTGTGGAGACTAGCCATATTCTATGAAAGAATGGGTATTATTATACATATACAGATATGACACATTCATATTGATAGAAGCAGCCTTAATGCAATCAACCAAATGTTCATCCACAACTTGTTAGCAAATCATCAATATATACAATATATCTATATCAGCACCCCAGAGGTAAAGTGTGTTAAGTCACAATATCAAAATTAGACGAAAGAGGTATATTTCAGTTCGATTATTGTTTCGAAGAATGTTTACTGCCATTATTTGGCGACTTGTTACACCTAGAGAGTCAAAAATGTGTTACACTAGCTATAATTCACTAATGTGAATCCAATGTTGAAGATAGTTTGTGTCTGGAAAAAAGTGACTTAACACACTTTACCTCTGAGGTGTTGATATTGAAGAAAGAGTTAGTGTGAGGAAAATATAATTTACGTTTGAATATAAGAGATGAACTTTTTTCATAATACTTACCAATATTGTTTGTTCGGATTGCTCAGATAAACAAAACTTTTCAGTCAAAAATGATACCAAACTTTTCAGTGATCTTATTTGAACATTTTGACGATTGACCTTATTTTGTAAAGTATGAATTTTGAGCTTTCAGAGAGAGCTTCCTCATCATTCAGATTTCTTGCCACTTCAAACAACCTGGAAGTAACAAGTTAATAGAAAAAATACAGAAATAAGTGACTATTATTGCAATTTAGGCAAATTCAAGAAACATTCTTTGAAGCAAAGATATGTAAGCAATACAAACTTTTAAGAAAACATTAATTTCGCCATATGTACTCACTTTGTTTCTGTAGTTGGGCTGCTATGAGTTACTTCTTGTTCGGATAGTGTGTCTGAACTGAAAAATATGTTGGAATTGTAAATAATCATGATAAATTAATTAAATTATATATATATTTGAAATTAAACAAATCTATATACCATCACTGAGTGCCGGTCTTATAAATGTGTCAACCAAAAATTGAAATCAAATCTCAGTTTGGAGACTGCTGTTTTTAATGGCAAAACTGGCCCTCATATGGGATTGAATTTCATTTTTCTGCTGACAAGATTATAAGAGTTTCAAGTTTCTATGGATAAATTTCCCAATAATTAAAGAAAATTTACCTTCTGGATGGAATCTCGAATGCTGTATGAATAGGTAATGGAAATACATTTGGTTTAAGGAATTTTTTCCGTTCGCCTTTGTTACAATATCGTTGGGATTGAAATGGTTTGAACATATATATACCAGCTTCTTAGTAAAATCAACGGTTTCAAACCCAAGAAGCGAAAACCATATCTTTCTTTTTTCAGTATTAGATGGTTATTTGAAATAAATATGCAGTATTTATAGAAAAATATAAGCTACTTCCAAATGTACTTGTTACGAAGTTACCACAAGACCATAAACTTGAAATTTACAATAATAATTCTACCTACGCCACTGGAATATTAGCATAGGTTTTACTTACTTATGAAAAGATAATTCCGGATGGGAAATCACTGTTTTCTTACAAATTTCACAATGATGAACCATGATTAACACACAAACTATGTCCAATTTTGTTCTAACTTACCTAAACTGGCCTAAACTCCTCAAATAACAAATTTAATATCCAGAGAGCTTTGAGATAACACTAGGCAACAATGGGAGCGAACTGTCTGACCACGTGAAAGAATTCAACTAGGGTGAAATTCTCCCTGCATAAAAAACGAACAGTGTTGCCCTATCGCCACAAGAACTATAGAATTACGGCAAGGACGCTTACATACAGCCGATGTTTCGCATTGAAATATCTTCTTTAAAGAGTAATCTGGCAACAGTACCGTCTCTAGTGGACCAAACAAGAGTCCATTAGACCAGTTGAATAGTGAACTAGATATTCTTGGGATCACTTCAAAATGTAAATAATAGGGTCTCTTATAATAAGTCTATGAAATTAACATAATTAACAAAAAATGCTAATTATTGTACAAAAATTAAAAGATATTCATAATACAAGTGCAGAAGGCACTAATATTCTTCCACGAGTCCAAAGTGTTAGTATATTAGTTCGCTGTACGAGTATTTTACGTTGTTTTTTCCATTTGATTAAACTTTTATTGAAATTAATGAAATATTTCCATAAATAACATTTGGTGATTTTTGGATTGAAAAATATTGATTGGCAGAAATGTTTTCTCTCTCATCAATTTGACAGATAATGCATAAATTCGTAGCAGGAGGCCAACATGTAATCATAACTAGAATGAGTATTCTCTCACGATTTTGTTCTACAAGATGTGGCAGAATGAATGGAACGATCTGACAAAGACCTAGAAAAATATCTATTTTTTCTAATTTTGTTTCAAATCCGTTCATTCTGCCACACCGTGTAGAACAAAATCGTGCGAGAATATTTCATTCTAGCACAGTTTTTATGGTTAAATTGATGAATACATGTGTATTCTCCTTCCACATGGATTCAGTTATTATCTGTCAAATTTATGAAAGAGAACACAGTTCTGCCAATCAATATTTTCCAATGAAAAAATCATTGAACGATATTTATGGAAAAATTTCATTAATTAATAAAGATTCAGTGAATTAGATCAAATAATGGATGGCACTCGCAAAAAAAAAAATGAAATAAAAATCGTTGAATTTTAGAAACGTGGAAAAATATGAGCTTGTATTATGAATAACTAATTAACTAATAACTTACCTCTTTCGTTATTTTCAGAGATAATTTCTTCTTTTCCGGAGGAAATGGCTTTAATCATCACATTTGCGCCTTATTTCCTGATCAAGTTTTTTTTGCGAGGATTCTTGAGGATTCATAATCCGTTATTTGGTTCTAATGTTTGTTCATTTGAAACTTCATAATTCAATAAATGAAAGGTTGTGTTTGTTTTCCTTCTATTGAATGATTTTGATGAAAAGCCAGCAATTCGGGGATTCACCGCATAACCATCTTTCCGAAACGAGGCTTTCTACAATGTCATCGCTGTAGTTCAAATGAATAGACTAGATGGCATTGCAAGCAACTTATGTATACAGTGGCTTCATTATTATTATTTATTTATTTTGAATAAAGTCACTGTACTTATGTATGAATCATATTTGGCAAGTAACATTTGCTTGTGACAGTTATTTAATGATCAGAGATCAATTTTGCGCCCTTTCGAATCTGCTCTGGGGGGGGAAGGCTCCCCTAGCTCCCCCCCCCCCCCCCCAGTAGCGAAGGCCCTGCTGTAGCGTACGATTGATCTGTATCTATGTGGCCGACTTACAGATTCGTAAATAATGAAATTCTGCATGTTTTTATGTAACTTTCGTATTAGAAATGTCAATTTTGAACTATTTCGTAATAAGATCATAGAATAGAACTTATTTCTCTGTAAAATTGGACCGTAAGTATTGATTATTCGATATATTTATGTACAATTTGTGTTCGTTTCAACAAGAAAGAGAAATTTACAACCGAAGTGCGAAAATGAAACACAAAAGTAGTTGGGTAGAGAAAGTGTTTCGTTAATGGACTGTGGATTTTTATTCTGAGAAGCTGGTTCGATAGTTTGAACGCAATAATGTGGGATTATTGAATTACGAAAATTGCGTAAATATTGGAAAGTTGTAATATGTAATGAAATCAAAAATACAAGATATTCTGACTTACCCTTGGTAGATAAGGGAGATTGGAATGTGAATTTGGAGAAACAAAGTCTGGGACGGCTGTATCCTCCCTAAATGAAACTCCCAATCCTCGGTTGGAGCACTAATTCCTTTGTTCTGAACTTGTAACGTTCGTAAATAAGATCAGCTACTGCCGTCTCTGCATCAGTTCCGTCCCATCTGGTAGTAATGACTTTTTTTTTGTGGATCGGAATTGATGGTGAAGGAGGACAGAGTATTCAAAAATATCTTGCATGTACAAACAAAAATAAGATTTTAATTAACAATTTTCGCAAATGAAACACTTCCTCCATCAATCATTATACAACACCCAACAATGTTGAAGAAAAAAAATGATAATTTTGAAAAAGAATAATGAATTGCACTGAAAGAAATATTTGAAGTAAGAGAAGAAAAAAAAACTTATTAACTTTCATGAAAGATGAAAGAGAAAGTATTTTATATTTTGTGATAAAAACAAACCATTCAACATAACCTCACAATATACTTTTCGATATGTTTCCTGTAAGCTACAGATTCATAGAAAGCTTCGAGAATCGTAATTTTCCTGTAATCTTATGAAAAGTTACAGATTTGCTTACAGATGAAAGCAGAATACCGCCATAAGTATTTACAATCAAACGATCCGCTCGCATAAGAACGCAGGATGGAAAGGAAGAAAACAAGTACATCATTCATGACATAACACTCAAAAATTTCTGGAAATGTTCTTGAACGTATTGTAATATCCTATTTTTACTATCCATGTTTTTTGTGTTCACATATCACAATGAAGGGGGCAATATATTATAGAATTTTGGCCCGAGATATTGAAAACTTCAAATTAAGTCTATTGCATTTTTCAAATAATAATTCGGTGCTATGTGTTTTTCTGACAGTGAAAATGAAATGATTTTAAAAATATTTTTTTTTTATTTGCAAACCATCCAACACAGTATCGAAAAGGCCTGCCCATACAACTATGGCATATCTCAGCAAGGATTCTACTAGCGAATCGTAAACTTTCAGCATGAAGGGGATAGATGTTACTTCACGCAGCTTGTACAAAATGTATGCAACATTTCTGAGGCGTGTCTTCAAATACTCTACATGTACTTCCCATCTCATATGTTGGTCTATATAAACATCTAAATATCTTGTGCTGACCACCCTATTTATTCTCGGACACGAGCAACTCTAGTCTTCACAGTCTGTTCTATGTACTGAAAGTGTAGAGAAACTAGGCTGCGTGTTCCTCATCAACGAAAACGTGATAACGTTATATTTGCTTAGTAGGCTCCGCGGCAGCCAGGCATTCACAACCCTCATACCCCGTTCGGCATCTTTATACACTGTATCACATGTATTCCCCACAAAAATCAACATAGTATCATCGGCATAAGAAAAAATTCCTCCGTTCGGTATCTTCAGCAAAAGCAATTGATTGACATATATGAGGAATAAAAGCGGACCCAAGACCGTTCCCTGCGGTATACCCATAATTGAAGTTCTTTTTTCACTTACTTCCATTCAATGAAACCCTCTATACCCTATGTTTTAAATAATTTTTGAGCAATGTTAGACAACTAGCTCTAATACCCACCGCCTCAAATAACATCTCATGCGACACACTATCAAAAGCCTTTGCCAAATCGAGAAATACCGTCATACACTTCTTATCATCGTTCATATCTTCAACAAGTAGTGAATGTAGTTGTTCAATTGCATCCTGAGTGGATTTTCCCTCTCTGAAACCGAATTGGTTTGAGCTGAAGACATTGAATTCTTCAAGAAACTGTGTAATTCGAAACTTTAAGCACTTCTCGAATATTTTGGCTAAGTTGTTGATTAGTGAAATTGGTCTGTAATTAGTTTGTTTTTTTCATTCGATTTATGTATACATATCACTAACGATTCTTTCCATTCCTGTGATATTTTAGAGGACTCGAATACTTAATTAATAATATGGACTAAAGGTGTTGAAATATGCATGTGTAATAATTTTAATCCACTCCTATTGAATAATGTATTCATTATTCAACTGCATTTGAGCAATTAATAGTATCTATGAACAAACAGTGGAAGTTATAATAACTCCCGCCTATAAATCCCTTTAATTAATCAGAATAGACTCATAGAATTATTTGACAACCGAATATCATGCTACTTTAGTGCTTCTGTACGAGCCGGTTGACAGAGAGGGAACATCTCATTATTGTTATGGATGGGAGTAATGTCACTTGAATAATTCTGACGTTTCAAATTTAGTTGACACCTAATTATTGTTGTGAACGTTTTTCTGAATAAGACCTCCGATAGTGAGGATGAAATATTATGTAGGTACACTTACAGAAATAAGACAAGCAGCTAGTGCTACAGTAGGTACAGAATTTATTGCCCGCGAGAAATCCCAAAACAAATATAAAGGTGTATCAAAAATTTTCAAGAATGATGTATGGTAGTAAGAATGTATATTATTATAGTTGTGGATAAAGTATAGTATTCAATTTGCAGTAATGGTCATAACTCCCTTGATGAATTACAGCACTCGCCTGCGGCTCGCGCTTCAAACTTCATCTGCGGGAGTTATGACTTGCATTATTGCTCGTTAAATAATATACTATAAAAGTCTAGCAGTAATACCGTCTGGACCTGGCGCAGCATCATTTTTAAGTGAAGCAATGACATGTACTATTTCGTTATTATCTACTGGTTTCAAGAATATAAAGGAATCATTACTTCTGAACTTGAATATGCTGTCATTATTAGGTTTCTTTATCACCGACGACTTTTTTTCCAATATTCACGAAAAACTCATTGAATTTATCAGCAATGTCCTTATCATCGGTGAAAGTGTTCCCCTCATCATCTGTAATTGACCTCGGTGAGTCTTTCTTTTTGTATCTATTCGTTATTTCAATGTATCGCATGATTCGCGGTAATCCAGGACATACTGATTACCAGCGCAACATTTGGAGATTTTCAGTCGATGAAGATCCCCAAGATTATGGGTTGCTCACTGTAACGTATGGACACTTTCTCGGATAAACTCACTTTCACTAAGGATCAAAGGATCCCTACATCGATGGCCAAGATTCATGGCAAACGGAGTAGCTCACATTCAAAATCAAATACCTAGTGCGTCATGGTATCACATTGAATCGCAGAATAATCCTGCAGATTGTGGATCTCATGGTTTGCTACCCTCAGGGTTTGTCTCTCGGTCGATTTGGTTCGATGGTACTGAAAAATTGCCTTCACTAAGCGACGAACTCAAAGGAAAAATCTCAAAACATTTCCAAAAATTACGCGTTTTCAAGGATGAGCAGGACATATTGAGAGTAGGTGGCAGAATTGAGTCTTCTGCATTGTCTCTTGATTCGAAGCATCCGATCCTTCTTCCCAAAAAGAGCCGTTTAACATCCCTCGTGATTAATACGTATCACAAAAAATACTTACACGCGGGACTGCGCACTATTCGATTTCTTATATCTCAAAGATTATGGATACTGAGTGGTAGAAGAGCCATATCTTCAGAACTAAGTAAATGTTTAACTTGCTTCAAACTTCGACCGAAACCATACCAACCCCCCATGGGCGCACTTCCTGCTTCCCGGGTCTCTCAGGTAAAACCTTATAGTAGTAGTGGAGTAGATTTCGCAGGCCCTTACTCTGTTACATTGGGTCGTCGTCGAGGTATCAAGACAAGTAAAGCTTATATTTGTTTATTCTTGTGTTTCGCTACGAAAGCTATTCACTTGGAATTAGCAACGGAATCTCTCAGCGGAAACCTTTTTGTCCGCGCTACAACGCTTCATCGCACGTCGTGGTAGAGTCAGCCACATATATTCTGATTGTGGTACTAATTTCATAGGTGCCGATCGAGAATTGAATAAACTTATGAAGAATGCCGTCGAAAGCGAACGAATTCACTGGCATTTCAATCCGCCCTTCGCTCCGCATATGGGAAGGTTTTTGGGAAGCAGGCACAAATCTATGAAACTCATCTTAATAGAGTGATAGGTTCTTAGATTCTCACTTATGAGGAGTTTCAAACAGTTCTCTGTCTCATAGAAGCTGTCCTCAACTCCAAACCTCTGGAAGCGTTGACATCGGACCCAGAGGATGTGTCTGTGCTATCGCCAGGTCATTTACTCACGCTTCAGCCACTCACTGCCCTACCATACCTCCAACTCGATCAAATTCCTATGAATTGTCTCAGTCATTGGCAATGCTTACAACGCATTCAATAAGAATTTTGGAAGCGTTGGCATCACGAGTACCTGCACACATTGCAGCAGAAATCGAAATGGTTTTCCCCCGACAGCAAGCATCTAATAGTTGTAGAATTAGTTCTCATCAAAGATGAGAGGCTTCCGCCTTGCTAGTGGGCTCTCGGAAGAAAAGTGTCTCTATCTGACACAGCAGATGGACATTCCCGTGTTGCTTCCATCAAAACCAAAAGGTTTCTTAAAGAGACCTGAAATCAAACTTTGTCCCTTACCTTTTTGAATTTCAACGCACGCCTCTCGAACCTTAAATTAGATGCATTTAATGAAATTCCTTTGCTGAATAAATTTAGAATAAGTCACTCAATGTACTTCGCATAACCTATCTTTTGAGACCATTGTTATATGCCGCATTACGCCATCATTTACCATTTTTTCGCGCCCGGAGAATGTTGAGTCCTGTCAATATTCTTCGAATATTCATGAAGCTGAAGCAACGGCTAAATGTCATAAGCTTACGCATAAACAAGGCAACACTGGTGACTTCGCAACCCCGAATGGAAAACATACGTATTTCTTCCCAGATTTATTAAATGTTCATCGGGATTCCGCTTTGTACTTCTGGGTAGAAAAGTTAACTCGCATAGCTCTGAACAAATTGTGCTATTTGTTTTGGATAATTCCACGCTTATTGATAATAAAAACCACATACTTTTATTGTATAATTTCGCATCGCGATTTGATTGTGTTTCCAACTCCGTATATTAAGAACCAAAAGTTGGGGCAACCACGGGTCCCTGACAAGAGCTGGGAGTTGTAGTAGAGCTCTCCAAGTCATCACCCTTAGAAGGATTAGGTAAGTCATCATTGTTGACCGCTACAGTAGAAGTAGAGTACACAGTGGCGTAGCAGAGGGCCCCGCAGACCCCGCAGTGCGGGGGGGCCCCGGCACTAAGGGGGCCCCCGAGCCAAACGAAAAGGTTTGAATGGGGCCCCAGTAACTATTGAACTTGCCGAGTCGCGATATTTTTCTGATGATATAACGAACAAAACCTAAACAATGATGGTACAGTTATATATTATCGAAAAATAGAGATATTCCTGAATTATATTCAAAACACATAGAAGGTTAACAGTAATTCGATTCGACATATCCCTCAGTCACACCCTCTGCTACCCTATTTTGAAGAGTTTTTTATACCGACAAGCTTTTCGGTATTTCTCATTGAAGGCCGCCTTTTATTGGGGTCTCCGCGGCTTATTTGACACGTTGTTCTTCAGGCGGCTTGCGTCTTATCTGTTATTGCAGAAATTATTGTCAATTCTCCAATCAGGATATTTTTATGAAGAAGGGGAAAATATTATGAAATTTTTTTATTTCCATTTCCATTCTAGTAGTGAGAGAAACAAGTATAACAAGTGTTTGAATACGAAACCACGTTGTGAGTTTGTTTACAATCAACGACAAAGTTTTCAATGTATTGATTCTTAGTGATTTTGGTTTCAGGATTACAATTTCATTCAAGGTTAGTTCTAGAATTAATTGCGTAGCTTATTTATCCGTTAAAAAACGTCTCTCGAATTTTTTCATTTTCAATATTAAAAAAAAAGGAAAGTTATTGAATGCGCCAATTAGAAGCGGCAGTTCGAATGTCTTAAAATTTTTCAGAAATAAGAAACAATGTCAGATCGGAGAAGAAAATATTTGAGTGGAACTTGCAAAAGAAAACTTCAGAGAGAAAAAGAAAATGAATTTTCTACGCGACGAAAGGTTTTTTTGATATTTTAATAAGCCAATGCCTCAGTCACAATTAATTATTCAGCACAGTGGCTTATCAGAGGTCCCCGGCACTAAAGGGGCCCCCAAGTCAAACGAAAAGCTTCAAATGGGGCCCCAATAATTTCATTCTATTGAACTTGCGGATTCGCTATATTTTTTTCTGGGATGTAATGAATAAAACTGAAACAATGGATATACAATTATTATAACTCCCAAAAAATAGAGAAATGTTCCTAAATGGTTTATAAAACATATAAGGTTTTCAATGACTCCATTCGAAATAACACTCAATTAGTTTTTTAATATACCGTCAAGCTTTTCGGGACTCGGGACTCTCTTTGGACATCATCGTTTTATTAGGCTCGAGATAATCAAGAGTTATCTTAGGAATACAATAACGCAAATACGTCTATAAGACTTTTGAGCCTACTACAGCTTCGAACAAGAAGTAGCCTGAAGCTTGGCCATCGACAAGTTGATAGATATGTTTGAACAAAAAAATTAGCAAAGATTAATGCATTTTTGTTGAATAATTTTTCAACTTTATTATCACATTGATTTCTTTCCAGTTATTTTTCTATCAGAATCTATGTTATTTTGTTTACAAATTTTTGTTGTTCAATATATTGTATATATGCTCATATATAAATTTTTTATCACATTTTCTTGAATATTTTTCTTTGAAAAACGTCAAGGGAAACTTATCAGAATGAACGTAAAATTATGAGGGGGCCCCCGACTAAAATCTTGCGGGGGGCCCGCGAAATTTGCGCTACGCCACTGAGAGTACAGTACTTAAACCATTGTAATAATGCTCTGTCTACCTGATCTTGAGTGGATTTCCTTATTCTTTTAGATTTCAGAACATTGTCATTGATAAGAGCTCTAATATTATTTTCGTTTGTAGCGTGGGAAACGCCGAATTCCTCGCAAGAGTGACATTCGATTCATCAGCATTGAGGCGATGTAGTATAACGCTTTTCTCCTCGATGGTGAAGCTTTTTATCTTCGCGGATGTTATTTCAGCACAGCTATAGTCTTTCTGTTATGTCGCAAAGCAAATGTAAACAAACAATGACTGAAATTTGCGCGCGATTAATAATTAGGACATTGAAGTCGGGTTGATGCGACAAGGTAGTTTGTGCGAAGTTCTTTTAATAAAATCACGACACGTCGTTTTAACCGGACGATTGATCATTGGAAAGAGCTGTTATAAGCGGATGGTCGCAAAAACCGAAGTCGTAATAAACGGATGTAAAAGCATAGAAGTTTGGTTTCATAGGGATGAAACCAAACTTCAGTTAGCGTTTACGTCGCTAAAAGCGGTTGTGCATTGTAAGCGAAGTCGTTATATCCAGATTCTACTGTATATGTATATATATTTATATATATATATATATATATATATATATATATACCTAGTATTGTATATGTATATCATTCAGACAATAACTGATTTTTATGCAACTTTGTAGAATCGTGATAATTTTTTTTTTTTATTTTTTGATTATCACGATTCTACAAAGTTGCATGAAAATCAGTTATTGTCTGACGAAGGAGTCTGATTTAGACTCCGAAACGTAACGCTTAAGATTTCAAAGTGTTTTTTAATTCTTTCTTGTTTCAGAGACTGGGAGAGAAAACCCATATTAAGTTTTCAGGAAAATGCAGAGTCCTCCCAGAAAATATTTCAATAGACACCCTGTATATATATATATATATATATATATATATATTATATATATATATATATATATATATATATACAGGGTGAGTCGGGAGGAACGGTCCAAACTCTAGGTGTATATTCTCAGGTCGAAATAATTAAAAAAAAACTCATATGTTGTTATCCCATTTTCATTTGTTCTCAAACTACATTTTCTACATTAAAGTGGTTTTATTTATAGCATTAATTTAATAAATGCTCAAAATTCCCGCCATTAACCTCCAAACACTTCGACTTCTTCTGCGAAGAGCTCTCGTTGCTTTTCTGATTGATTCGAGTCTTTCTTTAATAAGCAATAATAATTTTCTAATTACCCTTTAGTTTGAAAACAAATGAGAATCAGATAACAACATCTGAGTTTTTTTAAATTATTTCGACCTGTAGAATACACACCTGGATTTTGGACCGTTCCTCCCGACTCACCCTATATATATATATATATATATATATATATATATATATATATATATATATATATATATAT
The DNA here is from genome assembly GCA_038502775.1 of Hippodamia convergens. Lineage (NCBI taxonomy): Eukaryota > Metazoa > Arthropoda > Insecta > Coleoptera > Coccinellidae > Hippodamia > Hippodamia convergens. The sequence continues at coordinate 98,178,115 of CM076607.1, forward strand.
ATATATATATATATATATATATATATATATATATATATATATATAAATATATATTTATATATTATGGATAAGATTTATTGGACATATCCCTCTACGGTTCATTTCTTATCCATGTATTTACCGATCCCTCAATATTCATATCTTTCTATAATATATATATATATATATATATATATATATATATACAGGGTAAGTCTTTGACTTGTACATATATTTTAACCGTGGATTCCTGAGGTCAAAAGAAACACATTTTTCCTCTATCATTTTTTCCAATTCGCCTTGGTTCAAAAGATACAGGCTGTTGAAAATCCATAAAAAAAATGTTATTTTCGAATATATCTCGTGAATGATTACATCGAATGAAATGATTTTTGGAATATAGTTTTTCAGAAGTGTTATGAATCTGTTCCGTATACAAAATTCCACCAACCTCCGCCTGTTTCACTATTATGACCATCACATGCCAAGAATACACCAGAAATTCAAAGAGTCTAATTGTAAACAGTAAATTTAATGTAATTGGATGAATATTTAACCATTTTGGAATATAAAAGTATTCTTCATATTTTCTTGTAAAATGCGCTGTCTACGAGTAATTCGATATTGAAAGAAGGAAAAATTCTGAGAAATCCAAAATATTGGGTATCTTGGCTGAATGCAACTCTGTTAAAAATTTTCACAGAGTTAATTTTTGCTACGTTGTCTCGTTGAAATTTTTCACGAATGAATCCGAGAATTTGTGTTCTGGAAGCATAAGGTTATGAATGATAAGGGAACTTGCGGACTTTGTTTGAGAATGGAATAATATGAGGAATAAGTTCACCTTTAGTTCTTCAATTTAAATCCTTTTTGATTCAAGCAAATTTCCATACCACTTTCGAAATTACAGTTTTTTGAGGTGGGTTGTTCGCCAGGATCCCTGCCTTCCCACATTCATTAAGAGTCAAAGTAAATGCTCGAAATGTCCACCATTTGCATTCAAACTTGCACGAGCTTTTCTGAGGAGAGAGTGTCTCACATTTTCAAGGAGATTAGGTTGATCTCGAATATGATTCGCCGCACTTGCCACACGCGATCGCAATTCGTACACATTATTCACGACACTGCCAAAAACAAGTTGTTTCACGAAACCCCACAGAAAAAAATCACACGGATTCAAGTCTGGTGATCTTGAACCATTCTGTAACGGCTCTGAAACTATGAGATGGAGTTCCATCTTGCTGTAGTCACATATTTTGAACAACAATAAGTTGCACGTCCTTCAATGCGTAGTCCAAATCATTCTGCAGAAAGTTGAGATACTCGTCTGCTGTCAACCTCCAAAATTCCATCAACTGTCTCATCCATTCTCTTATTTCTGACCTGGCCGTTATCCACCATGTTGGGAGAAAAAGTTCCATGATCGAGTAAGAGTCGAGAACAATCTTCACGAAAGTTCTTTCATTCGGAAGTAATCTATTTGGAAACTGTAGTCCATAAACTTCTCTTGCTCTTCTGGCTATTTTTCCATTAGTAAAATAGCATTATAACATATCTACCATTTCTTGGTTAGAAAACATTTTGAAGATTTACACTGATACTCTGCAATAACCGAATAAATGACTTATTTCAAAATCACGATACCATGAATTTCGAATTTCAATTGTTTTGTATCATTCTATGCGCATGACAGACCAACATAGAACAGTCGCGAATATTCTGTTATCACAGTTTAAATAGTTTAATTTTTATTTCATTATAAAATATATTAAACCTAATAATGAAAATGTCCCGAATTTTTAAGTCGAGTTTCACATAATATATAATTTATTCTGAAGTGTTTCCATATAACAGAAGTGGATGCTTCGAAGAAAAGTTAGGTTAGGTCTTTATAAAGGCAGTTTTTAAATTTGAAAGTTTTTAATTCTGAGGTCTATGATTTGAATTTGAATAATGTCAATCATTCTGTGCGAATGCTGAAATCAGCAAAATGAATATTATGCTATATTGGCTTCATTAGAAAATTTTGGATTTTTGGCAAAGATAGTTTTCATTAATCATAAAGAAAACATAATACATTATTATTAGGCGCTGTTATTATCATAATATGTTCATTATGCTCCTGATCACACTCTGGAGAAGAGTTATACATAAATTGAGGATTACTTCGAATTGTGAGGCTCCACCAAAGTCAGTTCTTTTTCAGAACAATTAGGTGAAATTCCTAAATTGCCAGAAAGGCATTCATGTCAATTATTTCATTGCAAGGTAGAGTATTTGCGATATGAAAACAGAAAGCAGCAAGATATAATATTTATTAGACAAACCATCATGGTTTCATTTCATGTGATTATGCAGATGAAATCTAGAAGAAGCTATAGTGTCATTGTTACAGGGGAACACCTCGAACATAAAGCTGATCGAAACAAACATATTCCAAATGAAAATCAAAAAGCTATATGACTTTCATTTCGTACCCTTGCTTGCACAGCATGATTTTGAAAATTCATCCCACAAGATATAACTAAGTACATAACGAGTTTTTTATTCTTAATATGTATTAGGAAAATCCTTAGTTTTTTTTCAATGACAGCATTTCTTGGTATTATTAGGTTTCAAATTTGCTGATGATGTGCTAATATTAATGACTGAGCTTTGACACAGCTCTGATTAAAAAGGACATTGTCAAGATGCCATATAATAATTTCAAAATGAGGATATAAATTTCAAAATAGGATTCAGGGAGTTGGAAAATAATACATCATATTCAATTTTGATTATTTTTATTGGATACTGGTTTATTTTTAATGTGAAATTCAAGTAGAATAAAAAAAGGCTCAATGAACTTTCAAGTGAGTTAAAAAAAATCTGCTTGAAGATAATAAATATTTTATTCCTAAAGTACCTACTTAATTCCTTATAATTTCATATATCGGAAGAAGACTTAAATATGAACATAAAGAATGCAAATGAGAAGCAACTGTAAGATAATAGTATATTCTAAAACAAGTTGCAGAATGAGCTCCTATTCCAACACGAATGCGAAATTCGAAAACGAGCGACGAAGGAGCATGAGTGTTGGAATTGCCCTCTGCAACGAGTATTAGACGATATTTTCTCTATTTCAGTCAAGTTTCGTGAAATACTCTCGAAATTCAAATGAAAATTCAGGTTAGTGACTTCTGTATTGTAGCTTGGCAGTTGGTGTGACTTACTAAATATGACAGATCACGGAATTAGAGTTGATTTGATTCGAAAATTGATTGGATCTGAGGTCAGTACTGACAACCACAAAATAAAAAATATAACTAAAAACAATGCTGTAATGATTTTCATTACAGCACTACTTTTAGTACTGTAATGAACTCATTACGATACTGAAATAGAGAAAATAATATTCAATGTCATGATCATATTTCAAAGTAACTAGTTCAATATTCATATGCAAGTCCTGAAGCATTGACCTGGGTTATAACGTGACTGTTATTATAAAAAAATAAACCTCGAATTTTCTCCATAAAACACTTCTATTCTAAAATGACAGTGGTTATGTCTCCCTCGTTAATTAAATTATGAAGCTACCTTTTCATTATTGAGCCAACCTAAGTAGAAAAATAAGTCACGTTCCAGTAAACATGCCATAGATCGGAAAATGAGAATTTTGTGAAACCAGCCTTGATATTTGGAAATATTAAATCTCACATGTAATAATTGATGGTTTACAGTTATTTGCTGCCATACCTCTGTGAATAAAGTAAATAAATAAACAGTAACATGTAACTATGTATGATTGTCTTCGAAAATACCTAGTAAGGGCTGCTTCATTTCAAACATAACGTGTTAATAATAATGTCAATGTTCTTCCAATTATCCGCACTTATGAACTCATAGTTTCTTAAGGAAGGACACTTGAAATTGGGTCTAGTTGTGTGACTATAAACTCCTGGACTTCAATTATTGTTGTGATCACTAACATATTTTCGGAACAATTTTCGCATCTGATTCATTGGCAATAGTAATAGAATACATAATACGATAATGCTTTCATGTGCTCTGAGTGAACTTAGTACCCTATTGTGTGTCACTAGTGCCACTAAGTACTAGTTCATCTTCACATTCCAGCCCTTTTCATGGGCACTCGGCCATTCACATTTACACATCATCATAAACTTTCAGGAAATAAGTGCTTATATTAACAATATCTATGACAGGTAAAACCTCGGGTCACTCAACAGTAGGAACTTCATCATTTCATTTCATTTTGTATACGTTTCTATTGAAAGTTTTGTTCCTTTAGTCCCAGTGTCTGAAAAAAAAACCATAGCTGTGAATTCGGTTAATACGACGACTTTGGTCAAGAAATGAATTTTAAATTAGTAAACGAACTTACTTTTGAATTAGCTGTTCTATTAATACGTTTAATTCGGCACCTTCCTCTTTTAACTTCGTTTTCGAAAATCAAATTATTCAAACACACATTTGATATTTGATTCGTGCTCTGCCTCTGCCTGAATGACAACTGGCAACAGTGCGAACAAGTATACGTCGGAAACGTTCACAGATTATATGACATTTGTTCACACAGAAACCAGATCTATGATCTATGATTTGTTTATTTATGGAAATGAAAGGTTATGTTTGTATCTGATAATACTTGTAGAAATTGTTATAAATGATACCGAAGATGAATCTCAAAATTCTCAAAGCTGATATGGGTGACAGAAAGCTGAATTCTTCATTCTAAAAAATGAAATAGAAATCAAGAGAAGAATATTCAACATTTATCGCCAACGAAATTTGGATGAAGGTGTTCATTGTATTATAAATTCGGTTATTATTTATAGTTAAATTATTATTTAAGTTAAATAATCCTGCTTCATCTTTCGTCGAATGGGATTGAAAAAGTGTGATTACGCTTGTCTTTATAATACAGTTGTTATGATATGTAGGATATCTATGCTTTCCAGGGGTGGCATAGCTCATTATAAAAAATCAAAATGGCTATATCTTTTTATCTAAGCCGAATCGGAAAAAATGGTAAAGAAAAAAAGTGTTTTTTTTGACCTCAGAAATCTACGGTTGAAATATATGTACAAGTCAAAGACTCACCCTGTATAGATACGTATTGAACATATTTGCCGGAGAAAACAGAAAAAATTAAATTTGATAATTGCCCAAACAACAATTGCCAGGTTTCCAAATTTAATTTTATATATATATATATATATATATATATATATATATATATATATATATATATATATTTTCATTTGTTCTCAAACTATATTTTCTACATTAAAATGGTTTTATTTACAGCATTAATTCAATAAATGCTCAAAATTCCCGCCATTAATCTCCAAACACTTCGACTTCGTCTGCGAAGGGCTCTCGTTGCTTTTCTGATTGATTCGTGTCTTTTTTTAATAAGCAATAATAATATTCTAATTACCCTTTAGTTTGAAAACAAATGAGAATCGGATAACAATATATGAGTTTTTTTAAATTATTTCGACCTGTAGAATACACACCTGGAGTTTGGACCGTTCCTCCTGACTCACCCTGTATATATATATATATATATATATATATATATAAAATATATATATATATATATATATATATAAAATATATATATATATATATATAGCATACTATATGATATATATATAACTTTATAACTATATATATATATATAATATATAAGATATATATATATATAAATATTATAATATATATATATATATATATATATATATATATATATATATATATATATATATATATATATATACAGTGGAACTATATACAGTGGAACTTCCCTACAACGAATTTCTCTGTACAACGAATTTCGTATCTGTCATTGCACCTTGAATCCAAATACCCTGTTAAAAACACCCTCTAAAACGAAGTGAATTCTCTCTATAACGAATTATTCCAAGAAAATCACACTGTAAGTGCGTATTGGTAAGAAGGTTTTTCCCAGAGTATACTTAGGGATAGTTTTTTCCGTAATACTGTCGGAAGTAGGTAATAAATCCCGATCATAAACTAAACCATTACGGCGGACGGAGCGTTCCTTCTGAAACAGTTGTAGATGCACCCCTGGCTATACAGATTGTTCAGTTTTCAGTTTCGCTCTGATCGTTAATGAAAATAGTAGTGCGAAAATGTCTAGAAGGAAGTGCTTGAGTTAATTATGTATAATGTATTAAAATAAAAAAAAATGCAAGTGAACGTTGCTTTTTTTTTACACTTGACACAATAAAAAAAATTTCTGCATAACGAAATTTCTGTATAACGAATTTTTTTTGCGGATTTAGCGTATTCGTTATAGGGAAGTTCCACTGTATATATATATATAGATATGTAGTTATAAAGGGTCATTTTCACCTCCAAAACAGAAACTCGTTTTACGCTCTGACCTCATATATAACGCTGTCACCTCCGATTTCGGAGGTGACAACGTATCGCCTTGTTTTTTAGCTTGTTGGAATCAGGATGACTCAAGGATAAACATATCAAAAAATCGTTTTGAGGTCACAAGGCACCCTGTTTATGTACTGAACAATCTTTTAGTTCGGGTATATATCACGGGCGCTAGTGTGCTGCGCCATATATGGATGAATAACTCTGAGAGACTCGAAAGACGTATCCTCCTCCGTAAATGGCAACAATGTGTATTGGTACACCCTCAGAGCAGATGTCGATAGGTGGCATATCGCAGGTTATTTTATCGCTTTTTCAAGTGGAATGGTGTGATGCATTAGGAAGACAAGCTTTAACTTCGTCCTATGAGGGAATTCATATATGCTTGTTTTCCATCGTCCAACTTATTCATTTTGTACCATCCACGCATAACTGAAAGAGAATGAAAGCTTTTTACGTATCTATACGGGGAATATAGCTTGTCCCCAATATAGATGTAAAATATGAACTTTTGTTTGATGAAATCTAAATTATTGAATTAGATACAATCCTCTTCTCTAATCAATCTGAATACATACGGTGTCTTCAAATGTAACGCTTTGTATTGACAGGTAATAGACCTCATCAACATGAAAACATTTTGAATATTCACTCTTCCCAATTTATTTGAACCAGAGTTACCCGCAAATGTGAGAAATGCCAAGTCCAAATCTGACTCGAACGTATTGAAACTTCTTCTATATTGATTATGTTCGAACATCAGTTTTGAAATATGCTGCAGATTTATTCCAATAGTGACCTGTTGATATGATTCAAATTGATCGAATTCGATGATGAATTCAATTTGATCGAACAATGATCATTACGACCAATTCATGAAAACAATTTAGACGAGTTTTATAGCTGGATTTGTGAATTTTTGTTTAACAAAGAAATTTTTCTGTCTCCACTTTGGAATTAATTATTTCTCTCAGAAAAAATCGCCAGATAGAAGTTGAAAAATAATTCTACATGTTTACTAAAAATTTAAGTGCGTCGAACAGATCGCAAAAAAGTCGAGTGAGTATTTTATTTGATGTTCAACTTCCTAAAAACGCGGCATTGATTCATAACAGGCGAGCAATATGGAAGTTTGAATGATTGATTTTGATGAGTTCTACTACCTGTCAAAAAAAAACATCTCCCTTAACATATTCGGACAGTGTTTCAAACCTTTTTCCAATAATCTTAATTCAGCTTCTTCGAAATGTACTTCTGTAAAATTCTTCACTTTTTCATAAAACTTCACTGCACTTTCACTGGCGCGCAGAGAAAACTCGAATCTCTTATGCATTGTAGGGATAAATTCAAGCCTAATCTGTCGATGCGCGCCAGTGAAAGTGCAGTGAAGTTTTATGAAAAAGTGAAGAATTTTACAGAAATACATTTCGAAGAAGCTGAATTAAGATTATTGGAAAAAGGTTTGAAACACTGTCCGAATATGTTTAATAATAAGGACCTCAAACATTTAGCAGTTAATGTAGAATTAGCTTTAAATAAGATCGAAACTCCTGAGATACAAAACTTTGAAAAATCTGTTTGTGCGAGAATGATATCCAATGCTCGTATTAGACAGGATAAAATCGAAGTTGCCGTTTTGAAACAAATCAAAAAGAAAGCCACTGAGAATGATCTGATAATTACAAAAGCTGACAAAGGCAATACAGTTACAATTTTGAACAAGACTGATTATTTACAAAAAACAGAATTATTGTTGAACTCTGATAACTTCCGAGAACTGAGAATTGACCGAACATCGAAATTCCAAAATTCACTCAAAAAGTATATCAAAAATTGCCCAAACGTATTATATGCAATAACTTCTCCTTTGGCGATAATGAATCCAAGAATACCGCAATTATATGCTCTACCTAAAATCCATAAAGAGAATTGTCCTATGAGACCCATTGTTTCCTATACTCATGCACCAGCTTCAAAACTCTGTGGATATCTGAATTCTATTTTACCAAAAATGATTCAACATGAACCAATTTACTCCATCAAAAACACAATCCAACTTAGAGATGAATTAAAATCACTGAAAATCCCTCCGAATGCTAGGTCAATTTCGTTCGATGTAGTAAATTTATTCCCATCAATACCTCATACAGAAGTTAAAAATTTAATCAACGAAGAGCTTCATAATAATTTTTCCCTCAGTGCAGAATTGATAGATGAAACAAATAAACTTTTGCAGTTGTGTCTTGAACAGAGTTATTTCAAGTTCAATGGAAAATTCTATCTACAGTTGGATGGTCTACCAATGGGTTCTCCTTCATCTCCTCTTTTAAGCGAAGTATTCATGACACATTTGCAAAAGAAAATATTCTCGTCAATTAATAACAATGTGACTGAATTTGTACTATACTGGAGACGATATGTAGATGACGTGTTTTGTATTTGGACTGGCTCAGATTTTGAGCTTGAATTGTTTTTCCAACTGATTAACTCTTTGTATGTGTTGGTCCAGTTCACATTGGAAATGGAAAATAAAAAATAAGTCGTTAAACTTTTTGGACATTCAGATAAAAATAGCAGAAGATCATATGGAATTTGATGTGTATAGAAAACCTACTTTTTCAGAAATCCTCATCCATAATAGTAGTTCACATCCATATAAAATAAAAATGTCAGCTTTTCATTTCCTGGTACACCGTCTAATATCAATACCACTTTCAACAGCTAATTTCGAAAAAGAAGTGGAAGTGTTAAGGATATTGGCATTGAACAATGGTTTCTCTCCCAATATTATAGATAAATTAATTGACAGAAAACAATATCAAAAACTATTATCAAGTATATACCCCATCCAAATTAATAACTGTATTGATAAATTTGCTTATATAAATTATATCCCACAAATAAGCGACAATATTTGTAGTAGATTAAGACGAAATAAAATTGACATTGTATGTACCAACAAGAAAAACTTAAAATCAATGTTTTGTAATGGAAAGGATAGTTAAACAACTTTTGAAAAAAGTGGTGTCTATAAAATTTTTTGTGACGAATGCCCAACTTTTTACATAGGTCAGACTGGCCGTTCTCTCAAGATAAGGGTTGATGAACATAAAAAGTCAATTCTTCAAAACAAATTAACATTTGGTTTTTCTGATCATTATATCACTTGTAACCATTCCATAGATTTTAATAAAACAAGAATATTGCATGAAAGGAAAAAAAGCAGACGCCTAGATCTTCTAGAAATTTTGGAAATATTTTCTGCTTCAAAATATAAACAACCAATTGTGAACGATCAATTAGATTTCCGCTTATCTCCGGTTTTAACATCTGTTGTTCGATGTTTATTTCTTTGACTTATGCGTTTACTTTTCAGTCTTGGATAAAACCCGAAACATCTCGACTTATTAGATGTTTAATTTATTAAATATTGTGAACGTAGTCTTGTGTTTTTATTTTTTCAATTGAAAAATGCCCCTTACCGTATAGTTTTCTAATGGATACCTTAAAAGTTACAGCAGGTTGAACGAATGCGAATTTATGCAAGAAATTGTTGAATCTAATCGATATCGCTTGGTCACGTAGTCAAGTGCATGTCTCTACTTCGATAGAGTTATGAATGTGTGGTTGTGGACCTATCAGTACTGTTTTGAATTGAAATAATACGCGAGCGGAGCCGCGGGTTGGAGCTACTTTGTTATAATGAACAGTAGTTAGGACCTCTTAAAACACTCAATTTAAACGAGCTTCTTTAGTTTACCAGAGGCAGACTAGGTTCTCTTGATATTTTGTTTTTCGAGAACGGTTCATTTTATCGACAATCAACAAGAGTACCTTTTCCTGAGCTTAATATTCGAGGTATTCAAATCATTCGTATGATCGTATGATAAGGTATCCCTTATCATACAGGGATAATGTAAGCTTCAAATGTACAACCTAGTCCGCCCCTGGTACACTAAAAATGCTAATTTCAAAGGTCAATATTTCAAGAGGTCCTTACTACTCACTATTCATCATATCAATTTTAATTTAATTATATTGCGAATTTAAAAAATAAGAGGGACCTCTTTCATTTGAAGTGATCATAGACGGAAAACCACTTTCAAGGTGGGATTCACAAAACTTTGAATGCCTGATCACGTACTGTACCATTTTGAAAACAATAGTTTAGAACAAATTTTTAGGTTTACGAAAACAGCATTTCCTAGTACTGAATTCTGAATGCCCATGAAAAATAGGTACGTCAATTTTGCCCATTTAAACTTTTTTTTACGACCAATATTAACCCTGTACATGTACACTATATTATGCTACTTTTCATTAGATGCTTCAATTTGCAGATATTGTGCATCAGATGAACGTGAGAACAGAAAATCAAAAAATCTCAATATGAAGAATTAAATCAAAAAATAATTAAAATTATTATCAATATCAAAAAATCTAAAACCTCAATGATGGAGAAAACTTGAAACAATATCAAGTTATCAAATGATTCGTTAGAATCAATCAAATGAAGCGTTAGAACGCTTCGTTACGATAGATCGTAAATTTTATTTCTTGTCTAAATATTTATTTCAGCCTCTCGTCATATCTCGGGAAATATTCTTCAGGAAACTATGCTTTGAAAAGCATTTTTTATAAGGGATGATAACAGTCATATTCATTTAAATTTTAATTCATTCCATACCAGTAAAAAGGTCCCTTCAAATTAAACATTGATTTGGATTGAATTGAATATGTTAAAATTGGTTATCGAGGGTTATCCCTGATGAGAGTTAGACATATGTAGTCGCGGACTTTTATGTATAAATTTTCTTACACTACAAAAATGTCCCTTTCGAGTTCCACTATCTCTTGTAGTTCATCCAGCGTCGTCCGTAAAAGCCATGAATCAAATGGTTCGTATAACAACTTGTTCATGAAGATTCTATATTTTTCGTTGAGTATATTGGAATGAATTCCACAATCAAACCAGACATTTGCTTTCCGAATTTTTGTGAAGACTAATAAACAAACTAACAAAAACATGGACTTTCATATTATACTCCGAAAGCATTATTGTTCTTCAGAGGTATAATATTCTTCATTGAATATCGTTAAAGATGACCAGCAACGAGACGAAACCAAATTTTTGGGAGGGCGGAAGCATCGAAAATTTTCCAACCGTGCATTGAAGGAATAGAAAACTGAAGGTTATCTAATGGTTTTTATAATTTAATATAACGTATAATATTTGTTTTGGCTAAAAAGGTTCAATTATGATTAATCCCATCAATGTTGTGAGTAATTAACTTTTCTTCATCTTTTCAACATTCAGTTGCATGTTTCCCAACTCAATAGAATTTGTTTTTTTCTGTAAATAGTATCTCGATTTATAATGCTTGAAACTTTGAGAAACCTCTCGTTCTATTTCATAGCCGTGTATAGGAACCATTAAATCACGAAGCCTTTGTCAGGCACAAGACGATGTTTCTTTATTTATTCCGATGCTCCGGAATTAGCAGCGTAAAGCACTTATCTTTCCAAACATGTGTTGAAAGAACAGCTGCATTCCATATATGATTATTCCGAACTAATTTACCTTCTGTCCTCCGAAAATCTGGCATCGTTGCAGGAGGACACAGCGCACGACCCATACAAAATATGAGCGGAGGTAGCAAGGTCTGTCTCATAAAAAAAAATTTTTCGAGCAAAATCTTTTCCCCTCTCAAGGTCCCTATATTTTTTGCCTTCCCCTCTAAATCTATTGACAAAAAAATTTCAATCACACCACTCCTTCACCCGGAGGTCAGGTCGCCCAATGAACTTAACGGAGGTCACAACGCACTACGAATCCATATATATATATATATATATATATATATATATATATATATAGGGTGTCTATTGAAATATTTTCTAAGAGGACTCTGCATTTTCCTGAAAACTTAATATGGGTTTTCTCTCCCAGTCTCTGAAACAAGAAAGAATTAGAAAACACTTTGAAATCTTAAGCGTTACGTTTCGGAGTCTAAATCAGACTCCTTCGTCAGACAATAACTGATTTTCATGCAACTTTGTAGAATCGTGATAATCAAAAAATAAAAAAAAAAATTATCACGATTCTACAAAGTTGCATGAAAATCAGTTATTGTCTGACGAAGGAGTCTGATTTAGACTCATTGTTCGGCACCAATTTTTTCACGTGAAGTTTTGGCCCCTGATAAATTAGTGCTCAAAATTTTTACACAGGGGCCTTTCTTATATTCTTAAAAATTTTTTTCTAATTCTTTCTTGTTTCAGAGACTGGGAGAGAAAACCCATATTAAGTTTTCAGGAAAATATACAGGGTGTACCAAGTTCGACGGCCTATTGGGCGTTTCTGCAGAACTGGACCTATTTGAAATCTGAAAATTGGGATTATGATATTGTTTGCCATTATCTACCGAGCTAAAATATTCTCGGAGCCTGACCACTTTCAGTTATACAGGGAGTGAAAAAAAAATTTTAAAATGCTGCTTTTTTGTTTTTGAAGTTGATAGAGTATGCAATTCTGAATACATTCGTACTCAAATCGTTGCATTTGTCATAATATTTGCCAAAATATCGAGAAAAAACTGAAGAAAAAAGGGAGATGGGAGTATTCAGTATTATGTTTGTTATTCCTAATCTAGATATCTTAAGCACAAACCGTTTTCAAATTTTTGAAGTCGAAAAATTGTATATTTTTAGAATTTTGAAAAACTCGTCACAGGGTGTTGTTTCAAATGTTGGGATCAAGATTGGCTCATAACTTTTGTTTTTCAAATTAGAACCCTATTTTTTTATGATTGCATTGGATTTTGCGAAGAAAATGATGATAATATTCCAACATGTTAATGCTCCTAAAATTAATAATTATTGAGTTATTCAGGATTTCCTGATTTTATGTCCTACGTAGCGTCAAATTCATAGAATCAGTTTCATATCAACAATGACCATTATTAACTCCAAATTTCATTTATTATTTCGTCGTCAAATGGAAAATGGGTTGATAATGTTTTAACATGTTGATACTCCTAAAATTTATAATTCTTGAGTTATTTGGGATTTTCCGAGGGGTTTTTCACCTTGGAATTTTGGTGTACAAAATGCGGAGTCATTGGGAATTATTGGAATTATTTGGATTTTTTTTTAATTATTTGGAATTATTCGGAATTTTTTCGAATTACCTGGAATTATTTGGAATTATTAGGAATTATTTGGAATTATGTTACGTGTGCGCATGCGTATTAGTCATTACCTAACATTCTTGTATTTCGACAACAATAAGCCGAATAACGAATAAGTGTCATTTTATAGTGCTTGCCAAAAGTTCACTTCCTGCTTTATCTAATTGTGTTTCGTGCAATTTATCACTGGAAGAATCTCTTAGAGCTTATAATCAGCTTCAAAATGGGTGAGGCGGTGGGTAGCTTTTCAGTTGAACTTATGAATTACACTAGGTAATATTTACACAAAAAGTGATTCAGTTAGAGCTTTCAAGACCGGCTATCATGACATTTTATTCTTATCATTCTTAGATTGGTTAAGCCTTTCACGAACGGATATAATGACATTGAAGAAGTTTTCCGGTCTTATTGGCCGTGGTCTATTAGGAATTATTTCACCTAACGTTTCCCTCAAATCTGAGATAGGCATCTTCAGAGGATTCTTGATCTTAGATCTAGTCATAATGATTTCACCTAACGTTGCGGTAATCATCTTCAGAGAATTCGTGGTTTCAGAATGTCCATTGTATATAGAATCACCGCTTTGTTGTCTAGTTCAATCTGGAGCCAATAAAAATAGCATCTTCAGAGGATTCTTGGTCTAAGATTGTAACTAAATGATCTAGTAAGAATGATTTCACCTAATCACATTAGGAAAGTCTTCCCGCTTATCGACCGTGGTCTATTAGGAATTGTTTCACCTAACGTTTCGCCTACATCTGCGGTAGGCATCTTCAGAAAATTCTTGGTCTAAGATTGTAACTGGACCGCTCTGTGTCGGGATTCTGTTGGGCGCTAGTACTTATATTTCACCCAACGTTTCACCTGAATCTGCGGTAATCATCTTCAGATAATTCTTGGTCTTAGAATGTAAATTGTATTGGAATTATTATGTATTTCGTGTTAGTATTCGATGTTCGGAATATATATTGACGTATGTCAAGAACAATTGATGTAGTTGTCAATAATAAAGAAACGTTAAACGTGCTAAGTTTTTCCCAAGTGATAAATACCAACCTTTATCACTATTGTTCAACGAATTTGTACAATTGGTTATGGGCCCAGTGTTCGTATAAACAGACACTGAAGACATCGTTGAAAAATGAGTGACAAAATAGACGTTGGTAGCATTACGAAATTCACCAGGCAAAACTATCACCAATGGATGTTCCAGCTGAAATGTGCCCTGAAGGCAAAAGGTCTTTATGGTCTTGTAGATGAAACAATGGAAAAACCAGCTGCGACCCAGGCTGCAGGATTAGATAGTTGGTACAGAAAGGATGCACAAGCTATGTTTCTTATTACATCAGCCATGGACTTCGAGCAGATAACTCTTATAGAAAATTGCGAAACCTCGAAGGCAATGAAAGAGAAACTTGACTCAATATATTGTCAAAAGTCAGAAGTTAATAAACTCATGGCACATGAAAAGTTTCACCAATATAGGATGGATCCCAATGACTCTGTGGCAAAGCATGTAGCCAAAATCGAAAATTTAGCACAGCAAATCAAAGATTGTGGTGATTCTGTCAGTGAAACTGCCATAGTAACAAAAATCTTGAACACCTCACCACAGAAATTTAGAAATGTAAGGCAAGCCTGGCTGTCAATGGATGAGAGAAAGCAAACTGTGAAGAACCTGACTGCCAGACTCCAAGATGAAGAACAAAGTTTGACAATTTTAGAAGAAGAACAGGAAGCTCTCGCCACAATGACTTTGAACACAAAGAAGAAAAGTACACCAAATGCAGCTAAGAAGAAAAGATTCCCATTCAAATGATTTTCTTGCCATAAACGTGGTCATATGTCAAAGGACTGTTACGTTTTGAAGCAATCAAATCAAACAAAATATAGTGAATCCACTAGAAGAAATGAAACAGCACTAAATACTGAAATAGAGGAGCTCAATATCACACAGTGTGATGATATCTGGATCCTAGACAGTGGTGCATCAGCACATATGTCCTATAGAAGAGATTACTTCTCTGAGTTCAAAGTACTTGAAAGCCCTTCTTATGTGTACCTAGGAAATAGTAAAAGCCTAGAAGTGAAAGGAAAAGGCACAGTAAAAATTCAGAAGTTAATAGATGGACATTGGTTTGATTCTTACATACAAGATGTACTCTTAATTCCAGATCTGAGAAAAAATCTTATATCTGAGGGAGTTCTGACGAATAGGAACATGAAGATAATCAAGGCAGGTACTTATGCCAAAATATATCAAGGAGGAGATCTTGTAGCTAGTGCTTTGCAGCAGAAAACAAATAATCTATACAAGATGCTTATTCGTACAGTTTGCAACAACACTGAAGCAACTGTAACAGAACAAGTCAGAGAATCTATTGAAATTTGGCACAAAAGGCTTGGTCACATAAACAAGCAGTATTTGAAAGATATGGTTCAAAGAAATCTTGTAAAAGGAGTAACAATGAGTAATATTGACAATTTCCAATGTGAAGACTGTATACTAGGCAAGCAGCATAGAAAAAGTTTTCTTAAGTCAACAAGAGTCAACAAAAGTGCTCCCGGAAAACTTGTCTATAGTGATATATGTGGACCTATTGCAACATCATCTGTATCAGGTGCTCGTTATGTTATTGTTCAAAGATAGCTGTACAGGATACCGAGTGGCTTACTTCATAAAGCACAAAAGTGATACTCTTGAATGTTTTGTTAGATATAATAACGTTATCAAAACAAAGTTTGGACACTCAGTGAATGCTCTTCATGTTGACAATGGTTCTGAATACACAAACAAAGAACTGGAAATGTACATGATGAAAGAGGGTATTGAATTAGAAACTACCGCACCATATACACCAGAACAAAATGGAAGATGTGAAAGAGAGAATAGAACCATTATGGAAAGTGTGCGAACTATGCTTATCAGTGCAAACGCACCACACTATCTGTGGGCAGAAGCAGCAAACACTGCTATATACATTTTAAATCGAACACCATCCAAGCAGTGCGAAAGCACACCTTATGAACAATGGACAGGTGAAAAACCATATCTAGGTCATGTCAAAACCTTCGGATGTGTTGCATATGTACATACTCCTAATCAGAAGAGAACAAAGCTTCAACCTAAAAGTCAAAGAATGGTTTTTGTAGGATATGATAAAAATTCCACAAATTACCGTTTATACAATCCCCAGAATCGCAAGATTACAATATCTTGTAATGTGATGTTTCAGGAAGAGAAAAATGGATTTATGAATAAACAAGAAGAGATACCTGTATTAATTGAGTTCACAGATGATAACTTTGAAAATCCAATATCAGACATTCAGCCAGAGGATAATTTTCAACCATACGAAGAACCTAATGAAGAGAATAGAAGACCAAGAAGAAACGTCAAGTTTCCGGAAAAATTAAGAGATTTTGAAGTTGAGCTGAACCTGGTGGAACTAGAAGTTCCAAATACCTATGAAGAAGCAATACATTGCGAAAACGCTGATAAGTGGATAGAAGCAATACAAGAAGAAATACGTGCTCTGGAACAAAATAAAGTATGGATTATACAAAAAAATTCCTAAAGGACGAAAAGCGATTGGATCAAAATGGGTATTCAAACTAAAATATAACAATCAAGGTGAAATAGAAAGATATAAAGCAAGACTGTGTGCAAAAGGCTTTGCTCAAAAGGAAGGACGTGATTATCATGAAATATTTTCTCCTACAACACGATTTGATTCAATCAGAGTAATTCTGTCGGTTGCTGCCCACGAAGGATACAAAATCAAGCAGTTTGATGTCAAAACAGCTTTTTTGTATGGAGAACTCTCAGAAGAAGTTTATATGGAAATTCCTGAAGGTTTTCCCAAGCATGGCAATGAAGTATGTAAACTGGTAAAATCATTATACGGATTAAAACAAGCACCCAGATGCTGGAACCAGAAATTTGACAGTGCACTAAGAAAATTTGGTTTTGAGCAATGCCAAGCAGATAAATGTATCTATCGAGGATATGTACAGGAACACAAAGTTCTGCTCATTATCTATGTCGACGATGGTTTGTTGATATCGCCATCTGACAAAGCACTGGATATTTTTCTAACAGAATTAGGTAAATGTCTTGAAATTAAAGTAGGCGATATCAATAATTATGTCGGACTTGAAATTATAGAGAACAAGGAGAGAAACTCTATATTTCTGCATCAAACGAGATATATAAACAAAATTGTGAATAAGTTTGGAATGAATCAGTGTAACCCTTCAGTAACACCAGCTGACCCAAATGCTGATCTTATGAGAATTGAAACAGACATTAACTTTGAAGGTCCCTATAGAGAATGTGTGGGATCATTGATGTTTGCTGCAATCGTTTCAAGGCCAGACATTGCATATTCAGTGGGAGTCGCAAGCCGATTCCTGAATAATCCTACAGTAGCTCAGTGGAATGCAGTCAAAAGGATTATCAGATATCTGAAAAATACTGCCAATTATGGAATAGAATATTTGAGACAACCAGAGTACAACCTGAATGGTTTCTGTGACGCTGATTACGCATCAGACAAAGAAACAAGAAGGTCCACTACCGGATACGTGTTCAAGGCTTCAGGAGGGCCAATTACGTGGTCCAGCAAAAGGCAATCAGGTGTTACCTTATCAACAACAGAAGCAGAATATGTAGCTGCATGCCAAGCAACCAAAGAAGCTGTATGGTTACGTCAGTTGCTGAATAATATTGGTGTATCATTGAAGGGTGCAACTCCTCTACATATAGACAACCAAGGTGCTATAAAGCTCATTCACAACCCTGAATTTCACAGCCGTACGAAGCATGTGGATGTTCAATTCCATTTTGTTCGGGAAAAATACTATAGTGGTGAAATATCTCCTAAATATGTCCCAACAAAAGAACAAGAGGCTGATTTTTTTACAAAAGCTCTACCAAAAGAAGCTTTTCTAAGACTCAGATATTTGTTGGGCATGAAAACTCATAGTGATTGAGACTCACAATGAGTGTGTTAGTGTTCTTGCTGATATTTACAACACTCAATAAGTGGGAGTATTGGAATTATTATGTATTTCGTGTTAGTATTCGATGTTCGGAATATATATTGACGTATGTCAAGAACAATTGATGTAGTTGTCAATAATAAAGAAACGTTAAACGTTTTTCCCAAGTGATAAATACCAACCTTTATCACTATTGTTCAACGAATTTGTACATTTAATTGACTGTAGATTCACCGCTTTGTTGTCTAGTTCAATCTGGAGCCAGTAATTTTAGCTTCGCTAATGTAGAAAGGAGGCGTGTGTTGATGTGTCTGATATTCATTGGCTCATCGTCACACTCCGTATGGGTTTCAGCGGAACCTGGCAACCATGCGCTTCATACTATAGGTACATTTATTCTGTTTTTTATGTTTATGGATTTCTATGGCTCTTATGTTCATCCTGGGATAGTAACTTTCCTTGTTTGAAATATATATATATATATATATATATATATATATATATATATATATATATATGGTTCTTTTTATTAATATAGAAATTTTGAATTGAATTTGAATTTAGGAAACAAAAATAAAAAAAATTATTGAATTTTTGAATTTGAAAAAATTACCTGGGCTTGACTCTACTCTCAATTGAGGGTTCAAAAAAATTTATGTCAATGAAATTGAAAGATTTTGATTTAAATTTCAAAATGTTATAATTGGGATTTTACCAAATACAATGAACTCTCAATATCTAATGAATATTAAATTTGGTTTCAATAATTTACTATACTAATAATAATCGAGAATAACAATCTAGTTCTATGGTTATGATTTTAGTTCAATGTTCAAAAATAGGTTATTTTTTTAGGTTAGTTTATGTTTATGAATGAACTCACTTTGCTCAGTTTCTAATTTCACAGTCTGCTTTTAAAAAAACTAATTAATCTCTTGAAATTAATCTTCGATATGTATTCTTCCGTTTACTGGGCCAATATCTTCCTTTCTTCGTTTTGTAGGTCAATATCTTCCGTCACCATTCTTCATATATTATTATTTCAATTCAAATTATAATCACACTATATTTAATTGGTGAATCACTTAGTTTTTCTTTGAAAAAATTTCCAATTCAATTTTACAATCTTTTTTCCTTTAATTCTTTTATCGTCTCCACGGTTTCACTTCTCTGAAGTCCTTACTCTCTAGATTTCTTAATACGAAAACATAATTTCATAGAATCTATCTACATTTTTCTCATCTAAATATTTCAATTTCAGCATGTTTAACAAACCAACGATTAATGGAAATGAACTGAGAATTTAGAAAATACCTACTACTGATACATGTAATGTTAACAATGAGAATTTTGAATTGAATTTTAATGAAATGAATACAATAAATTGAAGTTTTGAAACTTTTGAATTTTGATGCATGTATTTATTTATTTATTTATTGAAACACATATTACAATATATGGATTAACGGGTAACCCCCTATTAGTACAAGGATGAAAACAAATTTACAGAAATCATCAAATAATTTCACAAATACATCGTGTAGTATCCCTAACAAAAATACAATTGAAAAAAAAAATGTGAAACATACACCACCAAGAGAATACAATTAAAGTTCAGCAACTCCATAATCATTAATGTCCTAATTCAATACTGAATCGACGTCCCCAACAAATTTTTAACTTTAGATTTGAACCTATTCAAAGAACCCTCAAAGAAATCGATATCATTTCCCAACGTACTGACAAGATGTAACACTCTATTCATAAAAAAATTTGCATTATAATTGTTGTTACTCAACGAACATCGAAACAATAGAGTATTCCTTGTTATTCGACCAGGGACATTGAAATTTATCAGACTTAAGATCTCAGGGCAGTCCAATGTCCCATTCAGAAGGTTATATAGAAAGTACAGATCTGTGGCTCGACGTCTCAACACTAGATGTTCGAGGTTAAATTGGTTACGAAGTAACACGTGATTTGCGCTATTGTTGAGAACTCGGAGTCTATATGCCAAACATCCCAAAATTTTTTTCTGTACTCTTTCTATAGTTGATATATCGCACGCATAATGAGGTGACCAAACGCATGAAGAGTACTCCAACAATGGCCTCACCAAGGCACAAAACAGTCTGACAACAGTATGTAGGGAAAATGAAGTCGTTGAACGGAGCATTACACCCATTGTTCTGAGTGCCCTAGAAGTGATATGCTGGAAGTGATCCTTAAAATTAAGTCGCGAGTCTAAAAGGACACCTAGATCGTTCACACATCTGACTCTGCTCAAAACAACGCCATCCACCTCATAACGAAACTCAATCGGAGCTCTAGAGCGGCTAAAGGATATTATCTGACATTTTTGGATATTCAACGGTAAGAAGTTAGATTGTGCCCAGTCAGAAAACATGTTTATTTGACGTTGGAGAAAAAGTGCATCGTTTACATCCCTAATCTTCATGAAAAATTTTGAGTCGTCCGCAAAAAGCAAAATCTTCGTTATGAGACAATCGGTTATATCGTTAATGAATATCTTGAACAGCTCAGGACCAAGATGTGAACCCTGAGTTACACCAGAGGAAACTTCGATGATTCTCGACGAAAAATTATGATAACACACCATTTGTGAGCGTCCACGAAGAAAACTAGCGAACCAGGAAAGCAATGGTCCATGTATACCGACCGCCTCCAACTTTGACAGCAACAAATTATGGTTGACCACGTCAAAAGCTTTGGAGAAGTCGGTGTACACTGCATCGAGCTGTGCTCCGGAATGGAAAGCATCAAGTATATCTCTGATGAGCAGAATTAAGTTAGTTGTTGTAGACTTTCCGCGACAAAAGCCGTGTTGTTCGTTCATAATTATTTTGTTAGTATGCCAAGATAAGTGCTTTGAAACTAGAGAATCCAACAATTTCGGTATAGACGATACAAGACAAATGCCTCTGTAGTTTTCAACATTAGTTCTATCTCCTTTCTTAAACGTAGGAATCACATAACTACGTTTCCATACCGAGGGAAAAATACCTAATTTAAGTGACATATTGAATAAGCCGCAGAGAGGGGCGGCCAAAGTACTAACGCAGTTTTTTAAAAGGTAATTTGGCACACCATCAGGACCACTACCAAGCTTGGGCTTTATGCTCGAAATAAGCTCGAAAATTTCAACCGTTGTGAACTGGCAAATATCAATATCCACTGTCCGCTCATACTGACAATTATTTGGCACTACAATGTCCCCGCTGTATACCTCAGAGAAAAAATCCGCAAAAAGATTTGCCACCGTTACACCATCCGATGATGTGACTCCCTTGAAGTTCATACGACCGGGAATACCCTGGTTACCTTTACGAGATCTTATAAATTTCCAAAAGTTCTGAGGGTCGTAATTTAAATTATTCTCGATTTCCTGGATATGACGGATATAGAGTGTGTCTGAAAGGATCTTACACTTTTTACGCAATATATTTTTAACCAGGTAATGTATAAGGTATCCTTTTGAAGTAATTTTGAACAAATATAAATATTGAATTCTATCATCGATTCCATAACAAATTCTCCAAAATTAAAATATTTATTCCTTGAATTGTTTTCAAGAATGAATATTTTGAATTTTTTAAGCTATAAATTAGGAAATGTTTTTTTTTAATTATTCACGTCCTGAAAATATTGATATAAATCGTTAATATTGAATACACCTCGTATTTTATTTGTCTCAATATCTTTCAATACATAACTGTTCGATCCAATTTAATTGTGTATAATGTAAGGTCCTTCAAATGGAGGTGCTAATTTGGCACAGATATTGTTTTGCTTATCTGATACCCTTTGTGATCTCACTATGACTAAATCCCCTTTTTTTAAGTGTACATGTGTCCTTTTCTGTTTTTCCATTTTTTAAAGTATTTCTTTCCATTCTGTTTCAATCTTCTCCTTACTTTCTTCACAATGTCTTCATGGTGTTTCTTCTGTAACCGTATTTGGTATTGTGTTCAAATAATATTCTACTCTATTTAATTGTAAATCCCATATATCATGTTCTTCCTTTACTAGAATTCTTAAAAATTTTATTACTTCCTGTATATATCTTTCTGACGGATTTGCTTGTGGATGTCGGATACATGATTTAGTGTAATCATGTGGTTGTGACAGTATTGTTGGAAGCGGGAATTTTGAAAATAGGTAGCATTATCTAATATACAATTCTTTGGTGTTCCTATAGTATCTTGATAATTAGTCATAATCCTTTGTATTGTGTTCACTTTTGTATTTTTACATGCATATAGCTTAACAAATTTTGTGAATATATCCAATATTATAAAAATAAACTTATTTCCTCTGTCAGTCTTTATAAATTCTCCTATAAAATCAATAGCAATGATATCTAACCGTTCGTTGGCATATATAGTTTTGGGTTAATTGTAATTCTTATAATTTTTTCCTTTATTCATCTGACATAATTGGCAATTTCTAGTAATGTTTTTACAAATAACTATATCATTTCTTGAAATATAATTTTCTCTGAACAATAACCAAATTTTCCGACTTCCAGGATGTCCATATTCATTATGTAATTCTATCATTATTTCTTCTGCCAATTTTCCATTTATCATGTATAATTCTTTATTTCCAGTTTTCTTAATAAAAATTCCATCCACTTTGATACATTTTTCCATATCTTTACCTGTCATATTTACTTGATCTTCTAATAATTTATTTTTAGAAAAAAAACTATCCTTTTCTTTCAAGATATTCATTCCTATTTGAAATTGTCTTTTTATCTTCTCTCCTTTTTCTTCATCTCTTGTCAATGTGTCAGCTACAATGTTGTTCTTGCCTTTGATGTATTTTATATTAAAATCATTTTCTTGTAATAATAAAGTTCCCCTATGTATTCTATTATTTAATAATTTATTATTCATTATATTTAATAAAGATAAATGGTCAGTTTCTATGGTATATTTTGCTCCTAACAAATAAAATCGTAATTTTTTAACACAAAATATTATGCTGGCAAATTCTAATTCAGTTACACTATATTTTTTTTCATAATCTTTAGTTACCCTTGACACAAAACATATAGGTACTTCGAAATTATTTTTTTCTTGTAATAACACTCCTGCTAATTTAGATATTGATGCATCTGTTCTCAAAATGAATGGTTGATCATATTTTGGATGGTAAACCTTTAAATTTTTCGAAAACTCCTTATAGTTGTAAATGCTTTTTCTTGTAGTACTCCCCATTCCCATTTATTTCCTTTTTTTAATAAAGTAATTAATGATGTTTTTTTTTCACTTAAATCTGGAATCATTTTTTTGAAATAATTTATTAGTCCTAAAAATCCCCTTAATGTTTTTGAATTTGTTGGTGGTTTGTACTCTTGTATGATCTTCATCCGATACTCATCCATCATTATACCATCTTTATCTATTTCATACCCCAAAAGTTTAATTTCTTTCTGAAAAAACTGACATTTATCCTGATTGATTTTCAAACCTGCTTTTTCTAATTCCATTAACAAAATCTCTATATGTTTCATGTGAATTCCTTCATCTTTTGGAAATATTAAAATGTCATCAATATAATGTAGTATGTAATCTTCATGTTCATTTAATATTGAATGGAGTGCCCTCACTGATGCTGAACACGAGCTTTGAAGTCCAAATGGTACAACTTTAAATCTATACACCACTCCATCAATTGTGAAAGCTGTATAATCTCTACTTTTTCTATCCAAAGGTATTAACCAAAAACTATGTTTTAAATCTACTTTCGAAAAAATATTAGAATTTGTAATTCTGCAAAAAATTGCTTCCGTGTTCATTGGAGCTTCATATTGTGGAATGGTGTATTTATTTATATTTCTGGCATCTAGACACATTCTGATTTCCCCATTTTTTTTCTAACAACAACAATCGGATTAATAAATCTTGAATTATATTTTTCTATACATTTTTCTAACATTTTGTTTATTTCTTCAGCCACTTCATTTTTATATTTGTATGGTATGGGATATGTTTTAGATAGAAAATTATCTATGCCTTTCACTTCTATATGATGAACATAATCTTTTGCTACTTTGTTCTTTTTCGTTGTAATTCCTTTATATTTCTGTAGTAATTCTTCTATTTTATCTCTCCATAACACATCACATTCAATTGAATTTTTCTTTGAAATTTCCATCATATTATTGTTTTTTATTATATGTTTTTCTTCTCCAAATTGTTGTTTTTCATCTTTTTCAAATTTAATAAATTCATTTTCTATTTGTATTTGTCCCTTCAAATAATCAATTATAACATTATTCCTGTCTAATGCATCAGTTCCAATTACAGCATCATATTCCATGTTTTCTATTATTAAAAATTGCATCACATATTCTTTGTTATTAATGTCTATTGATCCTATAAATCCTTTTGTATCTTCTCCAAGTTTCTTATGATTTGCACCTACCAAATTAGTTTTTGGTATACTGAAACAATGTTTTTCTAAATCGAGTTCTTTTATTATATTTTTATTCATTAATGAAATTTCTGAACCGGTATCTACTAGAATTTTGATATTTTTTGAATGTAATTTTGCTGTGATATAAATTAAACCTTTAAATTCGTTATATTCAATATTTTCCCCTAAATTAATAAATTCTCGCGGATGTTGGTAAATATTATTTAATTTGATGGGTGCCTCGCTACAAAATTTTCATTTCTTTCTTCTACTGGTACTCTTAGTTCTTCCTGTGAACTGCTTTGTTGGTTAATTTGATTGACCCTTCTATTTTCTTCTGTCCAATTCCTTCCTTCTTCACTCCTACTTCTATTTGATCTTTCATTTCTATATTCCCTTCCATGTCTAGTTTGATTTTCATTGTGATGATAATTACTTGATCCATTGTTTCGTCCTCTATTGTAATTATTATTTCTATTATAATTATTATTATTTGAATTATTTCTATTTTTATATCTATTATTGGTGTTGTAATTTCTATCATTCTGATATCTTTGTACCCTATTCAATTCTTCATTATTGTTATTTCTTCTAATGTTATTGTTTATATTATTATTATACTGAAAATTTCCCTTCTGATAATTTTTTCCCAATCTTCCCCCCCAATATTCTTGGCTTATAAGAAACTGACATAATTTATCCATATCTTTGAAATCGTATAATAATAATACATCTTCTAAATCTTTTTCAAAATGTTGAATGATTAAGCTCACAATGTATTCTTCTGAGAATTCTGAATTTAGATACTGTGCTGTGCTATATATTTGCATAGCGTATTTATGATAGGATGTTCCCTTTATTGGATTGAATCTCCCATTAAATAATTCTGTTTTAATCATTTTTTGTTTCGCAGGACCCCAGAAATATTCTAAAAATTTTATTTTAAATTCCTCGAAATTATTCAAATCCATTTCCTTATTATTGAACCAAAGCAAAGCTTCATCCGTGAATAAACTCCTTATAAATTCTTTAAATGTTATAAATGAAGAAAAAAGCATTTTTTTGTTTTCTAAATATCTTATGAATGGTACTGGATGTTGCTTCTTTATTCTGCCATCAAAATTCCATTTATGATCTCCAGCGTTTACTATTTCTGTTGCAATAGTATTTCCTCTGTTCATCACTTCTTCTATTTTTTTGTCCTGTGCATTTATTCTTTCTTGTTGTTGTTCTATATGTTCATTGTGTTTTTCCATACCATGTCGAATTAAATCAACATTTATTTCTAATCTTTTCTCATATTCATTAGTTTTCTCTTCTAGTTTTTTATCAAATTGTTCTTCTAAATGATTTATTCTTGTAGTTAATAATTGATTGAGTGTTATTATTTTTTCTCCAAATTTTCTGTCCAATTTTTTTCCAATTGTTTTCCATTTGATTTTTAATTTCTGTTTTAGTATCTTCCATTTGATTTTTAATTTCTGTTTTAGTGTCTTCCATTTGTTTCAATTAATTCTGTTTTAGTATCTTCCATTTTTTGTTGCATTTTCTCATAATTTTCTTTCATTTCTAACAAAATATTTAATATTCTAGATTCATTTCCAACTTGTTCACTAGCATCTCCTCTTTCGTTTTCTTGCTCTCCCTTTTCTCCTAACATTGTTTTACTTCTAGTAAGCATGAGTATCAAATAAAAATGTTATTATGTTTGAAAAGTTATGGATTGATAGATAATTGAAATTCAATGAATAGATAAATAATAATGAATTTAAATTATTCAAGCCACGCGTTGGGCGCCAATTTTGTTATGGTTCTTTCTATTAATATGGAAATTTTGAATTGAATTTGAATTTAGGAACCAAAAATAAAAAAAATTATTGAATTTTGAATTTGAAAAAATTACCTGGGCTTGACCCTACTCTCAATTGAGGGTTCAAAAAAATTGATGTCAATGAAATTGAAAGATTTTGATTTAAATTTCAAAATATTATAATTGGAATTTTACTAAATACAATGAACTCTCAATATCTAATGAATATTAAATTTCGTTTCAATAATAAACTATACTAATAATAATCGAGAATAACAATCTAGTTCTATGGTTATTACTTTAGTTCAATGTTCAAAAATAGGTTATTTTTTTAGGTAAGTTTATGTTTATGAATGAACTCACTTTGCTCAGTTTCTAATTTCACAGTCTGTTTTTAAAAAAACGAATTAATCTCTTGAAATTAATCTTCGATATGTATTCTTCCGTTTACTGGGCCAATATCTTCCTTTCTTCGTTTTGTAAGTCAATATCTTCCGTCACCATTCTTCATATATTATTATTTCAATTCAAATTATAATCACACTATATTTAATTAGTAAATCACTTAATATTCATTAATTTCTTTATCTGTTTCATCTAGTTTTTCTTTGAAAAAATTCCCAATTCAATTTTACAATCTTTTTTCCTTCAATTCTTTTATCGTCTCCACGGTTTCACTTCTCTAAAGCCCTTACTCTCTAGATTTCTCAATACTAACACATAATTTCATAGAATCTACTTACATTTTTCTTATCTAAATCTTTCAATTTCAGCATTTTTAACAAACCAACGATAAATGGAAATGAACTGAGAATTTAGAAAATACCTACTACTGATACATGTAATGTTAACAATGAGAATTTTGAATTGAATTTTAATGAAATGAATACAATAAATTTAGTTTTGAAACTTTTGAATTTTGATGCATGTATTTGCAATATATTTTTAACCAGGTAATGTATGAGGTATCCTTTTGAAGTATTTTTGAACAAATATAAATATTGAATTCTATCATCGATTCCATAACAATATATTCTTTTGAATAAGAGAGCTAAAATAATACAATAAATGTTGAAAAAAAAAGTATATTGTGTTCCTTCTGTTAGCGAATTAAATATGGAAGAAAACCTTTCAAACCTGCTATATTCTATGACAGTTGAACGTCAGTCGGTCGGTCTCTATGTTCATGATCGACGACTAGAATTAACCTAAGTTAACAGCGTAGCTTGTAGATGGTGTGTAAAAGGAAACTTTGTATCTTTCGAAATATTAAATAAAGTAATAAATCAATCTCATATTTTAATCTAACATTGGTTATGGGCCCAGGAAGACGAGGTTGATTTGGATAGTTTCGAAGAAAGTATTAAAAAGACAAAGTTTTTTCAAGTATTGAGGTTAAGTTGAGCACGCCGAGGTTCAGGTCAGAATATTCGAGAAGAAATGCAAGCTGAAAACAAATATGGCATTGTGCCATTTGCTGGTGAAAATTTTTATAACTGGAAGTTTCGTTTGAACACATTGCTATGTTCGATGGATGTGAAAAAGGTAATGAAGACCGTAACAGATAGTGAAAAAACCGATGCCTGGCACACAGCCAACAATAAAGCAATGGTGCTTATTATTCAGAATATTGCCGACTCTCATTTAGAGTATGTGAAAGACATAGATAGTGCCTATAAAATGCTTCAAAAGTTGGAAAGTATTTTCGAAAAAAGGGGAACATACTCAAAATTTCACTTGCTCCAGGAATTGATGAATTTGAAGTATGACACATCTTCTGATTTGCAGAGTCACTTTGCTAAATGTGACAAAATATTCAGAGAATTAAGAAGTTTAGGAAGTGCTTTCGAAGAGTCAGATATGGCATGTTTTGTACTACTATCGATGCCATTGGAATACGAGAATGTAGTAACAGCTATTAGAACGATTTCTGAAGACCAGCTGAAGATGGATTTTGTGAAAAGCAGGCTGTTGGAATTCAAAACCAGCAAGAGTAATGATGGAAACAAAATGTCGAGTTTCGTATCAAGAAAAGAAGTAAAATGTTTTAAATGTGGAAAAATGGGCCATACTAAAAGTTTATGTGGTATAAAATGCTTCAAATGCAAGAGATTTGGTCACAAAGCTGCTGAATGTAAAAAGGAAGTCAAAGCAAACTATGCTGAGAAAGAAAACAGAAATCTCGACGAAGTTGCATTCAGTGCAATAGTTGGTGATGGCATGGCAAATTATTGGTATGCAGATTCTGGTGCTACTCACCACTACATAAATGATAGGAGTATGCTGCAACGAGAAACCAAATATGATGTCCCAAAACACATACAATTGGCAGAAGCAGGGAAGTCGATGGAAGCTGTAAGCATTGGTGATGTTGAAGTTCTAAGTAAGGTGGGAGAAAATATTCATAATATTGTTATTAGAGATGTAATGTGTGTTCCTAAGCTTAGAGTAAATTTGTTGTCAATTCCATCCATAGAAAAAGCAGGTTTTGATATTATATGTTCTAGTGGTAAAATTCATATCAAAAAGAATGGCATAACTTATGTTGTAGGTGAGCGTGTAGGCAATTTATATAAAATTCAATTTTATGAAGATAATAAGAAAGCTAATTTATCTTGTGTAGATGATACTGATTTATGGCATAGACGCTATGGGCATTTGAATTATTTGTCGTTATCAAAGTTGAGTCAACTTAAGTTAGTGAAAGGAATAAGTGACAATTTGAAATTTAAGAAGGAACTGTGTGAAATCTGTATATTGTCAAAACAAAAATGTTCACCGTACAAGTCAAGAACAAATAGATCAACAAGGGTGCTTGAGTTGGTGCACACAGACGTTTGTGGCCCACTCACCCCAGAATCAAATAATGAGAACAAATATTTTGTATCTTTTATTGATGATTTCTCAAGATTTGCAATGATTTTTATTATCAAAAATAAGTCTGAGGTGTTTGAATGTTTTAAGGAGTACTATGAGAGAGTATCCACAATTTTTGTAAATAAAAGGTTATCTAAACTTAGGTGTGACAATGGAGGAGAATATCGCTCTAGAGATCTTATGAATTTTTGTAAAGAAAAGGGAATTCAGCTACAATATACTCCTCCATATTCTCCGCAGGTGAATGGAGTGGCTGAAAGGTTTAATCAGACGGTTCTAAATAAAGCAAGGTCGATGATAACACAATCAAAATTAAGTAAGAAATTTTGGGAAGAAGCAGTCTTAACAGCTGCTTACATAATGAATAGATCACAGTCATGTATAGTTGAGAATAAAACTCCTTATGAGTTATGGCTAGGTAAAAAACCCAATGTTTCAAATATGCGTGTTTTTGGATGCATTTGCTATGCTAGAATTCCAGACTCCTTACGAACTAAACTAGATGATAAAGGCAGGAAATGTCGTTTTGTAGGTTATACTGAAAATGGTTTTCGATTGTGGGATGTAAATAAAGGGGAAATGCTTCACTCTAGGAATGTAGTGTTTGATGAATTCAACTTTGATAATTCAGAAATTAAAAGTACAGAGCAAATGAATGAAAATGAACAGCAAATTAAATTTAATACACAAAATAACATGAGTGAGAATGAAAGCGAATGTAGTGATAATGAAGTGAATGATGAAACAGATAGAAATGAAATATTGATTGAAGATAGACCGAAAAGAAATAGAAAACTTCCTTCTAAATTAAATGATTACGAAGTAGATGTTAGTTGTTTGGCATTGTTGAGTGAATTTTCAGGAGCACCAAAATCTTATAAAGAGGCAAAGAGTAGCTCAGACTGGTGTCACTGGAAAAAGGCTGTAAGGGAAGAATTAGATGCATTAATTGAAAATAATACCTGGGAATTTGTAGATAGGCCAACTAAAGAAAAAATTTTGAGCAACAGATGGGTATTTAGAACAAAAGAAAATGGTGGTCATTTGACATATAAAGCAAGGCTAGTTGTGAGAGGGTTTGAACAAAATTTTTCAGAATTAAGTCAAATACATGCGCCAGTAGCTAAGCTTTCATCTTTCAGAATGTTCTTGTCGATAGCAGTAAATTATGATTTGAAGTTGATACAGTTAGATGTAAAGAATGCTTTCTTAAATGGTTTTATGGATGAGAAAGTGTACATGTCTATACCTGAAGGGTTACATGTCTCAGAAGAAAATAAAAATAAAGTTTGTTTACTCAACAAATCATTATATGGTTTAAAACAGGCTCCAAGGATTTGGAATCAACAATTTAACGAACTCATGACTACTCTAGATTTTAAACGTTCAAAATCGGATTATTGCCTATATACTTACCTGGAACATCAGTTGTGTTGTTACCTATTATTATATGTTGATGACGTATTGATCGCTTGTAATGATCTTGAGTTTTTGAATAATTTACAGTTAAAACTAAATGATACTTTTAAAATGAAACAAATCACAGAGGTAAAAAATTTCTTAGGAATAAATATTTGTATCAACAATGAGGAAAACAAAATAACTATTGATCAAAAATCTGCTATAGAATATTTGATTGATAAATATAATGTACAAGATTGTAAAAAGGTTAAAACACCTATGGAAGTTAATTTGGATTTAAACAGAAATGAAGATGTAAAATTTATAACAAAATTACCATATAAAGAGCTTCTAGGTAGTTTAACTTACATAATGATAGGATCTAGACCAGACATATGCTTTAGCATTGGTTTCTTTGGTAGATACCAAGAATGTGCTACAGATGAACACTTCAAACATTTATTGAGAGTCTTAAAATACTTAAAATATACTAAAAATCTCAAATTATCTTTTTTAAAGTCTAATGAAACACTAACAGGATATGTTGATGCCGATTGGGCAAATGATAAGGATAGTCGAAAGTCAATCACAGGATTTTGTTTTAAGTTGTTTGGTAATTTGATATCATGGAGTTCCAAAAAACAATCGATGGTTACATTATCGAGTACAGAGTCTGAGTTTGTTGCCATCTGTGATGCATCTTGTGAATTAATGCATATCAGAAATTTGTTACATGATTTAGGAATTAAGTACCTCTTGCCGTTTGTTATATTCGAAGACAACCAAAGTACAATAAAACTATTAAATAACTTTGAGAATAACAAAAGGTGCAAACATATAGATGTTAAGTTGCATTATGTCTTAGATTTGTTAAATGAAGGACTCTTTATTCTAGAATATATATGTACAAGTGAAAAATTAGGTGATATATTCACAAAGTCATTGGGATCCACAAAATTTAATTGTTTTGTTAATAAATTGAATCTTTTATCTTAAAGTATGTTCGCAGGTTTGAGGGAGGGTGTTAGCGAATTAAATAAGGAAGAAAACCTTTCAAACCTGCTATATTCTATGACAGTTGAACGTCAGTCGGTCGGTCTCTATGTTCATGATCGACGACTAGAATTAACCTAAGTTAACAGCGTAGCTTGTAGATGGTGTGTAAAAGGAAACTTTGTATCTTTCGAAATATTAAATAAAGTAATAAATCAATCTCATATTTTAATCTAACACCTTCAGTGCAGATTTTTCTGTTTGGTTGAGGCGATAGCAACCTTCGTACTCCTCAATTCTATTGTTTCTTTGCTTGGTAGTACTAAGGTAGACTTTGCCACAGTCACAAGGTATCCGGTAAATACCGACTTGTGAACATGGTTCGACATTGTGATCTAACGAATGATCAGGAAAACCAGGACAAAGGCGAACCAAGTTCAAAAGTCGGTATTTACTGGATACCTTGCGACTGCGACAAAGTCTACAATGGTAATAAAAAACGTATCAATGCGAGAATTGAAAAGCATAAAAGTTTTTTTTTGACTCAAGCAGTTAGAAATCTGCACCTGTGGCTGTGGAATATAAAAAGTTACTATCCAAGGATGAACATGTAGGACATAGAGGTCTTGTCACTTGGTAATTGATGCATCGTTGCCATTCTTGGAAAAAACTCGATTGAAACCGATATGGAGTGGAAACGATTGGCCAATGGACATCGGACACACCAATCCACAATTCCCCCCATCCATTAGCAGAGCTGTACTTAAACGTCGATCAACAAGATAATTTTCACGTTAATAAGGAAACTGCAGTAGACTTCGTTGACCTTTGTGAAACTGAGAATGAAAAAGAATTTCTGGAACAAGACGAAGCTCTGGAAAAAATCTCGGAAACAATCGAAAATGGTGATGGTTCGAATAATGTTTTGGAAAGAGACTTGAACCTTAAAGACTATATGACTATATGACCAATGTCGATTGTTCCGATAGTGGACCTTTTCTGAAAGTTACTCTTCCAGGAAAAAAAAAATTGTGATAAAAAAATCCTCTTGGTGCTGGTTATTGGAGGAAGGAAGAGGTCGGGTCAGTACCGATAGAATAAGAAGGTTTCATGGTAAAAAAAGAAACATTTCCGAAAAGTACAGAAAAAATAAGGAAACACCAGCTGAAAGAGTAAGGAAAAAAAGACGAACGATTTGAAGACTAAGCCGACTGAAGATTCTAGTGAGAACGATGATGAAATAACTAATGAACTTTTCGATGACAATTCGAGCGAGCATTGTTTCAATAGCCGTACTGAAGACAGTGGGAGCAATGATGAATGCATATCCATTGTAAATGATGAATATTACGCTGTATTTTACGACGAAAATTATTTCATTGGGCGTGTGCTATCTTAAGAAAAAAATAAAATCACAGTAAAGTTCTTGAAGGAAAATATGGATGAATTTTACTGGCCGAAAGGAGATGATATTCAGAATATCGACGCACAATTTATATTTTATGGCCCCTTTAAACTGATCAGGGATCAGCCTTTCTCAATCAAAAGAAGTGATAGAATTAATATAGTCAAAAGATATAGAGAAATAAAGGAGTTAGGAGAATAATTTTGGTTAGTTTTTGTCTCACTATTATTTTATGGTTGTTTATGAGAAATAATTGTTTTGTTTTGTTTTCTATTTTTTGGAATATTTATATTTTTTCTTGAATATATATTTTATTTCTGCAATATATTTTCATGGAGAATTAAAAAAAAAATAATTATGCTGCACATATCGCATGAGTAAGTTGATTTTTTTCAGGATGTTTAATTGATACCTATTTCTAATAAATTTTAAAATTCAAATAAGAATATATATATATATATATATATATATATATATATATATATAAAAATATATATCTTAATATATAAAACTCAGTCGGCCATTTTGTTGGTTACACCATTCATAACTCAAGATTGGATGAACTGTTTGTTATGAAAGTTTTTTTGTTGGATTCTTCTACGGTGGGGTTAACATAAAATACATTAAAACTATGAAAAATTTGATGAAATGGAAAAAAAGTAGGAAATAATTTTTCCTTCTTGCAAAAACGCCAGTAGATGTCGCTGTCGCTACGGTTGATAGCGTTTTCGTGTAGGTATTATATCTGATTTTAATTTCTCTGCAACGCCACTATATGTCATTGCAATTTAAACAGTGTATTTTGAGTTGCCAAAACGTATTAGCCTTGGAATTCTAATCTTAATATATAAAACTCAGTCGGCCATGTTGTTGGTTACACCATTTATAACTCAAGATTGGATGAACTGTTTGTTATGAAAGTTTTTTTGTTGGATTCTTCTACGGTGGGGTTAACATAGAATACATTAAAATCATAAAAAAATTTGATGAAATGGAAAAAAAAGTAGGAAATAATTTTCCTTCTTGCGAATAACGCCAGTAGACGTCGCTGGGTCCAGGCGTATGAGTGAACCATATCCAATTGAGGATCCAAGAAGACAGTGATTCGGAGTGATGGCCTCAAAATCAGCTGGATCGCTTGATACCAGAGTGAGCGGTCTCGAATTGAGAATATGTTCGGCCTCGGCGAAAAAAGTCTGTATTGTCTCGTCTCTAAGAGATTGATAATGCAAATCCTTCGAAATTACCCTTTTCACAAGTCCAATCAACCTTTTCCGTGCTCCTCCCATGTGCGGGGCTCCGGGTGGATTGAATTTGAATTCGATCCCTCTGGCAGACATGGCATTCACTACATCTGAATGGTCTAAGTCTTAAAGGGCTTTTCTAATATCTTTTGCGGCAGCTACTAGGTTTGTGCCGTTATCACAGAAGATCACTTTTGGTTGTCCCCTTCGTGCCACCATTTTCAGAATTGCCATTATTGCAGATTCGCTATTCAGACTATGAGCTATCTCAAGGTGAACCGCCCTGATAGATAGGCAAGTAAAGATTACTCCCCAAGGTTTTTCCTTCCTTCCACCAATTTTGACATTGATCGGCCCAAAATAATCCATTCCAATATTAACAAATGGCCTCACTTCTTGACTGAATCGCTCTTTAGGTAATTGTCCCATCAATGGTGGAAATGGCTTAGCCTTCTCATTCCTGCATTTCTGACATTTTGAAAAAATGGACTTCACCGCTGTTCGACCGTTGATGATCCAGTATTTCTTCCTTATTTCATTCAGAATTAGTTCTGCTCCTCTGTGTCTGAATTTCTCGTGGTAATGTTTAATTAGTTATTTCCTGTAGTCATGCTTAGGGTCTAAAATCATCGGTTCTCTTGTATCTTCTGTAAGAATTTTGGCCAAATTAGTTCTTCCATCAAGAACTATTATTCCATTTTTAAGTTTGGGATTTAGGTTGAAAAGTCGGCAATTTTTTTCTACTTGTTCTCCCTTTCTTAAACATTTTAGTTCATTGGGATAACTATCAACCTCGCTTTGTCTGATCCATAACTTCTCGGCTGCTTCAATTTCGTTGAGACTCAACTCCTTTTGAAATTCTTGGGACATGGAGCAGTCTCAACCACTTGGAGAAACGCTTTATGTCAGGTAGTGGATTCTTAATTTCGGTGGATGTTGAACATAAGTTGATATATTCACTTTTCATTTCCATAAAAATCTCTGAATCTGTGAATTTCAAAGTTGGTTCTTTGGGCCAGAATTCTTCAGTTTTTCTCAGGAATTCCGGACCAGATATCCAAATGTCTGGAATAATTTTTGTTGAATCAAAATAAGATCTCGTTGCCCCATCAGCAGGGTTTGAATAAGTTGGAATCCATTTCCAGTCTTCGATATTTGTTCTTTCTTGAATTTCTCCTATTCTATGAGCAACAAATTGCTTGAATTTTCTTCCATTACTCTTAATCCAGGAGATCACACATTGGGAGTCTGAACAGAAACACATTTGCGCGATAGGTCTGTTCAATTCACATTTGATTGACTGTGCCAATCGTGATGCCATAACAGCTGCTTGAAGTTCTAATCTAGGAATTGAAAGAGGTTTGAGTGGTGCAAAGCGTGCTTTCGATGAAACGAGAGAGACATCTATTTCTCCATTTCCAGCTACAACTCGAAGGAATGAGACTGCTGCAAATGCCTTTTCACTGCTGTCACAAAATGTGTGGAGTTTTATCTTCGTCGCAAACAGAATTTGCAAGCTATAACACCTTGGAATTCTTACTTCTTCAATTTTCGGCAATTCATCCATCCATTTTTCCCAGGTCTTCAGTAGGATTCCATTAAAATTTTCGTCCCAGTATAAATTAGTCCTCCATATATCTTGTACCAAAATTTTTGTTCTGATGGTGAAACAAGAAATAAAACCTAATGGATCGAACAAGGAAATTACAGTTCGCAAGACTGTTTCGAGACGTTCGAGAAGTACAGACGTGTGCATGAGTTGCTCTCCAGTTAGATTCAGTTAATCCTTGTGTATCAAATAAATCAGTTTTGTTTCACACAAGTAAGTCCTTCGACTTCTCTGTTCACATATCGAGGTCAAGAAAATTTGCGTTAATTGGTGACTTGGAGTTCATATTTCCAACAAGCATTTTGATGATTCATAGAATTTTCTTTCATATATTTACAATATAGTTCTCTCGCTTACACGACTGCTCGAGGATTTCCCACAACCGGTTGACCTTGGTGGGCCCCCTCTCTTGCAAGGCATTTCGCTCCCGTACCGTATTCTGGCTGCGTTTTCGCCGCTGCCGCTGCAGTGGTTCCACATTGCTTGGTGGGGACGGCTGTTGAATTTTCATTGTTGACTTCGAAAAATTCGCGTATTCCCGTCCGCTTTCAATTCCCATCCTAGGTTCCTCCGGATCGTGGCCTTATATTAATATCTGTTGAAAGTCTTCTTTAACGGCCCATTGAAGTGAAGAGTCTAATTGTCGTTCCTGTTCCTACACCCTCACTATCCGTCATAATGCCGCGTAATTGTACTACCTGCAAAAAACAGATAGGAACATCTCAGCTGTCTATTGGCTGCGTAAGGTGTTTGAAGGATTTCCATGCAGACTGTGTTGGTCTCTCTGTCGTCGAGATTGATTTTCTGAGGGAAGGCACTGAGGGGTGGGCTTGCCATTTATGTGGTTCCCAGGAGAGAAGATTGCGTAGTAATTCTTCCTCTTCACGTCAGGCTCTCTTACCATCTCCTCAGCCGTCTCAGTCCTTGTCAGGTGGTGACATGCCAATTACCGCGCAACATTTTAATACCCTCATGGAAAGTATTCAGAAAACTGCTTCGAGTGTTGAACGTATCGAGAGACGACAGGACGACCTCTTCCATCAATTAGCAGATTGCACCGCGGCGATACATGAGCACAATGATATACTTTCTAAGCATCAAAATGCGATCGATGGCTGTCAGTCGGAAATTGCCAGTTTGCATAGGGCCAACACGACACTTCGCGATGAGGTGGCTGCTGTTACTTCAATATTAAATGCTACTTCTGCTTCTTCCTCTCCTTCGAATCGCAATTACATGACCGAGATACTGAACCGTGTAGAAAAATCCCATAACCT
The DNA here is from genome assembly GCA_038502775.1 of Hippodamia convergens. Classification (NCBI taxonomy): domain Eukaryota; kingdom Metazoa; phylum Arthropoda; class Insecta; order Coleoptera; family Coccinellidae; genus Hippodamia; species Hippodamia convergens. The sequence goes on from CM076607.1 coordinate 98,215,774, forward strand.
GATCATATGTAACGTTCCTGAAAGAGGAGACATCTCGCTAGACACAGTCAATGTACGTAATATCGTGGAGCACATTCGGAAGGGTGCTAGTCAATTTCTGCTTAGTTCAAGTCGTCTACCATCCAAAGACAATAGCAAACCCAGGTGGATTCGAGCAGTTTTCTCAACAGCTGAATGTGTTAGGGATATTCTGAGGAATAAATCCAAATTGAGGGGTCATCCAGATTTTCGACAGGTTACCATCTTTGATGATAAGACTAGGGAGCAGGTATCTACCCTCAACGCCCTTCGTATTGAGCTGAAGCAACGTCAGAAAGCTGGTAAAACCAACATTACTATAAAATATATACAGGGTGTCCCAACCATAGTGCCTTCGTCAAAATTTTCTAACAAATCCTCAAAAAACTGAGTGAATTATTAATCTGGCCGATACTTTACACTAATATTCAGTCACTTTCATCCAAATTTTCAGAATTTTTATCTGTCGTTCAATCACAAAAACCTTCCATAATATTAATAACAGAATCCTGGCTACACCCAAACATTCCAGACAGCATATTCAATATTCCAATTACACACTTTAGTGCGATATATCGAGACGATAGTGTAACTACACCTGGTTACAGGGGTGTATGTGTCTATTTGAGCCAGAATATCACCTCGTCGTTTAAAGTGAAAGAAATTCGCAAGGACTGGACAAGTATTAACAATATTTTCTTCGAAATATCGAGACAAATTTTTTTGTTTTTCATCGGATGTATCTATCGACCTCGTCCCTGCCCTGAAGACTTTGAGTTAACGGCGTTTCTGTCAGAGAGCTCTAGGAATTATGAAACGTTGTTCATAGCAGGTGACTTCAATTGTCCCGATCTGAAGTGGCCTATCATTCAGCAGCCCCCTCCAAACGCTCCATCCCTACCATATGCTGATCTAATAATCAATAGTGGTCTCCAACAGCTGATTCTTCAACCCACCAGATACAGGGAGGGCCAGGTTCCCTCCTTACAGGACCTTTTCATCTGTTCCGATGCAAACATAGTCTCAGACATTGAATATCTGCCACCTGTTGGAAAGTCGGATCATGTTGTTTTATCAACGCAAATTCAGCTCAATACATTAGTTCTGACTGTAAGCATAGTGAGATGAGGAGCAGAGTTGACTACACACAGGTTCGCGAAGTCGTTTCAAGCTTTGACTGGCACTCGGTTCTTTCTTCTCAGACATCAATGGAGGATATCTGGGGAGTTTTCACAAATATAATTGATAACGCTGTATCCGCTTGCACCACTTTTTCAGTTGAAAGATCAAACCCTTTGAAACCATGGATTAATCGATCCATATTAATTATGACTCGGAGGAAGAAGTCACTGTGGCAACGTTACTTGCGCAGCGGGTCAGTTGAGGACTACCGCAACCATCGAGTGTATTCAAAAATAAAAAAAAATTCTATAAGTACCTCCGTTCCTCCATGAATAGTAAAGTGGGAATACCATTCGTACGAAACTCTTCTGGTGAGTTGCTGACGTGATGGCCAAGACGTTTGCATCAGCTTTTGTACTGGAGTCTGATGATTTCGGGCCCGATCCTCTGTCTCCACCCATTGCGGAGGAAGTGGAAGATATTGAGATGAGTGAGGAGCTGGTCCTCACTTATATTTCCAAGAGCAATAGCAGTTCAGCTCCAGGTCCTGATAAAATAACAACGCAACTGTTCCTGTGCCGAGGCCTTAGCTGTTCCACTCTCTATCATTTTTTCACACTCGCTTCATACATCTTCGCTTCCTAAAGATTGGTTATCGGCCTCTGTAACACCCATTTTCAAAAAAGGCGATAAGCTTTCTGCACAGAACTATCGACCAGTGAGCTTAACATCAAGTGTTTGCAAGATCCTCGAGAGGATAATAAGCGAAAGATTAATAGAGTTTGCCCTGCATCACGATATCATTCCGAAGGAGCAACATGGGTTTCTTCCAGGTCGATCAACCATCACAAATTTACTCTCCTGTGTCAACGACTGGACTAGATGGGTTGATGCTGGCAATCCAATAGATGTGGTGTACCTCGATTTTGCACGAGCATTTGTTCGTGTTCCTCACTGTTGCCTACTGAGAAAGCTTGAGTTTTTGGGAGTTCAGGGAATGCTGCTGTCCTGGATAAGATCTTTTTTGACACTGCGTACTTTTCGGGTTAGGGTTGGTGACTGTTTTTCCTCTTCCACCACAAAGGTGTTCCACAGGGTTCGGTGTTGGGTCCTGTTTTATTTGTACTGTATACCTCTGATCTTCCGTGCCTTTTCCGATCGAATTGTGCAATGTTTGCTGATGACACAAAGCTATATAACCGTCCGTTATCCAACGTAGGTCACCTCCAAGAAGACCTTAATCGTCTGTCTGTGTGGTGTAGGGATTGGATGCTGCCCCTAAATATCGATAAGTGTTGTGTACTTCATATTGGAAGAGGAAATCCTAGAACTCCGTACTTTATCGAACAGCAGAGAATAACCTGTGTCTCCCAACATTGTGACCTTGGTGTTGTCATGACTGACGACTTGACTTGGTCTTCGCACATTTCGGTGGTTGTGTCCAGGGCCAAGCAATTGACCTACCGGCTTTCGAAAGCTTTTTCTGGGTGCGATATAGCTACTAGCAGGACACTTTATACCACCTACGTGCGTCCTATCTTAGAGTATGCGGGCCCTGTTTGGTGGGCTAACCTGAGAGGAGATCAAGAATTGTTGGAGTCAGTTCAGCGATGGAACACCCGCATTCCATTTGGCAGAATACGCCCAGATTATGAAACAAGATTGAGGAAGTTCAATTTGCCTTGTTTTTCGGACCGGAGAGCGAGAGGCGACTTGATTGTCACATATAGAGCGCTCCACTCACTCTTTGGTATAGACATGGCGTTCCTCTTTCCTCTCAATCAATGCCGCCCGTTGAGGGGACACTCCTACGAACTTGCCAAGGAGAATTTCAGAACTAGATCAAGAAGCAATTTTCTCCCAAATAGAGTCTTCGAGGCGTGGAATCGACTTCCCAATGAGGTGGTAGAATCAAGAACATTGAATGCGTTCAAGAACTCATTAGATAGATGGTCTAGGCGACAATATGAATCAGTTGCGAACTGTTTGTGAACTTTTCAGTGATTGCATGTGATTGTTCTAATTTTCTTTTTTTTCCATATATAGCTTCTCGAATATTCTATCAGTTTAAGTATGTATTATTTTAATTCATTTTTTGAGTTTATAGGTTTACCTCTACTCTAAACAATTTATAATAATAATAATAATAATAATAACCCTTTTTGTAGCACTTTCACTTTTTTTATCTTTCCGATGTAGTTTGAAACGAAATTCGTCTTCTTCAGTATACCACCATAGTCCAAGAACTCTATGTAGTGATGAACTATCGTCTATTTGCTTCACACCAACAGAATTTTCCGACAATTTCGTTCTCAGGATTTTTGAATTGGTTATCCAGTTCACCACTTCGAATCCCGCAGATGACATAGTATCGCGAACCTCACTTACCATACGGATAGCTTCTCCTTCGGAATCTGTTGAATCCAAATAATCGTCGACATAAAATCTTTTGATTTGGCATATTTAATTCTCGCATCAGTCACGGTTTTTTCTGCATGATAGTTTTTGACAAATTGTGCACATACTGGGGAACACGTCGCTCTAAGGCCCTTCGTCCACGGAGCGACTGGTTTCTGATGAAACTGTTTCGATACTGTAGCAACAAACTAGTTGGATACTCATTTCTCGTACACGTAGCGATGCTAAATATATTAGAAATATATCAGTATCTGATAATTTGTTATGAGGCGAAGTGCTTCTTTGTGGCTGTGTTGTCTGATAAATTATGGATGATTTGGATGAGCTGGCAATTTTGTACTATTACAATCGGAGATATAGACGCAGAAGAAGGCGATTTTGGATCCATCCCTACATAGGAAGAAATTTGAACTGCAGATTATTTGTAGCCGCCTCAGAATTGCAACTAGATGATGCAAAATGTCATATTTTCTACAGAATGACTGAAGAAACCTATAAACTCCTTTTGAATAAAATTCGTCCTGGGATAGTTAAAAGGAATACAAATATGCGGGAATGCGTGTGCCCTGAAGAAAGGCTAATGATTTCTTCGAGGTAAGTAAAAAATTTTTGTTCATCCATCAAACATTTTCTTATTTATTATTATTGCGATAATTTATAATTGTACAAACAGGGAAATTTTTCCACTTTCTGGACAAATTAAATATTAAAACTTTGTTCACTCATATTGAATGGCACAAGCGGTGGCGCAAACAACAAGAGCAATATATCCCGATGAATATGAAATAAATCCGAACAAAATATCACTCGGCGACCGACACGGCCAGTCTCCTGGCGACTAATCACTTGTCAGTACGCTACCGATCCGTGGCTGGTACGTCCGTGTACGAGATACGATTTGAATCAACTGCAAGGACGCAAAAGAAACCGAGAAGTGACGAAAGTATTAAAACAGTCAGAAACCAGTCGCTCCGTGGACGAAGGGCCTAAAAGTCATAACCATCATTTCGTATACATCAGGCTCTCTGTCATATTCCAGGTTTCTCCATAAAAGCCTTTGTGAATATCTATCTTCATTCCTAATAATTACTTGATGGAACATCTCCCTCACATCTCCACAAAATCCGAATCGCCGTTGTCTGAACTTCCAAAGAATCGCTACTAAGGACTGTAACAGATCGGGTCCAGCTAGAAGATTGTTATTCAGACTCACACCATTCGATTTCGAAGCAACATCAAATACCAAACGAATTTTTTGTTTGTTTGGATTTTCAACAGCAAAATGTGGAATATAACATGTTCGAGAGCTTGTGATATTTGCTTCTTTCTTACTTAGTTTTCTTATGTATCCCTTTTCTTCGTATGACTGGAATTTTTCACAATATTCTTTGCCAAAACGGGGAATCCTTCTACATTTTTTTTCCACACAAATCAATCTCTGCTTTGCTCTCATTTTGCTCTCTGGTGTCGTCGTATCGTCTGTTCGTCACAATAAACCAATCTCGTATCTATTCCCACATCTCTTAATTGTTTCTTCCATTATTTTCATTGCTCTAGCATTTTCTAAGCTTAGTTTGTCTGGTGTAACTAGCAAACCGAAATTTTCAGTTGAGAAGGATTTTTTTATCATTTCATGCAAATTTAAATCTTGCTTCAGTTCACAAATGTGCATGATATGAAGAATTTCGTGTCTTTTTCTATCGTTCGAAAATCCTTGACAGAAACCATGAATAGCCCATCCCAATTTGCATTTACTAGCAAGAGGAGAATTTTCTGGACCACAGCGTATCTGACGAGGAATGATTAAATCAATGTTATCTTGTCCAATTAAAAGAACAGGTTGGACATCATGAATGTCATTGATTGGAAGATTTCTCAAATGAGAATATTTTGACATTTCTGCCATCCGAATGGTTTGTCTGGGCAAAGACAAATTATTCACCGTCCGTGTACCTTTCATGGTGAAAATGCTGTTTTCCTCTTCTGCTCTGGAAATCTTCAAGTCAATTTTCATTGATTCATTTTGCCATGAAGTGTCATCATTCGTCCATTTGAGACAAAGATTCCATAGGGCCTGCCAATCCAGGTTTCTTCGCGATTGTCTCATCTATCAATGTTACTGTCGACGCTTCATCGCAAAGAGCTAATATTTGAAGACGTCCAGCTGGTCCATGTACATAAACACTGAGAACTCTCAGTTGTACCCTTCTCACATTGTCTCTCAACGTACAAACTGCTTCCGAATTTTCGTCTTCTTGCACTCTCTCACAAGGTCGGTTCTTCAGATTCTCTTTGTGTAAAAGTTGGTGATGTAATAATCTACAACCGTCGATTCCACAAAACTTCCTAGCCCTACACTTAAACTTCTGATGATTTTTCTTCAAACATGAAAAACAAAGTTTCTTTTCTGTCACAATTTTCCACCGATTGTCAATGTGATCATTTTTTATTATTGGGCACACATCTTCGTGGGGCTTTCCGTCACAATATTCACATTTTTTCACTAAAACCTTCTTATCAGCGAAAAATACTCTGTCTGGTTTTTTGATCGACGGTTTCTGACCAAACTTGACATAATCGCAGTTGGTTGGCGTACTTACATAGCAAGCAGCTCTTGCAATTCCTCCCACCCATTTAGAAAAATATTCTAAATCGAGGTTTCCTCCACATTCCATAATTTTTTCGCCCCATCTCAACTTTAAATGGTCAGAAAGTTTTCTGATTATATCTTTCAACAATTGGGGATTTTGTATGTGTCCTGGAGACTTCAATGTTTTTATGATCGCCACTAAATTATTAACTTCACTCGAGAATTGAATAAGCCTTTCAAAACTCGAATCTCTAAGGAAAGGAAGATTTCTAACTCTTGATATAAGTCCATCGATCACAAACTCTGGCCGCCCAAATCTCAATTCCAGAGTTTCCATCACTAAATCGACATTGTCTCCCGTTAACATCATCCCAGCAACTGAAGATTTAGCTTCACCTCTCAAGCATTTCTGGAGCTTTACCATAATTTTTTCTTTTGAAAAATCACATAGTTCACAAATGTTTTTGAATTGTTTATAAAAAAGTGGCCATTCTTGTGGATTGCCATCATAAAGAGGAAAGTCTTTTTCAATTGTATTCCTTGCTAGGAACTTACAATTGTTTTTGGTCGGTGTCGAAACTGATTGGGTGGCATTTGCGATAGTTTCACATAATAATTTTATATCACTATGAGTGTCTTTCTTGTCATACTGATTTCTTTCTTCATAGGTATATTCGTCTGGTAAATTATTCACCCATTCATGCACTTCCCCCTGTTTTTCATCTACAGTACTGGGAAGATGCGATGGTAGTTTTCGCCCTATTTCGAACTGATTGTCGATTATTTCTTCTTGAGCCTCCAACTCAGCTTCTTTCAGTTTTCGTTCTAATTCTAATAGTTTGATACTGTTTTCTATTTCTTTCTGTTTTTCTCTAATTCCTGTTTCTTCTTTTCTGTTTCCAGTGCCAGTTTCATTCTCTCTATGCTCAATTGTGAGTTACGGGAACCAATGATCGTTTCTGAGCGTTTTGAGTTTTCCAAAGAAGTTTCTCTATTGCTTAACGCACCTTTCTCCATATCGTGGACTTGTCGGAGTCACCAATGTTATTGCCAAGCTACCTTTTCATCTTAATTTCGCCAATAAAACTCGATTTTCGTCTTTCAGAGTTTATTTTACGTCTTTTCTCTAAAAGTAATTTGACAAAAACTCTCTTTTTTCCTGTCAATCAAAACATAAGGTAACGAAGATCCTAACGAAATAATACAAATTCTATTAAGGTTTCAACAAATAGATCTAGAGAGAAGTTTCCAAACATGATTGATTTTCACAATACCACAGTTGAAATAAATCAGTCCACCAAATTCTTGGGAGTTCATGTAGACAGTCAATTGAATTGGTGCGAACATATTAATCAGCTGAGTAAAAAACTTGATAGAGCTCTTTATATGATAAGGGTATTATCTCGACGTGTAGACAGGCAACTTTTGAAATCTATCTATTTTGCAAGTTTTGATTGAATACTTAGATAGGGAATCGTGATTTGGGGTGGTAGTTCTGAGGACAGTGGATTGTTTGTCCTTCAAAAATCTGTTTTAAGATTATTGTTGAGTTTGAAATATAGAGAAACGTGTAGAGGGCATTTCAGACAGAACAGTATTCTTAATTTTTTTGGATTATACGTTTTAGAAAGCATTCTCTTCGTGAAACAAAAATCTTCATTACTTCGAGGAAATGAAAAATAACAATAACATAAGACGTACTGTTACATTTCACGTACCGATACATACAATGACACTAACTGAAAAGAACACCAGGTATATGTGCATTAAATTTCATAATTGTCTACCCAAGAATATATTAAACATAAGTAGTTATAATCAATTAAAAAAAAAGCTAACCGATTTAATAATTTTCATCGAACCCTACTCGATTTTAGAATTTTTGAATTATTTCTGTATGGATTCTGGAAGCTTATTTAGTTGTATTTTTTTTCTTGACGTTTTCTCATTTCGTTGAACATCTGTATCAAGGATTCTGAGAATAAAGATATTGTTATTGCTATTGTGGACCGCGCCGACCTCGGATAATACGGACTTTATTGAATAACACTGAAAAAATATGATATTCTTAATCAAATTGAGTTTTATTAAAGTAAACAGTTACTAAATAGATAAGTAAATACATATATTATATGTAAATAATACACGAGTATGTAGATTTGTTCCTTAACAAAAGACAAGCACTGACATCTCGCAGCGCGAGCAAAGTTTGACCGTGTGAAATGAACTAGCCTGTGCTATCCATGCTACTCGGATAATCGGGGTTCTACTGTATATATATATATATATATATATATATATATATATATATATATATATGGTTTTTCTTTCTCTGTGTGAATTGAAGATAATAACTGTAATTCGATATCTGTCTCTAAAAACAGGCAGAGATAAATCGGATGCCACACCTGACAGGCAAACTCCAGTCTACTTCTGACGAGAGAATCGAAAAGACGCGACGCTAAGGTCTAAACATTACTAAAGTTCTTACCATTTCTCAGGATGAAGCCATACATTCTTGATGCAGATCTAACTAAATTGCCGACATGGGGTCCGAATGTGAATTTCTCATCGAATATGACGCCTAGATCACGTATGTTGCTAACCCGAGACAGAGTGGTACCAACGACATGATAATCAAATTGAATTTTGTATTTTTTTCGTGTGAACGATACCACATTGCATTTCGACACATTTAAGCTCAACCCATTCTCTTCACACCATGAACACAACAACTCAACAGAATTCTGCAACCCAATACCATCATCAACCGTGTGTATCTCCCTAAACAACTTCAAGTCATCCGCATACATTAGCTTTGTTCCTGGCAATAGCTCAATCAGATCATTCACGAACATTATGAATAACAAAGGTCCAAGATTCGATCCCTGGGGCACCCCTGATGTCGCCAGAAACCCATACGAACGTACGTTCGAGACTCGAACAAACTGGTATCTGTCATCTAAATAGGACTTGAGGAGTCCAAGCAGATCCGCAGAGAAGCCATAGTTCCTTCTGAGTTTTGCAATCATAATACTGTGCTGTATTCTATCGAATGCCTTCTTAAAATCGGTATATACAACGTCAGCCTGACTCCCTCTATCTAATACACTGGATATGAACTGGGGAAATACCACTAAATTGCTAATGCATGACTGCTCAGTCATGAAACCATGCTGATCTAAATGTATTCTGTTGTGGATCTGAGGATATATTGAATCAAACAGTATCATCTCCAGCAACTTTGAGAAATTCGACAAAATGGCGATAGGTCTATAGTTGCTGACTAGTGAGGAGTCCCCTCCCTTCAGAACAGGCACGATCCTCGCCATCTTCCACTGCGTAGGATCTATATATCTATATATATCTATATATATATATATATATATATATATATATAGATATATGGATATATATATATATATATATACAGGGTGATTTTTTTAAGTGTTTCATTAGAAGTTTTCGGGGAAGGAATTTTAATACAAATTCCAGATTTTGCATTGTTGTTTTATACCACATGATCTTGAGTTGTAAAATATTTTCAAGCAAAATCTACTTCCGGTTCTACCGGAAACGAATGTGAACTTCGTTATTTCAAATGTAACACCCTGTATAGTTAGACATATTTTTTTTCTTCGTTCAATTCTACACTAATTTCAGGTATAATATGCCCAACCTCATAAGCGATTGTTGAGTTATAGCCCAATTGTCAAATTATTCGTCATAAAGATTGTCACAAATAAGTGTTTATATCTTCAAAATCTCTCATTGTAAAATTTTTTTTCCGCAACAGTGGAATAAAATGAAGTACGCTGTTGTTGTTGCTGCTATAACTTATGAGGAAATTTCATACAGGGTGTCCGAAACAAAGCTTCAAAGTGAGCCTTAATTAAACTATGAAATCAAATGGCAACCATATAATTTTGTTCTTATAATCGATTGCTCGTCAAAAACTAGTTAGAGTATGCCGAACATTTCATGCCTTCAAAATCAGTAGTTTTGCCGTTATTGAATTACATTCAATTTCACGACCAAAGACAGGTTTCAGTCGAATTAATTGGTACGCTCGTTTTTTTTGGTAGGCTATGGTAGGAACTGTCATTCTCACCTTTTTTCATAATGATCAAATAAACAAAAAAAAAATTCAATTCAAAACTTCCACATCAATTCTCTTAACAACCAACGAAAATTAAATAAATGCTATTCAAATAAATTTTCAAATTTATTAATTCTTCTACAACCACCTACTGTAAGGTGTTCAGGTGATAATTCCCGCATCAGTGCAACCCGCACCCTAACTTCAATTTATTTTGTTCCTTGAATTACTGCTATTTTTATAAACCTCCCATTTTATAGTACCCCATAGATAAAAATGAAAGAACGTCAGGTCTGGAGAACGAGAGGGCTAATCTGATGGACTATTCAATCTGATATTTTGATACATTCACCTTGAATGAAGAACATATTTTATACATCACTGTTAACGAAATTCCGATTCTGCAAGTATTACGAAGGATAATTCTTAACAATGCATTATAAATGAATTGATGTATTTACTTTCGACAAAGCCTACTTGAAAATTATCTGAACAAATCCATTTCTAGATTAAGAAACCTGACTTTATTCCTGAATTTCGAATTTTATTCAATAACGGCAAAACTACTGTATTTAAAGGCATGAAATTTTAGACATACTCTAACTAGTTTTTGACAAGCAATCGATTAGAACAGGGCTGTCCAACTTTACGTACCTCAAGGGCCATATTTTGAAAAACTCCGGTGCGGAGGGCCGCATCAAAAAAATTTTCAGCTTAATGCTGTTTTTTCAGATATGCCTTAAGTTTCATAGTTGGGGTATCGTTCTTCAAATTGAAAAATTCCAATTCAGTTCATGTTCTTCCTTGGTAAAAAGGATCTGTTTGCAACTCACACGATTCCAGTTGGAGGTGTGCGCTACTTACATTCTGAAGGGGCTGAGCAAAAACTTAAACTTTTCTTACAATTTTTTGAAATTCTCTTAACCTATTTTCGACTCCTTCTGCATTCTTTTCGATGCATTTTATCCCAAGTAGATATGAAACTTCTTCAGAATAAAATCCTTCATTTCTTCAAAGGATGTTGGTGTGAAGTGACAGTTCGCCATATGTAACTTCTACGTCAGCTTGAAAATCTCAAAATTTTCAAAGAACGATTGCCCTCTTGCATAATGTTAGTTATTTCAACAACTACTTCCATGACATCCATTTGAGGTGACACATTGCGCCTCTTAGTGAACAATACAATGTATCACAAGACTGTTGACTGTTTATGTGGTTTTATTTCTAGAGTATGTATGTATGTATGTTAAAAACTGAACGTTTCAGTCTTCTAAAAAGGTTCTCTTCTTTAAAGTATGGCTTTACTTACAGGCAGAGCCTCAATCTACTTCGCGTAACAACTTTTATTTCTCCAATAATTATTGACAATACTCAAAAACCCACTTCTGTCAACTTGACTTTTCTAATATATCCAAAAAACAATGTATGTATGTATGTAAATACATACATACATATTTCTAGAGTCCTACAAATCCGATTTCAGTTCCTGTCATAGCTCTGGCTCCATCAGTGACAATATAGGAACGTTCATGGACACCCCGTGGTCTGATACCACCTTATTCACAGCTTCAAAATCCGTACCCTTGGTTGTACCATTCAAAATCAAGCATCTCCTATGAACGTTTCTGACAAAAATTACAACCTGGCCGATATCCGATAGATCAGTACTTTCAACTAGGGATAGCAAAAAATACTCACACTTTTCAACTGAGTTATACAGTTTTCTAGATAAACCTATATTGATCAATATATCGTTTTGCAATCGTTTGATGCGATACAGAGACTGCTTCGAATTTTTCCGTATTTTTGTTTCACTTCCCTGTTATGCCATTTTGATGGCGCAATCCATCAGTAAGAGGTTTTTTCGCTTTGGCGTTTCCCAGCTCCTATGCGGGCCACAAAAAATCAGGTCGCGGGCCGCATGCGGCCCGCGGGCCTCGTGTTGGACAGCCTTGGATTAGAAGAACAAAATTATATGGTTGCTATTTGAAAAAAAGGGGATTTCATAGTTTTATCAAGGCTCACTTTGAAGCTTTGTTTCGGACACCCTGTATGAAATTTCCTCATAAGTTATAGCAGCAACAGCAACAGCGTACTTTATTTTATTTCACTGTTGCGAAAAAAAAATTTTACAATGAGAGATTTTGAAGATATAAACACTAATTTGTGACAATCTTTCTGACGAATAATTTGCCAATTGGGCAATAACTCAACAATCCCTTGTGAGGTTGCGCATATCATACCTTAAATTAGTGTAGAACTGAACGAAGAATTAAAATATGTCTAAATATACAGGGTGTTACATTTGAAATAACGAAGTTCACATTCGTTTCCGGTAGAACCGGAAGTAGATTTGGCTTGAAAATATTTTACAACTAAAGATCATGTAGTCTAAAACAACAATGCAAAATCTGGAATTTGTATTAAAATTCCTTCCCCGAAAACTTCTAATGAAACACTTAAAAAAATCACCCTGTATATCCTGCTGTAAATAGGTCCTCCGTATACGGAGGACCTAACGCATCGCGTGTTAAATTCATCCTTACATCATAGGCAACTACCTGGCAAAATTTCAGAGGGAGGACTTAGGACCGGTTTTGGTCGAATTTGAATACTTTAGTTCCGAGAGTTTTCACCGCGAAACAGGAGGGCGCTCTCACGCGTATATTATAATGTATATTTTTTACCATTCTACAGAGGATCGGTCCGCCTCGATATACAGAATTTTACATTTCATCGTTCATAGGTCTTCCGTAGAAACGGCAACACTGTTTCGGTGGATTTGGTTCAGAAGAGGCAGCTACATTCTGATAATATTAAGTTTGTTCATCTTCATCGAATTCGTTCACGGAAATCTCGGCTCCCAATAGTCGCTGCGTGACATAATGTTATCGTACGGAAGGGAATAACTTGCGTTTTGACAATAATCGAATTGATACTTTGATCAGTTTTTTAACAATAGTTTCATATTTCTGGTACCTATGACTAAATTTGAAGTATCATTCCGATCAATTAGTCTTATCTGATGACTTTTATGTAATTTCTAAATTTTTTCAAAAACCGAAATAGTTGTGAACGAGATATTCTTGATAATGGAATATTTGTTGGTACATTATTTGGGCTATTTCCATTATCTATACTGTTGGAATTTACCGACGTTTCGGCAAGCATTCGCCTGCCGACATCAGGGTGTTGTTGGTCCTGAGAAGGACCGGTCTTTGCCAAACTTGTTCCGTTTGGACTTTTGCGCTCCATACCATCCAACTGAGTTGTGGGAATGCAAACGCGAGCTGTCAGAGGTGCAAACTCCGCAACTAACCCACTCTGACTAACAGTCTACTGAAGTAGGAAATTCTCATTTAACTCGAGTTGTTCTGACACTTGGACATAAATGTCATGAATAATTAATTAATTAATTATTATGTTCTCTATTATGTTCTCTAACACAAATATGCATTTTTCTGATTTTTTCATTCTATTCAAGGTTCGGTTGTGAAACATCAATGTATTCAGAAAAATTTGACGTTAAAATATACAGGGTGTTCCATTTGGAAAATAGAAAGTTTGTGCTCAATCTTAAATACAGTGCTCTGAATAAATTATTCAACTACCCCATTGACTTCCACGTGAAGTATCTATCATAATTTTAATTTTTTCTTCTATTTTATACAAGGCCCGAGAAATTTCAACCTACAAAAAAGCACATTTTTCATTTTTGCCTTGTATTTCAGAAACAAAAGTAGTTGAAATATTTCTATATGTGGATTTGAGAGTTTTACAAAAAAGTGACACAGGGCCGCCAAAACCGCATGTCTTTATCTTCAATCAAAGCTGAGATAGAGTGCAATCTTAACCAATTTGGGACACAGGTACCTACAGTAAGTACGAAGGCTAGGTAAATACTTGAAAGAGTCACTAAAAATTTTCAAACTGGTCACCCTAACCTCTAGGATTGGGGAAATTTTGGCTTATAGTTGTGTTCAAAATCTGTCCCTCTCCCAATAAAATTTGACCTATTCCAGCATTTTCTCTCGAAACATCCCTGACGTGATACAATTGGCTTAGCAAGTTGTCAAATTGAAATCCTGTACCTTCTATCGTTTCTTTTGGTGAATAAAAAAAGGACAATCTACTGTGATAATTGATTCCACAAAACATATCTGCAACATTCAAGAAATCC